>JALXJV020000007.1:28223354-28841627 GCA_024633595.2 Lepomis macrochirus | reverse complement strand
GGACTTCAGATCCACGTGTCAATCCTCATAATCTACTCTAAGCAACACCATTATTACTGAAGAAAGTAGTTACAGACAAGAGTAGGATACAGTGCGATGCGGAGAGAAGGCTGCATCACTTTCTATGTTATGGAGCCGTTTGTCAGCCCATAAATATTGCGTTAATGACCAGTTCAACTCATGAAATTTACACATGCATCCTCCCCTAAACTCTCTCTCTCTCTCTCTCTCTCTCTCTCTCTCTCTCTCTCTCTCTCTCTCTCTCTCTCTCTCTCTCTCTGTGTGTGTGTGTGTGTGTGTGTGTGTGTTTCAGATGTGTGTTTGGCACAGCACCTCTCCGTTGTCTGACTTTGTTTCATGCAGTTATGATTCATGATACCTTAAATTACACGTTATATTATTGTCCACCGCGCTGCCAAGATTTTAAGGGAATCAAGATGAGCGAGGGGGGGCATTGTGTGAAAACAACCTCAGCTCTTTGAAGCTGTTTCAGAGTCTCCCAATGGAAAGCACGCTGCGTTTTCCATCACTCTTTATATCATGCGAACGGATTCACGTTTTTTTTTCTCACACTGAGATAAGAAAACATTTCCACTGAAGTAGCCCGTAACAGCTTCATCTAACCCCTGTTTCTGACCTGCGCGGATGTAGGTTCATTTATCCAGAATGATCCAGTGAGATCCCCCAGGCCTGTTTAGTTCCTGCCAAATGATGTTATTACACCAAGTCCTTGGTGGCTGCTCACTCTCCCACATATTCATCTGCGATACAAAACAAATACGTCTCTACAATGGCCGTTTTTGTTAGATAGCAGATTTGTTATTGTTAAAATGTGTGCGTAATGTGTCTTCTGGGTAAAAAAAGACCTTATTGTTTCCATATTTGGCCTTTTTTAACGAAACGAAGAAAAACACCTTAGACTGAGCCCCACATTTAATGTTGCGTAGCTTTTATGATGGGTGTTCTTACAAAAATTACCAGGAATAAAAATTGGACTCGTTCAACAACAGCTGCATATATGCGGTGCCCTGTCGGCTCTAAATGTCCACCATCGGCCCCTGAGCTGTTTGTCCCCTGAAATGAGTCCAACGCGTGCCTTTCTAAGTCTTGGTGTCAGATGATCTTGGGAAACGTTCAGCCTTTAGTGTCATACCTTCAGCTTTTGTAGTGATTTGACGCTCCTGCTTTGGCCTTATTGAAACCACACAACGCGCACGGGCCTGTTTCCAATCTGAAGACATGCGTGATGAATTTGCGAAATCATCTGCAGCTTTGCTGGTACCGTATAGCCCACCCAGTCCGGACCCAGTCCCCCTGTGCCCCGGGGTATCAATACGATTAGAGGCAGGAAATGTGGGAATCCCCAACAAAGGGCTCCATCATTAAACACAAACAACCAGAGGCCTCCCAACAATACCAAAAGCGCCCTCCTCTCCTGACTTCTCTTTTATCTCTGAGCAAGTGAAAATCTATTACTTTCATCCCAATATTACCATTCTGCTTTCAGTTGCCCATTATTAAAGAAGATAATCTTACGGGACTTTGATAGGTTTGCGCTCAAATGGAGAACAGAGAGTGTTGGGTTTCTGACGCAGAAACCTCGGGTTATACAAACTGCACATCAAATATTATTTCTTCTCCATTTCACACATGACCATATATCAGTGTTTCTCTTAACCCGTACGTTTAGTGACAAAAACTCACACAGTCTTATCGGTTTAATCAAAGAAGTCCTCATACAGACAACAAATTATTATTTTCGAGGCAGCACAAAATCCACTGTTGTACCTCTGAAAACATGTAATTGTATGAGCGTGTGCGTAAAGAGCGGCTGCAGAAACCTTTGAGAAGGATTAAAGCCTAAGTCCCTGCCTCACGCAGAGAAGTGTTTGGGGATTTTCCCCCTCAGTCTTTACATTCAGGATGGCGATATGATGTCCCCAAAGTGTCTCTCAGCTTATTCGGAATTAAAATAGCCTATGTTTTTTATGGTCCTTATTATCGCTGTCCATCACAGCCGCACATTAAGACGACAGCCTTCTCTGCTGCTTTAGATAAGTTTCTTCTCTTTGTTTTAAGGTTGATAAAATGAAGGAGGGAAATCCCTTTTTCACGTCTTAGTTTAATATCAATCTGCTTTTAGAGGCGAAGAACAAACATGTTATCATTTTTGTAAAATAATTTAATTTTGTAGTTTAGGAGCAGCCTACACAACATGAAATAAAACCATTTTGTCATGTTTCTACTGCAGGTTAGGAAGGAACATCTCGCCCTCTGCCTTTTATTTTATTCATATTTATCGTCACCATTAAACATTTTTGACGCAACTCTGTAATTAACATCCTGAACTTAAAAAATTACATTCCTCACTAAAAATAGCCTTCTTTTGTTTTCCTGCTCACGAGGATGTTTTCACTGAATGGATCTCTGATGTCCGCGTCGACCTGGCACCGATGTGCTGATGATGAGAGTGCACTGGGAGGCTGGTATAGGCCTTCTTGGTAGCCTTTGCGTCGTTTTCATTGGTCAGGATCCTCTTCTTCGTGCCTCAACGTGACATCACATCCACCCGACCCACAGGAAAGCAACAGAGATTACAGATGATGCTGGACATCTCAGAGGACTCACACACGCCTTTACGCACAATCGCTCGCTGACCGCTCTTTTGCGCGTCCAGGCACCAAAATAAAGGATATATGCGCGGATGCGTTGCGGTTTGGAGAGTCTGATTCTTGAAAAGTAGGGGGAGGCTTGTGCTCGGATTTTCACTTTCTTTGTGAATGGAGATTCGTGCGTAAAATTCTGTTCAAAGCATTCAAGAGAAGAGCTGTCGCTCCCCCACCTGTTGGCAGGTGGTGTTGGCTTTACCCGCGGACATCTACTATGACATTGGGTTTGGAAATAATGGAGGATATTGTTATCGACGTAGTAGGGGAAGGGCTCAAAGACAGCGGAGAGGAGCAACTCTTACCTTTGGATGAGTCGCGGAGCGAGCAGGACCGCGGCACGGAGACTCCCAGCCGCCAGAGTAAAGAGCAGGACTCCGACAGCCCTGTATTGGCGTGCCCTTCTCCTGGTAAACCCAAAGGTCCCACGTCGGTGAAGCCTCCATACTCTTACATCGCTCTGATAACGATGGCCATACTGCAGAGTCCAAAGAAACGGCTCACCCTCAGCGAGATCTGTGACTTCATCAGCCACCGCTTCCCTTATTATCGGGAGAAATTCCCCGCCTGGCAGAACTCTATCAGACACAATCTATCGCTCAATGACTGCTTTGTAAAGATGCCCAGAGAGCCCGGGAACCCCGGGAAGGGCAACTACTGGACGCTGGATCCCAACTCCTCGGACATGTTTGAGAACGGGAGTTTTCTGCGGCGGAGGAAGCGCTTCAAGCGGCAGCATTTTCGTTTCGACCCACTCAAGGAGCAGCACCTGGAGCCCAGCGGACTGCACGGCTTCCCGCACGGAACCTACGGGCTCGGCACGGCGGCTCTGCAGCTGCCCGGTCTGGAGATTTACCCCTACCTCCATCACCATGCGCCCTCTCCGTGCGGGCCCGCCACCATCCCACCTGTCAGCAGCATCCTGCCGGCTCTCTCCAGCTTCTTCTCCCGCAGCGCCCTCACAGCCAAGGCTTTCCTCCAGTCGCAGCCCGGCATCGACGCCTTCTCCTCGGCCCAACGCACCGCTGCTTATTCCTCTCCTCTGACCTCCAGCGTTGCCTACGCGTCCCCTGCGCTCTTCCACCCCGCGGCGTCTCCGCACTTCCTCAGTTTACACCAGGAGTATCAGAAATTACAGACTCAGCGTGGCGCCGTGGACCTGGCCAAACACATCCACGCTGCTAACAATGAATAACAAGTCAACCGGACTCTGAACTCGTGTTTTCTCAGGTAACAGAGACGTTTTAAGCAGAAGCTCACAATTTCTGCAGTGTTGAAAATGTGCTGAATCTGCTTTCAAAGAATGTTGTAGATATGTTAAAACAACTTTCCCTCCTTCTCACCTTTATGGCAAAAAACCTTTAGCAGACGCTTTTTAAAATTTTGATCATGAATTATCCTCTTTATTTTAGAAATATTTAAATGACGAGTTTCCTATATTTTTTTCTGGAAAGAAATAAAAGTGAATATTTAAACCTTGCGTTCATTTGTTTTTTTGTACAGATCCACGTGGTTATATGAAGCTATTTATTTAGTTTCTGGATGATCTTTAACTTTAAATCTACAGACACTCTTTCTTTTTAGATGCCTATGTCATGTGTTAAATTGCTTTTAACTCCAATATCTGGTGTTTGACTATTTGTCGGCTGATTTCGACCAAATATATGAATGAAGGCCTAACATTAGCCTAATTCGTAATGATGACAGTATAACAAAATGACCGTTATTCAGAGGTTTAAATGTGTTGGATTGGTTCACAAACAAAGTGAAACAGCAAAAGAAATAGAATGAAAAACAATAGTGAAGAATAATTTGATGACAGAAAAAGTCTAATCTCTTGAGCATATATATCCCGAATGATTGTAAACACGTGCTTCACTTCTGCATAAAATAATCGATTAAATACAATAAAAACAAAGATTACACTTATTCTCTATTTATTCTTATATTTTTGGTCTATGCAATGGTTTGAGTAGATATCAGTGACTGAGACATTTAGCCTATTTAAAATATCGAAACAATAAATGCAGAAAGGCTTGTCAAGTATTTCATGCTTTAAAAAATGACAGGAAAAGCGACATATGCACCAGGTTGTAGTAGTGTTGGATAGACCCCGGTGTCAAGGTCAAAGTCACTAACGTTTATATTAACGCAGGGCCCCATCAGGTGCGTGTGTCTGTATGTCTGTTCATGGATATAATGCTGGAAATATAAATTCCTATAATTGCCTTATTTCGCAGGGCCACACAGACACACACACACACACACAGACACACAAACTCTTGTTCCCGAGAAAATCTGTACAACACATTTTCATGTCAAATAAATTCTCTTCTGTTCAGTAATAAGGCTTTCTGCTCATTTACCTCCCAAATGTTCCCACAAAGGAGCCTTTTTAGTCCTATATCACCTATTGTTATTAGAATAATAATAATAATTAGTAGTAGTAGTATTATAAATGAAGTTAAGTCAAAAATATGTTGGTGACTTTTTCCATGTTTTATTTTTGTTTTGAGGTTTTATTACGAATTTTAGAAATATCCTAAAAAGGCTGAGGTTAGAGGTTTCAGCAATACATTATGATTTTTTTTACTATATAACTTAAATAATATTAAACAAGCTGGAAGAGGTTTTATGTTATGTTGCAAATTGAATGTATTACTTTTTTCAACAATTAATCCAATAGTTCAATTTAATGATAATTTAAAAAATGTGTATTTGATGTTTAGAAATTGTCAGTGCTTGCTGGGAGTGACATTTTACAGAGGAATGCAAACAGTCTGACTTCATGTTTATAAAAACTTCTGGTTATCTTGCTCCATTTATTTATTTATTATTCTCAGCATGGTTAAATCAAACCTTAATCCATAAACTAAACCTAAAACATATAAGCTCATGATTTCTGTTGAAGCAGACGTTGTGTGATTTTGACCTGGAGAGAGACACACAGCGTAAATCAGTAAATATATACAGTATGTGATTACTAAACTTGTCCCTAAACTTTCCGTCCATTTCTCCTTGCCACTAATTCAGATCATCTGATTTATTTTTCCTTTCTTTTTTCATTTAGGTTGACGCGGAGCTGCTTCACAGTGAGAGTGACAGTAGTAAAATAATTCTAGGTTTCAGAGCATGGAAGTATTTATTTAATTCTATTCTGAGTCTGGTTTAGATGGATCACCGTGCTGAAGCTCTTGGACATGGCTGATGGATCACACCACACGCTTAGTCCTTTAGCAGACTTTGGCACCCAGTGAGGGCCTGAAACAAATAAAAAGATTGTTACCTGATGGTGAGCTGCTGAGCTGCCCACTCCTGAAAGAAGAGCATGCTTTCTCATTGATTCTCTTTCCCCCTTTTTTTCTTTGCTCCATTCAGAAAACTTTACAGATGCGACCACTTTTGATGCTTTTAGATTTAATTGAATCTGTCTTGAGGTTTTCTCTTTTTTTGTCATAACCAAATGTCTAATATTTGTACTGCTAATCTTAAACAGTGCAGCAAGAGCTGTGGTTAAACTGATCCGGCGTGAGATTCATATCATACACCGCAGCACTTCTGCTATTAGAACTTATCTGATTAGAAAGCCATAGAAAGCCATATATACGGCTGAACATATACTTTTATTTCTGTCAGTGTCAGTGCTTTGCTTGTGTTGGTCTGTCAAAACTAAATATGACGATGCAGTAAGAAGAGGCTGTGAGTCATGAAAAGTGGGAACAGCAGAAAGCCTTGTATGTGCCTGTGTGTGATCTGTACAGCAGGCAGTAAGTCATCAAGCCCCTTTTGCACAGTCACACATGTTTACTATGGCTGGACATCATGGTCAGATATGAGTGAAACACAACAATGTTAACAATCCTCAAAAGGCACCAGAAGATCTGAAGCAGACAAACAGTTGTAGGGACTGATTGGCAGCCAGGGAGGGGCGAGTCAGGGTCATTTTTTAAAGGGGGGGGGCTTTGCACCTGATAAAATAAGCAAGTCAGACACCCCAGGCTGCGTGTGTGTGTGTGTGTGTGTGTGTGTGTGTGTGTGTGTGTGTGTGTGTGTGTGTGTGTGTGTGTGTGACTACACATCAGTTTTCCATCCTGAAGGAGGTAAAGGTTGCCAGTGCATTGCTTCAGGTCCTTTTACTTTCTTTTTTCCTTTGAGTGTGACAAGGTTCGTTAAAGCCTCATGTGTTAAAAGCTCCTTTTTAAAAGATTAGCAGCAAGATGATTCTGTTTTCAACCACACTTTACCTCCCCTATTTGTCTTCTGTGGGTCGCCTCCAACTTGACTTTTAATATAATCTGCAAAGTCACTCAGAACCTGACCGAAGGGGATTGTGTTTTAAATTGAATATGTCACCACAGAAAACTGTACTCAGTGCCATATTAAGGCAATTCATCATATAAGTGGACATGACGAATGGACATTTATGTGACGAGCTGTCAGTGGTGCATGCCATGTTTCTGCTCAGTTCCACGTGGATTATCAGGTCAGCGTTATCACAAGTTATAACTTCCCCTCTGATGTGGAGGTCATTTCTCTGGGAAAAAGTGAGTCGATTCAGTCAGAGCTCCACTCATGCCTAACAGCGCCGCCGTACCATGCTTCCATTCTCCACTTGCAAACGCCAAGCCAAACATGCAAGATAAACTCATTCGCGGGGCACCCCGCCTCGCTGCCTTCACTCCTTCTGCTTCCACAGCAAAGAGCCAAGGTCCAAGCAGGGAGAGCGTTGCATTCTGGGATAACCCCTGCAAGTCCATTAAGGACAGGAAAAACAATAGGTCTGTGTTGTTGCAGAGAGTTTGAAATGCACAATTTGGAATAAATTCCCTTGAAATATTTTTCCTGTCTGATAGCCGGCTGCGTTTTGGCCTTGCATACACACTAAAAGTCTCTGGGTCAGTATTGCTCAGTTTTACTGTGTATGATTGTGTAGTGTAACTAACCCATGTAACACCACTATGTCAACTTTATACATAGACAACCGAAAACACTGGGTTGACCCAGTGTTGGTGTTATTTTTTAATTACTGTTGTGTCATTGGATCAAAATAACTCTTTGTCCTGGGTGAATTTCTACAAATGACACAATTTTTAACACATTTTGGATCAATAAGTCACCAGTGTTGCATGATTATTATTACATACAGGGTATCACTGTTGGGTCATTTACCCAAACCAAAATATTGTATGGCTGCAAAATGCTAAAAATCTACTCTAGGACTTTTTAAACATTACTATTTGTGATTGTTAAAAATGTGTGTGTATTCATTGCAGTTTTGAATGTTGCTCATCATTTTGAACAATTAACAATACATTTGTGACCTTTTTAAGGTCAAAATGATCAAAATAACAAGAGTAATACGACAACATGCATTGTGTAAAATTAACCCTGTTGTTTTAAACCAGTGATTTTTAGCGTGGAACGTCTGAATTGTGTTTCCTTTAGCATTTCAAGAGGGTGATCTGTGCAGCACTAGACTTTGGTGAATATAAAGGCTTTAGGTGTTGTGGTTTTTCAGTTATCATTAGTAAATCTCGCACCTTTCTGCTGAGGCACATCACAGCTGAGGTTTTCTCTCCTCTCACTTTAATGGCGGACTTCCACAAGCCTCACTCGCTCCTTGGCGTTTGCTTTTCCTGGCAGGGCCAATCCCCGCTGCCCTGCTTCGGGGAGTTATTCAATTATAAATCTTCCACCCTTCTTTTGCTGCCCCCCCTTCCCCTCTTCTCCCCTACTCTCTCTCTCTGTTTCCCCTCTCTCACCGGTCTATGTGTTATCCTGCCAAGCCCAGTAAAACACGCTGCTCCGTTGGTGCACCCCTCTCCGGTCTCGTGCCCAAGAATTTATTATGCACAGGGTGGTGAAGCGGAGTGCGGTGTGTTTTTGGAAAAGGGACCCCCCCTCAAGCCTCAGTGCCAACAGATGACAGTGACATATAGCAGGAAAGCCACCCAGAAGGAGAATGATCTCACACCTCAGCCACGCGCTCAGAGGGAGTGGGAGAAACTGGAGAGAGAGGATAGATCTGCAGCTGGGGGCAGAGGGGACGATAAAATCAAGATGAAAGGAGGCCAGGATGGAGAAATGAAAAGGTCGAAAGGAAAAAACAAACACCAGCAACTGAAAGCAAACAGTAAAAAGCAAGTAGATGATTTGATGATGCTGCAGGAGAAGTGAACCAAAAATATGCCTACATGACTTCTTCAAATACTTTAGGTTACTTTGCTAAACTTGGACATTGTGTTCTAATAATTTCCAAATAAACCAAACTATGTTAAACCTCTTAGATATTCCATTCTTACCCTCAAACTGTGGCTTGTTTCTGCCAACCAACCTCTGAAGGAAATGCACTGCTCCATTAGGCATCTTCAGAAAATCCGCAGCTGCATTCGAGATTTTAGAGCAGATAGATCCTCCTCTTTAAGACATCTGTTTCTCAAAAAGCCTGAGAAGCAACCAGTCTGTTTTTGACTAGTTAGCACTCCCCCCCCCCACCCCTCTCCTCTTTTTGCTCTTTATTTTCATTCTTCCTGGTGCCCTACTGTTCCCCAGCTGACGACCTCATGACCTCACCCTGCCCATGGAGCATGGCATTACAGCGACGTCGCCTCTCTAGTTTTCTGTGTACCACCCCGTGCCAACATGGATGACGGCCGCTGCAGGTAGAAGGCCTCAGACCACCAAGAGAAGTGCTCACCCTTTACAGGCCTGAGATCAAAGGCAGCGGGATTGTGATGTCACCCACGGCAGCCCCCAAACCACTTATTGCTCTAAATGAGAGCCATTAGCCATACAAACAAAGACTTAAAACTCTGTCATTTAATCAAAAGGAGAGCAGGAAGCACAATTAACATCAGGGCCAAGATGTGTCAGAGAGGGGTCAGGCTATAACCGTGCAGGCTCTTATTACAGTCTTACAGTCTGAGGCCTGGCGGTCGGTGTACAGCCTAATGAGAGTCAGTAACCCCAACCTGGCTGCGGCGCGCCCGCTCCGACTGATCTCTGAGGAAGACAAAGTGGTCTGCCTTCCACACCAGGCATCGCCATGAAGAGCAGGGGACGTTTGAAAACTAGCCAGTTAATAGCTGGAAACCTCCCTTTCTGCCTCCCCATGGTCTCTCACTCACTCCATGCACGCTCTACCTCTCTCTCTCTCTGCGTCTGCGCTTTCTCTCTCCACCTCTCTCTCCCCCATTACATTTGGTTTTCTCCCCTCAATAACGTCTGCAGTGGCATATTACAACTTGGAAATGGATTTTAAAAGGGAGTAGAGAAGGGTGCCAGAATGGGAAAAACATGGATTGGCTCAATGGAAGCAGATTAAGTGGTCATGCCAAACCTCACGCTTTGTAAGAAACAAGAAAAAAGATCCTTTTTTTACATTAATGCTCAGAGTTAAGGACCAACCGCACAGTGGGGGGAAATCAAAAATCCCACCCTCTTCGAAAGAGAATGAATATTTCAGGCGGTGAATTGTCACCTCATACGAATCCTTTTCCCCTTCGGTGTCACCAAAGCGAATACCTCCGAGGACAGGCCTGTCTTTTTATCATTGCTGCAGGTCTCTCTGTGCTCAGGGAACTGTAAAGCCAATTCATAGGCCTGCAAACATCCTGTAACAGCAACATAAATCCACTAATTCAGGCCTTTGTGTTTGGTAATGGATGTTGTGCCATACTATGTAGATGTGATATGATAGGATCACTGAGGCTGCTTTCTAGCACCGCCCTGCCACCCAAACTGTCGGCCAACGAGCCGCTCATCCCCTGTTGCCTCTGTTGGTGGTCCCTGGTGTAAGCTATATTTTCCCCTCACTTCTCTCTCTCTCTTTTTTTATAGCTAACACAAAATTGTTCCTAATTCGCTGCTGCTAGAGGGGGGTAATTTGCGGCTTTTGGCTGAGTGTCGCAAGCCCCAAATTTGAAAAAGCTGCTGAGTTGAAGGCGTTCTGTGAAAGGCGGTAGGAGCAACAGTGGGGAGAGGAGAGAGAGAGAGAGGGAGAGGGAGAGGGAGAGGGCCTCAATTCAATCAGCTGAAAAGGAAAAACAGCAAAAACATGATAAGCCTCAAAAGGCAGAAGACGGCAATGCAATAATAACTATTGGGTAATGTGAGTTGTAGCCACCAATAATTATCTTAATGAAATTATGGCAACAATGTCTCCTCTTATTTTCCAAGTTAATATGATATCTGTTTAGCCTATCATTAATGTTCTTATCAGACTAGCTTAACCAAAATATCAGATATTTCCTGTGTTTTAGGTTGCATCAAATTCTCAGAGATAAAAACTCTCTCCAGCTAACCGTCAATTGCAAAGTAAAGGCCATCTATGAAAGAAAACACAGCGGAATATTCCTAAAGGCTGTTTAATGACGAAGTCAGGCAGTTCAGTAATTATCTCTCAGTTAGGGTTAGTTACTCAAGTCAACTGAAGTCAAGGGAAGCCAATGGCCACAGTTCAAGCTGGCTTTCTATGAAGTGCCACAAAGTTCTGTGCTTGGCCCACTCTTGTTTTCGCTTTATATAAATAATTTAGCTAATGTGCATGGATCCTCTATTCTATTCTATTCTATTCTATTCTATTCTATTCTATTCTATTCTATTCTATTCTATGCTATATACTCTTACACTCCTTGTTATGCAATGATACAGTTTAGCTGTGGATCTTTTCTCACGGTGCACTTCATAAACTACAGTCCGTCTTATTCATCTCAAACTCGCCCTGAATGCAGATAAAATTAAGTTGATGTTGTTTCTAATGCTAGGTGGATGCCTGTAGACATTGTTATAGCTTTAGAGGAAGACAACAGTTGTTACAAATATCTAGGTTTTTAGCTCCTTGAATGTCTTTCTTTTAAACAGAAAAGGGGAATTTCCCAAAATGTGAAACTATTCCTTTAAGCAATATCTTTATTTTAGACATAAATCCTCTGAAGGTAGGAAAAGGCTTCTTTTTTTATTTTTTACAAGTTCTCGATTATGGTGATCTGTTATATATGAATGTGTATTCCAATTGGGTGCCCCCTTCTGTCCATACGTCGAGCGAGTTGTGGGTGTATTTTTATTTATAGAGCCATTCTGGGCAGATTACCATCATAACTCTGCCAATGGAAAAAAAAAATTAAAATTAAAATTTTAAATGAAAATCAGTCAGCTGTAATACCTGAACAAATTTGTTTGTTTGCTTGAGTGTGTGAAAACTAGTTAGCAAGCTAGCAGAAAAGTCTATCAGTTAGCTAAAATGATTAACAGTTAAAACAGCTAAAAGTAATGGCTAAAAAGTTAAAATAGTTAGCTGTCATGGAACAAAAGTTTTAAAAAGCTAAAAGTGATGGATATGATTAAAATAGGTAAAAGTAATCAATAAATGGTGGAAATGCAGTGAAAGGACAAATTTCACCAAACGTTGACAGGCCATGACCTAAACATTGACAGTTCAGTTGTATGAAAAAAATATTGTGATGAAATCCACTTTTATATAGTTAATAAGGATTAAATAAGATCCAGTTTGAAATCATCTCACATTAACATATTTGGAGCACGATGGGTGGTGTTAATGAAGGGGTATTTGAGTTCACTGCCAGATGAACTCAAATACCCCTGTGCTGTGGGTGTAAGTCTGACACAAAGGATTAGGAACCACCGAAATAAAGGTTACATAAAATAGACATAAAATAGGTGTCAGTTATTCTGACCTGCTGTCTACATAATGAGCATGAAAAGATGAGCCAACAAGAAGTAACTAATGTCTGCACGAGGCAGTTGGGTGCAGGAGAGCGTCTGGATCTCTCTTTACACCCTGAGTTCCATGTTCCCAATGCGAAGGGGGGCTGAGATCTTCTGCGGCCTCGTCCGACACAAGGGCCCTGAGAGGTGCTCATTCATTTTGATTAACAGGGCCTTCCTCACTCTCATCCCATCCTTGGTGGTTCTCTCTCTCCTCAGGGGAAAAGCCCACATGGATGTTTTTCTTTTCTCTTTTTTCATCCCACATGGTTTTTCGCTTCCACAACAGCACGTCATTACCCGAGTGTTTAAACACTTAAGAACAGTTTAAAAAGGAGGGAGAGGAGGTGGTGGTAAAGAAGGAGGAGGAGTGAAAAAACACTCACGAGCAATGAACAGTTCTACATTAACTCTGCATCACTCAAGGGAGCTGTAAAGGCTGCCCCGTAAGCGAAATGAAGTCAATAAATAAATGTGGCTGTTGTCAGATGTCTGGAACAGCTTGAGAGGGTTTCAGCAACGGGGCAGCCCACCATGTTGAAATGAAGGGTGATAAGTTTGGGCGGCCCTGCAGAATTAGACGCTACAACTTGCTGAGTGCCATTGACTAATGAGGGCTGGGTTTGCTGCATGATAGATTCAAAAACGAGAGAAACGTTTGATCTGCACCAAACCACAGTTTGTTGAGAGTCACAATGCCTGCTCAGCTCCGGGCGAAGAGAACATCATCATAACACAGAGGAGGTTTATTATTTTATGCAGATCCCACATGAGCTGCCTCTGATAACGCTACTCCCCCAGAGGCCTGCTTTCACAGCAGTCAATCAAAGCAGAAGTGACAACAAACAGTAGAAAGAGACAGGAGCTGTCAGTGGACTGAGCGCCTGCTTCATTTCATGACTTCATTGGATTCAAACACTTTCCCCGAAACTCTGTTTTGCTGGGACGCAACCACAGCGTCTTCCTCTGCAGGTTGGCCCCGAAGGAACGGCAGCAGAAGATATAACACATGAGGAAAAAAAGCAGTAGCAGCTGGAAGAGTGTTTTTCCAAGTTAAAGTAATTGATCAGTGAGAGTCCAGAGGAGGAGGGGGTGGGTGGGGGGAACATGGTTCAGAGGAAGCTGCAGGTGTGGGGAAGGGAAAACACAATCACATCTCAAGTCAAACAAACGCGTCTCCGCTGATGGAGATGGATAGAGGGTCAGCATTCCAGTCCATGCTGGAGATCTCCGCCACTTAGCCCCAGGTCCTTTCTCTCATTGCTCTGCCTGTCTGCTGCTGCTGCTGCTGGGCCAAACATCTGGACAGAGAGCGAGAGAGGAAGTAACAAAGGGTAGTGAAGGGGAGAAAGTTTTTGAGAGAGAGAGAGAGAGAGCGAGAGGATGGACACGAGGGTGAAAAAGGAGGGATGAACTGAGGTCAGGAGAGGAGGTGAAAGATGCAGCCGTGTTTATCTTCGGGACTCCCGCGGAGGAGGGAGCCCACATAAGTGAGCTTGTGTCGGTGGGGTAAAGTTCACACCCTCCATGTGCCTGCTCTCCATTTCTCTTCATCTTCATTTGCTTCACCTCTTTCAACGTTTTTCAAACATCTTCCAGGCAGCTGAGGCAGAGGCTGCAGTAAATGGGGCAACATTCTGTCTAATCCTGCAGCTAACACTTTCTATCAGCCATCTTTCAGACAGCAGACTAACTTTCAAACTAACTTTCTCTCTAATTTTTTTCCTGCCTCCTTCTTTGTGTTTTCCCCATAGACTGTATAAAAGGAGTCCTATAAAAGCCTGCCCTGCTCTTGTTTTCTCAACAAGTCAAGGGATGAGCTAGAGCTCATAAAGAGAAAACTCAGAGGGCACACTGAGGTCCTGGGCTCTGTAAAAAGGCTGTGGCTGCAGCTCTGGTGGTGGTAGCAGCGGTTGAGAGGAATATAGAGTTATACACACACACACACACACACGCACACTACACCTTGGGAGTATTTGATCCCTGTGAACGCTGCACGGCCTGGGGAGTACACGCTCTGTAAATTTCCCTCCCGTGTGCTGTGTTCTCTGTAACTGCAGCCTGAGCTTGTAAAAAGAAAAAAGAAAAACCACACATGACAGGTGCCAAAGTCAGGAATGTGAAAAAAGTGAATGATGAAATAGTGTTATGGCACTTGTTCCTTCACTACCGTACATTTCCACATGCATTAAGTGTTGGGGAAACTATTCGGATCCTTTACTAAAAGTAGCAACATAGAAATACTCATTACAAATAAAAGTATTGAAATTGTGTCAAAAATAAACATACCTAAGTATTATGTTCTACTGGATGGCAGAATCACTTTGACCTATTTCAGCAATTATTAAACACTATTTCAACTATCTATCTAGTTATGTACTTTTAGAAATATCTTTTAACTGTTTAAACCTTTCTGCTAGCTTCCTTGTTTAAACACACTCTAAATCCCACCATAGTGTCCAAAAACCCTCTGGGGTCTGGGGCACAAGTAACAATGGTTGAATTTTTAATCTCATCCATAGACAGTATAAACTGAGTGGAACAACCATTTTGAAGCCTTGTGTTTGGCATTTTGGCCATCACCATCTCGGTTTTTTGGAACAAGAAGTGACCATATTCCGACGAGTGCGGAGCTAGCTAGCTTCGTTAGCAAGGCGCGTCAGCAAGTCATTTAAACAGTGATGGCTTAAATCAAAATGTACTTACTGGAAAAAATGATCAGCTGACTACCCTACAGTGTCTTTTAGTGCAACTGAACGCTGAACGACAAAACATTTTTAGGCGACCAAAATGTTACAATTAACTTTCATGAACTGAAAACACACAGAGTCAAAGTTCTCAGACAAAAACACCAACAGCACCCTAAGTTCACTGCTACGTAAATTTACGCAGTGCAATGGATACAGGTCGCTGTGGTAGTAACTTGTCAATCACAAGGTAGCCACGCCCTAAAGCATACCCTGCTTTATTGTCTATTTTACTCTAAATGGGACCCAAAGTTAAAAAAACAAACATCATGCTCTGTTGAAGGAGACTTGAAACTAGTGACCGAGATTATAATATCATTAGGAAAATGTTTACTGAGTTACAGAATCAAGTAATTAGTAGACTCACTTTGTCACAGTCTCCAATGCAATCAGGGGAGTCTTTAGAGATAATGCAGGTTTAAGGCACTTTTCAGACCACTTGATCTCATCATATGTTCTGTGTTTGCAATCTGAATGTGAAAAGTAAATAGTAACTAAAATAATTAAATATACAAATTTGTCGAGTAAAAAGTACATTAAAAAGATAGCATGAAATGCATACATAAATAAAGTTCAAGTACCTCAAATTTGTATTCAAGTGCAATACTTGAGTAGATATACTTAGTTACATTCCACCACTGCATACATGCATGTGTGTATGTGTGTGCACACGTGTGTGTGTGTGTGTGTGTGCATGTGTGTGTGTTTTTACTGCTGATGGCACAGTGGAGGATTTATTTGAACAGATGTGAACTCTCAGTGTCAGGGTGACCTCAGGTCCTACTTGGCTACACTGCAGCTGATCTCTCCGCCCTGGAAAAATAACACTCAGTTTAACAGACTGACCTGTGGAAGAAAACACTCGCTAACACACTGTGTAATAAGTCCTGGAATATGGCTACATTTCCTCTCACAGAGTTACTGAATCTCAGTATAACCTTATCAGTGCATGCCTTGGTGCAATGTAGAGCACATTTGTCAGGTTATGTCCTTGTCTTCTGTGAAATACCTCGGTTACAGTAACCAGACTGTACAGTAAAACCAGAAGTTATATGCCTTTCAAAGTCAGATATGTGGCAATGGATTTATACACTCATTGACTGAAATGGTGGGTTTTACACCAAATGCACTGCACATTAACAGCACCAAGCATGAGTTGGGGGAGTGCAGAGGTTGCCGACAAGAGCCATAAAGGAGGTGAATTTATGTGTTGGAGCAATACAAGCGGGAGGTCAGAGGCAGAGTGAAGTGTGGAGGGTCGACAGGGATGAAGACACAGCAATGTTTGGAGAGAGGACAGGAGAGAGTGATGCTAATTTATACCCGGCTAATTGGAAACAGCAGAGTCCTGCACCTGAACCGCGATTCTCGGCCCTGTGGCCAGCGTCGGGCCCGGGCAACGTGGGAGGGTGATGAGGGTCGGGGGATGGAGACATGGGATAGAGGTTAGGGTCAGTGTCAATGGCAGCCTTGTTGTTTCTGTCCCTGCAGACAGGACAGAGTTTGGTGTGTGTGCGTGTACTAGAAATGTGAGGTCTCTGGTCTTGATGTGCGTGTCTGAGCGGAATTAGTGTGTATGTTAGAGATTTTCTCGGGGTCATGTTGTTGTGACAGTCTCATGCACACACACACACACACACACACACACACAACACACACACACACACACACACCAGGCCGGAGCCAGAGTTAGGACCACCCTGCCTCAACAGAGAGAGAGAGAGAGGGAGAGAGAGGGGAGGGGGGGGATCAGCTTAATGTGGCGTGGTTTCAATCTGACACGATCTAACATACAACATGGCTGGACTTCAGCAGTCTTAGCTTCCTAGTTAAATAAATATGACAGCCTCCTCAGATAATTACCGTGCTGTGACCATGTTGAGTCATAGCATCCGTTAATTATTAGACGGGCCGTGTGAATACGTGGATTCATTTTTCAAATCCCTGCTGCTTGTGAGTTTCTGATGTCTGTAATATTTCAGTGAGTGATGGTGTATTCAGATGTTGGCTGTGACTGGGATCTGGCATCGTGCTAACAAATGAAGTAATCTTAGAATTTAGATTGAAAAAACATTGACGTTGCTTGATGTGCTTCATATCTGAGGGGGTCTGTTTGAGCTGCTAAGCTATGAGTCTTGGCATTTGGGCCCATTTAGACCGGTGGTTCCCAACCAGCTGGTACTTTTACCACAGGCGGGGTACGTGAAAAAAATCCATATATTATTTCAGATGTGACACCTGAACACTACATGATGCAAGTATATAAAGTGGCAAGTATGCCAGTAAGCAGTCAAAGCTAATAGTAATAGGAAAATGACTGAAATAGTTAGTTAAAACTAATACATACCGTAAAACTTAAATTAATAGTCCAGGCTGTTATTTGCTTAAATCAATTAAATCTCCCTGCCCATATTTAGGACAGGCATCTATATGGGACAGGTCTTTAATTATTTCCTTAACATACTGGTAAATCTGAATGAATGATACTTTGGTGCTCATTGTTTCCATAAAATGAACCAAATGATTAAATGGTGGAGAATCTAAGCGATCTAACGATGTGTAGCCATACTGTCCATATTGGAAAAAGCTTAAATATTAATATTGGTATGCACGATCTAAGCAGCTTAGAACTAGCCCAAGAGGGTAGACAAGTGGGCTTCAAGAGGTTTTATACATCCATATACATCTGCATTTATTTGACAAAACATGTAGCCACACCGGGTGTCAAGTAAAAGGGACAGGCGTCTGATTGTGAAAAAGGCTTTTAAATAAACTTTTATGGTGAAAAAAGCTACAAGGAGTCAGTAAATGGTAGTGGATAAAGAGTTGAAATATGTAGTTTGTCGAACTGGTAATGTGCAGACTTCACAAAACCAACCGAAACAGTGACTTTGTATGAAAAAAATTCTAACAATATCCTTTGATATTTGAAATAATGTTAGAAACATCCAGTGTAAAACTAAATAACCATGTTTGGAACATGACTGGTGGTGTTGGTGAAGGGGTATTTGAGTTCGTCTGATGGGGTTTTAAGCATACGTCAGACAAAAACAGGTTGGGAACGACTGATCTTGGCCCCATTTTCCTGATACTGCTGTGTGCTATTGATAAAGAAAGCCATCAAGTCAGTGCTAAGTGATGGCCTGTCAGCATTCACCCAAAGACAGCCTTTCCATAACATGCAGCATACACAGAGCAAAATAAAACATAAATACATAAATAGATATGTGCCCAAAAGCCAAATTCCTCAAAAAACAAGAGGGGGCTCGGACATATGGGGAGCATATTGGTTCTGATCACACACGTTTCTTCTGAGGGGAAGAGAATACAACAAGATTTAGATGTGGTAGGGGCTGTTTTGTTTCCCTTTAAAGGCGTGTCGGTTGTCTAGCCCTGCTTGAGGATATGGGAGAGAAAAAACTTCTTTCTACTTCATCACTCCCAGTGATTGACATCTTGATAGTCTGCACACATGAATGAGTGTGTGTAAGCCATTTGCGAATTATAGCACCAAACACGCATACGAAGTCCTACACACTCTTCCACTGTAGTGGTTTGCAGGGAGACATTTGTCCTATGATACTGCTTCCCCCCCCACCTAGTATCTATTCTGAGGACCGAGCTCCAAGCGCACATCAAAGCCACCACAATCTGTCTGTTTCTCTCACGATTTGTCTCTCACACACTCCTTCCCTCTCTCTGGCTCATGCCTGTGCACAAACCATGCACAAACTAAAACACATTTGTGTTAGAGTATGTTGTGGGAGGGATTCAACATATTCTTTGATCACTGTTCATCTGACAGCAAATCTGCCTCAAAATAGTGTTCCGAAACAATCGTGATTTACTTTTTGACATTGAAGTCCTTGATTTTAACACACTTATCGGATTTATTTTTCTTTGACAGATGATATTATTTGATTATTAGCCAGAGTCACTGTACTTTTTGACACCATCTTATCATTTCCACATTGATTCCGCTGCCCTCTCTGGGGCAAAGTAAAGCCACTGCAGCTGCACATCTTCATCTTATTTCTCCTCCATCCTGCCTGTCATGTTTACTCGATGTTTCCCTCTCTCCTCTCTTCTGCAGGATGCATGGTTTCAAAGGGACCACAGAACAAATCAGAGGCCCATCCCTGTGCACCGACGGCCTGTCTCTCATTTCAGATGGAGATTGAAGGGCAAGTCTACCCCTGGGGCGTCAGTGGGGAATCAGTGGGCCTCAGTAGCACCCGCCACCCCGGGGGCCTCCATGTTACCACTGCGTGGGAGCTGGACCGTGACACACACCAAACATTGGGCCCACCGCAAGTGCCTCTGCCCGTTGATCTGCTGTCTGGTGCGCACAGTTGTTGGAAAAGCCCTGAAAGCTTTGTCTGCATCCCTTGTTTGCTCAAGGTTGTGTGTGAGTGGAGTGTGTGTTTTGGGTTTGGCATCCTTTGAAAAGATATGACAATAACGGGCCCTTGAGCGGGAGTTATTATGTGTTTGGCTGAAAGTGGGAGCTCGTGTTGCCATGATGGAAGTTGGATGCTTCCCAGTGTTGTTTTGAGGTGCTTTGGGTTTGTTAGTCATAGCTTACTGTAAAGTGTCTCCTAAGACGCTCCTATTTAGAGATTGTTTTCTGCGCAGCGACTCTGAAGTGGTGTCACGGGTCAGCTCTTCTGGCTTTCCTGGCGGAGGATGTGTGGGGCTTGTGAATTTGTGAAAACAACATGGCAACAGAAGATCAATTCCAGGTTGACGCCGCACACTGTATCTGTGCAAGACGTGGCTCCAATCTGCCTGCTTGTCTGTCTCCAGCTCTGGTCTTTCTCGGCCTGCGTTAAGCTCCCTCAGCTTTCACATGACACGGTGATACCCATCAGAAGCCTCATGACAGCATATGGACCTGAGTGACATTTGATGTATGTGGCAGGAGCGAGTGCAGCTCCTCTCTGTGTCTCCCATTCATGTGGTGACGGCAGGATTAAGACTTGATCCAATAGAGCAGAAGTGGAGAGGAACGAGCTCGGGTCAGATCTGCCTTAAATTAAGTCAGTGTTGCAGCAGAAATAATACAATCACCTCCCCCAAAACTCTGTAATACTACTGAGGGGTAACGTATGTGCGCGTGTGTGTACTTGTTTGTGTGTGTATGTGTGCTGAAACTGCGACCAAACCACATGCTGGTGTCCTTTACAGGGAAGAGGGGTCTCTGTTGATGGTTCAAACACAGCCCACGGCCCCCAGCTTCAAAAGGGCCCCCAATCATCGCACCCACTTACAGCCAACGGCGCATGTCACTTAATGTGGACCACACTATTCATCAATTATGGTGAGCTCAGGGGCCATCCAACACCCGCACCACAGCTCCACAAGCAGTGAGTTGTCTCCTGTTCTGACTGAAGCATCCCCCCCTCCTCCCTGCAGTCCACAAAGCCCATCTGTTGCAGGAGGTGTGGTGCGAGACCGCTAACTCCTCAGAGCTGTCACACAAACAGAACTCCAGCTTTCCCTCTTCATACATGCTGGGTTATCTCGCCACAGCTCCTCATCGTCCTGTAAATTTGGCTTCCTGCGACGTGCTTTACGCTTCTTAATGGCTCATGTCTCCCCCCCTTCTTAATGTAGATGCCGTCCTTGTCCTTCCACACCCCTCCGCTCATCCTGTACACTTGCTCTCTCACAGTAGGCGAATACACAAGCCTGTTAGACACACACAAGTCCACGACCTTACCCTCCTACTCACTGTTGATCCGTCGCTTGGCAAGTGAACAGAGTCAAACTGGAGCTCATTTAACGTCATCTGATTTTGACACGTCGCCACGAGGTATTAGTTAAGCCCAAATGCCGTCTTGGTATCCAAGTTACAGAACGTATGTTAAGGTTGTAAGAGTGAAAATAAATGCCACAAATGTGGCGACCATATTAGAACTCCCTTTAAACAGACAGACGACGGCAGGGCGTGCAAACCTGATCCAGAACACACATTATCCAAATCTCACTTTCCTCCTCCTCCCCCTTCTTCTTCTTCTCTCCAGTCTCTGTCCATGAGAGGTCTACCTCCTTTCACATCTGGACAGGGCTCAGGTCAGGCCGGCTCAGCGTGAAGGGATGCAAAGTGACTCTTTTACCGCACTCTACTTGAGTCGTGCCTGTGCTATCCCCAAAAGCGGTTCAGCTGCTGGTACATGTGCGGGCTGGTTCAGCTGTGTCCTTCGGAGCCCTAACCTCAGCAGCTGTGTGTGATTTTGTATTCATGTTGTCTGGGGGCTTCTTTCCTGTTGTATTTTTTTTCCTCCCTCCGGTCTGTCCTGACACCTTGAGACACGTTCTGGTCAGATTAGGGATGTGAGCTGCTTTATGTCTGCGGCAGTGCTGACAATGTCTGAAGTTTACTAATCATCTGACAAAGCTGATAACAGATTCATTCTTTTTCAGCATATTTAATTCAAGAGAAAAAGATGCATTCATGCCTGTTTTTTTTGCCTAAAAATAAAATGAATATGTTTGAGCATTCTGCTTTTTATTTTTTGGTGGTAAGTGGAGATCCTTTAAATCAGTGATTTCCCACCAGGGGTACTTGTACACCAGGGTTTACTTCAACAGTTGTCATGTGGAGAGATTGTGGAGTAGCTCAAAAATGCATTTGAAAAAAAAAATTAAATGAGGTATTATTAATTATTTATGATTTGATTTTTAAAAAAAAAAACTATATAGCCACATTGAGTGAGTTGTAACACATGAACACCAGAGGTTGAAAGTGAGAGTTCATTCCTGAAAACTTGTTAGCAACCAAGGATAAATGGTTAAATAACAGTAATGGGAAAATGCTGATGAAGGGGTAGGCCTACTTGAGTTCATCGGATAGGTCTGTGAGGGAATGTCTGAAAAACAAGGTTTGGGAACCCTGGTTTAAATTTTGCATTTCATATTCCGTCTTTACAAGTATTAAAATGTTGTGCACCAAAATAAAATAAATAAATGCAATTAAACATACTAGCATTATATTTTGTTTTCTGCAACACTCTGGGCAATTTGTTGCATAAATCCATGTTGGACACGCACACAGACATGGACAAACACATAGTCGGATGGGGCAAGCATTGCTTCATAAACAATTGGAGCCACACACGCTCACGCTAGGAAGGAACATGAAAACAGCACTAATGGGAAAAAGATGAGAGGGCTCACAGTGAGCACACCCAGAGAGAGGAGGAGAGAGCCGGCTGTTGGACACCGCTGTCTCAGCCCTGCTGACACACACAAACAGCCTGCGATCAGATAGGAAGATTGCTGCCAGAGGTCACATTTTTAACAAAGTCTTCTTGACATGCTACGTGGAATATTCCACATTTGATCTACGTCATTTATATGTGATTTTCATGGATCCCATTGTTTTGTTTTCGTTTGGTTTTATCCCTTGCTTACACACTGTAGTCTTGCTATTGCTGTATTTCCAACTAAACATATCACTACTGTCTTATAAATAACCATTTTTTAAATTACAAAATAAAACAAATCATTTTGGTATTCAATTATCAAAATAAGGTTTCAGAATTTTTTATATATATATGAGTGATTTTAAAAACTAAAGTAATGTGGGGGAAAAAAGACATTTTTTTTCCTTTTGTCAGGAGGTTTTAATGTTGTAAGTGTTTGGACTTCATCATTTTGGGGCTTTCTGTATTTTTGGTAATTGTAAACTGATATTTCTCATCCAAAGGCTCTCTGCATTTTTAAATTCAAGTTATTCAAATTAAAGAAACTGATTTAAACAATTAGTTTGTGAATTCAAATGTTAAATACTGAATGTTCTGTGAAAGCTGAAGAAAAAATACAGGTCAGGTAAAAATATGTTCCTCTTCAGGCAAACAATTCGGCGCATTTAATGATAAAGTGTGAGGACCGTGTAAAGCAGCAGCGAGAGGAAACGGCCCTGTGCTGTTAAGGAAAAAGTGTGTCATCTTGTTTATTTTCCTTTGGTTTGCTGTCTTTTCCAGCCCATAGGGCGTGATGATAACAAAAAAATATTGCGGCGTCCATGTCTGCTCCCCCCCCAATCCAACGAGGGACCACAAGGCCCTTAGAACAACATTTTTGCTCTGAGGGAGAGGAGCAGAAGTTACAGCCTCTGTGTTAATGATGGCTCACTGGTGAGTCCCTCACATGTTTGTTCAGATTTTGGCTTTTGCTTATACATACAGGCACAAATCATTTTTTCTCTCAGTCCCGATGACGTCTCATCATCCAGAACTGATATTGGCGACCGCTGCAGACGCTCTGACACAGAACTGGCCTTGATTTGTGCTATTTTTGATCTCTGATACTTTTGTGTCCCATATCTTCCTGAAGAAACAAATTCCCCTCTACAAAAATTCTCATTAATTTTTCTCCATAATGCCAACTCCATCATTGCTCTCTCCGTCTTATCCGTGATGTGTATCCACTAAGACTGAATAATATTTGGACAGGTGTTCTTTCATATACATTGACATCAAGGGGTCTAGTGTGCTCTTTCATTGCAGTTTCATACAGAGAAAAAAAAGCAGCACATCCTGGCTGGTGGATTCTTAAGCCGGGACTGCACACTGTAGTCTATATTGTATGTGTAATCCTAACAATAAAAAACTGTTTAGCACCAATTTTCCTTTACTTTTAAAACCTTTTTTTTTCCTGTTTCAGACAACTGTGGAGGCCACATCTGGAAGACAGATGTAGTCCCAAAGCCCGTTCTCTGCCTTTGACTCTCGCTCTCTCTCCTCCACATTTGCTGCTTCTCACTCACTCTCTCTTTCTCGCGTCTTTTCCCTCCCTCCCCTCTCTTTTTGGGGAAACATGAGAGCTGGGCTAATTCTCTCTCTCTCTCTCTCTCTCTCGCTCTCAGTCTCTCTCCCTCCCTCCCTGGCTGGACCACCCACATTCGGAAACGCCTAGCTGTTCCTGAGGCAGAGCCGCCGGCAGTTTGGACAGAGGGAGAGCAACACGAGAAAGACAGAGAGAGAGATGTAAGGATGGGTTATGACTGACGGTTTTAGCAGAGTATCAATTACATCAACGTCAAAGACATAACCTGCCATTGTGTAAGGAGGAGAGTCTGGAAGAGGAGGCTGTTTTAGTGCTCAGCTGAGATTATGCAGCACGAATCCCGGGTGACTGCTTTTTATGCACCACAGCTAACTTTATTTACTCTCTTCATTCAACATGTGTGTTGCTGCTTACAAGAATGCATCTGAGAAAATAAGTGCCCTTGTGCTTTAAGCTTGCCTTTGGGAAATGCTGTGCTGAATGTTAAGACTCTCAATAACCTGATCACGCAAAAATGATTTATTTCAGATTCAGAGATTTCAGAGAAATAACAATGAAATGTCCTTAAAACAGCCGCTTTTATTTTCTTGGTAAGCAGTAAGTGAGTATCTCTCCCTTCACCTCAAACAATTAAATGTCTTCAGTAGAAAAAGGTCAATGTCTCCACCGTGTGGATGTTTCTCATATAGCCTCTTTACAAACATTTTTTTCCACCCATCTGCATTAGCACTGTTTAAAAAGTCTAAAAGGGTTTAAAAGACTCATGAAAACTCTTGACATTTTAATGGTTAATGAATAATATCAGTATTAGTATATAATAGTATTGTTTCTTTATGGATTATTACTAACCCACTCATAATGACAACTTTTGTGTGTATATCCTCTTACAGTATGACACTTGCTTTTTAGTTTTAATTAAAGCTGCACTAGTCAATATTTTCATTCTAACAGTAACCTGACTCTGCAGTTCCTCTCACTTTTATGGAGGTTTTTTAGCGTTCTTCAGCCCATTGTTTTGTTTCACTCTCACTGCTATAGAGTCTACAGACCGACTGTTCACTACCTGCTCAACACTGAGCAGCAAACGCAGTTAGCAACTAGCTAGTGAACGTAGTGGAGCATTAAAGCAGCTTAAGAGCCAGATACCAACATGTGCTCATCTCGTGGCATCAGTCGCTTTGAGAAATGCCAGACAAAGCGTCCATTTTTGACGCCATCTATTTCAAACACCTTTAGGTTTAGGGTTAGGTTGTGGTTTTGGGTTGAAATAAGTACATTGACTGATGGCGGATGGGTTGCACTGGATTACTTGAAAGCCCAGGGCGTCTCATATGGATGCTGACGCGCATACATTGTGTGTTGGTATTTGACGCCCTGAGATGAGACCAGGCCAGGTATTTCCCTCAGAAGTTGGAAGGTGAGTTAAAACTGGACTCACATTAATCAGATTAAATGAATGCTAGTGCTGCTACATATCTGCTGAATTTGTAAATAGGCTACTGCTTGCTAACAAATCTGTCATATCAAATCATATCAAGGTGGTAATGTGTCAGTGTTTCTGCTGCCCCCAAGTGGCCAAAAACTCTTTTTACTGCAGGATTAACAACATTTACATCTACTGTAGTGGAATAGACTGAATAAATCTTTCACAATTATAACTTGTTCAGTAACAGAGTAAGTTAAGCCATCAGGTGAAAAACTAAGTTAACTGAAAAGACAGAGGAAGATATACACCAGCCAAAGGGCTTATTCAAACCTGGCAACCCAAACATTGTTCTTATTCATATTACTGATCTATGAATCATTATTAACCATCAACAAAACTATTAGAGAACACTGTATGCTTTCTTAGAGAGTACCCATTCTGAAAAGTAAGTACTGGTGCTCAGTGGCCAAGCATAAATACTATGTTTGTTGACCACAGTGACTTTAAGGTCCAGCTTATTTCTCATTTAGTTTTATGCGTTTTCCTTCTCCCCACCTCAGTAGCCACTGATCCCACAGTGGCCCCCATCATACCTCCAACCTGCCCTCCTACAAACAGGCTGACCAGTGATCCCAGCAGGGCCTCCCCTCTGACCAGTGAGCGCAGCCACCTCATCCAGCCTGCGAGCTTCCCCCACAAACCCCAGAGAAAAGAGTCAGGGTGGGAGGAACGGGAGACACTGGCAGAGGGGAAAATACGATCTACTGCATCCACATTCAAGTCACCTATGCTCCTTTCTGCCTCTTCCCGGACTGCTTCCTTTTCTTCGTCTGTCACATCGTCCTCTGGTGGCGAGTCTGTGGGAGACACCTGGTCGTCGAGCTTGTCTCCTCTCCTCTGTCTCACTATCTCTTCCTGCCTCTCTCTCACTCTTTCCTCAGCGTCCTGGTACAGAGGGCAGCTGAAGTATGGCGCCCCGCTCTCCGTCACTGCCTGCTCGACCTTCTCCAGCAGCTCCTCAACAGCTTTCCTCTCCTCTGGTTCTCCACTGCGGGTTTCCAGCGTGTGGTAGCGGTCACCGCATCTTTTCACCAGCTCCTTCAGGTCCTTGCGCCACGTGACAAGGTATTCCTCCAGCTTCTCGTCCTCATCCAGCTCCTCGGTGTAGGTGAAGAGTATGATGGTGTTTGTGCTGACTGCAGAGGGGCCAAACAGCTCCTGCAGGACATCCAGCGCCCTGGCCTCTTCATCATCTGGCTGGTTCACAGGGACACATAGCAGGAAAGCATGTGGTCCGGGGCTGGACAAGGCGATAAAGGAGGATATATGTCTTTTCCTTTCCTGTGAGTCACAGCCTGAGCCGAACCAGGGTGGACAGGAGACTACCAGCACCTGCCGAGAGGTGGCAGAAGCATAAAATCAAGGTTGAATAGTGTTTGAACAACTATTTTTTTATTAGAGGCTTTTTTTTTTTCAAGGACGAGATGAGACGGGAATCATTCATCATTATTTTTGGGGAGCGGGATGGCACAGGAGTGAAAATCCACCCTCGAATGTAAATGTATCCATGTGTGGTGTTTATACTGTATATGCTCATGTGAGTATGTCTTCTTCCTTTCTGAACTTTTGTATTTGTCTATAGAGGAAAATCATTAACATATGAATGATGAAAAATAAAACACGTGTGCTTTGGTATGCTTGTCTTGTATAGTCACTAAATTTAAATGATATTATGTGACATTGAGATTTTTTTATTGCTCTGAAAGTGTAACCACTTGAATTAAGTGCCAGACCTTCTTTATTCTTCCTCATTTGTGTGGCGTTCCTTTATTGAAGTTATGATCCTTCAGACATTCACCATATCTAACCTAGTTCTTGGCTGGCATTTATTCTGCTGTAGCCATTAAATGTGTTACCTCTCTATATCGTACTGTGCATCGTTAGGGGGAGGGTCCTTCATTCCTGCACTGGAATCAAATGGGCTGGACTGGAGGTCTGGAATGCTGAGTGACGATACTGGCAATTTGAGACTGCATCACATGTCAATGGTTATGTCTGGACAGACTGGGATTTCAGAGGACACATCGTATTGTTCAAGTTAAAAGATGACACCTCTTATGTGTTGACGTCTGACAGATGACTGGTCATTAGGATATTTGTAGGGTAACCACAGGTGTATCCAAACCAACCTGAACTGAAATCATAAGGACGATGACTTTAACTTGGCCATGTTGATCGCAACTGGATATGATTTTGCATACAAATGTATCTCTTAATAACATTTATATTTAAAATATTAGGCAGCCTTTTGGCATCTCTTGTTCTCAGTTTCTTCCATAAGGATTCTGTTTATCTTTATTACCTTTAAAACACATACCCTTGCCTTATTGTCCTCATTGCCTAAAGAACTAACTTCACTTTAGTTTTAAAAAAGATAATTGCTCCCTCGAGCCACAGCTGATGTTCTGTGTGTATTTCATTCCTACCTGTCTGCCTGCAACCTCTCCTCTGTGTTTGCTGCACTCCTGGATGCCAGCAGCATATGTGTCTTGAGAGTCTGGCACGCCCAGGATGTTGCAAACTGCTGATTTCTTTCCTGCCCCGGGCCGGCCCAGCACCACCAGCCTCAGCTCTGCTCAGCAGGAGAAAAAGACAGAAAGTGGTGGAGAGAAAATGCACAGTCATAGTTCTTGGGGTACAGCCTACTGTACTTTGTTAAGGCTATATGTAAAGCTGTGTGTACACTGAGTATATACTGTGTATGAGTTGTCCATAAAGCTTATGTACTCCATATGAGAGTATACAAGCTTTTCAAATGCACTTGTAGTTGTTTAAACAGTTAAATGCTGTATACCAATCAGAATACATGTTGAACAAATATGCGGAAGTTGGGTGGGTTGTGCCTGGAGGTGTTAACAGCAACCTCACTATCTGCCTCGTTGTCCTATAACAACGTAACCCTAGTGGCATTTTATGACAATAAACTTACATCCTCATGTCAAAATGTTGTTTATTGTTGCGGTTTTTACCGATAGCGGTCAGCTGATATAAAGGCTCACATTTAAAAGAAGTGGCAGCGCCCTTTGCAGCTGCTGTCTCTTCTCATCTCAAACCGCACAAATACCGAAAACAGTCGAAGGGAGCCGCCCCTACCGACTCTTCTCCTGTTATGGCTCTCAGATTCAGCACTTTAAAACACAAAAGAAGTATCCAGCCTACCTGACTGTGAAGCAGATGCCGACATTTCCGATCCTGTTCACTGCCGCACGAAGTGTTTATTCAGGGATGAACGCACTTCCTAGTTCCTGGAGGTGGCCTGCCTGTTACAGGACCAACGGGACCAACTGGACTGACTTCAGCAGAGGTGCACACGGCTCCGTCTGTTGTGGTGGCTGATGCGCGGATTCTCAATCCGGGGCCCGCGGACCGCCAAACGGCCGAGTAAAATGACTAATCAGTTTTCTTATCATTTCAGCACGCTGGTGTTTTGTCACATTAGATATGAGGAGGCTCGAGTTACATGTGACAGTTCAGCTGCAATTTGGAAGAATAGCCTATAAGTTAAAAAGCTGTAGTCTTTTCCTTACAACCTATTAAAAGTATGCATTAACTCTTAATCACAGTGAATGCAGTGAGAAAAACAGTTCCGTGTAGCCACATTTTTGAAGAGGTGCACTGCAGGCTATATGGCATAGGCTACGGAGAGTGTAGGCTACGCATAAGCTTGGCCGTTGATTCAGCACAGAAGTTTAAATCACACTTGAGAGCAATGGCAACGTAATTACAATTCATCCTGAGGGGAATATTGACGTGTGTATCAAAGTTCTGGATAGTTCACTAAAAACCGAAGATATCAGATATAAGATACCTCAACTTGTAGGCACTACAGGAAAATGTAGAGGATCACCAGTTATTAGGATAAATCCTTTGTGCACTATGAATTTCTGTAGAAAATTCCATGGCACTTTATTCAAAAGGTTGGGCCACTTTCACCTGGACCAAAGTGGTGAACCTACCGACTGGCGCTGTGAGCATGGCTAATAAAAAATCAGAAGCAAAATTCTTTCATTTTTTAATGCTGCCATTTTGTTAAATGTCTGACAGTGATTTTTTTCAACAGCTCCTGATTAAAACAAGGTCGCACCTAAAGATGTTTTTTATTACTTTTGAAGTTCTACAGTAGTCAAAATCTAAATGCTGTATGCACAGTAAAATATCAAACGTATAAAACAGCAAGGCATGACAATACTTTTTACATGGTAAAAGAAAAACTAAGCAGGTGTCAAATATATTACATTATGTTGATGATGACAAAAAGACAACTTAAATGTTCCTGTACATTTCGTAAAAAAAAAAAAAAAAAAAATCAAACATGTCCAGAACAGTCAATAGTCTCATACGCTAACAGTCACACTCACATACATTCAGTACAGTACATATAAGCATAAAACCATTCACACAACAGCACACTGTACAATAACAGTAAAACTAAGCTGACACGCCAAGAAAGATTAATGTGTTCAGTAAAATGTTTCATTAAAAAATATAATTAGAAAACTTAAGAAAACAAGGCTTTTAAAAAAATACTTTAAAAACATGTTGACACTAGAAATATCCAAGTTTTCAGATGCCAAGCAGTGGCTTAAATTAAAGTCCAAGGGTCATTCCTGTAAAAGTCCACTCCAGTCAAATTTGTTAACCTCTTATGTCAAATCACTCCACACCGATTATCATCCTTCACTCACAGCCCAGGCATGATGTAGGCAATGTTGTCCAACGTATTTGACTGACAGAAAAAGAGAGAGCGCTCTGTTAGAAGACTGCAATAAAGATGATCACTACCACATGTAACGCTTGTATGTAAAAAGTGAAAGTTGAAAACATTTATAAATGCTAATACTCTACCAGAACGTTTCGAGGACATCCGTTTAATTGTGGTATCTGGGCTGTGAGACAGGTCAGTGGTCCCAACGCACACAAGATGGAGTCCAGAAGTACAGACAGACTCCCTGACACAGCCACCATCCCCTAACACAAAGAAACATTTCACATGACTCACTTACGCCACTGCATAGTAATGAATCTCCGTGTTTAACTTCAAACAAAAAATGTGGTGCACAAACTCTTAAGTGGACAACAAAGTTTCTTTCATATCTCTATGTTGGATACTTGTTCATGCAAATAGTATTTGCATGCACATATGTGGAAACATACCTCTGTTTCCTGTAGCCGATGCCCAATCAAGGACAGGGACTCTCCCAGGAGCTGCAAGTGAGCTGCTGCATCAATAGGATCAACATCTGGGACTCGTGCTGGGGACAGGGACACAGTGCCAGGCGCTCTGTTCGGGGACACCATCCCTGTTCCCGTTCCTACAACTTTCATGATGAAACAGAACCAAAAGTCAACAGCAATGAGAACTGACAGTGAGAGCACACAGGGCTGAGAAATGACACATCTCAATCAGTTGAAAACTTTCACGTCAAAGATACCTTTGCTTTTGCCCTCACTGGCAGTCTTGTGTTTGACCGTGGTGGCCTCAGCTTTGTTCTGTTTATGCTGCAGATACTGAGCTTTTTGCCTCCAGACCTATGCAGGAGAAAACACAAGACGTTTTGCGCACCACAACAACTGCAAGCTAATAGTGATATGTAAAAGATTTTCCAGTATCAATCACAAATTAGGGGGGACGTACTAATTTGTCTTTCTCTGGCATCGCCTTCCACACCTCCGCCAACCTTTTGCTTAACTCACCAAAGACTGCAGATGAGACATACAAACATAGTTTAAAACGTGCATTTTAGTCATAGTTAACAGGACAATATGTCAATCAGTGTTACTTTACCCACCTAGTCCTGGCTGTTCTGCATTTATGTTGACCCTGTACTCCTTACAAAACACCTGATATGCTGTTGTGTTCTTCTTCTTGGGCTAAGAGAGGACAAAACATGTTGATTTAATGCCAGTGACTCAACACTTCTAAGCTACTTTTCCAGTTTGATTGTAACTACCAACAACTTTGACTATCAACCCAGCAAGAAACAAGACCGAACAGTATCTTACCTTTTCTTTTTCCTTCTCATGCTTTTCCCGATCTTTCTCCTCTTTCTTCTTCTTCTTTTCTGTGATTCCATCATTGCCTTGATGGTGATGTGGAGGGACGGGTGTGCCCATGGCATACATTGGACCAACAGCGCTGTGAGTGACAGTGGGATGGGAGTGGCTGTGGCCCCTCGATGAGTCTAAAGATAAAGAAGATAAAGTGATGGTAATGACATGTTTTGTATTGACACAATACGCTAATAGTTCTTTGATTCTGGGTTGAGAGAAGAAATAGCCCCTATTTTTGACACCTATTTTTAAAACTGGTAACCCAAATGCTGCCAACCAACACACATTTGTTCTTTTACAACTACTCTGACTCACTTATAATTCACAGTATGCACATTTTTAAGTCAGCTGGGCTCAGCAAAAGCAGAATAACACAAACTAAAACTTGCAAGTCTGTAACTTTCTATTGTTCGAATCCAAAGCAGAACTGAATAATTAAATAACAATTTTCACATTGGCAATTTTTAAAGCAACATTTTGTGTTGCAACTATTTCTTACTGAAAGAATTTGTTCACGTGAACAAATAACATAACAAAGAAAAGACACTCTAGGGCAACTACAATATATTTGTTATATAACAATTATCAACTCACCTCCAAATCCTTTGCTGTGCTTCTTGTCCTTCCCACTTTTATCCTTGTCTCTGTCTTTTTCTTTGTCCTTTTTCTTCTTGCTTTTTTTGCTTTTCTTCTTCTTTTTTGACAGGTGTGTGTATGAATCATCTATAACCAGTTCACCGGCCTCTAGTTCACCCCCGGACGAAGAGCTATCATCTCCCATGCCACCTCCATAATGACCTGTATCACAGAGAACAGCAATGAATATTAATAAACAAAACAAAACATGGGGTTCTGAATAATTTAAGGTGGCATCGGACATCTGAACAGGTGAACCAATAATATCTATAGCAATAAAGATATATAATATCTGCACCAATAAAGCTCCTTACTACTTTGATCAGCACACAAACATGTCTGTTTCTAATACCATAACTTATATATTATAATTTCCTTATTTCATTCAGAATAACCAATATGTGGTTATCTTGGCCAGTAACATGTTGTTTAAAATAGAATTTTTATTCATTAATGAAAAAGAACAACTGAATTATGCTGCAGATTTCAAAACATGACTGGTGTTAAAAGAGAGCGGGGTACAATTTGTTAGTGACGTCATACAACTGCAGTATAAAAAATAATATTTAACTCTAGCCAATTTTAGGTTAGGTTTGCTGTCATTTAGGAGACGTTAACATAGGAGACATGCGTTATCATTTAGAAAAGACGATGGTGACTGAGAAAATTTAGCTTCCAAACTAAATTTTTCATCACGTTCCCAAAACTCACAAGAGGGAGTGCTAACATTGTTCTACAGCAGCCACACTGACGAGGCTACATGCAGACATTTTTTATTGGCCTTGTGAGTGCCGGGATCAGATAATGATTATCTCAAAATGCCAGATATCGGCCCAATTAATCGGCCTATCATTACTAATTATGAAATGCATTAGGTATATAAGCTGAATAAATGTACTTATTATTAAAACAGTGGTCCAAGATTTTTCTTCTACGTTTTCTTTACATTGTGGTTTGTTAAGCATGACATGCTTCCTAGTGGACAAGTTAAAGTGTCTGCACAACATCTGTGTACGTTTTTTTACATGCCAGCTGGAAAAGCATAATTCCAGCATTTCTAAGAAAGAGATATACACATATATACGTAATTTGCATACTTCAGAACATAATATAAGAGTTATCTCACCTTCCACCTCCACCTCTTTCCCCACTACAGGAAGTGGATCTCGATTTTGCTGTAGTTTCTTCTTGGGGGACTTCGAGAGCTGCATCCTGTCTCTATCCTTCTCTTTCTTTACTCCTTTGGATGAGTGAGGCGTGAACGGGAAGCTTTCTCCCTCCTCCTTCTCCGGCGACATGATGAGCTTCATCTTCAGCCCGTCAGCCTCGCGTAACGTCAAGGGTTCTTCTTTGGGAGCTCCACCGTGGAACAGAGATGACTTTGAGGAAGAGGAGGAGTGCTTCTTGGAGGAAGATGACGATGAAGACACGGGGCGGGAGTGAGAGAAGGAGTGGCTCCCTTTGCTTCCACCGCCGCTGCTGCCCTCACGTTTACGGTCCTTGGAGGAGTGTGAGGAGAAGGAGGGGTAGGAGGGTTTCTTGTGCAAGTGGGGGCTGGGGTCCGAACCTGTGGCCAATGGAGAGGTGATAGCCTGCAGGAGGCCCATCGCTGTATCTGTCGGGTGGGAGGATGAGGGGGAAGAGAGGGTAGGGGAGCGGTCTGCAGACTTGTGCTTTTTCTTGTGGGGAGGTGGACCTGAGCCATCGTGGTCTGAAACAAGTAAAGTAAAGTAAGTAAATACAATTGCAGTATTTCTTTGTGAAATTAAAAGATTATTACAATATATCAATCTCTCACCTCTGTAATAATAGTCATCACTATGTTTTTTCTTCTTTTTGTGTGAGTCCCCTCCAAGCATGAATAGTTCTGAATCCTGATTTGGAATGACAAAGTTACTTTCTATTTAACCAATTCATAGAAACAAAACATTAAAAATGTGCAAAAGCACCAAAACTAACAGAACAATATTTTAAAAGGCTTCCTGTGATATTAAACCATGAGGTAAAGTTATTGTGGACAGACAACGTACCTTGGGCCGTTTCTTGGAAGACTTTCGGACCTGAGCAGCAATCTCCTCTTCCTCCCTTAGCAGATCCTTGTAAGACCTCCTCTTCTCTCTCTGGCTACGACCAGCTACAAGGCCCCTGTCTCCTTCCATCCCCACATCTAGAATACATGAATTGAGTATTGTAATCTTTACCTTAAAAGTAAAAAAAATTATAAAATATTTAAAGAGAATATTTAACATAGCTAATATAATGGTTGTTACATCTGTTTCTCCTGAAATGTTCTCATACAAAGGAAGGGTTCAGACTATGTTTGATAGGCCTGTACAACATGAACACAGTAAAACCAAATGCAGTGTACAAGCAGACATTACCCATTCCTCCTTTACTCTTGATCTCCTCGAAAGCCATGGCTGCTCCTTTGTCAACACGGTTATTTGTCACAGTCTGTCACTGACAACATAAAGCAGGCTACTGACCTGTAACGTGAACACCAACAATACAAATTCAAATGGATATATAATATAAATGCTGGACAAAACGACTGAGATCATTTTAACTCAACGTAACAACAAAGTGGGAAAACTAGCCATTTATGTAATTTTTAGCACCTTGTAACGTTACCTAGACATCAACAGAGGTAATTACACCTCACTAAGTGTTTGGTTGCTGCAACTGTTCCTGTTTCCTACACTAACAGTCCAAGCAACCATGGAGCTGCAGGTAACCTGGACGTAAAGCTATTCAAAAGTAGAGAAGTGCTCGATGATGGCCTTACTTCTTCGGGAAAAATACAATTTGCGTTATAATACAATAATGATGTGGTCTGTCACATACAAAAGAATACACAACAATTAAAGCTAAACACATTCCCGCCTACTTTCATAAAGATACACACACCCCCTCGCCCATTACTTTTGAGTCCCTAGCTTTCCCAACATCTCCAGCACCCGAATCCGTCTCGCCGACCGTGCCCTCAGGTTGCCAGTGACAGCGGCTAAGGAAAGTCCGAGGCTTTCACCCACAGCTGGGCCGAGGTCGACTCAATTGCACAAAATACTGTGGTGGACATGCATTCAACTGTGCTCAGGCCTGCATCTCATCTGGGGTGGTAGCAGGTGTAGTTTACAAACACCAGGAGGAGATGAAAGAATGTGTTTATTAAGTATAACTACCTCTATGGGATCTCCAATTTACGCGGGTCCGGTCGCCATGTTTTATCGTCGGCGAAACAATACGTATCAACGTAGAGGAGGGGCTTTGGTAACGCAGCCAATCAGCATAGAGAGTAAAGTAGCCATGTTAGCAATAAATTCGCTAAAGCTCTGATACAAGGTATCCTGTTATCCAAAATAACAACCTCTTTATCTACATATTTAATTTGTTGACATTGAAATGTGTATGCAACAGAAACTCAGACAGATAGGCAATTCTTTATCACATTATATGAAAGACAATATTTCACAACAATAGTCAATCATGATGATTTATTGATTCACATAATATCCATTTCCAACAACAGCCAAATCAATTCTTACACTACAATTCACATGCAAACATGACATGCAATACAAGAAAAAAGGCAACAAGATACTGGTGATGCTGTTGATATGAAAACCAAAAGTACAACAGTGTTTAATCGTTTCATGAGAAATATGTTTTAATTATCATAGAACATAGAGCGAATAAAGGCAGGCAAAAAGAGCATGTCAGCACACAGCTGTGGCGCGCGCACACAGCACACACACACACACACACACACATACACACACACACTCTCTCCAGAGAGCAGAGGTCCCACCGCACTTTGAGGTTAGCTTCTGTTCCACTAGCTTCCTTTTCTCAATCTATTTTTCTTTAGGGGCTGCTTTGATCCCTTTTCTGAAAAGCTAATGTGTTAAACATTTTTTCTGTCCATAAGCTGAATTGATATCTACTACACTACAGTACTGGTCTTTAACATTTGAACATCTTCTCATTTCAATCAAAAGTCACAATATTTTTGTTAGCATTATTAGCATATTACTTTCAAAACTTCACCAGAGCTGTAAATGCTAACAGAAACCATGGTCCAAATGTTACTGTCCAGTACAGTCAAACTATATACATACATTGTTGTTTGGAATATGGACAGAAAAACCCAGCAGTATGGTTCAGCATTTGCTTGGCTAGTGGAGCCGAGACTAGCTAGAAAAGGAGCAAGACTTCAGCTCTCTGTACAAGTACACATCTTCTACCTATCTCCCAAATTCTGTTTCTGTAGACTGAGTGACGTAAAACTGGCCAATAAATCGGTCACCTCATCCACCTGAAGAAAAGCAAAAATACATGCAACCATGTATTAGTAGGTGAACATAAATATAGTTGTAGGTAAATGTATAATAACTAATGATTTTATGCATGTGAACCTGGGAAACATTTAATGAGTCTGTTGGTCTCACCTGCTCTTTGGTGCGTGTGTGCTGCAGCTGTGTTGAAATGTGCTCCAGCCTCTCTTTAGCTTCACTCTGACCCATTAAGTTAAGGTACTCCCTCAGCATTTGAATAATCTGCAAGGGAAAGTCAGGTATAAAAATCTTCAGAAATACGACCTGGCTTAAAATTAAGAAGGCGGATGCAGCTGCCAAACAAATCAAGACCTATCCAAATCCCTAAGTTATGATTCACTAAACTAGGCAAGTTAACGCATTCTCTACCTGTGTGACTTCCCCTCTCAGGGTTTCTAAGCTGCGTGAATCTCCCTCCTGCAGAATATTAAGTTTGGATCGTGCTAGATGCAGAGGGGTCCTTCCTGCTCGGTCGAGGGCATCCACACGGGCTCCTTAACAAAGACAATAAAAGCACAAAGATCTCAGTTACACATGTTTATTAAATAGTTTCAGAGAATTCTCAGTTCTAATTGAATAATGATTATATTCACTAAAGTGTATTAACCCTGATTGAAGGATTAATGTAACACATAACAATATGTATCACATAACAAATTGTTCAGATATCTTCTGTCTGTTTATTTGCCACATTTCCAAGGTTACATTCAGAATTTAGATAAATGAACTTTTTAAGTATAAATACAGGCTGGCTACAGACATTTCTGCTGTTAGAAACCTACACTTGAACTATATTTTAATGGACTGATGAAATGTTTGTGGTGGGGAAGGGCCACAAAAAAATATTTGTTTGTTATTGGCTGACAGGTGTCAAATTGAATTATGTACAGGGACACTAAAAGAGTAGCACCATGTAATAGTTTAATCACCAGTCTCAGTCAGTGCTCAAGCCAGTCTGAATTCAGCTACAAGAAACCAGGGGGACAAAACCTTTAGTTTAAGCAATATGATTGGTTAAACTTATGAATAGTTAGACTTACTTACACTTAAAAAGATAACCTGTTGTCGTATTTGCTGTATTTTATTTTTTTGGCAAGTGACCATCATGGTTAAAGTAATCTTCTAGAAGAAGCCTGTCTGGGAAATGTCTTAGAAAGAATAACCTTCCTTTATGCACTATACCTTACATATGCTTGTTCAGGGCAACAGACACCACAGATAAAGTGTTTGTATGAATACCACTTGTTCAGTGGTCTCACCTCCTCTCAGCAATGTGGTGATTACAGGCACATGGTTGGTACAGGCCGCTGCAGAAACACAGGTTAAAAGGATCAAGTTGCAATACAAAATACGCAAAGAGTTTTAAAACACTTGTTGCATGCAAAAAGCTTTGTCTTATTTTGCAGTATATCTGTTCATTTTAACAGATATGAGCCTAAAGCACCTGCACAGTTGTGTGTCAGAGTGAAACCACAGTCATAGGCATTACTAACCACAGTGCTACAGGGTTTACGGACCATGGGGATAGTTCTGTCTTACCCAGATGGAGGGGGGTATTCCCCAGACTGTCTCGCTGGTTGGGGTCAGCGCCGTGGCTTAGCAACAACTGCACTGCAGACATGAAAAAGTATTTTTGACAAAAAAAAGGACATTTAATTGTTAAACATTAGGCTCAACTGTTTCCAAAAAGCAGTGTACAATAAAGGGAAAGTGTAGAAAAAACCTTCACGAACATCGTAATTACAGGCAGCATGGTAAACAACTGCTGTAATTGACAACAGCAATAATAATGTGTGACATTCTAATAACCAACCTACCAATGCTCTCATTGCCATTGCAGGAAGAGAAATGAAGGGCAGTTCTTCCCTTGTCATCTGCTGCACAGGGGTCTATGTCATCTTGCAGGAGCTTTCGAACTGGGAGAACACAACTATATTAGCGAAACACCTCCTTCCTCAATCATCCTTCCCTTACGCCACATGCAAGCCGTTTTACTGCGTCGCCTCACTGTTCATACCTGTGTCGATGTCATTGCTGTTTGCAGCTTCCCTCAGTCTTTTCACAGCTGTAGAGATAAGACATTCAAATGGACAAGTATGTAAATATTGCTTTACGACTGGTGAACAGGATTATGCTGGGTGACATCAGGGCAACAAACAATAGACATCATTCAGGGGACCACTGGCTTTAAACTTTCAAGAGGGATGCTCGTTTGATCAGAAACTGACATTGCAACAATAGCCTACGGTTTATGTACACTGGGCAGGGATAGGAAATTAAGACACTGGTATTGTGAGGCTAGATAACTACTGGGATTTTAGTTATCATAACATGACAGCTGTCTTCTTCTATTATTCACTGCATTGCATTGTGATAACACGTTTTTTTACATTTACCTGTGTGTTTACATCCAAATTACTGCACATTCGCAATATTGAGATACCAAGTCTAATCATTATTACTCACATTAACGTGTAGCATGCACTTTGTAACTAACCTTACAAATGTAGCGGACACCTAGCTACCTCCACACACCTTAAGCACACACCTTGTTTATTTTTCAACGTTACTGCCCCCTTACCGTAAATATCTTTACCAATAGGACCAAGGTTCCGCACAACCCTGTGTTGCCGCCTGGCCCTGCTCCCCGTCATCTTCCCCAGCTTGCTCGTCACGCCACCGGCGCTAAGCTCTGCTCGTCCGGGCTCCCACAACAAGTGCAGGTACCTGAGTTCTTTGTCGTCTCTCTTTCCGACTCGACCTAACACCACCTTGCCCTCCCCAGTCCCACTTATTCCAAACCCGACAGCAGCGGTACCCCCGTCGTCCATCCTCTCCCCGTTACCCCGCGGCTCCGTGTCCACAGTCTCACTGGTTTCATCTTCGGGTCCGGGCTCCACCATGTACTCCCCCTCGGAGCTTGATCGGTCATTATCCGACGCTGTTGCAACGATTGGGCTCCACCCGTCCATGCTTTACCGTGACATATGGATGCTGTGTTTATACTACGCTCGCTACACACGGTCCTTACTACTCCTGCCAAAGCAAAAGGAAATACAACCGTCGTTAATATCGGGAGTCAACCTTGAATATGGCATCTGCTCGGCGACGTCTGGGGCCATTGCACTGCACGTGAACTCAAAAAGTCTCCCATTAAAGTCTTTCCATCCTGGTTAATCTGAAGTAGTTCAGCAGCAAAAGCCACCCTTCCTTTACAGCTCCAAAATGTCCCCTATTTCACATTTTCCATCTCATCGGATATTAAGTAGTAAAATTCACGCCCATTGTACAGTTAACTACAGAGCAGTGACGACCAATCAGATTCCGTGTTACTGCTCCCGTCCAATAGAATCTTAGATAATAGAACAACCGGGCAGCCAATCAAACACCAATGGACCGATGATTGCTCCGCACATGCGCATCTTGAAAAAACACCACTACAAAACATTTGAATAAAAAACGTCACTGTTCCCTCGTTAATGTGTCTTTAATCAGGTAACATCATTTAAAATGCATAATAATTTTTAACACCCACCCTCCACCTTTATAGCTTCATACAATCTATATTTTTATGATATGAAAATGGCATATTTTAATGTTTATAAATATTTTGTTTGGAATAATAAGGGTGCTTTCAAGGACAGGAGGTGCCTCTCCGGGATAGGCAGTGGTTTCCAACCGGGGCCCCTCAGAGAAGTCTTAGGGGCTGGGAGGTGATCACCAGAAGAGTAAATACACAAGGTTTTGTTTGTTTTTCCAAAACCTTTCTCTAATATTTGCTTAATAGTGAATTACTTGCCAATTTGGCTTCTTTGGATCATTAAGGATTAAGAAAGGAAAATCACTCTTTGGCTGAAATTGTCAAGTATTTACATCTGTTTAGTAGGATGGTATTCTGTCAAAAATATTTGGTCTCGCGGTGGAATCTGTTTTGTGTGCTGGAGGTAGCAATCTGACTGACCTAAAAAGCATAGCTTTCAGCATAGTCATAGCTTTAACACATTTGGCAAAAACAATCAGAAGTCAAGTTTCAGTCCTGATGACATGGAGGCTCCAGCTTGGGCCAGGTAGTTGCTGAATGCGGTGTTAGCCCCTGATGTGCCTGCATCTTGCTCAGTGAGCATCAGTCCAGCGTCATGAACGTGCTGCCACATCTGACTGTTGTGAGCGACACCCTGCTGCTTCAAGTATCCTTGCTGACAAAACAATGGAGGCTTGCGGTGGGTAAGGGAAAAGCGGAAGCATGATTCTAAAAGACATAAGAAAACACAGGAAGGATTCAAACTACCATCTCTTATACAACCAAAGATGTTTTTGACTTTTAAACACTCTTTTCTCCTGTTTCTGTAGTTACTGCCCTCTGCCACTGTAAGGAGGTACATATGAATGACTGATCTATTAGCTGTGCCTATTAGGGCTGAACAACTTACACCTTTTTTTGTTTTAATAAATGTATCAATACTGATTTTTAGCACAAACAGTCTGTAGTTTAAGCTCTTATGTGTTTTGTCCACATTTTGTGAGCAGGGTAGGAACAGATCAGTTGCAAGACGCAGCTTTACCAGCATAAAAGGCCCTGAGGTCAGTCTGCACACAGTGCTCCAGGAAGCGCCGCAGTGGCTGGATATGAGATATGGGACTATCCCATTCTGTGAGGAAGTCTTCAACCATATGATGAATTGCCTTGGGCCTTGGTAAAGTCCAGCCACTCGGACGGAGCTTCATTTCTTCCACTGGAAAAAAACATTAACATTAATTTTCACGCAGCAGTTGTTTTAATTTACTTTATAACAGTAGCTGCATTTTTACTCACCAGTAGGAAGTGTGTCATAGTAGTATAAAACAGGGTGCAGAAAGTTGGATTTCCAAGCTTTGGTCCAGTCTGTATTAGCCCTGCCCCGCCCCAGATAGTCAATCTTCTGCTTCCCATACTGCATGACTAGAACTAACAGTCCATGGTTGGACGCCTCATGGCCTGAGAGAGAGGAGAACTGAGGCAAGGCCTGGAGTGGAAACTCTTCCACGTATTCACAGTGAGAGCTTAGAGTCAGGGAGAGAAGAAAGAAGAAAAATTGGATGAACATGATTAACTGTGCTTTTGTTTATTGTGAAAAGTTCAGGTAACATAATTTCCACCACCATAATTTGGTAATTTTACACTGATGAAGAGCAGCATTCAATGTACTGAGTATGCAGAGGGACCTGTGTTACTGAATAAGTAACCTTTGTTGTTTCAATTCAAAATAAATAATGTTGTTATACAGCAGTTATATTTTGTCAAAACTGCTCACTGAGGATTTGGCTCCCTTGGCATACAGCCACTGCCTTTTCATATGAATTCAAAGGAGGTTTGAGTGTTTAATGCCTCCTGTCCAGTGGCCATATCCATTCAGAGGTGTTGTGGACATAAAAGTGATGGACAGATGGATAACCTGAGCACAGCTGAATAAAGTTATTAATGGTGATACGAAAATAACATATGCTTACCCTTGAAGAAGTATAATATCCCCGAGCATCTCAGACATTTGGTATGGCCCAGAGGCCTCGTCGACCCGCTTCAGAATCCAGGACTGCAGCTGAGTTGTCAACAGTTTTGTCGATGGCCACGGGTTGCTATGGTAACGGTATTCAAGTACACGATGCACAGCTCGAGCTGAGGCAGATCCACACAGTTTATGTAAATATCGCATTGATTATATGTAAAACTGGCACAATGAAACAAAAAACGTTCTTAAAATGCATAATTGTCCAACTCCAATTGTGACCCATGAACGACCCTTTTTCAACAAGCACTGAAACGAAATAACAAACATCTGTTGGACTTTCACCTGTGTAACGGAATCCATGGACGAAGCCGCCAGCAGATGAGCGGTAGTCTCTGGAGTGAGCAGCGGTTCCCAGCACAAACAAGCCAGGGGTGTTCTCCCCTTCATACCAGGCTGTCACACCCGGCAACCTCCCTTTTGCATTTTCACTGTTTGGTGGGCAGGTAGAGCTAGGGGGGGATTTTTGTTTAAAGAAATGTGAACACCTTGGACTTCTTTTAATCATGTCATATAATAATAATAGCAAGTCATGTGACACTAGAAAGGGGCATTTGTTGACAGGACAGTGCATTACTTAAATAAATGGATATTGACACAATACAATGAACCTACCATGTTAGATAAATATCTACCTGTCAAATATGCTGAAGTTGAATCGGAATCCGAGGCATCGAATCACACGGTCGTAGGGCTTTCGCATGGAGAAGTTGTCAATGTGATACCCTGGCAGTTCTTCCCCTGTCACATCAGAGCCGTTCTCCCCTTCCTGGTACTGTATGTACTTACTCATAGTAACGTACAACTGTGCCTTCTTCTCTTTCTTCTGTTTGCCCAGTCTCCTCTTTCCTTGCTTCTGTCGTTGAGCGATAACTAGTTTCTCCAGGCTTGCCTCCACCAAACCATCAAGGGACTTAAGCTGGTATGTGTCTATTAGCTCATTGTTCACAGCTCTGAAAAACAAACACAATAGGTCAGGTGATGTTAAAAGAGCTGGTAGCTCTAATGCTGTACAGATAGTAAAGTTGACATACGCAAAGCATTAAAGGGATACTATGCGATTCTGCTGAGAGTTTGTTGATATTTGAGTCCAACTGCCAAACAAGCATTCCCCTCTCTTCATTGCTCCTTTGGAAGCCACCGCTCATGAACATGCATTGATGAAAACCAGTCCTACTCTGAACCTCCTTAACCTACTCTGCTGAAATATAGCAGCATCCACAGCGTCTGCTGTCCCAGAGCATGTTAGCCTCAGTAAGAGGGCATGTTTTGGCAGTACTGTAGAAGGTGTGACAACAAGCTTGTCAATATTTAATGTACTGAAGCAAAAATACTTTTCCAAGCCTACGTCTAAGACATGGATTCTAGTTTATTTATCGGTAAGATTATCGAGAGGGACTTCAATAGTTACAATTAGTGAACAAACATCATCAACCGAACAAAATGTGTAAGCACGCAAACGCAGCATCCAAAACACAACAGAGTGAAAAACTAGCAAGTTATTTGAAGTCGTTTTTTTACAAAATTACAGTGACTGATAAGAGTTACGAAGCACAGGGGAGTGTTTATCTCCAGGGTCAATGCTAACTTTGGGGCTAACCTTCTTCACTCTTTATTCAACAGTTGGCAAGCAACACACAGGAGGTCCTTGTTTGTCCTGAGAAGCTGCAGTCTTTATTCACCCGTCACTGTAACTTCTACTGTACATTTACTGCTGAACAGGCCTTACTGCTGACCTCGCTCCGAGCAGCTTTGTTTGTGCCCTGGGTCTCAATTTACAGACCCAGGGCACATTTTTCTGAGCACATGAAAAACACACAGCTAGCGACCCATGAGGAAATATTTGCTTAATTTAACAAAAAGTGTATTTGGTTAGAATCGCAAAGTATCACTTTAAAGGGGACCTATTTTGCTTTTCCTCATTTTCTGTCATATCTAATGTTACAATGTCGGATCTTCCTACTAAACATGGCCAAAGTTTCAAATAATGAAGTGAGTTTAAAAAGTAATGGCCGTGAGTAAAAACCTCATGCTGCAGAATGCTCAGAGTACTAGCTAAAAGTCTTGGTTAAATGGTTGAGAAAGCTAAACGCAATAGATAAATGATTGAAAAAGCTAAACATCTTCGACAAATAGTTAAAACAGTTAGCTAACAGTCTTGAATAAATGGTTAAAATAGTTCGCTAAAAGTCTTGAATAAGTTCTTGAAATAGCTTTAGCTTACACTTTATAACTAATACAGTTACAGAGATTCACTTTAAATCTATTGAATTGAACATATTAGGAAAATGACCGGTGGTGTCGATGAATGGGTACTTGTGTTAATCACGTAGGGATTCGGGGCTGAAAAAAGGGTTAGGAAACCACAGCAAAAGCATAGACACAGAAAAGATAAGGGAATAAATCGCCAAACCTTTAGCCCTACCTGAGATCTCCAACATAATGTGTTTGCCAGGCCAGTCGAACAGGACTGGAACTGAGCATGTGCACCCGACTTGCTTGTCCCATGATGCTCTGGGCTGTTTCAAAAGCCGAGTTCCCCTTGCCCAGAATAAGTACGGCCTGGTTCTTGTAGTCCTCAGGATTAGTGGAGATAGATTCATAGCCTTCAACGAGTTCAGAACCGACAAACTCTACCTTCTGAGGAACCCACAAACCTGTGGCTATCAGAAGGATGCTGAGAGAGAGAGGATAGATGTATAACATGGTGCAATCCACAATCCACACAAAATTTAGGTTCTCAGGTTCAGCATGAAACAAAATACCTGCATGTGTAGTCCGACATATATTGATCAGTCAGGATGTAGCTCCTGCCAGTGTCTGACTGCACTGCCCTGATCCTCCCAATGTCCACACCGTACCGGACCCTCAGCCCGAGCTCCTTCACAAACATGGACAGATAGCGTGGGAAGGCATCGGCTGGCGGGTAAAAGTCAGTGTTCACCCTCTTGAACAGGAGGTCGGGTTTATCACTCAGCAGAGAGTTCCAATCATGACGCAGGTTGAACTCTCGGTTCTGCCTTCCTGTGTGGATCTTGTTAATGCTAATGAGCTTCCTGTGCCTGGGATACCTTGACACACAGAGCAGAGCAGAAAAGGCATGTGATTCAGGAGGACAGACATGTAAAATGTTCCTGCTCCATTTTTTGTGTCTACTGAAACGCATGAGATGCCTTCAAAATTCTCATACTTGTTGAAAAAGCTGCCCGGTCCTGAATTCCTCTCCAAGATGATGTAGTCTCTTTTAGCCTTGGAAAGGAAATACCCCATCTGCAGTCCGGCAGGCCCAGCTCCAAGCACACAGTAATCATAGGTGCGGGTGCCATTGTGGTGGTCGCGGTTATCAGAGGAGCATTTGATACAGCCAATCACGATGAATAGGATGAAACAAGAGAGGCTTGAATCCATAACCTGCTGGACATGAGGTATTGTGTTAAAAAGAAAAAAGCATGAGCAAGGATATGATAATACAAAATACAATACATGAAATCACATAATAAATAAACAAATAATGAATAAAATCCATTAAACATTTAGAATATTGTCATACCATAACATATCTATAGGTCATACTTACAAAAGTTATACAAAAAATAAAATAATTCCACATTTCTCCTTTGGTGATATGTTGAAGAGTTGTTTGTAAATTACAATGTTATTACTTGTATTACTTCATTCACTCCTAGCCTGCATGGGCATGTGGGCCATAATTAGTCAACTGGCAACATTGCCTACACATCCTGTGTCTCCATACTCAGAAGCATATGTACAAATTCAGCCCAAATTACCATGGCTCCAAACCAGAGATTTAGCAAATTCGATATTTTAGCGACTGAAATGGGTGTAAACGTGCAAAGAGAAGCGCCAGAACCCCCCGGCTCTCCATGGACTCTCCAGCCCAAGTTATATCACTCTGCTGCGGATGCCGCGGCTGCCGTCACCCGCTGATCCAGATGTCGGCTAACACATTGTAATGTAGAAACATGTAAACCTACGTTACCTTTTATATCAGTCGATCCCTCGCGCGCAACATTTGTGGTTTAGCACACAGCAAACCTGTCGAGATTGCTACATGTTTACTATTTTGCATTTTAAAGCGTTTTATGTAGGCTATGTATTCCCTTCGGAAAAATCCACTAGCACTATCCAGCTCCCCGTTGGATAACAAGCACTAATGGAGGGCTGCTTGTATAAGGGGGCGTGATTAGAAAATACCACAGAAGAGAGTAGAAAAGAATAGAAAAAAAGGCTACTGGAAGTGTGATGAGGTATGTGTAAGCAATACGTGTTACATAGACTTAGAGACTCTCTCAAGAAATGTTCAAGATTTCTTAAAAACTTTACGTCTATTTTATTTTACCTCAATGTAATTAATACCCTCCTGGCCATGACATTAAAGCTGCTTTTAATCCCTCAAGGGAATCTCTGAGACAGATGCACTATGACTTTGAAAGCAGCAGGGGATGAAGAGAGAATGGTTGGTATTATATTCTTATGAAACCTCTAGGGCGTACACTAAATTAGAAAGGCACTTCAACTTCATTCAGTGCTTAGACTTAAAGTTAATTTCATTTATCACTTATATTTCTACTGCCATTTCAACGTCTTTTAGAATTCGACTGCCGCTTCAACTGCAACTGTTTCGGTATTTCAAATATTTCATCTGCACATTTTCATTAGTGAGGACACATTTTCTTCAAAGACCAATTTAAACCGTTGTCAGGCCTCTTAACAGTGACCATATGTTAATATGTATTTTACTGTATTGTAGGCCATTCTCATGACATCATACACTATTTTATGCTTTGCTTTTCAACAGTTTAAACAAATCCATCTGCATTTTTCTTCTTTCCTACTGGTAGTAGATGTAAGATAGACTTGTTACTCAGAGTAGCCTGCACTGGATTCTTATACATTTATCTAATATTTTATCTGAACAATTTAAACAAATGATATGAGTCTTTGCTCCTTTCTTGCTGATAAAGAACATATATGCACCGTCAGGCAGTGTGAGGAATGTACTTTGAAGGTCCTTTATTGTGAGTTTTTGTTTGACTTTCTCCAGGTAAAATAAGGGTACTTATTTGATTATCATTTAAACAGTTAGTGGTCCTTGGCTAAAACATAAGCCCTTTCTCCTGCCTGGTAGATTGTAATATTAAATCCGTAAATAGGCTTGTAAGCCTACAAAAGGTCAAGAGGCTTTCTTTAATGTTTCTGAATTTAATGTGTTTAGGCATTTGGACTAATACCCTCCTTTGACTTCAAAATTTTATTGATCACTTTTAAAGCTCTTCATGGCCTCTCGCCTTGTTGTATTTCTGACCTTTTAGTCCCCTACACACCAGCACGTACCTTGAGATCCTCTGGCAGAGGTCTGCTGTCTGTTCCAGAGTCTCAACTGAAAACTAAAGGGTACAGAGCGTTTGCTGTCAGGGCCCCGAGGCTCTGGAACAGCCTGCCTGAGGAAATCAGGTCAGCTGAGTCAGTGAACTCTTTTAAGTCCCTTCTTAAAACATACTTTTATAGGAGAGCCCTTCCCGATCTTGCTTGACTTTATTTTATCCCTTTTATTTTATTCTATTTGACTTACATTTATCTTAAACATGTATTTTAGTCTTTTCAGTGTTTTCTTGCTTTTATCTTGTATTGTTTTTGTATTATTGTCTTTAGGGTATTATTGTCTTTACACTTTGTAACTTGTTTTTGAAAAGTGCTCTACAAATAAAGATTATTTGGTGTACCTCTGTGTGCCAGTATTAACATTAGTGGTAAAAGTATTCTAACCCTAACCCTCTGAAATAAAAGTGGAAATACTATAGTCTAAAAATACACCATTACAAATAAAAGTCCTGAATTCAAAATATTACTTAAGTAAAAGTTCAGAAACATTATCTGCAAAATGTATGACAAATATTCTGTAGTACTTCTATTATTGTAATATATTATAATACTACTGATTAATACATGTAAGCAGAATTGTAAAGTTGTCGTATATCCATGTGGAGATAATTTAAGGTAACTTATATACTATTAAGAAGTTAATAGTACAACACTGCATTATAGTTTATAGGTTCAGCATATGGTCTGCATGTAAACTCTCATATTGCTTAGTGTCAAAAAAATATAGGGGACTAAAAAGTACAATGTTTCCCCTTTAAAAAGTAGTGGAGTACATAAAAATTGTACTTAAGTACTTGCGAAAATGTACTTAGTTACATATCAGCAATGAGTATTCTTTTATCAGTGAGTACAAAACGTGGCTGCAAATTCAGCTTTTGATTTCTGCCTTATCATGTTATCGGATTTTTCTGCCATATTCACACGTCCTGCGTTGTCATGTTAAGCCTCAGCAGTCTGAGTAACGTGAGTCAGCAGTCTCACTTCCCATGTGACTCAGCCGCTCTAGCATGTATAAAAGGGGCAGGACAGAGCTGTGAGGACACAGAGGACCGTTGACCGGCTGTCAGAGGACCAACCATCATAACGGACAGAAGACTTCACTTTGTTACAGGTGTGTTTTTAGACATTGTTGCATACATTGTTGTTCAACTATTAAATTAAATGTGATTAATTAAACCAAACCAACCATTCATTACAGCCTGCAGAGATGGAGACCATGAAAAGTGCCAGGAAAAATGAGACAGGAGAAGTTGGCAGGTATGTCAAAGGGTTTTCTAGAGTTTTAAAACTCACAGAACTGTTTCTCATGATATGATTTCATGCCTCAAAAGCTCCTTCTGAATTAAAGTGTGCTTTTTGTGTTGCCCATCTTCTGTCAGTGATTTATCAGAGCAGATTAAGGAAGCCACTAAGGTCAATCATGTCAGAGCTGAAAACACACAGCTGATGCTGAGTTACCAGAAGGGACAGATCACCCTGCCACAGTACAAGGTAAACTCTACACACACTAACTGCCTCCAGTTAACACATCTGTGGGTTAAAAGAAAGACAAAAATCACACTCTCTTTTTACATTGTCCTTAAAACTGAATATTTATCTTCACGCTTTTGTCAGGTCCTGTTGTGTTCCCTTTATGAGATCTACAAGGCGCTAGAAGAGGAGCTGGACAGAAATTCCTCCCATCCAGCTGTTGCACCGATATACTTCCCTCAGGAACTTGCCCGCCTGGAAGCACTCGAGGCAGATCTGGAGCATTTCTTTGGCGCAGACTGGAGGAAAAGGGTGATTGTTCCTGCAGCCACACACAGATATGAACAGAGACTGCGGAAGGTGAGTTGACAGGAAGACCTTCAATTATTCAGGGTAGGCCTGTTGAGAAATAGAAGCTGAAAAACAGCTCTTTTTTTCAGATTGGCAAAGAGAGCCCAGAGCTGCTGGTGGCCCACGCCTACACTCGCTATCTTGGTGATCTATCAGGAGGTCAAGTGCTGGGGAAAATTACCCAGAAATCCCTCGGGCTTAGCAGCAAAGGGGGACTTTCGTTTTTCTCCTTCCCCGGAGTGACCAGCCCCAACCGCTTCAAGCAACTGTACAGGAGCCGGATGAACAGTATCGAGCTGACAGAGGAGGAGAAGGAGGAGGTGCTGAAGGAGGCCGTCGCTGCCTTTGAGTTCAACATCCAGGTGAGATAAAGGGGAACAATGCACAGATTTACTGTCTAGATGGACAATGTGGTGTCACTGACCAATAATATTATCAGGAGTGTGTTCAAATGTCAAACTGAGATCTTAAAAAAGAAAAGAAAAAAAAAAGGGAAGTGAATCTAATACATGCGAAGTAAGCATGCAACCAACTTACTGATCGTTTGTGGCTTTTCCACCAGGTTTTTGATGACTTGCAGAAAATGTTGAGTGTCACAACAGAAGCAGTGGACCAACCAGAGCCCAGCGCTGTCAGAACTTCCATATTCCCATCTTCACCCATCATGCAGTTCACCGTGGGACTGTGTGTTGCATTGACCACCATTGGAATGGGACTCTATGCCTTTTAGGCTTTAACCAGCGCTTGTAATTGATACGCACATATAGCACTTTATGAATCACTTAATGCACCAAATCTGAAATTTGTCATGTATAAATGATCAAATCACAGCAGAAACAGTGATTCTCTCTTGTCATTTGTAAGCTAAAAAAAACAAACAATCCTATGGTGTAAAAACTGTCTCCATGTGATCTTTTTATGATTTGTGTTGAATAAAAATATACAGATCAGAAATTAAAAACACTTCATGCCCTAATGATTTCAAATACTTTAATTTTTTTTACACATCATGCAGACACTTGATACCATCATACCAACAGTGACACCCTAAACATTTTTCATTGTTTTAGTATAAATTCTGATACACGTAAATTGGTGCAATGACCCTGACGTTTTGAAATGAACACTTTCACCATGACTGAGATCAGAAATTAAGAGATGTCCACTGGTAAATACAGAGTGGCAGGAATAAGCAGAAAAAAAAAAACTATTTACATCAACAACATGTATAAGCACAGTTTGCTCTACTTGACTCTGTAGAGCACTTTCCTCTGCATGCGGTGCTGAAGCTCGCCCCTCCTCAACATCAGGTGGAGGACTTTGTAGATGGCGTGCTCTGGATATTTCTGTAAAGTGGTACAAAGGGAGAAAATGTGAATATACAGAGACATTACACTCAATGAACTGGTTAGAAAATTCTTATTTTTGCCTCTGCTGTTTTGCCTTGTTTTATTAAACCCGATTTAACTTTCCTTTTGTTTTAAATGTTGCTTTATGTCTTCGTCAAGCATTAAGTATCCCTTGTGAGTTGTACAAATAACTGTTTACCTCCCTTCTCATTCTCTGATTGGCTACAGCTCACTAAAAACACTTCTCAAATACAAGAACATGGTGATATACACAACAATTTTTTGCCTATTTAGTTTTAACCTCATCATCCCCGCTATACTCTGCACGCAGGATTTGTTTCACCATATAATGGGAAAATAACTAAATTCACTTCATGTGCCCCCCCCCCTCCTTTATTGTGATTTTCTCAGACCGACCTGTTTAGTGAAGTCTTGGACGATGCTGTGCTCAGACACCTGGGAGCCGATAGCAAAACGTCTCTTCAGCTGCTTCTCAATGCGTGAGACCATTTCCTGGTCCTCCTGAGAGGTGAAGCCCTCCACTCCTAGAAAAAAAACAAACCAATGTGGTTGGAGAGGTGTTGCACAGTGTCCAGTTAAAATAAATGCTTGACAGACTAAGCATTTTTGAATTTTGTTAAGCACAGAGTAGATAGGTAGAGCAGTCGTTCCCTCACAGCCCTGTCAGATGACACTGACCCCACCAGTCATGTTTCAAATGGGCTGAACTGGATGTTATTTAACACTATTAACTGCATTAAAGTGGATATTGTTAAAGTATTTCAGCATTTAGGTAAAGTTTGGTCAAGTTAGCATTTATACTTAAGCCACTTGAGTTTTTTCGAAAAATTCTATTTTTTCAAGTTAGTGGAGCGGCTCCACAATCTTTCCATGAGTACCCTCGGGGGTAAAAGATGAAAGGTACTCGTGTAGTTGCACTTTACAGTGGACTAAATCAAATACAGTAGATTTCTGTTCTGTTCCTGTAATAACACAAACAGCTCCTGTCACAACTACTACACCACACACCTGAAAGGCTGCCAGACAGTGCAGCGTCCAGCGTGGAAACCTGGAAGAGTCTGAGGGCTTCATCAACCTCTTCCTCTCCAGCCACAGCCTGCAGCTTCATCTTGGCCAGGGACTCTGCAATACGCACAACGGCCTCCAGCTGCCTGAAAAAGCAGAGAGAAATGATTACTGAGAGCATTCCAGGTGCAGCAAAAGATACGCATCCATCACTGGCGTGTAGATGTTCAGACAGCATGTATAAAAATACCTGACAGTGATGGGGATGGAAGGTCTTTTGTCCGTCTCCCTTTCATGCTCTCGTGCTCCGCTCCTCATCACCACGTATCTGTTTTTCAGCTTCTCCGCAGCCGCAGCAGAGAGGCGAGGGCCGCATTTTCTGTAAGCAAACATTCAGACCAATCAACATTACTGAGCCCGCGACAAAGTAACTGAATCCCGGGTGAAAGAAAATGTCTGGCTTTTGTGAGTTTAGATTGACTCACGTTCTGGCATAGGCAATGTATTTCTTGAAGGTGGCCAGTGGAATCTCGCCCTCAACACCCTCCGTCTGTGTCTGCGCACTCAGGTGAACATTCATCACGTGACGAGCCAGCGTCTACAAACAGACAAGAGGAAAGACATGACACCCTGTACCGCTGCTTTTCAAGGGTTGAAAGCTTCAAGTCATACATGTGCCTCCTTACCATGTCTCTCTGCTGGTCATGCTGATCTTTGATGATGAAGATCATGTCAAAACGGGACAAGATGGTGGGCATGAAGTCAATGTTGTCCTCCCCCTTGGTGTCGTCCCAGCGGCCAAACACAGAGTTAGCTGCAGCCAGCACTGAGCAGCGAGAGTTCAGGGTGGTGGTGATGCCGGCCTGGGGGGAGTCAAGACGTTCGTTTGTCCTGTTAACTTCTCAGAACAGCAAGGAAGCTGTGTTTTGGTTAAAATACAAAAATGGGTTAATACCTTGGCGATGGAGATGGTCTGTTGCTCCATGGCTTCATGAATGGCCACTCGGTCATCCTCTCTCATCTGAACAACAAAGAGAAGTCTTTAATCTTGGGACACAAATTAAGTTAAAACATAAAACTCCTGCTACGCAAAACCCTTTTACCTTGTCAAACTCATCGATGCATACAACTCCGCCATCGGCCAGCACCATGGCCCCGCCCTCCATGATGAATCCGCGAGTGTTGGGGTCCCTCAACACGGAGGCCGTCAGACCAGCTGCACTGCTGCCCTTACCGGACGTATAAATCTGAGAGCACACAGTGAAGGCTCAGGGTCAGTGGGTGAATTTACATGCAAGCATGAACTCTAAAGTGAAGCTCCATTGGCATAAGAGAACGGACACCTACCCCCGATAGGTGAGCACCTCTCCACAAACTTGAGCAGCTGAGACTTGGCTGTACCAGGATCTCCCAGCATCAGCAGGTTGATGTCCCCCCTACGAGTGAGACCATCAGGCAGCCTAAAAAAGGACAGGGGGGGGGGATCAAAACATTACCAAACACGTAAGGAGAAGATTTACACCAATTCGTGCTGATCTGGAGAACATCCGGCAGCCTCACCTCTTCCTTGAGCCTCCAAACAGCAGACAGGTGATGGCTTTTTTCAGATCATCGCTGCCGTAGATTGACGGAGCTACAGAGCGGGCCAGAGAGGCGTAGACGTCAGGAGTAGCAGCCAGTGCTCTTAGCTCCTCCTCTTCCTGTGGAGAGACTGATCCAGTAGCACCACGGCCTGGAAGGAAAAACATTATCAAACTGGGTCCTATAACTCTCCCTCGACATGCTGGAATCACACGTATCACAGCAATACATGCGTGTCTTAATGCAGAACCTCGTCTTTACCTGCCCCTTCAGTGTCCATCTGGATGCCAACCACCCGCAGGTAGGATGCACGAATGCCAACACCAGAACTTTTCTCTTTGCCTTTGGCCTTTGTTGCAGCCATCTTCTTGATGGAGTAGATACCCATGATGGTCACCCTGTTGCCTGGGACCACTCGGTCACACAGATACCTGAGAGGGGAAGAGGAGAGGAAGGCAGTTTTTAATTTATTACATTTCTAATTATAGAAAGATCACAGCAGCAGAAAACACCACCGTGGATTTAATAGCTTGCTCTACCTATCACAGTAGAGCTGCAGATGACGGGGCATCTCTCCGTGAGGCACAGCGTCTGGAGATTCCTGCAGACGGAGAGTCTGGAAGTCAACACAGACACACCGGTCTGGGATGATGAAGTAAGGGTCCACAGGACATTTCACCCTCCCAGCATTCTCGCTGAGTAAACAGAGATGTTGTTGGACACAATGGAAAGGAATTTAAACTTGCGAGTCCCCGGCTTGAGGAGGACTTGAAATGGTGTGCTTGATGCAGATGGTCATACTCACGTGTTGCACTTGCGTGGCAGAGCGTAACCCTGCAGGCCTGGAGGCAGAGGGATGTTGTTGATGACAGCGCGACAGCCGCGACACTGCAGACACACCTTGGTGGCCTTCGCCCTCACTGCTGTGGCTGAGATGATGATGCCGTGCACCTTCACCAGACGAGACACCTGCTCGGACTGCGCGTGCGCGCGGGGAGGGGGATTATTTGATGTGATCAAATGTTTGATGATAACTATTAGAATAAACTACACAAAGAAGTCTGTAGGTACCTTGAGGCCGCGAATGGAAGCGTGATGTGCGTCACTCTTCAACATGACCTGGACATCCTGGACCGCCTCCTCCCCCTGCAGGACGGGGACGGGTCACTTCATCAGCTACCTCCTTTGCAGCTTCCTCCAGCTGTAAATTAGAGCAAATTGTTAGCAGAGAGCCAGCTTAACAACAAATACATCTGCTGTGTGAAACATTGAGAATCCTGGTTAAACTTTTTGGTAAAAGGAAAGGGATCAGTCATCGTTAAGCAAATCAGGTTTCATCTATGTACGTTGGTTTTAAACCCACCAAGGGCAGGTTCTCAGAAGGCAGCTTGTAGAGACAGTCCGATAGATCCTCATCAAAGCTGGCAAGGTCCTCCATCTCCACCTCCACATAGTATTCCCCCAGGGTGTAGTGTCTCTTAAGCTCATCTCTGATAAAAATAAATAAAATAACAGACAAAAAAAACAACTTAGTAACAGTGTTGAAGGACTGCTGCTGTCATACCATCAGAACAAAAAGAACAGCAAATATGAAGCCACACCAAATACAGGTACTGTAGATTTAGCTTGAGCTAATTGACTGTTAAAGATTTTGCAAAGCTTAAAATATTTAAAGTAAAAAAAGCCACCATAAATGTGTGACAATACTGACAGAATTACCTGTTTAACGCCAGAGTAGCTAACTACTGTACACAGACATGCTTCAGTGATTTACTGTTGCACTAATACAACTTGGGGGACTCACAAGAGACAGTATGGAAAAAATAAATAAAGTAAGAGTATGTGAAGGAGAGGTATTCTGACTTCTACTCTCCATTGTAGGTCAAGCTCCAGAGATGCTGGATCCTACATTTCCCATAATGCACATGCTTCTTTCCTTAGACCCCCTGTTAATGTCCACTGCTTTCAAACTCTAAACAACTTTCTGCAAAAAACTTTAAGTGTCGAGGCCAAATTGAGATGTAATGGTGAAAGTAATGGTGAAATAACGTTATCTATTTATTATTGACGTCTGTGGAGGTTCACAAACTGGCACCAAGTTACAAATGTCTTTTGTTTTAGTTCTTCTGGGTACCTTAGCTAAAAATATGCATCACCTCAAACTGTTTATTACAGACCCTAATTACGATGTCCGATTATTATCATCATCATCATCATCATCATCTCACCTGTATTTATATGTGAAGCCGGTGCGGTCGGTCCCCACTCTGAACTGCCGGAGGAACTCACGGAACCGTTTCTTGATGTGGACCCTCTTCTGTCCGCCTTCATCCACCCCGGGTCCCTCTCCACCTCCGAAGCTGTCACTGTAGTAATATCCCGGGTCGTCAAAGCCAGACATACTGAACCAGGTCTGTGAGTCTGATACAGTGGACTAGATTTTCTTAATTAAAAGAGAAACACGATGGGTGTAAGCTGCCAGACACAAAGCTCCTCGCTCTGTTTCGCGGCAAAAACTGAACTCCTTCCCGTTTGTTTCCCGCGAGTCGCTTCTAGCGACGCCCCTCTCCTGGCCTCTGATTGGCTGGAAACCAAGACCGCCTGTTACTATTGGTCAAAGCGGTTTTGCGGAGGCGTGTCTTCAATGTGAAGGTGGAGTTTGTGAGCAGTGATGGCGCGAAAACGACAACAGGAGGAGGCGGGGAGGAAGCACGAGGTGCACCGGCCACAAAGAAGCAGGAATACATTAGTTTCAAGCGCAAGTGCGATCACAGTGGACGGAAACCATAGAGTACATAACGGAAACACATTTTTAAAAGTGTTAACCTTCCTTTTAAGGGGACTCGCTTTCTTGACAGTGTACAGTTTATTATGAGGATAGTTAAAGTAAACTAGGTCTGTTTTAGAGACTTATATATCCTTTTCCTTCTATGAAATAACTATAACAGATGGTGTAACCAACATAGCTTCAGATGATCAGTGAGACTATGCTATGTAAAGATTTCTTGCAAGACCAATGTCTTAAGATTTTAACAACATCAAATATATCCCCTCCAGACATGTTTTGAATATTTTTTAGTCTGAAACCTTGTTAAAGTTCACTAAACGACATTTACTCTTTTTCTCCCACTGAAAAATCCTGAATCTCTCATGTTCAATAACAAGGGTTTAATTAATGGACTCGGTATGTCTCTCCTTTTCGCTATAAACTCTATTCTCAGAGTATGTGCACAGGAGGTTTCTATTTTCCACACACACTTACTGGATCACAATTTGCTTCCAAACTTGTTGTAATGCCATAAAATCAAAGTCATACAAATATGGTTAAACTCAGATTTAAGATGAGTGCAGATGAGCCCTCCTGTGTCAAACAGTGAAACTCAAACATTCAAGTGATGGAACATGGAAAAAACATTCAGACCAAAAAAAAAAATCACATTTTTTTTGTGAGGGGGAACAGAAATGTGCAAATCAGCCTCGGTGTCTCTATAATGATAAGTCACAGCAACTCTCCTATTGAGGAGAGCATGTTGTCCTCACAAACATTAAAACCACAATCTGTCCAACAGATTATTGACCAGCCTAAACTAAACTAATTTATTACAATGTATACAAATACTCAATAGAAGCATTTTCTCCCTCATATGCATTTTGTGCAAAATATGGAACAGCCCCTTTTTGTGAAAATACAAACACATACACATGTTAACAAAAGTACTTTATTCAGCTAAGCAAACACTACAATAACATCGTCTGTTGACCTACAAATGTAACTCATATTTTCATCAAGGTCTTGAGTAACAGGCACTATGATCTGCAGGAGCAAGCGGTTCAACATTTTTCAGTAAATCATGTTGGTTGCTGGGTCTTTTTGATTCCTGCTTATTTGTCCTATTCAGGAGACGACTCCATGCTTTCTACCCGTCTGGATGAAAGCATCGACACAGTGGTCGATGTCTTCGTCTGTGTGGGCGGCTGATATCTGAACCCGGATTCTGGCTTTCCCCTTTGGTACGACTGGGTAGGAGAATCCAATCACATAAACCCCTGTGGAGGGAAGACACGTGTTAACAGAGCTCAGATCGGTTTCTGTGGCAGTCAAGATGGTTCATTCACTTCAACTGTTTTCAGTCAGTCTGACACTGCATACCGCACTTCTGACTTGTCATTAATGTAATGTAATCGTCAGTACACCCAATATATTTCTGATTCAAACAAATTTTTACCCCTAAATGTTATATTTATATTACATATGTTACATACTATGTTACACCTAGTCGTCGTCTTAAAGTGCAGGTGTAAATGCCCCAAAGTTACATTTTAAAATGTTGGAGTTTTAAAGCTGAAAGCTGTCTGATGCCAGCAAGAAACAGCAACTGCAAACCCGGATCCAGGCATCTATTAGCATATTAGTAACTATTTAAAAGATACTGTCACAATATTTTTTCATACAATTGGACTGTCAATGTTTAGGTTGATCTGCTCTGGCCTGCATTCGTAGTACTGCTGGACATTTCAACCATGTGTCCATTTTTAGCTAACTATTTCAACTGTTTATCCATTACTTTTAGATTTCAATCATTATCCAATATGTTTGGTTGTTTCACCCTTTGTCCAGTACTTGGAGCTGTTAATCTTTTAGCTAACCCTTTTGACTTGCTGCATACCTGCTTAGTATTTTCACACTGTCACTTGCAACATGCAGTCAATATGTAGACTTTTTAAAGCTGCAAGCAAAGTTTCTATTTTTTTTTAAATTAGATGAACTACTAAACACACTCTTTCCATGTACCATCCAGAGAGGTACTGCAGAAGCAATGGAGCTGTCCCAACCTGGGGTACTCTTAAGTGTAATTGCCGTGTGGTTCAGTCATAACAGGACAAAATGTAGAATAAAGCTGAATGACAGGGCTAGGTGTAAATGGGGCCACAATTTATAATGCATTTCACAATGAAGCAAGCTCATATGGATTAAATTTTCACTGCAGTCTCACCTAGCTTCAGCATATCATCGGCCATCACAGAGGCCAGCCGTGCGTCGCCCAGCATCACAGGACAGATGGGGTGAGCCGAGCCTGCAATGGTGAAGCCAGCCTGTGTCATCTTGTTCCTGAACCTGAATGGACAGCATAGAAAAAGTATTACAGTAACAATTACACAAGGATAGCAGTGTAAGCATGCAGGCACAAATCACATTGTATTGTTTCTTTTATGTGAGAGCAAACGTAGATTAGTTAAAAAAACAAGACATTTGTACAGTTCCTCCACCTGGGTGTTTGCTCTTTCAAATACAATGTACATACTTGTTCATATCAGGGTTTCAGTGTAACTATTACAGAGTTATTGTTAGCTACTTAGCAACAGGAGACATAATCTACTGCTGGTGACGCTGTTCATTTTAACTGGCAAAAGCAATGGTGAGCGCTGGCTAACGTCACCTGCATGTTTTTCATACTTGGTCTAATAAAAATAATGAGGACAAATAAAAAGTTTGATAAGAGCTTCGGAGCTGAGTGAATCTGGATATTAGGGTAGTAACTAACAATTATTTTCACTGTTGATCATTTTCTTGAATAACGGATTAGTGGTTTTGTCTATAAAATGTCAGAAAATTTGGAAAAATGTTGATTTCCATGACAAGCTCAAATGTCTTTTTTGTCCACAACCCATAGATATTCAGCTACTGTCATGGAGGAGGAAAAAAACCCAAAATGGGCAGCTTTAAATAAGAAACAATCCTGCTTTTAGACTTGACCACAACAAATTTCTGAAGACTGGCGTCTGACAAACGCACCTCATGGTCTTGGCGGTCATGCTCTGCGCAATCTCACTGGAAGCGAGTAACAGCTCCACAGCCCGGGTGGCACAGCCCACCACAGGAGGGGGGAGGGAGTTGGAGAACAGGTATGGCCGCGAGCGCTGCCTCAGCAGGTCAATGAGAGGCTTAGGGCCAACTGTGTAGCCACCTGAAAGAGAGAATGTATACAAGTTAGAGAAAGACTGATTTGGTACAGTTACATCTTGTGTATTAGTACCATACCATTTGTTAGAGTGATAGTTCAACATTTTGGGAAATTTGCTTATCTGTGCAGAGTTAGATGAGAAGATCAATACTCTCATGTCTGTATGGTAAATATGAAGCTACAGCCAGAAGCTGGTTAGGTCAGCATAAGCTGGGAGCATTGACTTCTCTGAGAAGCTAGCGAATAGCAGAAGTCAAACATCTAGCAAGCTACAGATGCATTCATCAGGTGGCCAGAAACACGACGCCACAAATGACTGATAATGTTGCTTCATGTCTGCCAAATGTGTAAATAGGCATCTGTTTGCTAACGTGCTCCCCATAACAGCTTTCTAAAACAATATACCAGATGTTTTCTTCCAGTAGTAGAGCATCTTTAAAGCTATATGTTTGAAGAGCAGTAAGAAATAGGGAGAAGTTTTATCTTATCAGATGGAGACGTACCAGCTGCTCCTCCCAGCGCTTTCCCCAGGGTGGAGTTTACAATGTGAACTCTGTCCATAACTCCCAGGAGCTCGTCTGTCCCTCTGCAAATCACGGGAGTAGTACCATCAGTTTACTCCCTCATAGTGATAGTAATACAGAATGTTGCAGACAGCAACCCATTTTTCACTGGGCAAGACTTTTGTTTTTCTACATACAAAAATTTCATGTTATCAAAATAATTTGAAAGTTGCTGTAATCACAAATGTACACAGTGGGGACAGCATAACAAATTAAAGCTAACAAGCATTTTCTGGTCTCTATTTAAGCATGTCCCATCTTATCTGCCTCCTACTTTGACACTCATTACAAAACCTTAATCCATGCTTAAGGCTTGCCAAGCTTACTTTTTAACATTGTTGAAGGGTTAGTTTGGAGTGGGGCTGAGTGAAGTACTTGTCCACAGTCGCTACAGTAGTTAGATGGAGGTCGGCACCCACCCAGTTTGGAGAAGAAAACAGGAGCCCTTGCACAGATGCTAAGTGATGCACTACTGTGGACTGGGGCAGCAGCAAAATGCATTTTAGCCACCCAAAAACAACAATATCCATTTTGTGGGGAAGTATCCTACATCTGGGTAACAGGTGAGGTATGGGTCATGTACATGTCACACTCCGGGTCACTTGCAGATCTAGAGATAGAAAGACCTCTTTCTCCCTGTCAGTTGTTCTAGCCACTGTCTTTCTCTCTGTGAGTAAATGACAGCTGTGCTGATAGGAACACTCCGATACCTAAGAACCAAGGGCAGGAGATGTGGTGTTCTTGCTGTGCTTCTTCAGTCTTAGATGTTTATAAACTGACTGTCTCCACTTTGAATCCAGCACATGTGACTTCCAGCTCCCAATGTGACTTAAAGAATAACCTTGTACAGGACACATTGCAGACTCTATGGGATAACAAAGGGACAGTCTATGATAGTGGACGAGGAAGGAATCGGCAGATTTGGTTTGCCACCGTCTCCTTGGCCGAGCTTCATTAAGACATCCTGACTTTTTGTAATTTTACTTTGCAGAACACGGGAGATGCTGATCTACTGCTACCACCATTGTGTGACTTAGGTGTTTAACTAACACTAAAGTCAGCTCCCCGTCAAAAAGGGCTGTCCGACAGCAAGGTAAAGTGGTGAAAATATTCTAAATATAGCGTAGACTTACACTGATATAGATTTCATTTTAGTGAAAGGTGAGTAATGACGGGACAGGCTGCAGCCTGGAATTACTGTATCGTTTTCATCTATTAGCAATGGCTGTAAATAAAACATAAATTATAAAGTAAAAAAACATAAAAGACATGTGTCTTTTGAATTTTTGGTTTAATCTTACCCACCTGCCCCGGGACCCCAGGAAACCCGTGGCATGGCATTCATCTATAAACACCATGGCTCCATACTTTTCAGCCAGGTTACAGATTCCTGTTAAGGGCGACACGTCTCCATCCATAGAAAAGACTCCATCTGTCACTATCAGGCGCATCCGAGATGACTGAGGAGGACAAAATAGAGTCCTGACGGTCAGTGAAGCACACCCTGGACCTGTCACTAATTAATACTATAACCCTTAAATGACCCTGTCACCTCAGTAATACGGTGTTTCATGCACCATAAAACTCAAACTGAAGTATGAGACTGACCTTTGTGAACTCTTCTGAGTAAGTCATTTTTCATTATTGTTGACATGTTTCATCAATATCCATTTTTTCATCAAAATGCAAAGCAAATGATGCAGCACATGCTAATGGAGACTTGGGAAATATGAAGCTAGAGTTGTAGCTACAGAGTACACCAGGACAGGCTTTAGGTGCTTCACGTGATACAAGAAACAGGAATTACTTCAAAGGGATGCAACACCCAAAATTATAAAACAAAGCATACTTTCTGAGTCACTTGACATACAGACTAGTTTTGGTTTGATTTGTCCTGGTTTTGCCGAAATACAACTGACCGTTAACTAAACCCCGTCCTTCTTAGTTAATGTGGCTGTGCACGGCACATAACTCAGTTAACAATGATAACACAGAGGCTGATTTAACACAAGAATTTGTAGTTTTTCAAACAACGGGTGCTGGATTTCAGATAGAAGTATACAAAACCAGGCTTCTCATCTCTAGGAGATGACCATCAATTTTGCTGAAACTGTGGCAAGCAGATTTTATCAGCTGTAGCTGGCTTATTCATGTATTAGCATGTATAGCCACATGAGTTCTCGCGGTCTCTGGCTGACTTGTTTACGTTTCAAGCTGAGTCATCTCAGAAGAAGAACCTTGTAAAAGTATCTTAGGCTACAGTTCACATGTTCCATGAAAAAAAAAGTCAGTCCACGTAACCCAAAGAATATACTGTCAACAGTTTTATGAAAGAAATAGTCCCTGCAAACTGCTAATATTTTAATATTTCATTATCACTGTGGACAGGATGGAGAATATGACTCACTTATCATATGTTGAAATATTAGGACACTATATCAGAGCCATAAACATTAATAAAATACACATTAATAATGTTTGTTTCCATGTTAAAAGCCCAACTTCATGTTCTTCTACAGCACAGGAGGAGGTCCAGACACACCTGAGACTCTTTGAGCTTGTTCTCCAGATCACTGAGGTCCATGTGTTTGTAGCGTAGCCTCTTTGCCCGACACAGACGGATCCCATCGATGATGGAGGCGTGGTTTAGCTCATCAGACAGTACCGCGTCATCTGGACCCAGCAGAACCTGGTGAAAGAGTTCCATGATACTTTATCGCCCATAATCCTCTCTGTTCTTCTTCCCACTTGCTGGAGATGTGTGGAGTACCTCAAACAGTCCAGCGTTGGCATCAAAACAGCTAGCATAGAGGATGCAGTCCTCCCTCTCGTGAAACTCTGCCAGCTTCCGCTCCAGATTTTTGTGTAGATCCTATAAGAAGAGTGAACTCATTAACCTCCATGACATTTGGCTGTAATGAAGAATATGTTGTTATCCATGTGTTAACGTGTTGACTTGAGTGGTGAATCAGCCGTCACACCTGTGTGCCGCAGATGAATCGGACAGAGCTCAATCCAGCCCCGTGTGACTTAAGAGCATCAATCCCTGCCTGCACCACCTCTGGATGACTGGACAGTCCCAGGTAGTTGTTGGCACAGAAATTCAATATGCCTGAGAGAGAGAGAGAGAGAGAGAGAGAGACGCTTTGTCAAAACCAGTAAAAAAAGTTTGGCAATAGGCACGTGACAAAAACAACACAATGCAGCCAGCATCAGGACAAAGAGTGGTAGAAAAACACAATGCAGGAGGGTGGCTTTACTGTCCAGACGAATAGATGAAACACTCACTTTCACACATGAGGGATCATAATGGCCTGGAGACAATGGGCCATTTATAAATCAATCTCAGGCAAAGGTTAACCCAGCAGTGTAAACACTGGCTGGCTGCTATGCTGGCAGAACAGCAAGAGATTATCCGCTTCTTTTGGGTACTTTTGAATTCAAGCGAGCAATGATTTTCTTTTGTTATGAAAGTTTATAACGGCTTACTGTAGAGGTTATAATTATACCAGTTAAAGACCAGTCGTTGCAAAGTTGTTCTTGCGTGTTTTAGATTAGGCTATTTGAATCTTACGTTTTTGAAAACGTGTGTGTCTGGACAGAAGTTAGTCCTGCAGTTAGCTAGCATGTGTCTCTAGTAACGTTACTTCAGTGACCTGTAGTTTGAGTCAAGTTCAACATCAAGATAACACCGGGGCAGAGCGCCAACTGAAAAGCAGCGCAAACAGCAACAATGTTCTAGCCTGCCCGTGGTGCGTTTAAGGGCAATACCGTCCATTGCTATCACTTATTTGTAACGACTGTTGTTACTACAAACTACCACTCACTGCTATGACTGCCTCCCACGGTGATTTTAGGACCCTGCTCCGACGTGATAATCCTCTCCGCTTTCCACGTCCCCGCTGCTCGGATACCTTCGAGCTCGTGCTCCAGCACCGCTTTGGCTTCAGCGACAGCAGAGTAGTTCCGGTTCAGAGCCGAGGCCGAGGGCCGCAGGACACCCCGGACTGGTTTCACCAAACACCGGGCAGCTTGTCCGAGAGACATGACGGTGAAGCCGTGCGGTTGAGGTGTCAAACGAGCACGAGGGCTGAAGGTAAAGACCAGAGACGAGGCGTGGCCGCGTCACGTAACACGGGTAGGCGTGTGTGTGTTGAACCAATCGGAGGCCAGGGCACTTGCCAGGTGGCTTGTTTTATCCAATCATATTTCAGATTGGACTTATTTACTGGTTCAGCTCCAGTATGGTAGCAATATGTGGCCTAAAATAAACTGCTACAATGTTTGACTTAAGCAGATTTCCTTGCAGGAAAAACAACTTTATCTCTAACTCATTTTAAAAAATGTACATTGTGCTACAACTATAAAACCACAGCCCTTGTCTTTAGGTGTCATTATTAGTCTACCACACACACACACACACACACACTGATTACCCTCTGTGGTCCTTAAAAGATTTGCAAGAGTTTGCAAATTCCACTGCAAAGTTGTAAATAATAATCACAACTCTGAACTGTTAAACAAGGAAGTGTACCCCACATATGTACATATTATTACTTTAAGCATGTCTGATTTTTGAAAACCACAGTGATCACTTAAGTAAAACCTGCACAGTGGTGTGTTTCTAGTATACTCATTGTTGTTTGAGAGCCAAACTAAAGGCAGTCAGAGGATGTGACATGTTCAGGACCAAAGCCACTATTCAAATCTAATTAACAACAGACAGGAATTTAAAAGAGATTTGCACTGGCCCCGCACCTGTAAAGCCATGAATTGGATTATACAGTAAGAACCATTAATGTGCTGTGCTTTGAGGTTAGAATGAGAACAGCCAGTCTTCCAGTTAATAGTTTTAGTTTAATATATGACAGCAGTCTGTCATGACTTCCTGTTAAACTTCAAGTAAAGCATCTTTACAAGGGAATGTTGGATGTAAAAAGTTTTCTTTGACATCCTACATCAGGAACAATGTGAAGCATCAAACTATTCCACTGTGTCATAGCTGAACTTCTCTTACATACAAGTCAACAGTGTTTGCTACTTTGACAGGGACGTAATTCTGTAACCCATCATCACATTTTACAACATACATAAATCAGCAATATAATACATCATCTATGTTGCAAAAGTTGTTTTCTGTAACAATATCCTCTCTCTCTATCAACAGCAGGAATGTAACCATATAAAATGTGCAAATGTTTGCATTCCACACATGGACAAACCCTCATAACAATGTCAAGTAAAAACCTCTGTTCTTCATCAAATAACATTATTTTCATCAGTTAAAAAAACATATTTGCTCCCCAGGAAAGAGCAGTATACAGAGCAATGACGACAACCTTCCTCAGACATGAGCTGTAATTCCCATATCAAATGTGCCATTCAACCATTCATATAAGGGACATCTCCAGTTCTCAGACGACAGCGCAGGAGCTTCATGAGTATGGTTAGTTTGGCAGGTTTAAAGTGTAACTTAAGACTCAGAGTGATTGGTGTCCTGTGGGGATGTTTTCAGCGATGGCAGACGCTCGGCTGCTTTTGCTCTTTCTGCTAAAAACCTGTCAAACTCTGCAGAGGGAGAGAAGCAGGGTTAGATGAGATAACACTTCATCAGCTATCTCAAGTAAGTTTATTGAATGGAATAACGGTGAGAAGAAAACATGCAAACAAAAGTGGGATTTTATGAAAGGATGCTGTTGTCAGCTTAAATTGGAAAAATATGAGACAGATGAGACAGATGCTATGGACTGTTTTTAATTACTTTTAGTCTTGTAATTTTTTTTCAATTTCTTTTAGTTAACTATTTCAGCCATTTATCGATTACGTAACTATTTCCCGTTAATTCATTACTTATTTATAAACTGTTAAGACTTCTATCCTACCTTTTTTTTACTATGTTTAACATACTGTCGACCGCATCATGTAGTTTTCAGGTGTTAAAGTTGACTCAATATTTTGAGTATTTTAAAAACAATTATATTTTATTTTTTCAAATTATTTGAGCTACTCCATTATCTTTCCACATACCCCCTGTCAACTGCAGAACAAGTACCCCCTTACAAGGACCCCTGGCTGGTTAGTAGTCCTTGGGTCAAAATAAGCCTGAACTGATTTATTACCAGAATTACTTATTTTTGTTCTGTTACATTAAAAAAGTATGGCATCAGTGTTTTAGGGTATGTACTTAAAATGGCATTGCTATGTAGGGAAGAGAAGATGAGAGGTAGTATGTGGCCACCACATACCCAATTAAGCCTCTAGTGCCACCTATGGGTCAAATGCAGAAATTTTTATCAGCAGCTGTGAGACCGAAGGGTAGAAATTAAGAGTTTAATAAATTTATGTAAAGAAAAAAAGTGATCAAAACCACAAGTTGAGCCTTTAGCTCCAAGTAATTCATTTTCCCTTTAAACAGTCAAAGTGCTCATGCTAGTGAGCTTTTACAGTAGGTGTAACATAACAACTCCTCAGACGATACAGGTGTACATGAATGCAAAATAAAATAATGGATGATAAAAGATGCTGATTTAAGTAAAAGTAAATTATGGAGCCCCTCACCTTCACTTGTCACACCATCCGAATCCTCAAAGTCATCATACTGTGTCACAAAAGGAAAAGACATTTTTTGCTTTACATATACAGTATTTACACACCTTGTACAGTTAAAAGACAAATATAGTTAAATGAGCATCTAGTTATTTTGCATCAAGACTACTGTTTTTATTTATTTGTATTAAATTCAGAAATACAGCTGTTTACCTCATCATCCAACTCTAGCCATTTCTCAATATCATCCATTACAGTGTTCTGGTTGATAGGAATCTGAGAAAGAAAGCAGAGCACCAGGAGGGTCAGTGCAGTAAAATATACCATATAATGACCGATGAAGAGTGATGAAACAAAGCTATGAAGATGAAACAAAGCTACCAAACCACCTTTAAAAAAACATAAGAACAACCACATATCGGTAAGCAAAGCACGAGAGGTATGACAACAGTGTAGCATATCAGGACAGTGATAACCCAAGTATTGTCATGCTCTATACTGGATGTGGGCACAAATGTAAACTCCAAGGCTTCACCACATATTAAGGCATGCAAATCATTGTGTTTTATCTCAAAACCGAAACACCAAACCCTAAACCTGAAATCAATCCAGACCACAGCAAAACTAAATTCCAGCCTCATAACAAAACAAAGAGACAGAGGGTAGTATGGAAAGGGGAATCAATGAAAAACCAGGATGCATTATGGACACAGACCCACCATTCCCCTTTTAATCATCCAATCTAACTTTGGAGAGGAGCTGCAGGTGGAGGCTGGGCTGCCATCCTTCATGCGCAGACAGAGAGTTAAGGAGGAAAACAGTTAAAGGACTGAGTGAAAGCAACATATACATTTACTCAACCAAGGAGCCCTTTGTAGGCCAGGTATTCTGTACTATTATCTGTCTGAAAGGCACGGACAGCAGTGCTCCCTGCTATAAAGAACACAGCTCAGACATTTTACAGTACCATGAATCTCTATACTCTGAGCTTGTTACTCTGTTGCACATAAAACCTCCTAATTTGACTTGAGGTTTGTGTCAAATGTGAGGAATATGATAAACAGTATACAGTATTAGTTTCCATTGCAAAAGCAAGAAAAGTTTCTTAAGCCAAATTTGCAGTTTTCATACTTAATTTGTTTCCAGTGATACCAAAGGTCATATCATGCGACAAAGCAGAAAAAACTCTATAAATGTTGTGACTAAACCTGTTAAAACTGTGTAAAACCAGAATTACATGGCATCTTTGCTTAGCCTACCGTTCCAGTGTGTAGTAGTCTGCTGTCCTGAGCCTGAGCCAGACCGTCCACTGCAACTTCATTCTGTTTGCTGAAACACAAAACACAACATTTTTACATTTGCTAACTGCCATGTAAGCTAATTAGTTCATTTAACACATAGTGAAATACTGGCACATATTTTAAAAATGACTTAAATGGAATAACACATCTTTACAAATGCCATCCCTGTGAATTTTCTGGGGAACAAGCTTCACAACTGCTCTCTCGGATTGTAACAGTAACTGTAACAGTGTAATTTAACAAAACAGCAGAATTTGCCTTGTTATTCAAACAGCATTTCCCAGACTTTTTTATCTGATGTACCCTACAGTGGCAAAAGCTGCATGTTTTAACCATTTATCCAATATTCTCTGCTAATTATTTTAACTGTTCCACTATCCAATACTCTTAGCTAACCAGCTCTTCATCCACTAGGTCTACTTTTAGCTATTTTAACTGTTTATCCAATACTTTTAGCTAGCTAACTGTTTAACTCTTACTTTTCGTTAACTCTTTAGACTTCTCTGCTCACTTGCACACTAGTTTTGTCCTCTTATCCTTCAATGGGATTCACTGTTTTAGTTATTACCTACAGTCTTTGCAGCTTGTGTTACTATGTACATCTTCAAGGTCATACAAACTATAGTCTGTGCTTCATTCTGTACCTTGGTCTTTGTTGAGTTGAGTCATTTATTCTCTGTGATAATGTGTCATCAGATTCACTTGTACCTGCAAGAAGGACAACAACACATTTCTAGTGTACAGAATAAGTAGAGGTTTACATACACAGTACTGTCTGTGTGCAGTATGTAGGTATGTATGAATGCTTGTGCACAGATCATTCATTTATTACAGGTTTTTTTTTACAACTGCTCACACACAACCCCACACTCTTCACATGTCACAAGATTTTTGAAACCTCTCACTCAAAGTGCAAAACTACACACCAAACATCCAAATCCATGAGCTATTTCTCTGCCTTTCACTCAGTTTTCAATTGCAAAACACTTTTTTTCAGAACACTTCACACAGTTCTCTACCTAAGACACAAAAATCTAACAGGAAGTGACTTGCTTCCTTTTCCAAACACAACCAATCAAAATGCTACACTTCTTCAGCAGGTCACACACATGCTCCTCACATGTACAAACACTAACTGCTTAACTGATCACTAAACAATCACTGCTTTAGTATACAGTAGGCCTATACATAGGTCAAAGGACAGATTACCTGTTTTGAACATTGGATGCCAAGAATGGACAGAGGGCAAGGAAAGAAGGAGGGAGAGGCAGGGGACAACAACAAGGATAAGTTCAAGGAGGAAGAGTTGGAAGAAGAGGAAGAGGACGAGGAGGAGGACGAGGACGAATTGGAAGAACAGGAAGATGAGGAGTGCCAAGAAGAGAAGGAAGGAGAGCCATTTCTGATGAGATCAGGGCCACACTTATTGATTATTTGATAAGCCAGGAGAGACGTTGGACTGAGAGTCCAGCCCAACTTCAGTCGCTTTACAGTAGCGTCCATAAATCAGGCCTGCAGTTAGAACAGGTTGCAACTATCTAATGACCATTTCAGCATTACAGTATTGTACTGTAAAATACGTATTCCTGCATTGTATTGCATAAATATTTGTAGCTCTGAGCCATACATTTGCTGCACCGCATAAATGAGGTTGGCTGTCATGCTGTACTACAACATTTTTTTCATTTTTTACAGTAACTGTATTGCACACACTCACTGTTGGAGTGGAAATAGTTACACAACCCCACACACACACACACACAAATTCTTTTTCTTCTTTACTGTAAAAATTAAACGTTTGGTTCACATATGTTTATGGTTTTCCTTTCTTGTATGCCACTGTATACAACACTTTGTTATAGTTACAGCAGTAATGTTTTGCCAAATAAATATTTTCTTTTTCAACATTGCATTGGTGTTTACTGAAATGTACACACAACCCTACGAAAGACAAAAGAGCTTTGGTTTTAGCAAACAGTGTGAGCATGGCATGATAATTTACTGTTTCCCATTTGATTCAAGTGCTTCATTTTGGGATGTGTTTATGGTATTTTGAATGCAGTGTCACATTTTGACATATGTGTGAGCAGTTTTGGGAATTGTGTGTAGAGTTTGAAAAAAGGAGACAGCAGTTGTAAAAAAACTGTAATAACTACACATAAATAATACAAGACAATGCATCAGACTGTTGTACTTACTAAGTTTTGCCATCTGATGGGACAAACTGTCAGCCTTTGACTTGCTGAGTGAGCTGTCATTGGCAACCCCTGATTGGCTGACAGACTCATCTGTCAAATCGAGGTCTGTAAGGTTGACATATGGGTGGCTCTGAGAGATAAAAAAGCAATAAATTCAAAGTCAACAACACAGCCATAAATGTACAGGTGTTGAGCGTATGAAGTAAGAATGACAACCAATTCAACAATGACTGCCATGTTCTTTACCTTCTGTGCTGTGTTTGGACCATTTGTTATTCGCCTTTCAAACCTGTAAACAGCAGAACAAAATTATATCATCATCATCAAATGGCAAAATCGAGCCTGTTCATTTATTACCATCCTCTTATTTTGTTTATAAATAAGGTGGCATAATAATAATAAGAATAAGAATAACTGTAGTTAACCTGTGGTAGCGAGTAAAGGCAGTGTTCATCTCATCGTTAGTTGCCAGCAACTCTTCGATCAGCTTCTCTTCACTGAGTTTGGGGACGATCTTCACAATCCTCTCTTGCATTTCCTTACATACTGTGTATAACTGCTAATGACACAATCAGACAAAGAATGTGTGGGTGGGGGAGGTTGAGTGGGCAGATGCAACACAAAATGTATAAAGTAGGAGATCAGTTAAGGGTAACACAACATGAGTGGATGGAAATGATTTTCTTACATAGACTACTTCACATAAATAAAACCCGAGTCTGTTTTGTTTTTTACCTCCAGCAGCTCCATGTCTGCTTGTTTTACTGTGACTGGATCCAGCTGACTCATCATATCTGACATCATTGTCAGGTTGCTCCGCACCACTCCCAGCTCTGTCTTCAGCTGTTTTACCTAGAATATCAATAATATTTCCTGAATAAGCACAGCCATAATAACTTCTCGCAATGGCCAGTATTGATTTTATGACTGTCTGGGCCAAGATTCATAAGCACAGATGCAAAAAGGAGTTGTGAGATATTTTTGTGTAAAATATCCGTCTCTAAGGCAGCAAGGCAATCACCTGGCTGGGAGTGAAGGCATTGCTTCCCCCTAAGGCTAGTTTCAGCTCAGAAGTCTGGGAGGGGATGAGCGGAGGTTTGGAAGATAGGAGCTCAGCAGGCAGAGTAGTGACAGCGGGCCCGTTCTTAGGCAAAGTCTGGTAAGCAAAGACGCAGAAATGACCCGAAAGAAAGATTACCAAAGATGATAGGTAGCACCCATATATCAGCAGTAGTTGGCCAACAATGTGTACCGTTTTTGGGGCTTGGACGGGTGAGTAACCCTCCAGTTCTGTCATGGGAAACTCAAGTCCTTTCCTTCGCAGGTCTTCATACACTGACACCACACCCGTCAGGTCGGGTGAGCTACGGAATGCATCAGCCCACGCCTCGAATAGGGGAATACCACAAGTTACTACCAGGCTGTAGCACAATGTAATAACAACATGACATGACAACAATAAGATTTTTTTCCCTCCATGCTGCCTCAGTGTTGCTAAACATGTAATGCAGCATTTTTTATTACCTGCACAATGCTGAGCACTCTGTCATGCAGGACTAATGGAGGGTTGTTTCTTGGGATGATCGAGCGCACCAGCACCCCCTCCACAAAATCCCGTGTCGTCACCATGATGTGAAACCTGTAGCCACAGTTCTTCACACAAGTCTCCAGGACCTAACATTAGAGGGTGACATGGAGAGTCAGCAAATGCAGTATTGGGCAAGCTACTGTAAAACCAAGTGACAAGAACACAATCTGAGTCAACAAGGTGGTGACGAGGGAGCAACACTCACAGTGAGCGCCAGCATAACCTCCTTGAAGTTCTTGTTCCCCACAATCCTTTTCTTTATGGCTCTGACTGCATCTTTGGGTCTATAATCAGAGAATTATCCACAGTCAAAGGCATGTAAACTCCAGAGGACTAGTTGGTTCCTGATGCTGACACACAGACACAAATGCAAACACACCCTTCCTCTGAGCTGTTAATCATGTCGCAGATCTCCATGTTGAGGGCCCAGTCTTCTGATGGCAGGCTGGAGCTGGTTGCACACTCTGAAAAATAGGTGAATAACATTGTTTACTGAAATAGCTTGCCTTTACGATTATTATTAATAACATGATTGTGTAATTGATTAGTACTTGGTACATGTGTATCACAATATTAATTATTTATTAGCATAACAAACAGAACACTTCAGTACCTACGGTAATACTGCATTTTCTGACAAAAACAAACAAATTAAATTTGTGGTGTTCCACAGGGATCAATCTTAGGCCCGTCTTGCTTCTTAATGTAATACATTATATGAAATCTGTAGACACTTGTTAGCTTTTCCTCTATTCAGTCTTGTTCAATGTGGGTCTTTGTAGTTGCAATTAAAATGTTATGTATCGCTTTGATACAATCAAGAATTGACTGCCTGTGCACGTCATCTTGTTTTGTTTTTGTAAAAATATAATACATTATGTTTTTGATTATATCTAAAAATATATATAAAAAAATGTTAAAATAAATTAGTTAAATTAAAATAGTTCAACATGACTAACAGAGCTCAGTATTTAGCTGTGTGTATAAATGCCAAAGTGGCCAAGCACCAGGCTATTTATAGTTGTTTGAGTATAATGTCAACAGGAATATGGCTCCTTTGAAACTAAATAATTTCAATGTGTGGGGGCTAAAATTTGAGGCAGCTACTTGGAATCTATGACAGTTTTTAAAAACGTGTAAATACTTCTAAGTTATAGATATGGAAAAAGGACAGATGGTTGAGTAAAGCCTAGTATTTTTATAAAACTGTCCAGTTTGTATAACAACTAACACTGTAGTCTGCTATAATTAAACCTGCTTATCTATTTATTCCAATAACCATATCTCCATTTCTGACAATTAATGAAAACACATGTGCAATCATTAGGCATCAGCTAAATGTATATCTAATTTAGGTCAGGAGGATGTCGGCCACTTTGCGTCCAGCCCAGCTATTGGCAGGTTCAACAGACACAACCAATCAACGTGCGCATCACAGCATTTAAATCCCGCCTCTGCCAATCATTGTTTAACGGAGGCGTCAATCAAAGCGTAGCTCTTCTGTCAGTCTTAATACATTTAGCTTGGATTAATTATTTTGTTATAATGACATGTGCGCATTTGCTCGTGCAATAAAAACTATTTATAATGAAAACGGAGGAGCAGCTCGACTGATATGTGAGTGTCGGAGGCTTAATGCGTCCAGAAAAGGTGACTGAAGCATTTGGTTATTACAATGTTACGATGGCGGTTGTAAAACAGCTCACCGATCCGCTGTCCCACCGGCGTGCTGAACGGATTCCCCATTAAAAACTCCATGTTGATGAGCGGTGAGGGCCCTGCGAAGCACCGACGTCCCCGGGTAGACCCGTATGCTACGACAAGCCCCGCTCGCTCCTGCAGACTGCTGCTCCTCACACAACAAAGTGGGGCACTAGTTGAGCTCATACACTGCGTCATGCTTTAAAGGGAAAGCAGCCTGCAAATGTCAGACCGTCGGCGTAAACTACTCTGTAACTGCACCACATACAGGCACTTTATATCGCTGCACTCACCGCTGAAAAATAATGTGTCTATTCTGAAGTAATATATTACTGCTACATTACTGGATGATTTAAACGCATACATGAAGAGTTCCGTCTGCTATTATGACGACTAACAGGCCAATGTAAGCAGAACAACACAGCAGACATTATATAACTTTAACTTTAGTGCCTTTAGCACTAGATGTACAATTTTACAGTCTGTGTTGAAAAAGTCTTGACAAAAAAGTCCACTTAAATCTAAACATAACAGACAGGACAGAACCCCAAAATGCAACAGACTAAATATCAGATACTGAATTGACCAAAAACTCATAGAGTGCTAAACTAAAACATAGCTGACAGGCAGAATGTGACAGAAAACTGCTGTTTCTGCAATTTTTGGTAAATGTTTACTTTCATCTTGCGTGACCAGGCCTAATGAATTTGGATGACAGGTCAAGAGGACAGAGGATAGATAAATGTATGGATCAATTTCTCCATGCTTGTGTTGTGTGGTTCTTTGCCACATGGGTGCACTGTTTGATTTCACATTTTACAATATAAGGCCCTGCCTGATGCTTTCTGTTGACCTCCCCTCAAGGCTCAATTACCAACCAGACAAAGCAGACAGCTGTCCTGGGTCCTCAGGACGCTGAGTCCCTGAAAGCTCTCTGCTTAATAGTTTGTGCTTTTTTAACTGAAATTTTAATTGGGAATATGCAACATTAAAGCACAATACAGACCTCAAGGTGGGTCCTGATGTATTGCCTTATCTTGGGGCCCTGTCTTGAGTTTCTGTTTCATAATCTAGTGTTAAAACCTCATTCAGTATTGTGCTTGTAAGTTGCATTTTCCTTAATTAATTTGCTTAATCGAATTACCACACAGTTTAGGTAATAGTCCAACAAAGAACTGTACAGATTGTGCAGGTAGTTGGAACAACAGGGGGTTAATAGATGCCTCAGCAGTTTAAGTTTTGTCCTCAGGCAATTTATTCTAGCCCTTCTTAAGCAAACACTCCTGTGTGAACTTAAAGACCTCCGAATGTCACACATTAATTGTAACCTTTTAGAGCATTTATTAAAAAACACAAAGATTAGTTTGCTGTTTGCCAAAAAATGACAGACTGTTCAGTCTTGTCAATCCATGTGCCACTGACGAGGCACATTTGTTGTGTTTGATCATGGCCTTGATGTGAATGTGTGACTCAGACACCGTGACTCACAGCACAGTAAGCAACAGAGAATATACTTTTTACTCTCACTGCTTGTGCACAACCTACTCATCTGTTTAAAACCAGCAGACATGATACAGTTCTGCCCATTAAAAAAGAACCATGTGTTACTTATGTGTGTGATCACAGAGCAGATACAAATGCATGTTTCTAGTCGACATCCTTTCCTTCAAGAAAAAATATATTGCTCTTAGTGTGAGATTCACCATATAACCCAACAGAGTTCATTGTTTGATCTCCTTGCAGAAACTGACAGGGCTCTTTGCTCTGCATGAAGAATCCAGTCTGTTTGAAGTAACTTGCAATTAAATGTCTTACATAATCTTCTGAGGACTGGTTTCATATTTGTGAGCAGGTAAATGCACCAGTAGGTACTGTCAGTGCAGTAATACTGCTGTGTGTTGCCCAACCAGTCTGGTTTACCTCACTGGTTGCTGTTCTACTGTATGAAAACAATTGCACGTAATGACCAATGACTGTAGCTTTTTAGTGGGAATAATACAGATATCGATACAGATTTTTATTATTATTATTTGGAGGTATTAATAAGGGCTTTCATAGTCATATAACTGCTGATGTTAATCTGTAGTTTGTATCCAAACAGTCTGCTCGATGTAATGCATTCAGCCTAACACCTCAGCAAGAAATACTGCTTTCATGAATGTTTTGTCCACGTACATTGACACACTTTGACATCGTTTTCTCTTTTAGTTGTTTTATTTTGAAAGTTTTTGTCGGAAGTGTTAGCATTGTGTTATTTATAAGTTAATTGTTATCTGTTTACCTGAGCCTGTGCAGAATCACAGGTGTTTATTGCCCTCCAGCGGTCAGAGGGAGGAGCTGCAACACTAACTAAATTCGCACTGTGACGATATCGGTGAAATATAGATTAAAATCGATATGTAGCCTACAAGTCATTATTGGATTGTTTGGTAAATTGTTGTAGGCCTAGCACATGGACACTTCCGGTGAATACTTTCAAAATAAAGCAACCAAACTGACTCAATCACAAACAAAGCAACAGAAAAGATCATATTTATTGTTCTTTTGTTGTCAAGTGAGAGACAACGACTCCACTGTCTTAGTGGGAATAATACAGATGTTTATGTTTTTATTATCAGCATTTTTAAAAAGCCATGAATAACATGTTATTGGCTACAAACACATAAGCAACTGGAAAAGTGGGTGTGGTGTTCATCCAATGGGCTGAAATGTCACAGACATTGATAAGCATCAACTGGAAACATAAACTGATTCTGTGCAATTCAAAAGCTGGTCACTGTCTGTAAAATCTTATTTCTTCAGCAGAAGTTGAACCAGAGTCCTTTGCTGTGAGGCACGTGTTGGATCTATCTATCTTTAATAGGCTACCACTCATGTTTTCAGTTTGTAGGCCTGAAAGAAGTTATTTACAATGATTTCAGGGATAAAAGCATACATACAAAACACAGCATAACAAGGCTGGTCAGTAGTATAAGTTATCTGGGTTTCACTGCTGTATCCTGTAAAATAGCACTTCCATATCAATGCAATCATCATTTTAAGAAATTTTGTACACAGCTGGCAGAGAAGTCATATTTCAGACATTGGAACTCCTCAGTGAGGAGAAAAAAAGGTTTGATACCTTTCTCTGCATTTCCCATCACCTCTCCGCTTCTTTCCCCCACTTCCTTCCCCCACCATTTCAGTCCTTTAACACTCTGTTTTGTTCCCTCCTACAGCTCTCAGTGGCTGACATGTACTCACACAAAGATCTCTCATTCATTTTCCCTCGAGTAAATGTCAGAGACAACTGCCAGGGGGACAAAATATGAACTGCTGGCAGGCTATGTGGCCCTTACATACATGCACAGCACCATGAATTGATTTGTCAGCTCCAAGTCTGAGCCTGGGACTATTAAATGTGTTTTGAAAAAGTTAGAGTTAAAGCTATAACGAAGGAGGGCAGAAAAAAGAAAGAAAGCACAAAGTCTTTAATTGGCGAAGCATTTCCAGGGACTGTTAAATGTCTCAGCCAACGCTACTTACAAGAACAAGCAGCTTTTTCACTAGCATCCAATTAGAGTGGGTTTGCAGTAACTTGTATATTCACAGTATGTAGCCCCCTGATTAGTCTTCTCAGCCTGCAGATTAAATACAGTGGAGAGAGTTGCTCGCCTGTGCACAGGCCTGTTAATCGGCAACCAGCTGTGACGACCTTTATCAGCTGTCATGAGAACAGGACCACGAAACGGACCGCATTACTGCAGGAAAAGAGACTCAGGGAAAAGCTTTACAGATAGAAAATAAAAAGCATTACTGAAAGTGAATTTATCTCCTCCACAAGGTAAAAATGAATATTGAAGTTCAAGCTCATATTGGCTTCACATGTCACTAATTTCTACTAAAACTGTGTATTTTTCAGACAAATGCTCTATCAGGAATGATTGAAATGGCAAATTTAAATTTAAATTTTGTTTTTGTTGGTAATGCATTTCTAAGTCTGCTGCATGACTCATCTCTGGCTGGAGTGTGTATTGTTGTGTGTGTGAGAGGTGGAGGCAGGCAGCCGAGGTAAGCTATGTGGAACTGAAACCATCTGGTTTTCTCCTCACCACAGTGAACAGTGATAACCCTGACCACCACAAACACACACACGCGCTCACACACCTGTGTGTTGTCACTGTAATAATACCATCTCATCCCATTGTCATGGCAGAGCAGACGGCGGCTAGTAGGTCTTTGTGTATTTGTTTCTGTTGACAAGTTGACATATTGTCCAACATAAGTCAAACACCACCTGATTTCCTACACTTCCAAACCAAACTGCAGAGCTTTTATTATTCATTAATTGTATCTTAATTGTTTTCAACAGAAGTGTGGACCACATAGTTACCCTGGACGATAGCTCAGCTGCAGAGAAGATTGACAGCAACAATAACCGACCAGAATAAATTTTGCATCTTAGATACTTAGCTTAGCATTTTGTAGATACATTACTATATTTGCTAATAATCTGATTGATGTGCCTTTAATAAACCTGTATATTGATTGATTGATAACATGGGCTGTTCATAATCTTACAGTTGCCGGCATAGGTATGTTGACCTTTTATTTAAACATTCTCTTGATTTTGTATTTCTTTATTCATGGTGTTGACATGTCTGCCGGATATACAGTCGAAATGGTTTTAAAAATGGTGGATGAGGAATTGGTGATGCAGTCAGACTTAGACGAGGACAAACTAGACTATCACTGACTGATCACAGAATTTCCTCAGCTTATTAATGATCAACTGACCCCGACTATCAACCCAGTCCGGTGAAACAATGTGGAGGTGTTAGATGGCCAAAGCCACAACACAGCCACAGCAGAGACAACAGGTCAAGCAAAGAGTGTCAGATCTGCCTAAGTAAAAGTGACAATACAGTAAACAGTTTAAAACGCTATATACCAGTGGGCAATGACGGACAGCCAGGAACAGGTTCTTCTAAAATGTGTTAAAATGACAAAGAAACCTTACAAATAATTTTAAAAAAATCTTATATTTATTATTACAGTAACAATTGAGTAATTTGGCTAATAAGGCTCCAAATACCTACTAAGGGTTAAGTCAAAAATGCTAAGCACACTGAAAAAGGAAGAGCATTAAAAGTATTTATTATAGCAGCATAGTCACACAGGAAATGATTATAGTCCCATTATTTTAAAACACATAGTGTAAGGCATATTACATTAATGTAAGACTAATTACATCCAGTTTAGACAAAGACTTTGGTTTAAGTAGTGGACTGCTAAACTGAGTAGCAATGAAACATATATTTATGCAGAAGGAAAGCCGTCTGCCTACATCTGGATCCCAATGAACAACAGAACGTACAAGTTTTAAATTTTACTCAAAACATTGTCACCTTACATACTTATACATATACTTACGTAATATACTATACATCTCTCTTCTGCTGTATAGCTACAGTTACCTGGCCAAACAATGAACTGAATGATGCAAAAAGATTAATCAATTAAACAAAAGTAATCACTAGCTGCAGTCCTAACAATGTTATATTATACGGCTACATTACTAAAGGAACTGGCAAAGGGAGATCAGCAAGTGTAGTTTGTTGCCTCAGGGACAGAATCTCACAGTGTCAGATACATCACAAATAAATAGTCAGAGCAGCCATAATAATATCTAATTACCTTAATTGGACATAACCATTAGTATATCTATAAGCCACTCAGGCCCCCACCACAAGACATATAAACACAATAACTAATCACATAATATATTATAATACACATCTCTTACATTATGTGAGCATCTGAAGATTAATGCAGATAATCTTTCTCAATAGGGCAGACATCTACACATGAAAGCACTGGGAAGGCTCACATGTACATGCACACACACACACACACACACACACACACACTCACACACACCTAGAGGCAGGTAGAATTATCTGCTTTGGTCTGCACAGTGTTACATGATGGCGCAGGTGAAGCCGCAGCAGTCTTTCAGAAGCGTAAGTCCAGTTTTAGGGAGAAATGGCGCTGACGTCTGCTGGGATTTGGATTCCACCAATTGATCTTGCAAAGCAACTGATTGAAAAGGAGACGTGAAAGTGAATTCTTAGTCACCACAGCATGTTCATATGACACTGATCGTTAGCTAGTGGGCTGTAGTAGCCAGCAGAGCAATATCAGTTTTAAATATTGCAGGGAGTAATGGGACAAGAAGGAGCAACCACAGTAAACTTTCGGATGAAGAGCTACAAGTTCCTCAGCAAGGTAACCAACTCTTTTTTTCACTGTACCCTGCTGTACTCGTGCTGTGGGCTCTATGAAACCGGATCCTCACTGACTTCTTTATTAGAAAAACAGGTTTGTTTGGCTGCATTGTAAACAGATGCACCAGCTGCTTTTCTGTAGTCATAAAAGCTGCTCAGAAACTACAGGTGTCACCAAATCAACCAGGGAGAAATAACGGTTTATGACATAAAAAACGCATTCTAACTGATGCGCTCATCCATAGAGACTTAGGCCAGCCAGTGATTAAAGCTTGTTGCAGACCGGATCAGCTCCTTTTTTGGATCAGACATCTTTGGTTGAGCCACAGATCTGGTGCGAAGATAACAACTGAACTACCTACCTATATCCTCTTGCACACAAGTGTCATGAGAGGAGAGAAATTGTTGCTACTGGCTACAAAGATTCAACCCACGATTCTTCTACATTTTTTAATTGGAAGATTGCACACGATGGATGCTTAGACTCACCTTTTGCAGCCAATGTCTTGGAAAATTTGGACTGTAAGAAAGCTGCCATTTCTCGGTCTTCCTCTCTTTCCCTGTGGAGGAGAATATTACCTTTTTTTTATTTGTCAAATATGAGGTTCTAAGATTTTGCACATCTTGTTAAATGTCACTGGACTGCATTTGAGAGGAACCAGGGTTACAGGGTGGACTGACAAATCCTCAGGAGAGGATTTTAATCTCCTGTGCGTGGCTTGACTTCACTGCTGCATCTCCACACAATCCTGTCCTCAATCCATTTTCACACGTACGTTGAATAATAAAGCAAGATGGCCTCTCACAACCCTGCAATCAAAATGTCGCTTAAAGATATTCTGTCAACTGCCTTCTTGTCAGTGGTGACAGCTAATATAAGACCACAAACAAATAAACTTCATGATGATAAACTTATTATTCAGTGTAAGCATACAATATCCAAATATACAAGACAAGGGTTTATGAGAGGAGAGCTATGAAGATCAGAGAATACCTTTTAAAAACTGGATCAAATCAAATAAGTAAATGTCAGTTTTTTTAGCAATAGCTATTGCGTAAGCCTCTTTCCTCAGTGGAAACATCATGTGGCAGAGTCAGAAGGCAGAGGTATTACACTAAAGTGGTTTGGGAAAACCTTCAGACTGATCTATGTGCTGAAAGCTTATTATAAGGTTGAATCTTGACAAAGTTAAATCACAATAATATGAAAATGTAGACCTTTAGAACTGCACACATTTGCCTTAATGAGACCTCTTTGCTCCCTGAGACCTATTGTTTTGAAAACAGACAGCACTGTAATATCTGCTGTGTCTCTGCATGAGAAAAACATCACTAAGCCAAAGTCCTTTACAGTCACCAGATGTAATAACCTCACCTCAGCCTTTCAAACTCCACATCATCCACGAGGAAGTCTCTGGTCTCTACAAGCTTGTTGATCTGCTTCAGCAGCTCTTCTTCCCTCTCCCTGTCCTCCTTGGACTTGTCCTTGTCTGTTCAACAGTCACATGTCAAGCCTTACATAAATTACAACTGTCACTGAATGTTGTATATGGAAATATATATTAATTGCTGTGAGTTGTTTTGCCAGTATATGCTGTTGCATTTATGTTTCACAGGGGTTTATTAAATAGCTTAGCGGGTCAACATTGTCATGGTTGAGTGTCATATAGGCCCACATTTCTGTTTTCTTTTGGAAGGTTGGTGAGACATCACTCAGAGATGAAGTGTATTGTAAAGTGTTGTAAACCACAGTTTTGAACAAATAAAAGATTTCAACTGATGCCGACGTTAGACAGAAAGTCTGGGGGTCACACAAGTTACTACAATTAATCCTGAGGGGACATACCAAACTTTTGGACTAAAGTAGTGGACCAAATGACAGACAAACATTGATATCCCTACAGCCATGCTGCTTGTGCAACCGGCCTGAAGTTGTACTGTGCAGTCCGGGCATGACCTTGCGACCTTGGGAATGGGAGGTGACGCGCTTATGAGGCTAAAACCCATGGCCACTAGCGTCTGTCGGCGTTGGGGAGTGAAGTTTACTAACTGCACAGCCTAGCTGGCTACTTTTACAGTAGCATGGCTAAAAACCTACAACTAAAGGCAGTTTATAGTATTTTATAGGTTACTAAACACTTCTCTACTGTACTTCAGCTACTTATCTATTTAGCTGCCACAGCAACCTTCTTCTATATTAGAGCTGTCATCTAAACTCAGTGAACAAAGAAATGTGAGTATCTGAATATTTACAGACAGAAAACATTTGAAATTCAAGTGCAATATGGGAAAGCCTCGAGAGGCACAGTTATTTGAAGTCTGTATGTGTTTGAGGAGAGAACAGACTAGGCCTTTTGACATAAAAAGCTTTCTTTTACAAAGTCATGGTTTTCAATTACAACCAGCTTATTCTCACAATGTATTGAGCCCTGTGTTATGGCAGGTAAGTAAAAACACATTGCTATAGTTGGTTGAAGTCTTTTAAATGATTATACAAGAAATGTGGCCCATCCCAAGAAAAATGTCTGCAGGTTAAATAAAATATGACAGACACTGCACAGTTAGACAGTGACGGCCTTTTCATTTACCTGGAACTGACACAAGTTTCTGCAGCTCCGTCTTCAGCCTTGTGATTTCTTTGCAGAGTTGTATGTCATCCATCCTGAGAGGGGAAAAAAACTGTGAATAGATTTTTTGCAGGAAATCAGCTGATGCCTGTGTAATAAAGTATAGCTAAACTAGGCCCCCAAATCAGTTTGACTAAAAGAACTATTTTTCTCTCAAGGGTCTTTACAAACAGAGAATGGATTTTATATGATGGCAACAAAGCAATATCCTTCCTAACTTTATCTGCGTAAAATAGTATGAGCTTATCAAAGAGAAAAACACTGGACTCAGATTTTGGCCTCAGATGATAGTGAGGTCTGTGAGTTTATTTGCTGAAATTACACTGCCACGCTGCCCTCTCTGACTGAATCACACCTGACAGTATCAGATCTCATTTCATCGTCTGACTCTGAGGTGCATTTCAAAACATCAGGGCACGCTGTTTGTGTGTGTGTGTGTGTGTGTGTGTGTGTGTGTGTGTGTGTGCTGCTATTACAGTGATGGCAAAAAGAGGAAAATGACTGTGATACAAATAGTATTTTGAGCTGTTGTTTTAATAAAATAGGTTTCACTTTTGTGTGCTTCAGCAGCGTATATTTAAAGATGACTCATAATGCTGCCACTCAGGAGTGTTTATTTAAAATGTGTTTGCATGAGAGTAGTCTTGTTGATGTCACAGTCAGCCTAAATGATAGTGCTGTATTAACTTCCTACAGCAGGATTTCAGTAGTAAAAAAAATCTAAGGGTCTACAGCCATGCTAGCTGCTCTGTAAGGCTGTACTTATTAGCATGATAACACGAAACATGACCATGCTAACATAGGCTACTGATGTTTGGCAAGTATAATTTAGTTTAGTGTGTTAGCGTGACAGCATTTGTTAATTGGCAGTTAATTAATGTTAATGTATGTACCACATTTCATGGCAATCCACCCATAGTTCTTGAAGCATTTCTGTCTGGACTGAAGTGGTGGACAGACAGACAGACCCAGATCACATAAATATGACTCCAAATATTAAATAGTAAATACCAACAGGAAAACACATTTGGCATTTAGGAAAATAATATATTTGCTTTCTTGCTGAGAGTTAGCAGCCACTCTTAGCATACGTCTCTTATAAATGTCTGGTAGGACTACAGCTGGCCAGTTAGCTTAGTTTAGCACAAACACTGGAAACCAGGGGAAGTAGCTAACGTAGTTCTCTCAAAGGTGACAAAGCCAACTATCAGCACCTCTAAAGCTCACTAATTAAGTAAATACCTTGTTTGATTAATGTGAACTGCCAGGCCAGCTGTTTTAACTCTTAGTTAGAGAGATATGATAGTGTATCAATCTTCTCATCTAACTTTCCGCCAGAAAGCAAATACGCAAACTTCTCAAAATATCAACTACTCCTTTTAAGTTTTCACTTAGCAAGAAAAAGAAAAGACAAAGCCCAAAATGAAATGTTCTCCTTTAATAAGCCAACCAGTTACAGATTTTTAAAAGGAGGAATGTAAAAGTAATTTGTTTTCACATTATGCTGTTTTGTTCTCCCCGCAATGGCTGAGCTTCAGTTGCTGTCTGTTTTGCAGTTGATATAATTCAATACATGCATGCCTGTGGAGACAAGACGTAAAAACAATCTAGGATTGTGCACTACTTTTTGCCCTCTGGATGTGGCTGAACGTGGTTGGAAGTGAAACATGACGTGAAACTGATACGTGTCATTATGAACCACAGCACTTATCAGACAAGTCATTTTGAAGGCTAGCAGGGCGAAACAAACCCCAGAGCAAAAGTCCTTATTCTCTGTTTCTCTGATTGATCATATGGCCACATTCTGCAATGCTGGTCGCTGTTTTTTATCCCTGCTCCCCCAACATCGTCCATCCTTATGTGTCAAAATAATGAGGAAGGTCTTGGTAGAAAACTGGTGAAATAATTCAAAGCAAGGATGAGAGGGAAAGGAGGAAAGGGCATCTTTCGTGATCTGATAAAAAAAACTGTGTGTGTGTGTGTTTGCTGGTAGTCTGCGAAGACCTTACATAGCACTGCTGTTTTTTTTTCACACTTTTTGCCATCATGCACATGGCTGCTCTCAGTGTTGTTGGCTGACAGCCATGGTGCATCATGTCTTATTCCTGAGGGGCCGTTAAAAGTATCTTGGTGGATTCAGAATCACATCCCTGTGCAGCAGAGCTTTACTGTATGTGTGGGTGCAGAGGCCCAAACAGCGGAACATCACATGATAGAAAAGGGGTCCTCTTGGGTCTAATGTCTTCACTGTGTGTCTGCATCCAGTCCTTTTAAACAAACCAAAATGTTGTCTGTAGAAATAACATTCAAATGTATGTTCTGTTTTTGTGTCTGTGTTTGAGATGTATTTAAATGTACTATGGATTGTATGTGCCCGCGACCCTGTACGCAGGATAAGCGGTTGACGATGGATGGGTGGATGGATGTATTGTATGTATTTAAAAGTCCTAATAAAGAAGCAGATCTTACATGTATCTCAGCTCTGATTCTCTCCGTACCAGGATGTCTCTTATTCGCTCAATTTTGCACAGCTCTCCTTCAATGTCCTCAATTGTAATTGTGGAGTCAGCCATGGAAATGACATCCTCTGCTGCAAGACAGACAAGGCCAAAACATGTTTATTTGTGTCTGATAATGGGAAGTTACATTTACAGATTTTTCAGATTCAAAGACTTTAAATATTTGACCGCCGTCATCAAACAAATGACAAAAGCACCAAAATTATGTACCTTCTTTAAACTTAAAATTTGACCAACTTTATTGTGAAAATGTGAAAGAAATACATGGTGGGCAGCATCTAAGCAAAACATCCAGATGATGTCAGATAAAACTGAGGCTGGCAACTTATCATGTAACATTACTGTGGCTGTTTTACAAGAACCATCACTTTAACAATTATATCAACATGTTTTTTTCTATTTCCTGTAATACTTCAAAGTAAATTTATCATAATGTTGTAATTTCCATTGACTTGCCATTTATGCTTTGGATTGTTATCATCCTCAGCAGGGCAAAGATCTATCATAAAGTGTGAACAGCCTTCACAAATAATTGGTAATGGCATTTGAGAAGGGAAGTTACCAGGCAAAAAACATGGACTGCTTCTATAAAAAGTTGTGTCATAGCAGACATTTTGATGTTTATCTGCAGAGAAGCACATGTGTAACTTAACAATAGCAGTCTATTTAAGTTATCCAGTTCCAGGCTCTTGTACTGTGCCTGCTGATATTATTTACTGAACTGAGCTTACACCTGGGTTTCTGCTGTAATGACAAGTTAAATGTCTGCTGTGAAAAAGGTTAATTGTTTTTCAGTTCCACCAGTAGAGTCCAGACGGCTTATTTGTACTTACTGGTCAGAGACCAGTGAACTGCACTTATTGATCATACAGACAGAAACCCCAGATTAATATACAGTGATTTATTTTAAGTGGTATTATGATTTAAAGCAATTCTTTACAATATGTTTATTTGCTTTCATGTTGAGAAAGGTAAAGATAAAGGGAACAAAAAAAGCATTTCTAAAGTTTTCCCTCCCTGTTTCTAGTCATTATGCAAAGCTAAGCTAAACAGATTTTGGCTGCAGCTTTGCATTTAATGTATAAACAAGAGAGTGGAATCAGTCTTCTCATATAACTCTCAGCAAGAAAGAAAATAATCCTATATCTCTATTTGTTAAATTATTGCTTTGAATTATTTTGATGTTTGTTGCATTATTATGACTTTGTTAGCACAGCAATTTAGCAGCTCTGAGTAATTCTGAGAGAAGTGATGGGTGAAGTTTTGAAACTTGATTTAAACTTGATTCTGTAGTGTTACTGTCCAACTTTACATTGCACCATAGGTGCAAAATTACTTAATTTAAGTAATTAATTGCACTCCTTTTGTCTAATAAATCACCCATCTTGGTTATCAAAGCTCTCAAGAGACTCTTGAGACACATAAAGGGACAACGAAATAGTACAACAATTGAAATATCCTGAGGCAAACACAAAAAGCACATGAAATATACTCTAATCATTAAATCTGTCCTGGATCAAATTAACCATCCGGCTGTGATCTGATCAGAGCTGTGTGGATACCCCAGCATCCCCCTCCGTAATTCTTCAAGCATCAGTGAATAACTGCACTGCCCCCCTCCCCACCCTCCACAGCCTCCTCACCAGGAGCGATGAGTCATCCAGCAGAGCTTGGATTGGCTTTTAATTACCTGACCTTGTGTGAAAAGACACTACAATAATCATAATCACTGGAGATATCAGGGCTGCACAAACACACAATCTCCCCAAACCCACACCTGTATCTTATGATTCCACAACTTTATACATTGGCATGTGTATTACTATATACAACATGTACACTCATACACATGAATTATGAGCGGGTAATTTGGTGTTTTAGTGTCGAAACAGCCTGCATGTGTTCTTTTCCTAGCCCTCTGACAGGCTTCAGGAATTAAGTCAACATTATTCTTGGCTTTTAATTTCACACTGTCACTTTTAATTATCCTCGTTACACAGCAGGTCTGTGTGGATATACGGTTTACTGCATTATTTACTGGCTGCGTGTTTTACTCAAATACTGCATAAAGTCAACCACGTGCTGTATAATACATACATACATACATACATAATTCAATAATAAATGTGTGCCTGTATGTGTTCTTGTAATAAAATGTTGTACAAATAATATTACAGAGAACGTGTTTATATAATGGGAATAACAGATAACCAAGAGCTGAGTCCTGAGGAACGCCAGGTGACAGTTTCCTAGGATTTTTTCAGGAAAGAGCTGTGTAAGTTGGTATTAATTACAGAGAAATGTATTAATTATTAATTCACTAATTATTAATTATAGAAAAACTTTATTTCTGGAATGTTTATTCTTCATATATGTTTTATGCTTACCCCTGGACACATTTTACATTCCTGCATGTTCAGCTGACCTGCTGTGCACTGACAGTAAAACAGTAAGATTCTATAAATCTATCCATTAACTGAAATTATAACTGAAATGATTATCTCATTAACCGTTTTGTGGTGTAAAAATAATTTATTTTAAAAAAAAATCAATCAATCGTCATCCCTCAAGCAATAAAGCCCAACTTTCTACATAGCTTCCAAAATATGAGTGAAAGCTACTTTTCTTTGTCTTTGTGGCAGTAAAGTGAATATCTCTATGTGTTGGACTATTGGTTGGATAAAACAAGCAATTTGATGACATCACCATGGGTGTGAGGTAATTGTCACTATTTCTGCCATTTTATTGACTAAACAATTAATTCAATAATGAATTAATTATTGACATAATTGACATTGACATTATTGGTAGCAGCCCAAATTGGAATAAACAACTACAATGACTGTGTGCATTTTTATATAATTACAAAAGAAAATACATTTCAGGAAACATATGAAACTGACAACTGACATTCATTATTAAATCAGTAGCCTATTATTATTGTTAGAACTGTATTTTTGGCAGTCAGAAGGCTCAAAGTCAGACCCTACATAAAGGGAAAGTTTAGGGCAAACATGATGATTTTAAAGTTCCCAGAAAACATATCTGTACTGGTAAATACATTAATATGTTTTCCTGCAAAAAATCTTCCCCACCTCAACATATTTACTGGTGGTTCACAAGCCCCGACACATTGGCCCCCGACCTGTCTGCAGCCCTGCTGACAGATAACTTCAGCATGCACTGTGAATGTCTGCAGGGACCTGTGGCTCTCTGCTGAAAGTTGGTGCAATGTGACACATCCCCTTCTCTCACCGATTACCCCATACTGTACCAAAAGTCAAGCATGCATCCAGTTCAGTTTAAACACAAAACGTGTGCAGTGGACGCTTCTCAAAACTCACTTGATTTTTCCGTCTCTCCGTCCACCTGCGTCTTTTCCAAAGAGCCGTACTGTTTAGAGGCTTTTCTCTCCTTTTCCATATTCTTCAAAAAAAACACTCCCCTTTTAAGACACGTTAAAATAAATATTAGTGCAGCCTGGAAATGAATACTAAACGTTATCGACCAAGACCGTGCAGCACTGCCGCGACGCGTGAGGGAATATAACGGGAGGAGAGCTGCCGACAGATGCTGAACCGAGTCCCACAGAGGCGGATCTGTGCACCGAGGAGCTGAGGCAGCTCATGTCCGCTGTGAGGCGCCACCTGCTGACAGACCCGCACTATAACAAACAGCAGCAGCCCGGTGATGACTAGCCTACACTACCTGGAAAATTTAATTTAAACAGTGGTGGAAGTGGTAGTCACATTCTTTACATAAGTAAAAAAAAAAGTAGCAACACTGTTCAACTTCAAAGTAGGCCTTTTACTTGTAGTTAGAGTATTTAAATACTACACTGTTTAACTAATCTAACTACAAGTAAAAGTCCTGCACTGAAGTTCAAAAGTACTCATTGTGCAGTAAAATGGTCCCCGTCGTACTTTATTTTAAATACTTTATATAGGCCTACTGTTGGGTTTGATCCAGTTCCTTGTAGCTTTGCTGACATGTGACAACCACGGATCTCTAAAAAAAACTCAGAAACAGCCCCGTTTTCAGCGTTGTGACAATGCATTTTCCATCTAATCATGTGTTTTTAAAGATAGTTTATTTAGTTTAAGAAGTAAGAAGGTTTTCTAAACCCATATGCTATCCTTCTGGTTATCAGTTACAAATAAGGAGTTACATGGTTCTCACTGGACAGGAAGGGGATGGAAAACTGAAATCTGAAAAGTAATGAGTAGCTTAAGCTGTCAGTTAAATGTCATACAGTAAAAAGTACAATATTTGCTTCAGAAATGGAGAGCATAAGTGGGCCTCCCTGGAATTTGTAAGTACAGTACAGTGAGTGATGTTAATGTGCATGTATAAGTAACACCACATTACACCACTGTACTTGAATCCATTAAGAGAAAGTGACTAGTCATATCTGAATGTGTTTCCTGAGGTGGGTCCATGTACGATGAAATCGGGCCATAAAAGATTCTAAGCTTGTGAACTGATGTTAAATCATTCATTTAAAATAAGCGTAGACATCTCTCCTATAAGCTATTTAACAAACAATATAAAAGACCAAATGAATAAAATCAAACAGACATCTGCCTTTATAATGGTCTGCTGCGCTGTAACCACTGCAACAGCACCATTCACGGGAGAATCGAGCTGTCATCATGAATTTTCCATCCCGCCTGACTGAATTCAGTTATAAGCGACTGGGGACGACTTGATTTCATGCAGCCAGGCCCTGGAGGGCCCCACCAGATGTTCTGGTAGTGCGGCAATGTCTATCTGCATGCAGGAGCTGCCACTGAGCTACAGGTAGCAGTGTCCTACATGCTACGTTTATTCATTCAGTTATTCCTCAGCTGTGTGTGGACAGATACAACCATGCTACTGCTACACGGCCAGAGGTGTGTAAAGACAATTGCATGACAGAAGAAGACATACAGAGTTGATACTGTTCCCAGAAGTTGTAAGCAAAGTGTGTTTAAAGCAAAGAGACTCATGTCTGAAGGAATTTCTCTGGAATCGCATGTTTCGGATCTAAAGCAAACATTTAATTCTGGCTGCTGATTTGACTTCATGTGAATATTTATTAATTGCAAATACTCAACAGGAGCTAAGGCTGGAGTCAGACATCAGCTGCTCATGCTATACAAAGAGGCTGATTCTTTTAGCAGGATTTGTTTACTCTTCACAGTACTCAGATATGCAACAGGTTGAAGACTTGCACATACAACATTTAAACTTTGACTATACCAAAAACTTCAGGACAAAATAAATCACATAAAAGAGCAGTTATCTCAGTATTAATTTGACCTCACTGGATACAATTACAGCTTTTCAGACATTTGTTGAAAGGGAACGCGCTGACTGAACGGCAGATTTCTTTGCCAAAAGGTCAAAATGGGCCATTTGACATGAGGTTCAGGGTGGGCAAACACTTTGTGACACAGATTAAACAAACACATCTGCTCATGCCTGCCTAACATGCAAATCTTACATTGCCAAAACAAAGTCTGCAGTGGCTTTAGCGCTAGATAAACAGACTGGGTTTGGTGAAACAGGTCCAGTTCAGCCTCACCTTGTGCACACGTCTTGTGTTTACACAGAGAGAGGCTTCAGTTCGAGGCGTCACTGTTTCAATTGTCATGACACCTGTGGTGCTGAGCTTCCCTTGTGTTAGTGAGTCCTTCTTCTGCCCACCCATAATCCTGCAGCCTTGTTTGCTCTATGCAAATGTTCATTTGTAAAGGCTCAGGTGGCACAGAGATGAATCCCATCAGTACAGCAGACGCTTGCAGACTGATTAAATGGCAAGACAGATGCCGCAACATTGAATTCTGGAAAATGTTATGAGCAGTAATGAGAGTAAAAACTCAACAATTCCATAATTTCAATTGAACCTGTCAGTGTAGGAAATCAATTATCCTTCTTTGGCCTATGCTGCTTGATGATAAAGAGTGACATGTCTGTAACTGAGAGCGCAAATCTGTTGGGGAATAATAATTCTTATTTGCATACTGATGGAAATAAGATGACAAATTATTCTATACGTTATATGATTTTGTGAATGTAAATCCCTTCTATCTGCTGCACTATGTTTAGTGTTTTGTACACTCACAATGTGAAGTTCAGTAGTTTCAGTGGTTTATTCTCTGTCCATAGTTGTTGTTACTTCTGTCATTTTCCAGTGCCTTATCCAGCCAGTCTCTCTCCTGTTCAGACTCAGAGTCACTGGCTTCACTTGCATCAGCCGCCAAAAGGCGAGAATAGTTAATCCTGCGCTGGCGAGGGGCTTTCCACTGGAGCAGGGGCAGACACACACACCACAACATCACACACACTGCCATCCCTCTGAACAGCCACGTCAGCCCAAACCTCTGCGCCACAAACCCTCCAGCAAAGCTCCCCAACCCGCTTCCCAGGTGTAAAGAGAGCGCACTGTAGATCCTCCTCACACTCCTCTCAGCCCCCGGCGTGGCGACATCCTCACACTGGACCTTCACAGCCCACCAGAGGGCTCCACTGCTGAAACAGCTCAACACCTGAGCAGGCAGCGCAGCCCATGGTCCCCAGAGGAAGGAGTAATAGAAGCACTGCAATCCGAGACTCGCAGCCCCCACAGCGAGAACCCTTCCTGGGCTGAGGAGCTTGGACACTTGGCCGGCCAGCAGAGGGAAGGCGGCCTGGGAGAGCAAGGAGAGGGCTAGAGACAGCCCCATGTGCAGCTCGCTGCTCCCATGAGCCTGCATCTGCCACAGGAGGAAGTTATCCACGGCCGAGCCGGCAACCCCGACCAGGAGGGTGGTGACTGCACAGAGCAGAGCTCGGGGGGAGCCGCGCACCAGCTGCGCAGCTTTCAGGAGCCCGTTGGCCCGGTCTCGCTTCTTATTCAGGTAGAGAGGGAGGTAGATAGCCACAGGCAGGGCCAGAGCGGCCACACCAGCGTAGCAGTAGAAATGCACTGCGCTCCTGGGGGTGTGATCGGCTATGAGACAGCTTATCTGACTAACCAGCAACCCCGCTCCTCCAACCCCGCACGCTGCTCCGAGTAAACTCCACACCTTGATGCTGCTGTAGCGGTCGGAAGCATCCGCAAAGTCTAGATATTCATACAGGCCATCGTCTGCCGTCCACTCCAGTGGGGCTGACACAGACTCCCACACCGACACAGTGATGAGTATCAAAAAGAAAAGCTGGTGATGAGTGTCCATCACCTTCAGGCTGCCCAGAAAGCCAAAATGGCCCTCCTTCTCTTTCTCCTCTGTCTTTTCTCCTTCTCCTCCTGACACGGATAGAAACATGGATCTCTTATTCCTAACCGGAGTTGCCACAGGGCTGGTGGTCTGGTGCGTGACGTATCCACTGCTCAGTTCTGCAAGACTGTCGTTGACCACCGCTGATACGTTCTCTTGTGACAGTAGAGGATGATCACCATCATCGTCATGCTGATAAAGTGAAGGTTTGCTCATCATAACAGGAGCAGATTTATTATCACTGACACCAGACTGAGAAACAAGAGCTGTGTTGATTATAGGGCGAGTTCTAGTTGATGATATAGTCGGTCCAACGCTGCTCATGAGCAGGTTACCACCCAGACTTTGCGTTGGACTGCTGCTCACATCAGACATGTTGCAGGTGGCGGTCTGTGGGCGCACATCTGCAGGTGGGATGACCAGCAGGACCAGAGCGACCGCTGCCGAACACACAAGAGAGCCGTTTATCACCACTCGCCTCTTGTTGTAGTGTTTGGAGAGCAGGCTCGCCGCGGGGCTCCAGACCAGCGTTATAAGGTGCTTAGTTCCCATGACGATGCCCGTCATCGCAGGGGTCAGACCCAGCTGTCTGAAGTACAGGGTGAGGAAGGGGAGCAGGCAGGCTCCGGCACAGGACCACAGGAAGTTAAAGGTGCCGGTGAGAGCCAGGGCTCGCTTGACGTCAATCTGCTTGTTCCTCTTCATGACGGTGCAGCTTGTGGTCGCTGTCACAAGGAGCACCTGGTTGGATTCAAACAGATGGAGAGATGATAAGTTTCCCTGATAAAAGACAGAATTGTCAGCTCGTTACTCTCCATTTTGGGTGACTGTAAGGGCAGGCGTTTCTCCACTCTCTTATTCAGGTTTTTCCCTTTGATATGTTCCCCATCTGTATATATAGATACGAATAAGATTTACAGTCAACAGATTTTGAACCAGGTTCATACCTATGGATGATTTAGGTGTAAGGTAATGCTCTCCATCACCACCACCATAAAACCAAATTGTATAATATAAACATTCATCTTCAAATGTATTTATTGATGTCTTTGATACCATACGTTTTTTTGTTATGTCTATCTATGTTTATTTTCTGTGGCACTCAGGTCTCTCTTGCAAAGGAGATCTTACCTGATTAAATAAAGGTTTTATATATAAATGAGGGAATATCTTGTCTTGTTCCACAGACTTAGCAAGGAGCACTGAAGCCATTCCGGAGGCTCATGGTGGTCACACACACACACACACACACACACACACACACACACACACACACACACACACACACACACACACACAATGCAGTTATTGTGGTAAAATAAAAACAAATGCACATATGTCAGTGTGGGTCACGCTTCCTGTCCACTGAATTGTGTTTTGTTTGACTCGCCATCTTCTTCGAAAAAGTGTTAAAAAGTAGAATATATGCCCATGTATTTCCTTGTAAATATAGTATGGATATATTATATAAACGTATTTGCACAGATAAGATATTGGCCGAATGGCGCAAACAAATAGGGAGGTTATTCAAATATCTTAACTTTCAGACGATCATCATAAGTAATAAAACCTTCGTATTGTTCTGTGACAACCAGGAACAGCAACCAGGAACAAGATGACCGGTAACACCTGTCAAGCACCCACCTGTCACTGCAGGATATCAGGACGTGAAGAACAAGTCCACGTCACGTCAAGTTAGTAAGATGATAAAAAAAAAAACACAAAGTAAAACATTTACCTTTCGACATCTGCTGACACAAAGTTCTTTAAACTTTTCTACCGCTCATTTCCCGCCTCGAAATCCTGCATCCATCCACGATTTGGTTACTTTTGCGTTTGGAGCAGAGGACACCTGCAGCCTTGTGGCAGGTGAACCCACTCAACTGTATCTAGGTTTTACACCTGGAGAGCGAGTCACATGACTACAGCGCCCTCTAACGGTGCGGATGCCTCTGTGCGTGCAGGTGCAGATGGTCGCGGTAAGTAAACCCACCCAATGAAACCGAATGAAAAATAATTTTAAAAGTTCAAGTGCTCTCGCTTGATATGAAAAACAATATTTTATAAACTGAGCACAGGTAAAATAAAAAAAACGCATGTGGTGTGCTGAAATGAGAGCCGTCGTCCATATCAACTTTCCTTGTACAAATAAAAGAAAATAGTCCTTTCAAACAGTACAAACACATAGTTTATTTTCAACACGCATCATGAATTCATGTCACATGGTTGTCATCCTCATATCTGTCTCCTCATTTCAGACATTTGTCACTATATTTAATTTAACAACTCAGCAGATTAACTTCCCAGTAAGCAGAAATACAAGAAACACAGATCCAATTAAGGTAACACCACAACACAGGCTTAAGCATGATGCATGGCTTATGATGACTTATTATCTTTTGACACCTGAAAACTACCTAGTTACTACAGCTGTTACATAAATGTAGTGGAGTGGACTGGAGTATATCCATTTGAATTCTGAATGCTAGTAAAAGTAGAACTATTAAGCAGCATAAAACAAAGTATAAGTAACCCTGCTACTTAAAAACAGGCCTTTTAATGTACTTCATAGTAGTAAACACAACATAGAAAAGTGGTATTTTAAACTGGTAGTTAGATGCAAACATCCACATTGCAAACTACATCAAATCAGAATGCAATGGTTTTGCATCACTGATACAGCATGTCTTTTATTCTTGTATTATACATTGTTGCCACAATAAAAAGTATCTTAACAGCTTAACATTATAACCACAAAGGCATTTTAGACTTCAATAAAGAAAATGTTAATACATATATTTCTGGATTTTTATAACACATCAAAATATATTTGTAAACACACAAGGACATTTGAAGTGTTTTAATTATTATAATGTGTTTTACTATATTGTCATTCATAATAATTTTATACAAAACTTCACTTAGGGGTGAACAGGTGGAGTTTAAGTTGTTGACAAATACATACGTACAGTATCTCACAAAAGTGAGTACACCCCTCACTTTTTTGTAAATATTTGATTAAAACTTTTCAAGTGAACACTGAAGAAATGACACTTTGCTACAATGTAGTGAGTGCGCAGCTTGTACAGTGTAAATTTGCTGTCCCCTTAAAATAACACATCACACAGCCATTGATGTCTAAACTGATGCCAACAAAAGTGAGTACACCCCTAAGTAAAAATGTCCAAATTGGGCCTTTACCCTCAGCTTCTTTAGTAAGGCAGTGGTCGTCTTGGAGGTGCGTTTGGGGTCGTTTTAATGTTGGAATACTGCCCTGCGGCCCAGTCTCCACAGGGTGGACATCATGCTCTGCTTCAGTGTGTCACAGTACATGCTGGAATTCATGGTTTCCTCAATGAACTGTAGCTCCACAGTGCCGGCACCACTCATGCAGCCCCAGACAAAGACACTCCCACCATCGTGCTTGACTGTAGGCAAGACACACTTGTCTTTGTACTCCTCAACTGGTTGCTGTTTCACACGCTTGACCAAATTTTATCTTGGTCTCATCAGACCACAGGACATGGTTCCAGTAATGCATGTCCTTAGTCTGCTTGTCTTCAGCAAACTGTTTGCAGGCTTTCTTGTGCATCATCTTTAGAAGAGGCTTCTTTCTGGGACGACAGCCATGCAGACCGATGTGATACAGTGTGCGCCGTATGGACTGAGCACTGACAGGCAGATCCCTCACCTCTACAACCTCTGCAGCAATGCTGGCAGCACTCATTCGTATGTCTATTTCCCAAAGATAACCTCTGGATATGATGTTGAGCATGTGCACTCAGCTTCTTTGGTCGAACATGCCGAGGCCAGTTTCAGGGTCTTGGCAATCTTCTTAGGCCATCTTTATTTAGGGCAATGATTCCTTTTTATCAGATCCTCAGAGAGTTCTTTGCCATGAGGTGCCATGTTGAACTTCCAGTGACCAGTATGAATGAGTGTGAGAGTGAGAACACTAAATTTAACAAACCTGCTCCCTCTTCACACCTGAGACCTTGTAACACTAATGAGTCACATGACACTGGGGAGGGGATATGGCTAATGGGCCCAATTAGGACATTTTCACTTAGAGGTGTACTCACCAGCAATTTAGACATTAATGGCTGTGTGATGTGTTATTTTGAGGGGACAGCCAATTTTCACTGTTGCACAAGCTGCACACTCACCTTTGTAAGATATCTGATTAAAATCACATTACAGTTTGTGTAAACTATTTATTAAATGTTTATAAGGTGCTTATAAATGCTTAATAAACACGGACACCAAATTTGGGATTGGTATTATTGTGTTATCTGCACACATGAAGTAGACAGCTCATGTCCCTTCAGAGGGTCACACCACTGAAGGTGTTGATTGGCAGTGACAGGTCTTTGTGCAGATATTTGCTCAACGGCAGTCCTCCCTCGCTGCTGACACTGAACCAGGACAGGATGCTGCATCCTGGGTCCAAGCACGGAGAAATGTCTACCCTGTAAAGGAATGATAGCACACCGTGTCACACTTTAAATTTGCTCGAGGTAAAAGAGAACATGTGAAACTGAAAATTTGCAGTGTCATTAATGACCTTTGGACATCAGTGTATGTCCTGCGACTGTCCTTGTCCAGGCACACTGAGAGTGTTCGCTGCTCTATCGTCCTGATACTAATGTTTTGGGTTTGGATCTCCTATAATCAAAACAGAAAAGGTTTAGAAAGCTTAACAAGGTCCAGCTACAGGACTATTACGACTGTAAGTATCACTTAAAATAATTATAGTGATAATGATGAAAAATAATCAAATTTGCCTGCATTCCCAAGTAGAAATAAAAAGCTTCTTACTGTGTTGAATGCTGGGTTCAAACTGTTGAACCTGACATTAAGGTAATTCTCACCTAGAAAAAGTGACAAGGATTACACCTAATGTTTTTACCTGTGTCACCTAAATATAAATACAAATCAAAAAGTGAACCTGATGTTACAGCTGCTGGCTCAGATGTAATCACCACACCGCATGTCATGGGGGCCTCTCCCTTTACAACTTCTCGTTTGCTTGGAGAGATCTGTTGAGGATGTGAAAGTTAGCTCAAATCCTGCTGTTGATGCTAATACTTATTGGAAAGTATTAATCATGGCGATTACTAATGAGTGTACCTTTGTGTAACTGACTGAGATGACTGCCCCAAAGACTTCCATTGCTGACGACCTTCGGCGTGAAGACAGCTTCTCTGTCAAAGACAACGCCTTCACTTTATGTAGCTATAATGTTAGCCCAGTCATGGCAGTATCCATACACTCTCTCTCTAGCATACACACACACACAAAAAGAAAACATACTTGAGCTGCTTTCTCTGTTTTCTTTTAGGTGTCTGAAATCGGGGATGTCTGCCTCTAGATGGGACACGAACTCCTCCTGCACTACAGGTCTCCCATCACAGCTGGAGCAGGTCATCTAAACACATGTTACATTTAGTTAAACCAAGAAGTACATGTGCAGCATCAATATATATATTTATTATTGTGACACTTTTGTTTTCACACAGTTGACAGGACTCTACTCACAGTCACTGCATTTCAACCAGTAATAGAAAAAGGTCTTTACTTAAAGGGGCTACATGTAGTTTTTTTAATTAAAATAATTACTTTTTTATTGCCTGTGTGTGAAGAGGTTGTAATCTCACACAAATATGATCCAATTGAAATCCATTGAGTGCATGCTCGAGCCTCTCGTCTGTTAAATCGCCGCCGCATCGAGTCCACTAAAACCATAAAATGACCGGCTCCCAGCAAAACACAGACTCCAACACAAACTCCACATAAGGATAAACCAGCAACAAAGTTTTATGTGCTGGAGCCCTTCAGAGAATCAGATCAACTTTGGGTGAAACACAGTCAACATCAGAAAGGCTTGAGTCCCTGAGAGACCTCTGCTTTGTTTCGGAACCGACAAAACTGACACAGAGTTGGTTTAAACCCATTCAATTTAGATTTATTAACGTTTCTCAGGTACACATCTTCTCCAGCTCTCAGTCACTACAATAATGCAACATTACAGCACTAGACCACAACAAAGTTGAAGACACATTTACTACAGTAACCTTACTTACTGCGGTTTAACTGTTATAAAGTGTGGCAACAATGTCATTATAATATTCAGTCTAGCTCACAAACATTTCACATTGCTGTGTTCACATTGCTGTGCCTCTGGTGAAAGACGTACAGATAGTTAAAAGCGACAGGCAAGCTAACGCTGATGCTTCACGTCGACTAAATGCAGTCGATGTAACATTATCATGCAACAAGCATAGATTTGTTCAACCTCAAGCTGATAAAAATACTACTGTAACGTTGCAGTGAGAGTTTACATGAGTTTCCAGCATGTTGGTGGAGCTGTCTCCCAGTGTTTTGGTCTCTGTGTGTCGGATTTTGCTTGCTCATGAGCTTGAGTATGTGTATGCCCTCACCCCAGGCAGGCAGAGTTGGGGACTCAAGTTTGAGACTTGGACTCGAGTCCAAAGAATTTAGATTTGTCTACAAAATACTTTAGACTTGACTCGGTTTATTTTTAGGAAACGTCTGATGAGCTTGCTGTTATTCCCCTCCCTACATTGCCTGTAACCTGCCAACACGTAGTATCTGCAGTGGATGGGCCACACGTGAGTGAGGACAACAAACACCAGCAGCTGCTGTGCCATTCATCATAAAATTTGGCTTCAAAACTTCATACAAGACCCAAACAAAGAAGCGCTGAATGCAAAATAGGTTAGTAACCTGAGGTCAGGAAACATGTTTAGCTCAGCATTGGCCATCTAACGTTAGCTTGCTTCTTGCTTTAGCTACGACATACCGGAGGTTAACTCCGACTGTCGTTCGTTAAAAAGATGAATGAGTGTTTGTTTACTAGCCAAACTTCTGGCAGTTGATTAACGTAATCATTTATGTCCCGCTGGCTGCCATCATGTTAATTATTTTTTAATTATTTGCCAGCAGCCATACCTATGGAAACCTGCTACTGCTGATTGACCGAAGCTAAGCAGGTTTGGGCTTGGCCAGTACCTGGATGGGAGACCTCCTGGAAAAACTAAGTTGCTGCTGGAAGTGGTGTTGGTGGGCCAGTAGGGGGCAGTCTTCCCTCTGGTCCTAATAATAAGATCCCAATGCCGCAATGCAGTGATGGGGACACTGCGCTGTAGGAGCTCCTGTCCTTCGCATGACACGTAAAACCGAGGTCCTGACTCATTGTGGTCATTAAAGATCCCATGGCACTTGTTGCAAAGAGTAAGGGGTTCCCCGGTTCCATGGCAAAAATTCCCAACCTGGCTTTCACCATCTGACCATCTTATCATCCCCCATAGTAATTGGCTCTATCTTTCCCTCCCTCTCCCCCTCAAGCTTATGTGTGGTGAGCGTTCTGGCGCTAAATGGCTGCCGTGCATCACCCAACCACCACCGATGTGCCGTGCTACACATTGGTGGTGGTTGAGGTGAGTCCCCCCTCACTTCCCTGTAAAGCGCTTTGAGTGTCTATGATAAAGCGCTATATAAATGTAATGCATTATTATTATTATTATTATTATTATTATTATTATTATTATTATTATTATTATTATTATTATTATTATTATTAATAATAATAATTATTAACGCTGGCTGCAAACAGGTCACAGGTCTATTGTTGATCATGTAATATTACAGTTTTATTAAGTTGTTACAATGTTATAATGTTACACTGGGTTTGAGAGCCTGCAGTTGATGTACAGTAGTTAATAAGTTGTCATTAATTGCATTGCACATTACATGGTTGTAAGTGAAAAACAGGTTACAGTTACAGAATCCCTTATAGCTAAGCAGTTTTATAAGCAGCCTGTTTTGAATGCAGCTAAAGTAGCACCACAATATAGAAACTACTACAGCTGTGATAATGTTCTGCTGCCCTTTGCCTTCAACATTTGCATGCATAATGCATTTTAATATCTACACATGACGGCTGCACTGTACCTTAACCGAGTAGAGCGGCAGATTAACTGGCTGTGTCCCACAGCGAAGGTAGTAACACAGGGTGTCCAGTAGGAAGAGGTTTTGCATGGATGGCTGGCTGTTAGTAGAGTGCTGTGGTAGACAGACATCACAGAAGGAAGAAGGTATCATATGAACACCCATTCTGCTGCTCTTGTGTTTTAAGCTAAGCTAATGGCACTATGGATGGCAATGTCTGTCGCTCAGTCGGCCACAGCTGGGTCGTGTCTATTGTTAATTAGTCAGTGTTAGTGATCTAAAACACTAAATGAAAATATTAAACATGGCAAACATCATAACTGCCAAACACTAGCATGTTAGCATTGTCGCTGTGAGCATTTAGTGTGCTATTTAGCATTGCCAAAATGCAGCCTCACAGAGCTCCCAGCACGGTTGTAGACTCTTAGCATTGTTTAAATCTATCTTACCGTTTCAGCTAGTTTGGGGATTGCAGCCCCCAGACCGATGACTGTGCTGTTGTACCATGGATCCACTCTTCCCAAATAGGAGGCGAGAGACAGTCTGCCTTCATCCTGACATGGGCTATCCTATGAGGAATAACAGGTGTTGCGGGGTCACATAGAGTGTTCGACATGTATAGGAGTCAGTCAGTGTAGCTTTAGGTGACTCACTGAAACTCACAGGTGAATGGAGCGAGGGCACCACATCAGTGACTGGGATGTAGTAGAACTGTAGGTTCAGTTTCTTCGTCAAAATATGACGTTTTGACTCTCTGTAGAGAAATACAAGAAAAACATTAATGAAAAGCTGAATATAGTCTTAAGTGGGCAGATACACACACAATGGAAATGCATCTGCTCACCGTATAGAGTGATAAGCTCTGGTAAGCATTCCCAGCACACGATCGTCCCCCATTACTACTATCCGTGCTGTGTGACACCTAATGTCTTCTTCAACGGCAGGCGACTTTCTGGGAAATGCCTCTGTACTCTTCTTCACTAGTCTCCGTCTATCTCCTGACTTGGTTGACTTTAAGGCATTTCTCCGACTGACTGCCGATGCAGAATTTCTGACTAGTTGCCACTCTGTGTCATCAATGCCACGCTCCTTTTGATCTCTCTCTATCCCACTGTCCTCAGACCGAACTGAATTTCTTTTGTCCCTCACGTCTTCATCAAAACTGGAGTCAGGGTAGCAGCGCTGGGCAAAGTTTACCAGCAGATTACCTTTGAGGAAAGATACAGTTAGTGTACATCTTTACTGCAGTGACTGTTCACTTATGAACAGAAATATAAAATAGTGGTAGATTTGTTTGGCTGACTGACTCACTTAGATCCTCTTTGTCTCTCCACAAGAGGAAGTTGATCTCTGGAAAGGGCAATGCAGTGCCACGCACAGAAGAACCATCATCTACCCTGGTTATTTCTGAGAAAAAAAGGGGAACGATAAAACAGTAATCCTGTCTAAATGTCCCTATCTCTGCTCATACTAATCTGTGCTACAACAGCAGAACACACACCTTTTTTAGGGGCAGTCAAGATGTCTCTGTATATGTGTTGTAGTTTGTTCAAATAGTTTGCACGACCATCTGCACCATGCTTTATACTCTCCTCCACGAGAAGAACCACTTCATGGAAATATTTCTCTACCACTTGGTGCCCTAAAGCCTGAAATACAGAAAAGACACTTGATCTACTGATCTACTTTAAAAAAAAACAACAAGGGGAGATAACGAAGCTAAATATATTATTTATCTATTTATGTGAGAGGTGATGTGTCATGCAAGCATTTATTAGCAAGTACAAGAGTCTAAAGCTATGCTAGCAGAGACTGTAGAGTTGGAGCTTAATTCTAACACTAGCACGGCAGTGTGCCCCAAAACAAGTATGCTAATGTTCAGCAGACATAATGTTTACCGGGTTTACTATCTTAGTTTAGTGTGTTAGCATGCTAACAGAAAGTCTTTCTGCCAGAAAGTGCTCAACAGCTGAGGCTGATGGGGATGTCATAACCATGTCAATTACTTTACGTAAAAATGGCAAGGCAATAAATGTCTTTGTCACTTCTTTTGAAACATCTTCAAAAATGTGCCTACCTCCAGAGCCAGAGCCAGTTTGGAGCTTTGGCAGGTCGTCCCCAGCCCCGTCTGCAGCATATGTAGCACCACATTTTTCTTCACAGTTGATGTGTTCCTGAGCGTGCTGGACACCTTCAAGTGTGCTCTTACTTTTGCTTCCAGTGGAGCAGAGAACACAGCTGGGTCAGCAAGTACAAACACCCTGGAGGAAATCAACAATCAGGGAAGGAGGGGATAATGGCTGCAATAAAATAGTTTATTCAGTGTTTTGAAGGATTCTGTACTCTGCATCATTTTAATACAAGCTGACAGTCATTCAAAGGACAAAGCCTACTTACTCTTCCTGTACGGTAATATGCTCATTCTTCAAATTCTGCTCTGCAATGATTCTCCTCTGATATAAGGAACCTGAGGGGCACAGTTAGCCTGTCAAAAGTGTTTATTTTACAGTATCACACTGTAGCCTACTGTATTGTGTGTAGCTAAGTTCAACTTTCTGAAAATGTGTGATCTGATGCAAAATACCTGGTGTGGCCATTTCCATCTTGATGCTCCTCAGAGTGCTTAGGGCCACAGCAGAGTAAGGCAACGGTAATATAAGCAGTTTCATCAGACTCTCATTCACCTTCTGGTAAAGGCTGGTAGGAATCATGACATGAGACTGTAAAGATATAAAAACAGAAATAGCAAAACAATGACAAAGAAAATACTACTGATAAAGCATAGTCAATAGAAGGTTGATCTTCAGTAAGAAGCTTTTTGTCTTTTTATCTATTTTCTATCTATTTACAACTGTGGAGAACTCCACACAGCTGTGTCTTACCTGGATGATCACATAGTATAGTGTGTGCAGCACTGGGATGATGTGCATGTAGGATCGTGTTTTATGAATCTGTATCAGTTGTGAAACAAAAAGTTACATTACAATTTGCTTTTTAATTAGCTTGTACAAACATCCATTCTCAACCCCCCAAAAAACCATGCTGCTTTGAAAAGTGTTTCAAGCTTCTAAGCTTTTGGAAATCTACATGAAATTTGAAACCGGACTTTGAAATCTGAAAGTAGAGCTGAAGAGCAAACCGTGTCAGTCGTGTTTAGCTTCTTGTCCAACTCTTCAACCAGCACTTTGATCAATGAAACGCTGCAGGATGGATCACCCTCCAACTTCTTCTGAAGACTCCATCTAAGCATTCCTGAAATGAAATGAATGTGCCAAACTAAATTATACTTTCTTGCTTTATTCTCTAGACTCTTAAAGGAGCTGCTTGCCATGTTGGGAAATGTAGCCTGATTCTAAATAAAGATGACATGTGTTAACTATAGTTAACAGTTAACTATATTATTTTCATTCAAACATATTTGCCCTTATATTCCTTCAGTTGTAGCTACCTTTCTGCGAAGCAGTTCTGCTGTTCATCTCTTTGAGAAGAGCATTGACGGTGTTGTACAGGCTGGACTCCACAGCTGAGAGAGCCACATCAACTAAAAATGAAGATCACACTTGCTATTGTTGCGACAACAACAGTCAAGTTTGCATACCACCACTCCATGCTTTAACCACCAAAACAAGTTTGTGTATTACAGAAATTTTCAACAGCCTAAGAACACTTACCTGTGAGATCACACATTCTTCCTGCTCTTCACAATCAAACAAATGAGACACAGCCTTTCTGTAAATCAAACTAAGTTAGACTGTCTGCAGTAATCCAGGGTTTTAACTTGTTGTTTCTGCCCCCATAAAAATCAGAGAAGAAATGTGTTTCCTCTTGAGCTTTTCGCACTGCTGCTACCTTCCAGTAATGTGACACTGACACGTTTTTCTTGTCTGAGTGAAACAAGTGTGAGCAATTTAAACAAGGAAGTTCAGGAAAGGCGGTAACTGTATTTATAGTGAGAACAAAGAGTAAACAGGGCTGTCTTAAGTATGATTTTATTGCAATTGGATGACATATAGTAACAAAATATTTTGAAAAAACATGTTTTCAGTACTGTCACTTCAAAATAAATAGCTTATTTTATTATACATTTCTAAAGGCGGTTTATTCTGTCAGTACCAAAAGAAGGTACACAAAAGTAATCAAGTAATCAGTTTTATGCTACTGACAGCAGATATTTAACATAACAGACAATTATCAAAGCCCTGCTGAGATGGGCAGACCCTGTGAAATCCTCCAACATCAATGAATGCACATCTTTTGCTGATTTCAGCAAAAGTTCACTGGTAAAACTGTTTCTCCAAAAAAAAATCAAGGTCCTAAAACTCTTATCTTTCAGCCACATCAATGATGTGATCAGGAGAAAAACATAAACCTTTGAACAACAACCAAGTGACACACCTTGACATCAGTGACAGGACAAACCTGAAATAAATGTGGATTAATAAATTCCAATCTTATTATTATTACTGAGCAACCTCTGTGCACTTGGCAGAAGTTTGCCCTCAGATAGCCTTTCTGCTTGAAAGCATTACTACTTGGTTAGGTTTCAGCACCAAGACTACTTGGTTAGGTTTAGGAAAATAGAAAGGCAGAAAGCCTTTCTGTCAGAAAACCCTGAAGGCAAACTCCTTGTGCTTACAACTTTTTAAAGTTAAATATCACCTCAGTGGACTCATTCAGTATGTCAGGGATATGAGGCAGTGAAAGAGGTGATGGGAAGGCAGAGCAGAGAGCAGTAGGACGGGTGCAGAGGCCGGACTTGGCCGGGTATGGGCTTGTAGGACCTCCAGTCTGAACTACTTCCTGGTTTACAGCACAGAGACACCTCACACCTGCAGAAATAGAAGATACAGCATCACTGTGTGTGACATTAGGAGAAATACAGTGGCAGAAAGTTAATTTACTCAACCTTAACTTTATTTTAATTTATACTTTCACACCACTACATTACAGACGTTAGTATTGTATTTTTTACTCCCTACTGTTGTTAACATTTACTTACATAGTATTAGAAGTTTGCATAAAAACATATGAAAAAGTCATGGAGTCAAATTATGCAGTATTTCACAAGAAAATCAAAACAAATTTGTGTAGCTGCATTTAGTTTTTTGTTCTTTCTTCTCCGAATAATCATCTCACAACCCTTTAGATTTATGTAGTTTTGACCCTATAATGGGGCCCAACCCCTAGGTTGGGAACCACTGGACTAAACCATCCAAGTACTTCAAGTACATTTTGCTTATGCATCATTACTTTTACTTGAATTTAATGACATGGTACACAGTCATGACGTTCTGCTGTACCTGGTGACACTTTGGATGAACTTCTTCTCATCCTGATCCAGACACACAGCAAATGTTGTCCCGTCTTTGCCACTGTTCACCTGCACCTTGTCCACCTTCACCTCTGATATGGAGATGTGCTGCCAGAGAGCATGTGGAAGGAAAAGAAGAGTGAGGAGGGGGAGGGGTGTGGGTTCAGTGGGAGGGTGTGCATGAAATTATGTTTAGTGTTTCATTTAACATGTAAAACTGCCCTTTTACCTGGTTGTAGCACTTTTTAGACTTGGAGCACTGCCTCTTTAGGACCTCTGTCATTGTCAGCTGCAGACTTTCCATTCTTGAATCTGGACAGACAGGATTTGATTTGTTTAGACATCACACTGCAGACAAAAAAGACGTCTATTCTAGCACATGATAAAAAGGACTGGGACTATCACTGTATGACTGTCACACACCTAGCTGCTCAGGGTTTCTGCAGTCTTTGTGAAGATTTATCGATGTGCAAACCATCTCAGCCTGGGTCCACTGATTCCTCCCACTGATAGCTACCTGTAATGTAGCCATGGGGCAGATGTAAAAATAGCTCAGGCTGTGAACTGTAATCTGTAATATGCATGGCATTTTGCGTTGCAGGAAATCTGTGTTTAAAGCAGGAACAGTACCTTGTTGTAGGCAACACTTAGTGTTAAAGGGACAGCTTCCCGTTCTTCATCAATGCCAAACCTTTTGCTGGCAGCACCTACAAAAAGACAGCACATGTAAGACTGTGTGTGTGTGTGTGTGTGTGTGTGTGTGTGTGTGTGTGTGTGTGTGTGTGTGTGTGTGTGTGTGTGTGTGTGTGCGCGCGCTGTTGTGGCTGTCTGGGTGCGTCTGTCAGAGTGTGACTCACCCATGGCCTTAACAGCTCTGGTTCCAGCAGTGTGTCCGAGCTCCAGAGAGTGAATAAACACTTCCCTTCTCCTCTCTCCTCCAGCCAGGGTCAGCTGTGTGGAGGAAGAAACTCATACTCAGGTATATATTGATGTGAGAGGCGGCGTGTGAGTGCGTGTGTGTGCGTGTGTTGATCCTCTCACCTCAGCCTCGTACAGCTGCACCAGAACAGGCTGGTCTGCATGTCTACAGTAATAAATCACCAAGTCTGCAAGCAGGGGAAGATTCTCCATGCAGGCACTGCTGACTGACATGTCGCCTTCCTTACTGGCCGTCTGGTTCAAAGAAAACACACATATGAATTTCAGTAAACACAGATCGTTATGAGGGAGTTGTGTGCATGCACAGATTTTACCACACCAACACCTGGTATGAGCTATGTGGTGTACAGAACGAGCATTTTATCTCTGATAATATCAACCTTGTGTGGCACAAAGGCTTATTCATAATCACTTTCATGTCTTTAGTCCAGTAGAATCACATGGTCGCCTACCTCTTCTACCTCGTCTATAGTGCTTTAATGTCAAGGATTTCCTTGTGTCATTAGTGTATTTAAAAATAGATGTGTTTTGAATTAGTAATTATTGTTTGTAAATAACTCAAAAGAAAAAAGTTCCACTTCGAGGGACTGTATGAAAATTGACCCTTTGCACACCCCTCTTAGTTACTGTTGCTAAGTACGACAAACTGTTGGACCTGTCGATTTATCACGCCGCTGCCACTGTCTATAACTGCACTCCCTGGAGAAATATTGTCAAATTTTGGGAAAAATGAAAAAAAGCGATCTCAGAAAGGAGACAGAGAGGTTTGCGTTATACCTTTGAAGCTTGTATTCAGCTGTCAAACTGACGCGAGACAAATAAAGACAGAAGCTAAAGCCTACTGATCATACAGTGAAAGTGATCCACAATATCACCTGATGACTGACAATGATATTAAAAAAGACAATGATATTAAAGATTAACAGTGTTCCTGTAAAGCTGGGTAGGTCTCTATTCACTATTACAATCTTTAAAAAGCAAAAACAGTGGGGTTATATAATGTTAGCCTAAATTCAGTAGAAAGTTAAGTTAGCTAGTGTTAGCTAACTTACATTACATTAGAACAATCCACAGCATACATTTTTCTGGATTTGTTTTAGGCTTTGGAAAGAGAATACATCGTACTTTTCCTTTCAACTGAGTTGTAATTGTAATTATCACAAGTGACCTAGGAACAGTGCTTGACCATATCTTGGAAAAATACAGCAAAAAAAAGCTATAAAATGACTAATTTTGCATTAGAGTCAATGGAGCGCAGCCATGAAAGTGCCTATACTGCGCTGTGATTGGCCAGTTGCATATAGCGAAGGGTCAACTATTCGAGTACAGAAGGATGCTGACTCTTATTTTATTAAAATGACCCTTGGTAGTGTTATATTTTAGTTGATATTGTCAGAATGAGTGCAGTGCCTAAGAAGAAGACTGTGAAGTGAGCAGTTTTCATTTCAGCAGTCATTACATTAATGTTGAATTTAGAAACTCATACTGTTACCTTTTGTTGTCTCTGACAGTGAACTAGGTGCCAATAGACATCGTAACATAAGCTACTCTCTTGACTTGATGTTGGCAGTGTGGAAGGTACCTGACAGAGGACATCAGAGGACAAGCTGAGCAGACTGAGGACGTTCCTCTCGTACCAGGGGTCGATCATGCCCAACATCTGGGCTATATCAGTTGTACTGTCCTTCAATATACTGCCATTAGACTCCTGTCAGAGTCAAAGAATAACTGTGTTATTGCCTCAGTCAAAGACATACAGGAATAATATTTCATGTTTCCTTTTAGCAGGTCTATGAAAACAATATTGCAGTGCCATGTACCACTTTCTAATGAGGCACCATAATGGCTTTATTAAGAGGTAATGAAACATTCATTAAAGCTTAATATATAAGCTATAGGCCTTTAATTAAGCTTTTAGGTTGCCGGGTTGTGGAGAATATCTCTGGTCACTGTTTATGCTCCTTGTGATCAGGTTCATCAGGTGGACCCGTCCAATAGATCATTTGACGTCTGACCTTCTGGAGAAGTGCTTCAGTGCATTTAGACCAAAACCTATTCATTGAAACTTCTTAAATACTTGATCTACTTGATATCATCATCTTAACTAATTAATTTATTACAAAAGGCATAACCTTTGTTGTTTTGTGAGAATTATTATTTATGACTTAATATCTATATTGATGGCTTACCCTGTATTTACAACTTTATTAATTACTTTTCAGCCAGATGTATTTTTCTCTTCTGGCAACCCATAAAGGGTGCTTTAGAATCAGAATCACAATGAGTTTCACTGCCAAGTAGTGTTTTACACATACATGGAATTTGCTTTGGTGATGATAAAGTTTTATAATTAAGTTTTACTGTACTGAATAAGCTGACACGTGACAGTGACAGATGTTCTCACCACAGATGCAGCACCTTTACTTGAACTTCCTATCTGTCCTTCAGTCGATGTGTATCCACCTCCTGGGCTTCCTATAGTCCTCCTTTTGGTGGGAACAAAGTAAAACTGCAGTTTGCACGTCTTGGTGAGTCGGGGGAATTTGCTCTCTTTCTGTTGCAGGTCACTGTACGCCCTAGCCAGCCTGCCAGCCTCTTTGTCACCTCCAAACACCACCACTTTGACCAGGGTAGGCACCTCCGCCACATCGCCTTCATCGCAGCTCAGGATTGGCCTCCTGCGGACGCACACATGCTTTTGGGGGGAAAGAGGATCCAGGGCAGACAGGGACGCATGCAGAGGGTGAACTTGTCTGGACAGCAACCTGGAGTGTTTGAGCTGGGACCCAGTTTTTTGAAAGTCTTTGGTATAATCCCCATGGTAGCCCATGCTCTGGGCACGGCGGCACATGCTCGGGCTGCGGGAGCCCTTGAAAAGCATAGAGAAGCGCTCTACGCCTAAGATGGATCTGGACTTCTTTTTGGGTTTCTTTCTAAGCTTAGGTTGGCTATCCTGTCCTTCCTCCGTGTCCTCGTGTGCTGTGTCCTCACTGAAGTCACTTTCCACACCTGATGAGCCAGACGGCGTGGAGGCTGCAGACCAGCTGGAGGAGAGAGAGTAGCTGGAAAATGCGGAGTCCCTCGAGGAAGCGGATACGGTGGAGATGCGGTGGTGTTGAGACTCGTGGTCCGCTTTGTTCCCCTCCACTTCGTCTTCCTCATCAACACTGGTGTCATTATTATCATAATCATCCATTTCTGTTTTAAGGAAACAGTCGGCAGGCGAGTCCAGGTCGGAGTCAGTTGCGAGAATGTGATTCAGAAAATCTGCATGAATGTAAAGAAGAAGACATCTGAGAAGAGGTAAAGTTAGATCTCTACTAAATAAAGCAGGCATTTGGAGAGTTGTTCTAACTATACAACAATACAATACAATACCAAAGTTGTCATTTTCCCAGGAACATGTGTGACATTTGGGGAAGGGCAGCATGTAAGTCTCAAGAGCCCCTAATGAGAGGAGGAGATGATCAGATTGAGGAAGCACTACTATCGAGAACAATCTTGAAAAGCAGGATAAACAATTAAACACCATCAGGAAACAACTGCTTTTCCTCATTACAACAATCTATCAATCTCTGTCTTCTCTGTGACGTTTCTTTTTTACCGGTAACTGGGCAGTCCTCAGCAGGAGCAGGAACAACCAGGCTTTCTCTGAGCCTCTCCATGCTGTGTAGCAGACCTTGTCTGGCTGTGCTGAGATCTGCCACAGAGGCTGCTTTCTCCATGCTGTCAGTCATTGCCTTCAGGAGGTGCTCCAGCTCCTCGGGCCCCTTTGTCTGGAGGAACATTAGGAAGTTTGTTTTTCGGAAAGAAACTAGGAGAGAAAATACGAGAGGAATTGTGCATCCAAAAACAAATAGCTCAGTCACCTGCAGGGCAGCGTGGAGTGCCTGCATGTCGTGTCTGGTGCCAAGAGAAGCCTGAAAGCCGTGCAGAATGAGGACGGTAGTGGCGTCTCTGTCAGCATGCTGGGTGCGACTCAGCTGCTCAGACACAGACTGGACCTCTGGAGGGACGTCCTCATCTGCGCTCACTAACAACACCATTCTAACAAAATAAAGACACAAACGTATACAAGGAGAGCAGTTTTTGAGGTGCCATGACAATGTTTCAGATGTATAGAAACAGCTTGCTTTAGTACCATTTTTCTACCATTAGAGTTTGAATGAACTCACATGGTTTTGGAGCAGTGAATCTCAGGAGAAATACCCTGTTCTGTCCTCACCAGTCTCTGAAAAGAAATACCTAAAACAAAACCAGACAGACATTTAAATATCTCTGAGCAGGTAAACACTACCCCCATATGGTCACACTGATGTATGAAGAAAGTCTCAACCTTTTATTGAAACGTACCCCCACAGTCCTGTGATTGGATGTTATTTAACACTATTAACTATTTAAAAGTAGATATTGTTACAATTGTTTGTTGTTTTTTTACATACATTGAACCATCTCTCTGTCAGTGTTTAGGTCAGTTTGGTTTGCATTTGTAGTAGAGGTGGGAGCAGCCATTTGTTTTCAACTTGATCTTTTTTAACCATTCATTATATTTACCTAACTGTTTGGACTTAAATAAGTGGATAATTTTAATCAAATCAACGTTTGTTTGTTTGTTTGTTTGTTTTTTTTAAATTAGTTGAGCTACTCTAAAATCTTTCCATGTGCCTCCTGGCAACAACAGAAGTACCCTTATTTCAGGCCTATTTCATTGCAGTGCACAAGAGGTTCAGTGCTACCTGGTGCTCTGAGCTCCTGCTGGATGACTTTCAGCAGGCGTTTAGTGGCAGAGCTGCAAGGCTCAGGCCAGGCCAGGAAACTATGGAACAACAGGTAGGCCTCCTGCAGCAGGCCAGAGTCTGGGGCCAGATGAGGAACCTGCAAGATGCAGAGAAGAAACAACCGACCGCGTTATATAATAGAAATATTTTAATGTGCAATAAATATCCAAAAAAATTGGAAGTCTTGCTCCTTTTCTGATCATAAATGACACCCACTCACTTTTATGAGGGTTGAGAAGAACAGGAGAGTGAGGGGCACCACCAGTTCATACTGACACTTCTGTAGAACCTGTAAAAAAAAAGAAGAAAAAACGGTCAAACCTGAAGTGAAACACGCTGTCATTCATAGTATTACATTGAACAGTTTGGAAATAAGATTATTCAGCTCTTGACCTCATTTGTTTTCCTCAGTACTTTCTGTAGAAGGATGAGGAAGTTGTGGGGATCTCTCTTCACAAGTTCCTCCAAACACCAGCGGTTTATGCACAGCCCAGCTGGTCAAAGAGACAGAAATGCAAAACCTGAACAAAACACTTATTTCTCCTTTTAGGTTTCATTCTGCTAACAGACAGTAAAAACACTATTAACCAAGATACACATGTCAACAACTAACATTTAAGACAAATGACAGCAAACTTATATCGCCACTTTCAAAAGCTCTGAATGAGGTTATTTCAGTATTTCAAAACTGAACTTGCTTCAACGAGCACGCCAGTCCCCCATGCTGTCTGTTACTCATCACTCCCCTGTGTGTCACCACTTTCAATTCCCATTTGTCTGTACAAGATGGACAATATGTTCCCAGTAGTTAGCTGGATGTGTTTCAATGATTTAACAGGTTCAAAATCTAGTTAACGTCTTTTTAACGTCTTTCAATTACTATTTCAGTGAAGTTCAACAGCAGCATGTAAGGACTTTATCAGCAACATTTATTCTAACATCTGTACTTTTTCCCGTGAATCCAGGTTTACTCCAGAAATACAGGACCCAGGTTATATTATCAGAGTTCTTGTTTTCAGCATTGTTTTTGTGTTGTGTTAGCATTAAAGACAGGCATGGAAATTGCTCTTACCATTCCAGAGTTGTTTGTCAGGCGTATCAAGTCCGAGGTCACAGAGGCAACGCTCCAGGACATGCTGGATACGATCCTCTGTGCACGAGCTCTGCTCCATCTTCTGCATGCTCTTCTGCAGAGGCATTACAACGTCCACAGAGTAAAACAGCAGACAAACCAACAGGAAGTCCAAAAATATCAACAAGAATCACACCCTAGTATTGTGTTCCGGTAAACCAATATATTATGTCTCTTCAGTAGCCAAACTTCCTGTTATTTCACTTTAAAATCATTATTGTTCTCTTCCAGAAAAAAAAAAACACAGCCTAGAATAAAAGGTTTACTTGCACAGACAAGTATGCAAGCACAAGTGTCCACAGCAAAGACGCCAGGGCAGAAAATACAGCCTGCCACTTCCTATTTAAACCAGTGAGTCTGAGAGGGCCGGAGATGAAGAGATGAGCTGGTCGAAAACAGCAGCCACAACTTCTATATTTTCATTGTTAAAATCAGCTGCTTACATCAAATTACATATGACTCAAAAGTGGGATGGAAATGAATCTTACAGAAGGACTAGTTTCCATTCAGTCCTTATGAGTCATTACCATGCAAGGATGAGTATGAAAGTGTTTTATATTATAGATAAAAAAAATCATTCAACTAAAATATGCTGAAGCAACAAAACCCCATCGAGAACAACAGTTAAGAACAAAACAGAATTTCTGGAATTTGCTTACTACGCATCACATGACACCTGTGGTTAGGGCGCGTATGTATTTGACTACCACACAATGAAAATTTTGCAAACACATAAAACATTTCACTGGGGTAATTAAGTAAGTATGCAGATTTTTTTCAAGGCAGGGCTATTGTGATTCATTTTAAACAAAGAAATCAAATTAGACAGTCACCAGACATCCCTCATGATGAGAAGAAATATTTTCCCTGGAAGTATGTTTGGTCTCCAGGATGTGGGTGTGTATACGGAAGCTGTAATTGTGCCCAGCTGTGGCAGATGTGTCACTGTGACCAGTGTTGAATAATGTGCCGAGACATGACTGGAAAACTGGGGTCACCTGAGCCCATCAAAACAGGAAAGGGCCTACCGGGAAGCATGCAAAGTAAATTAAAATAAATCCTTTGACTGCTTTCTTAAGTGCGGTCAGAGGAGAAACTGCAATATACAATCACTGAAAAGTGTGTGTGCTGTACAGTAATGGAGCAGTAGTGGTTGTGATATATTCCCACAGCCCCTTCATCAACACCACCAGCCATGTACCAAATGTGCAGTATTGGTTTTAAACTGGACGTTTTGTGACACTGTTAACTGAATGCAGTGGATACTGTCACATTATGTGTTTCATACATTTGAACTATCAGTGTTAAGGTTGGTTTGGTCATGTCTGCATTTACTAGCTAGCTGGTAGAAGCTAGTTGTTTCAACCATGTATCCATTAACGTTTATTTAAATTGTCTATTTCAACTATTAATCTGTTCATCCGAGCTATACTATCTATTTCAATTGTTCAGTTCCAAGTACTTGGAACTATTTCAACCATATCCATTTCTTTTAGCTTATTCATTATTTATTAGCTTTCAATTATTAGCTACTCCATTACTTTTATTTAACTATTTATTGGTAAGCTATGACTGTGAACCATTACTGTTAGCTCGTTCACCATTGATTAACTACTTTTAGCTTACTAAATCAACTGTTTAGCTAGCTAGCTATAGCAATTTTAACCATTTCATTATTTACTTTTGACTTCTCTGGTCACTTGCTAACTCATTTGCACTTGCTCTCAATCGCAACATGTGTGTATTTACTCAGGTTGTGGGTATTTTTAATGAAACCATTAGTGTTGTGGCACTTGAGAGTCTTGGTCTCGAGACAGGTCATAAGACCACTTTTTGATGGTCTTAGGCTTGTCTCGGCCTCAACCACATTTGTCCTTGGTCTTGTCTTGGCCTTGGCCGAAGAGGCTCGGCTATTTCAAGACCAGTCAAGACCATAACTTTGTGAATATGAATAAATTGTCTGATGTAGGCCTATTACTTAACATCCTAACTTTTAGTGGATGTAAAACATATTGCTTCAAATTATTTCAAATAAATAACCAATAACCCTAATTAAAAATGTGTTAGCTTTAATGTCTGTCCCTCCCTGCGACGGTGATCATGAAAAAGGAGTGTTGAATAAAGATGCTTATCTTAGCTTATCTTAGCTTGGTCTCAGCCCCTAAAAGTCTTGGTCTTGTCTCAGTCTTGAAAAACTCTGGTATTTTATTTTATTTTATTTTATTTTTTTTAACAAAAACGCGTGTTGGTATTTACTATAATAGGGTACTCTGAAAGAAAGGTAGGGATTATCTGATAAAAGACAATAAGTGGTGACAGAAATATAAGTTAAAATTCCTGAACTGCAGAGGCCAGAATGACTACATGCACACATTAAACCATGAAGACAAGCAAATGTGATGTGCAGTAGGGCAACGAAGGCAGCCCTGTGCTCTGCTGTAGTCGGCATATCCAGCTTCTGCAAGCAAACCTATCAATTGTCCACGGAGGAAGCAGGTGCTACCCCATTGTATGCTATCGGGCTATATTGTCCAGCCCTGCCATGCAAACGTGACTGCAACTGCCACAATGCAAAAATTATGATCTCTGCTGGGGCTTTAAAAAACATTCAATTTATCTAAATGCATGCATTGCTTTAATTGCACCTGTTAAAGTGGAGGGAGGATGGCAAGAGAGGGGGATAAGAGGTGACACTGCTACATGTACTGCTGTCCTGACTATAAAGACACCTTGTCACATCAACTTTAAATAAAGCAAAAAATATTCTAATGAGACTCTTTTCAGTCGCTCAATAATCTAATAAATACTAATCAAACTTTTGATGCCGAGTATTTGTGATTGCACTGAGCTTTCAGCAACTTTTAAAAGAAGGGGAACAGGAAATCTGCAGAGCTTGAATAACATTTAACAGTTAGATCTGATGGAAGTTGTGCAACAGCAGTTTGTTCCTACTAGAGAGAGAATACATGAAATGGCCTCTGGCCAACCTGAGACAGGCATTGGACGATAAAGATACACACAACAAATATGTTGAAACATAGAAAAATAAAAGTGAGAAGTGAGAGGCAAAGCTCTTACCTATATGTGCAGTTATCAGTGTCCTAGATCATCCCAGATAAACCACAGCTGAGACAAACCAATGGAGGGAAACAATGCAGAGACCACATCCTCCTGTGTTGGGGCTTTTTAAAAACAGACCCTCGGCCTCGACCCAGTCAGAAGAGCATGCGCTGCAAAACAGGAACTGAATGAGTCTTTATGCTGAGGTGGTTTACATAAGACAATCTACTATCTGCTGTAGGAGGAGTCTTTCACATGACTCATTTAACACAAGAGCTGTTTAGAACATTATGCCTTATCTTGATGCATTGGTGCAGTTTCTATTTATCAAATGTTTGTTTTGCCTAGGATATGTTGCACAACATAGTGTATTGAAAAACAAGGTTTCCTAGTACTTTGTAGCCAGAATATCAATAAAAGCCAAAATTGCAAAGTTGCAAATATTGCATTACTCATTATTTTAAGCTTAAATGATGAGTGCAATCGAATTTTAAGTTTTATTACACATTTATCATCACTCAGACTGCACTGCTCACAGTACTTTAATGTACATGTTATTTGCACTGTCCCAATGTGCAATAACCAACAGTGTGTAAGTGGTTATACTCTGCATACATACCAAATGCAAAGATGTTGTCCATACTCTGCATACAACCTTTCTGTCCATTCTCTAACTAATAATAATATTTGTCTTATCTATCTATCTATCTATCTATCTATCTATCTATCTATCTATCTATCTATCTATCTATCTATCTATCTATCTATCTATCTATCTATCTATCTATCTATCTATCTCGTACTGGCCCTAATGATGAGGCAAAGGACATGGCACACAAAACAGGAGGTATACTGTAGGAAAATAGTTAATAGGAACAAACTACTAATTTGCACACAACAGTTTATACTTGGAAACAGTTTGTGTACCAAAACAATCTAACCTCAAAGGTCCGCTTACTAGTTTATCTGAAATGCGTATCACAGTCTTCTGTCTAAGAGGTCCATTTGCTGATGAAAGGCCTAAATGCTGTTGAAAATCCTCCAAACTGTTCCAGTTTTTCTCTATCTCTTTGGCTCAATCGTCGAATGCCCATTAAACTTTTTATATGAACATTAGATCAGGTGTTCTCATGACTATAGTCATTCATAGTTGCTTTGGCACAAAATGCACAGAGTAAGTTTCGCCGATCAAAACTCAAATGCAGTTTTACACACGTTCATTGTGTAAATTTCGTACATGCTAAATAGAGCAACCAAGAGTCACAATAGCCTGTCACTCATATATTCTATACATAATAGTTATGTGATATTGTTGTAAACGGCGTCAGATGGATAGACTTAGGCTAGGTGAGGAACACTTCAGTTTCTTCACAATTTTGAGCAATCAAACGCAACTGCTGACCAATTTAGCTGAAACTTATAACCGATCAGTTCTCAAACACATTTATACAACAAAGGTAAGACTCAGTTTTACAGCTGTGCAATATAAAGCATGCAGGAAACAGACAGGGGCAAAAGTCTGCCCATGCAAGAGGAAGGGGCATTAGGGTACAGGGTGGTATGGAAAGGTGGAGAGAAAGATGGAGAGGGGGGAACAGCGGACGAGGAAGAGCCAGAGAAAGGCAAAGACACAGAGAAATCTCAAATCAGATACACAACAATGATAGACCATGTAATATACTATGCATTAAGTATGACAGAGGCTGGTAGGAGAGTGCAACCTAATCTGGACCAGTCCACAGTATTGTCAAATAAATGTTTTGTTTAAATTATGTTGTGTGCCATGACTGACATCAATACTGTTCAGTTGCCTAAATATACAATGTTAGCAGTTAGACAATATTATATAGTGGGTAGCCTAACTATCCATTTTGCTGTTGCATTGTGACTGTCTTGGTCTTAGCAAAGGAACCTTTTGTTTTGATGACAATGATTTATTGAGTGATGGTTTTATTTACATTTGAAACATGAGTTAATTCTTTTGATTGATCACCTTTTGCAGGTCACGTGGAGTTGTGTTCTGAATGCACCACCTGGATTGTACTTAGCGACAATTGTAAGCGTGTTTCAGTAAATGTGCTAAATCGATCAAGAAAAACTGCAAGTGGATGTTTGAACGTATTTTCTCCCACAAAATGCTAATTGTTATTTTCAGAATGAATTATTTAGATCATTTGAAAGAGCTCTGCTGCTTACAGAACTGTATGTGATGTATGTGCAGTTCAGATAAAAGTTGCAGGATGTGTTTCACCAATCAGTGTCTACTTTGTTATAGGTGGTGATATGTGGCAGACATGAATAACTTCCTACATATAACACACAACACCTTCTGTCAAGCTCGGCAATTGAAATCAGACACAAAATGTTTGTTTGTAAAAAGTTCTGTTCTACCTTTTAAATGAAAGTTGACATGAAGGTTTGAGATCAGTTTTATGGTTTAATAAACAAATGACCAAAGGGCTATACTTCTCCCGGGAAACACATACTGTGAAATGAAAAAGTAAAAGTCGCCTTTAAACGCCTTGTTTAATGACTTAAGTTGATTTAACTATAGTTAATGTTAACATTATGTTTGCTCTCTCTTTGTTCAGATGGACAGTTTGCCTTCCAGGAAATGGTGCCAAATCTACTTCCACTTGCAAATTCTGCACAAAAAAGAGTATTAATTGCTGCAACATAATGAAAAAAGAAAATAAGTATTTACATAAAAAGGAAGGTACACTGCGAGGCAGATGATAATAAAAGTGGTAATCTAGCTCTTTTCTAGCTTCAAAGCACAAGACTTCAGTGCATCATATTTGTCTTTATTGGCCAGGACTGAAGAGTTGTATTTTCTAACGTGTAGTGCCAATAATCTACCCGAAGATGTCGCCGCTCCCTCTTCCTCCGCAGAGACACTCAAGAGGCTCCAACTCCTCTCCTCTGAATCAGTGGACCCCCTTTTTTCTATTATAACAGAGAGGGAATGGGACAGACAGAGATAGAGGTGGGCAGAGGTGTTGCTGAGTGGACAGACAGAGGCAGAGGGAGACTAGGAGCCAGCTGGGCTTTTGCCATTAACGTATTTTTATTTAGGGATTTCAAAGAGAGGAGGACAGGGCTGAAGTACTATAGCAGTAGTTTTTCGTGCGTAAACGGGATAGGTTGTTCTCATATTCTTAGGAGTTCCGCTACACTTTCAGACTGAGCTGTTTATTTGGAGGTAGTGTCCTGGGTGGAGTTTTCTTTGCCTCGTAAGAATATTTAATACACATTTAGTATGTTACATGCTTCGCTCCATGCTGTCCACATTTCTATCTGAGCATCATTTAATGTAATTGTTTTATGTCTTGCTTTTGTCTCTATCATAATTAATTGCTGTGTTATTAATTCTGATGATTCTGCCTCTCTTACGTTTCAGCGCAAGAGTCCCTGCGGTGCACGGATTACAATGCAAAGGGTTTTGGAGGTTTGGGTCACCTTGGTGACACTATCTGCCCTGGCCAAGGGGGTCTTTGGAGGATACGGGCTGAGCATGTTTGCTGCACAGTCTTCCCCTCCGGATCCGTGCTATGATGAGAACGGGAATCCTCGGAGATGCATCCCCGACTTCGTCAACTCCGCTTTTGGCAAGGACGTGAGAGTGTCCAGCACCTGTGGCAACCCCGCCGCCAGGTACTGCGTGGTGGCCGAGAAGGGAGAGGAGAGGACGAGGGACTGTCACACGTGCGACGCCGGGGACCCCAAGAAATCCCATCCACCTACGTATTTAACAGACCTCAACAACCCTCACAACCTCACCTGCTGGCAGTCTGAAAACTACGTGCAGTATCCGCAGAACGTCACCCTCACTCTGTCGCTTGGGAAAAAGTTTGAGGTCACCTACGTGAGCCTGCAGTTCTGCTCACCTAGACCTGAATCGATGGCGATCTACAAGTCCATGGACTATGGCAAGTCATGGGTGCCGTTTCAGTATTATTCTACCCAGTGCAAGAAAATGTACAACAGGCAGAACAAGGCAGCAATTACCAAGCAGAACGAGCAAGAAGCCATCTGCACGGACTCCCACACAGACATGCACCCTTTGACAGGTGGACTCATCGCCTTCAGCACCCTGGACGGCAGACCGTCGGCGCACGACTTCGACAACTCCCCGGTGCTGCAGGACTGGGTGACGGCCACCGACATCAAGGTGATCTTCAGCCGGCTTCACACTTTCGGAGACGAGAACGAGGACGACTCGGAGCTGGCCCGCGACTCCTACTTTTACGCCGTGTCCGACCTGCAGGTCGGAGGACGGTGCAAGTGCAACGGGCACGCTTCAAAATGCGTCAAGGACAGAGAAGGGAATCTGGTTTGCGAGTGCAAACACAACACGGCGGGACCTGAGTGCGACAGGTGCAAACCTTTCCACTATGACCGACCGTGGCAGCGCGCCACGGCCAGAGAAGCCAACGAGTGTGTCGGTAAGTCACCCCCTCTTTGTCCTTCACTGTGGAATTATTTTAGCCGAAGTTTTTTTTTTTTGCTTAATTATATTATTCGATTCATGTAAAATGTGCTGTAACATCCAAGTAATTTATATAATCATGGTGTCCTGCAGTTATCCACAAAACCTACCTGACGTTTTTTCGTTAATGGGAATTTTATACACTTTTTTTCTTACTGATACAGATCCTACAGTAAGAGTAATACAGACACAACTCGCTTGAAAAGACAACGTTTTGGATTTTGTTCTAAATAAATGTTAAAATAAATGCTATAGTGACACAGATTAATAGGTGACAATCATACCTTAAATAAGGGTGTAATTAATTTGTGGCTAAATAAATCCTAGTTGAGGCAAAGAGAGTGAGAAGAAGGCCCGAGTTGAAATTCCACGACCTAAACGTTAAAAGAACCATCCTGATTATTAAAATCAAGAAAAGGTTTAGTTAAACTAAACAGTTAAACTTGGTTAAATTTATTTACTTATTCGAAAATCAATCGCACTCCTTTCTAGTATTATTGCAACTTTTTATATGTCCAAAACAATGAAAACTACTGCAGACGCAAAAACATTCATTTACATAAAATCATTCTCTAACTGTAAAAACATTCAATATAATGTAGTAATCTAAATAAATTGCAAATAGTTTAAATAAATTGTTGATTTCTGCAATTACATTTTATGAGAGAAATTGAAAGTATCTTTATAAAAATCAGACTGACCTTTTTAAAGAAACTTTATTTAAAGAAAGGTATCTGACTTACAATAGACATTGTTAGTGCCATATTCCCTGTATGCCGAGATAAAACAAAACCATTTAAGTGTTGTTTCAGAAGCTATATATTTTGTTCAGTAACAAATGGCCCTTGATTATTATCAACATTCAGAAGAAAAGAAAGGACAGGAAGTCATTTCAGCAAGCAAAGCGCGCCTGTCCCAACGCGTAATGCCGTTTTGACCTGTGTTTCCGACTGTAGTAGCGGATTAATAGGAAGGAAACATCGCAGCTGCAGGGATAGATTGCATGGGCGTGTTGTGTTTCTATAAGCAGGTGCTATTACAGATTGGATGGGCGATTAAGGCGGGTTTATTGACATTTTTGGCACGTAGAGTATAAACTACCACTTTAGAGCCAGTAAACTATTCAGAGAGGAGGACAAAGCGCGAGGTAATTTGAAGCCAGATCTGTGTTTTTATTCTAGCAGCACCCAGCGAGTGTATTTGCTGTGATGCTTATTTTCAACAGCGCAGGGGGGATTATATCAACAGCTCAAGCCCCCTGAGCTACAGCGAAACAAACCTGGAGAAGCAACAAGTTCCGACAGTGCCATGGTCTGCTCAAGCAAACGGAACAAGTGAACATGTTGTTCCCCTTGGCCTCCGCCTTTTGCCCCTGCAAAGCCAGCATCTCAGTGTATTTTACTAAAACAAAAGGCTGTCACTTGTGGCATCCATGTCGCTGTCAGTGGGAGGCCCCCTTTCACCATCTAGCTTTTTGTGAGAGCGGTGTCATCAGATAAAACCGCAGACTGAGCATGTCTTCCAAAGAGGAAATAATAAGGGTGGCCTGAACCCTATAAGCATGAAAGAAGAAGACCCAGGGGAGGGGTTGTTTCAATTGAGCAGTGGGTCCATATGGTCTGGCAGTGGGCATGCAGAGTGGTTGGTGCTAATGATCTGTCTGGGTTTCTCCTACCTGCTGTAGGACATTCAGATACTAAGAGTGAGAAAGGGTGGTATGGTAATGGAGGTGTAGTTGGTTACGCAGTGCGGTGGGCATCAAGAAAGTAAGACAAAGTCAATTTCCCATGACTTTGCATGCAGGGTTGCCATCATTTTGTCAAAAGGGTTTCATGTTGGCAGCCGCAACCTTCACACATTCCTTTCAGCTACAGTTACAGGACTTACAAACATGTCCATAAAACCAGGGCCGGGGCCAGAAGGGGGTCCAGGGGTGGCATGGTCCTCACCATGGAATATGATAGGCCACCCACCAGAGTCAGAAGGCGATAGGTAGTTGGCTTGTTAGTATGATGCGTTGTTTCCCATACACTGATTTGTTTGTGGCGGCTTGCCAAAATATCAACGCTGACCGCCACATATTGAATTTCATTTTTTTTAACTATTAATGGGTAAAATCATATATAATTGTAGCGCTCCTCCTCTTGCTCACTCCCTCTCTCTCTCACAAACACATTGACAACAGACCTTCTGTGAGTAGCCCCTCATCTTCATTTACAATCTGAATCAAAACATGATCATGCATGACGCACTGCAGGAAGGATAGTTGCCAACTTTTCCTGGCAGAGAAGATTGTGAATCAATCAATGGTTGATATCATGAACACTGCTGCACAAATTTGTCCAAAACCAATGCATTCAAGATGACTCGGATAAGATAGTTTCTCTCTGCTCTTAACACAACGCTTTTGATTTTGGAGATCCACCTTTAAATAAGTTACAGCAAGCATGTAAGGAGCCTAACTATAGCTATGTTAACGTTAGAATACAGTTGGGTTGTTGAGGTTAGCACACAGTACATAGCTGCTAGTCAACATTGATTGATTGTACAAAATGACCACAAAGACACACAAAATGACAAAGAGACAAAGACATGTAAAATGAAAACAAAACACATAAAAAGACCAAAAAAAGACATAAAAAGACCACAAAGATATGCAAAATGAGATATAGCATAACACAACTTAAAATGACTACAAATAACTGCAAAAAGACACAAACACAGAGACACAAAATTAATACAGAGATACCACATGACCACAATTATACACAAAATGATCAGAAACAAGATGACAAGGTGACTTCCAAATGAGACACAAAATTAGATACAAAACAACAACATAAAACAACCAGTGAGATGGAAAATGACCATAAAGAGATGCAAAATGGATTAGAGGCCCTTTACATGTCTGTGTCCAGGGGCCTGGCTATAGGCTAGCTGGTGCTGATATTATTTCATATTAGTTGTTTGGATGTAATGTAACTATTAATAACGTAAAGTGATTTAGGTGTGGGTCTTAACATATTTTCTTTCCCCTTCAAACGTTCCTAAACCCACCTCTCCATTAAACTTGCACAGGAAAAGCTCCACACTAGTTTAACACATTAATGCATGAGACTGTTTGACCGCGACCCACAATCATTTATGGAAAGTAATGTAAGGTTGAGAAACACACGCGCACACACATACACACATATGGTGACACGCCAGGCTCTCCTGTCCCAGGCAGCTGCTTCATATTCTCTCCATGTTCAGCGTAGCACTGACCCCTGACAGTCAGGCCCCCGCTCCTCTCCGGCCTGACTGATGGGCTGTGAAGGGAACTGTGGGAAACGTCTGCTTGCCAAGTGGGTTTTGAGGCAAGTTGAAAATGGTAGACTTCGTCACTCATATGTGTAATTTTGCACGTTTTTGACTTTGTCACCTTGCCATGCTATATTCTGTTTTATAATGGCTGAGAGTCAGCCGGAGGTTCAATCAGTCTTGTTTCCATAGACTTTTGATATGTTCCTACACTTGGCAGGTGTTTATCTGGCTTTACATGTATTTTATTTAAAAGAAAAAGAGACACTTCCAAGACACCCAGCCTTGAGGGATAGAAATCTGTGATCCCAAAGTCATGCACTATCTGTCCTGAAAGAGAACATTGTGTTGTGTGCTCTGCTCAAAGTATTTTGGCATTTATTAAACCTACACACAAATCTTTGTGAGGACGAGCCGACATGTTTGCCACCCACAGGGTAGCTGAATTAGGATATGATTGTATCAATTGCCTACTGGCTCTGCTCCCAGTCTGTGCAGCACATACTGGTACTCTCTCCACCAGCTCTAAAAATAGAGCGCAGAATATAAATGCATGCTCTCCATTTTTTTTAAGAACCAGCTGGTTTGATGATAAATATGATGGAAGAGATTTGAGACCACAAATACAAAGGTGTGTTTTTAAAATCAATATTGTAGCTACCTTTAAGTCGTATATTGAGTCTGGATCAGTGGTTGCCAACCTTTCTTGTCAGACATACCCCCACAGCCCTGTCAGATGTACTCAACTATCGTCATGTTCCAAATGTGTTAATTTGAATTTTAAAAATATTTTTAATTATATGTTTAATATATATAGGTATATATTGTTACAAACAGAAGTTACAGCTGACTCAATATGTTGATAAATAGTTATTTTTATTTTTTCAAATAAGTTGAGCTTCTAAACAATCTCACCCCTGATTGGGAATCACTGGCCTAAACACATCAAGTCAGTCTAGACGAGAGTGCTTCGAGAAAACAGCTTACTTTTTTCTTTGAACTGCAACCCGCTTGCATGACAGCAGTTCAGAGAGAGAGAGCTAGTGAGCAAGCGAGAGACGGGCAGGAGGAAACCAGACCCCTGTGGTACAAGGACACCACATTCACCACAGTCTGTTTTACAGAACCGCACCACATCTAAGATAAGCTTTCCTGTTTGGTTTACAATTGAGCAAAGGTGATTTGAATCACAAGATGCTCTTAGGGATGCATGCTGACAGGCTCTGCGCTGGACCAGTCGTTGTCCATGTGGTTGCCGGTGACCATTGACACTGTTTCTGCTGACGGAGAATGTGGCGCCTGCCTCCCATGGGCTGCCAGGTCTGGCCAAACCAGGCCTGCTCACCATCTGGGTCTCATTTCAGCTCCACGGCAGCAAACCATTTGATGGGAGAGAGGAATTTCTGTAAAGCACGACGTCATAGATATTCTTGTAATAGAAGTTGCACTGTCTCCCTCCCGCTCCGGTCGCTCCCTCTCTCTCTGGCACCTGACTGTGTGCCAATGCCAGGGGACAGTCAGCCATTTCGATTCAATTCAAGTAAGCTGAGACATATTTGAGGGTTTTGATTTCTCACATGAATTTAGTCAACAATAGCCAGGGGACACAGCTATTACTGGGGTTGTTTTTGTGTTGGTGACTTCTGTTTTGATGGGTCTCATGTTTGAATTTATTCCCATAACATATTTGTACAATACAGTAATGAAAACAGGCTGCGTTTGCAAAGTTAATGTGTTGCAAGCAATAGTTATAATGTACAATTGGTATAGTTCAGATAAGACAAGAAATCCTTAGTACAATTGGCTTCACAGTACCTGTCATGCTGAGTCCTCATCCACTCCCCAGGCTCTGCCCTTTGACCCCCCTCTGGTTGGCAAAGAGAAGTAAAACATGTCTAAAAGGAAGATTTTGTGTTTTCTCTCAACAAATGAGAGAAAACACAAAAAATAAAAACAAATAAATGTGATTGTGAGCATCTTGCTCTTGTTGTGGCGTGTTTGTTTGGGACCTCATTAGTGATTACAGGCATAACAGTCATTCCCAGGGGTCCACAACAGCCCTTAACAACATTACAACCTTCAGATGTGCCGTGCAAATCGTCCAAATAAGACCTCAGCGCAGCACTACAAATTGCATTTCATAAAGATTGCATGGAAATCATAGTTGAAGAAATAACAAAAACAATAACAAACACAAGTGGGAAAAAAATACATATTAGGTGAAAACAAACACAAAATCTGGAGGGGTTAAAAGGCAACAGGTGACCGTTTTTGGTGTAACAGCAGCATGGGAGGCGAGACACGGTGCCAGTCAGATTGACTGAGGAGTCTCAGTCATCCAGAACATGTCCATGCTTGCGTAATGCTCGGGGACAGTGGGGAGGAAAGTTGATCAAATGGTTGACCAGTGGGAGTTGAGAGAAAGTAATCATAGGCGGTAGTGACCCTGAAGCAAAAACATATTAAACCAATCAGTTTCAATTAGGAAGTATCTTTAACCTTACATTGTATGTTAAAACAGCAAGGCCCTCCCAGGAGTAAGTACTTTTTTTTGTCTTATAAAACACCATCACCCAGCATGTCAACTTAATATAATAATAAATAAGGTACTGAATTTGTTTATGTTATTTCCTCATTAACTAAAGGAGACAAAATATAAAGTATTTTAAATGTACATGAATGACATGTCAATGGAACAACAATTTTCACAAAGCCAACAATTGTACACATGTTTTATTAGTAATCATCAACCGTATGGCAAACTAAACAAAATGGTGAATATTCTCGTCACTCTGTGACCTGATGTATATGCATGCCCTTATGTCCCATTGCGCACACTATAAAGAAATAAAAACAATGCAAATCTGGAGAAAACAAAAGACCCTTTTAAATACATGACCTTTCCCGTTTTCTGACACTCCTTTGCTCCTAACGCTTTTTCATACAGTCCAGTACTCATAGCAGTGTTTAGTGATGACTCTATCCAAACTCCTTCATCTTTTGTATTTGCCGCTTTCCACTTGCTCTTTGCTTTCGTAGGCTTCTTCTTTTTACTTTTCAATTGCCATAACCTTAACAGTGTGTCCGGTTCATGGATCATGGGAAAATCAATCTACAGTATGTTTTAGGAAAGTCTCAGCAGTGATACAAAATATAGACAAGTAGCAGTAAAGTGAGGGCAGAGTGCCCAGTTGACATGACATGGATTCAGTCCCTTGCTTAACACTTCAACATAGAATTTGGCACAGGGATTCTTGTATGCAGATCAGTATTGTTTTGCTGACACTACCTTTACATTCCAAACGATGTGCTCAACCTACACCTCATCTACATTTCTGTGATGTTGCTTTAATGGCAATAACAGCAGCTGTCGTTTTAGGACATATCCTAAAACATCCTTCAACTCTGTCACGATTACAAACGGAGAACAATACTTCTGAAATTGGCCCTTACTCTGTCGCCTCCAGTCTTTCTTGCAACATAAGCCTATGTGACTTTGGTAAGAGGTTTCTCTGTATACAACCAGACCATAAAACAAAGAGATGTATTTGGGGGATCTCAAAAAAAAAAATCCATGCTCTGCTACAATCCAGTGTCCCCCTGGGTAAAGGCTGCATGTTTTGAGGATTTTGTTTTGTTGAGCTCATAATTCAAGACAGACATGATGGTTTGAGCCAGAAAGGTTTGACTCAGGCTTAAGGAGCAAAGAGAAAAATCTTGTTCTGCTATTTTGTGGACGGCGGTTGGGAGAGGTCGATCGATGTTTTTAGAGGAGTATGTTAGATTCGATTTAAAGTGCGTATCCTTCTAGCGGGGGCTGTTGGATATCATAGCATGAATGTAGACCAGTATGGAACACATGCAGAACACTGTGGGTTTAGTCAACAGATTCAGATGATTGTGTTTAGCGTTGGACTGACAGGCTGTAACTCTATCAGCTGGCTCCATGACACATAGTGTGTGCTGATGCCCTTATTGTGTCATCATTATTAATACTGTGAACAGTAGCAATGATGCATGTGTCATCACTAGGGATGTAAATGAAAACATCATTCCTATATGAACGAATATGAACACTAACACAGCTCCCAGGAGCTGTTAGAAGCCAAAGCAGTAAGTTTTTACGAGCAATTTCACAGATTTGTTCAATTTGTAAACAAATCAGCCATTGCTAGAAAAAGCTAAAGATAGTTTCAAGTTCAAAATTCAGAAAAGGAGTCAAGTTCACCTTAAGTCCACACATTTTCTGCATTTTTTGTTTATTTTTTTGACAAAATTTGTTACGCAGATTCAGATTGTTGTCAGAAGCTTTCTAATTTAACACCAACTTTATTTTCAATTGAATCTCCTCTTGATGCATGCGCATAGCATTAAAAAATGAAATATGAACATAGGAGGAAAATGATAGCTTTTATCATATTTTTATCATATTTTAATCAAAGAAACTTTACCAACTTTCCATAAAATGTTCCTCTTTTCATTATATTTCCTCAAGATTAAAAAAAAGAGTCAAGCAATATAGCTAAATGCAATTCTGACTTGGATTTTACCACTTTTAAAACCTTCCATTAACCATTTCCATCCAAATCATTAACTTTTACACAGGGGCATGACATGCAACAACCGTCTAGAAGCTGAACCAGGGATGTTGCTGTTACATTCCTTAACCATTCAGCTACTGAGGCGCCTACACAGCTTTTACTTCAACTCACTTTAGACTGGCTTTTAAATATTTTGGGGGATTGGGATGGGAGCATTATTTGATCAACTTATGTATATGGTTCAAATCATATGTTATTTCATATTTTTATAAGCAGAAAACACACACAAAATGAAGCAATCTATACAATCAATTCTGTTATAAATCTGAAAAAGATACAAATACAGAATATACCTTTGCGTTACACCCCTAGTCATTACTGAGGGGTGACCTAAAATACAATGCTATTATTTGGACTTCACCTCCATGTTTGTGTGTGTGTGTGTGTGTGTGTGTGTGTGTGTGTGTGTGTGTGTGTGTGTGTGTGTGTGTGTGTGTTGCATGATGCAGTAAGTGGATCCTGAGTGGCTGGGACATTTCAAATTGTTTGTTTTCTTGGCTGTTTATTTTAGTTTGTTCATGGGGCGCCTTATTGTTCACTGAGCCAAGATGAAATAGATGCACATGTTTGTGTGTATGTGTGGATGCTCTACTCTTTGTGTCCACCGTCTGTCTACATGGAGCTGACTGCTGGGGCTTCCAGGGTGGCATCAGGACCACCTAGTGCGTGCGCATCGAGCCCCTTTGAGGCGCCGAAGAAGGGCAGACTGGGAATGATTAATGGGCCAGCGGAGTGACACGCTCCACAGCTCAGCTTCAGACCTCCAGCCAGCTCCCCTGCTGCGCTGCCACCCGACACAGCCAGCTCAGTGACAGGGCTGTTTGTACGTCCACACACTACACACTTCCTCAGTGTCACTTACCCGACTTACCCCCTGTGCCACTTCCCCTTCTCCCCCCAGAAAGGGTTAAGGAACTCTGCAGTGGAGGCATAAGCTCCTTTGGCTGGTACCATCCTCCCTGCTGAGCTGTCGACACAGGGGTCTTTTCAGTGGAAGACAAAGGCAACAACTGACAACTGGATCAATTATAGTTGAATAAAGTCTTCATCCTTATTAGAATGACATGTACAGTATGTCTGCAGGGGCTTTCCTGCTGATATTTAATAGTTCAGAGCCTTCAGTTGTAACATGTAAATTAAATGTTAAATGTTAAAAGCTTCAGGAATGTCAGCTGCTAATTACCCTGCTGCTCTTTTAATTAACCACCACATATCTCCAGAACACTGCAGAACAAACACAGCATAGACATAATAAGCCCGCCTTGAAAAGGAAATGCCATGTTCCTGTTTCATATTTATTTTTCCATATAACTTCTGCGTGAGCCTGTCCAAAGGTCTCTGTTGCTCCATAATGGATTTCTACATCCTCCTGTGCTCTGCCTCCATCTCTCACATACCCCAGTGACCAATTCTTCTCTGAGAGAGAATGAGGAACCACTTATTGGATTTGAGGGGATATCCAGCAGGACAGATAGAGGAGAGGCGAACACATTGGCTACTAGACGCCGGCCCCTACATGGCAATAAATATCCCAGGGTTCAACATCTGCTCAAAGAGGGGAAAACCTGGGGATTCATCAATTGCAATCCTCCCTCTGAACACTGTGTGTTTGTGATTGAGGCAGATCTCTCGGTCGGACAAGGAGCGCAAGCAGATGATGAGGCCGCCTTCCAGTCATCCATAACTCTTCCAGTCTGTGTGGGCATGTAGACAGAGGAGCCCGCATGTTCCCCATCCTCTTCTCATGTCTTGTCCAGGTCACCACAGCTACTGTGGAGCAGATGGCTCACAACTCCTTCACACGCTCACACCAAACAGTAAAAAGTCACTTCCTTCCTTTCCTGATCGGCCGAGCTCTGAGACACATCAGACGGTTTCCTCCCTTCTCTGCTTGCAGGAAAACCTCAGCGTGGAGAGTGTGATCTAAACTTGTGGCATGTGTATGTGTGCGCACATGTGCCATGTGGTTTATTTGCACAGATAGTGAGGCTCAATTTCTCATGATAGTGAGTCAGAGATAGTGAGTCAGAGATAGCACGCTGTATCTGGTTCCCACTTAGGCAGGCAGCTGGGGAAAGGAATGACCTCAGAGCAGTGAGCCCAGTGACCATGTTAGATTACACAGTGATGTGCAACAACCCTGGAGTGCCTGGGCTCCGTTACAGCAGGTTTTCATGTTCTGCAGTGACAGGAACAGACATGAAAATACCTAAACAATGAATCTGTCATGCTGAGCAGAGGACAAAGATACAGAGGTGGCTGAAGAGCATCGTGGTTGATTTGACCAGTGGTTACTGGTGGTAACAGCAAGTGCACTTTTAAGACTACAGTCAACACTCTGTGAGCAGCTTCCTTGTCAGAAATAAAACAGAAGAGCAACTGCTATGTCTGTTTATAGTGCAGCCAAACAAACAACTGGTGTAACTAGTTTTACACACAACATCAGAGCACTAGCAGGAGTTTATTGTTTGTCGCCTGTAACTCTTCATCAGCGTCTACTTGTTCCATTACTCTGTGCAACATTTAAAAGGGATACCCTGACTAAAATTGTTGTTTTCTTGTTTTTATAGACGCAGGCTTGATGAACTATTACCACCCTAAGTTTTGCCAGTTGAATGCTTAGAATACTATACATCAGCAGCAGTAAGCATTAGCACTAACTTTATACCGCTCTAGATTAGACTGGATTACATGCTGTATCATCTCCTGTCAATCCCTTCTGCATGTGAAGATGATGTGAACTCTACCACTAACAATAACAAAAACATTAAAGGGCTTCTGCAGCAATTTAGTATAGCACTTTCATTTACTTGGGGCTGTGAGACTTGAGTCACCAAAATCGAGACTTGAATCACCAAAATCGATGCAGCAGAGTATGAAATATCCTGACTTTTGGTCCCTAAATGCTGGATCCAACAGTGGGCCCTTTAAACAGTATATGTTATTTATCGTGAATGAAATTGAAATAAATTAGATGCAGCAGTCCAAACAGCTGAGTCACATGGGTTTGAATGACAGCGGAGGGCCTGCACATTGGATGGCTCATAGCATAGCATTTGTTTTACTCATTACTACTGCAGTTTAAGGTTCACCGGGTTCCTGTTAACATTGCCAGCGGTTGGCGTGCTCTAGGAAGAACCAAGCCTTTTCCTCTTCAGCTCAGCACCATGTCCTGGATGCCACCTAGCAACTAGAACAAACTTTGGGATAAAAATGAACGGAGTAGTAAGAAAACCTTTACAATGACCTCTCAGCGTTTCCATAAAAACAATCATTAACCATTAATTCCCTTTCTAGACAATGTGACCACAGAGTTCAGGCCCTGTTTCCTGAGATGAGCTGGTGTCACATTATGAATTGAACACTTGCTTTGACCTGTGTAGAGAGCACGTACCATATTAGCGCAAGGACTCAGTGAACATCTCCATGAAGTGAATAAATACAGGAAAACAACTGCACTTAAAATCAATCTGTGATCAGTAAGATGAGGGTTAAATGTTTTGATGCAATCTAAAAACACACGGGAGAGATATTTGACATGGGGATATTGCTTGTTGTAAATAGGCCATTGGAGAAAAGGGGAGAAAAGCACAATAAACATGCCACAAGAACGATGGATTGTCACCTCAGCTTTATGATTTATAACCTAGTGGCTTCCTGCCTCCATCTCCCTTATTCCCACTGCACGGGGGGAACGCAGTGGAGAATGCACGTGCCGGAGTGTTAAAATAACCTCCCTGCTCTGTGGGGAAGATTTGGACCTCAGCCTAACATTGGCCAGCAAAGTCCCACGGCAACCTGGCCCTGTTTAGCTGTTTCGAACAGGTTTAGTCTGGAGAACGCCTCCTCTGACCACAAGCTCAATTATGATGCATTCAGGGTTACTGTAAATACAAGCTCCCATTTGGAAAAAACGAGTCAAGTCAGCCTGAAGTTGGTGATTATGGTGAGTATAAGTGGGTGATTTTCAGATGTCTCCCTATTGTATTAACATTTAGAGCAAAATCCCTGTTATCCAAATTACCCATAAGAGCCAAGGAGTAAGGGTTTTAAGGCAAATTAGACAATTTTGTTCAAAGGGTAGACTAGGTACAGAAACAATATGGTGCCACTAAAGGCCACACTGCTCACAAATGTTATGTTTCATCTGTCATCTTGCAACCATCTTTCCCACCAACTGAACTTTTGAGTAAACCTGTATATGTTAAAGAAAATGTTGAGGACCTTGGCAATGATACCTGCAGAGGAAATCTTTCTCAGATAACGGGATATGAATGCATAGTAAATGCTTTGTTAATTGGGGGGATCAATGAAAGATTGCATAAAGTTGTACTTGTAACAGGAGTACTTCTGCACTCACCAGGTGGTGCATGGATTGTGGAGTTGGAGTATTGCAGTATGCTCAACTTGAAAACAATTTTAATTTGATTAAAGAATATATGGCACATCCACATACTGAGTCATATATATATATATATATATATATATATATATATATATATATATATATATATATATATTATATGTTATATATTATACACTGATAGTGAGGTAAAAAATTGAGAAACATTTGAAGATCATAGAATGAACCATTGCGTTAAAAATTTGGTCATAGCAGGGCAGCACACCTATCCACATACAGTAATAAAACATCCTTTAACAGAACTGAGAGAACAGAATTTGCTTATTGAGCTTAATGACCATGGACCTTTTCATCACCTCTCCCATAAACTTGAGGAAATAAACTTGAGGAAGGAAAGGAGCAGCACTCACGGTCAGCCTGTTTCCACACCTACACTGTGAGAGCACTCTAGTTCATCAATGAAAATATACAAGGCATCAAACACAAACACACAGATAAATCAGAAATTAATCAACTTTTATGAGATTATTACTCAAGAGACTATTTTACAACAGTCACAGCAGGCATGTGCAATTGCTGACGCAGTTGCATGTCTGTTTATGCACACACACACGCACGCACGCACACACACACGCACACACACACAAAGAGGAAGTATTCCCCAGTCAACGCCCAAGCTCCTGCCAACCAGTGACAGCAGGATGTTCCTTCATCAGCTTTATGCTTTAATTGGTCATTTTAAGTCTAGTCTTGTTTCCCCCCAGTGCTTGTTCAAGAAACAAACCTCACATTTGATAAAGTGACTCAATTCATGATTTTGCTAAAAGTTACATTTAAGCACATGACCTCTGATGTGGGGAGAATCAGGTGTAAGGGAGGCCCTGACAAAAGGCCCGGGCATCTGAGGAAATGCTAAATATAAACAGCCGACACTAGAATCCAGTCTTCTTTGTGTTTCTCTTTGTCCTATATGCTGCTATGTATTCTCATTTTTTCATGGCATTGCGTCTTTAATTAGCAAGTGTAGAGTATAGAAAGACACACAAATGGGTGATAGAAAGCGGGTGACATGCAACAAAGATCCAGCAACCAGCAGTACGCCCACTCCCGCCTCCCCTGGACAGCTCCCAACCCTACAACAAGAGGATAAATGGGCTGAGATATGCTGGCCATTAAGCGTTATTATTCATAAGAGAGGGTGTGTTGCTATTGGCACCACCTAGCAGCGGCTGCTTAGAACTTGGAGTGCATAACACTGGTCATTACTGATTGTACAATTACAAAATGTTGCTGCTATAAAATGCCAGCTCTTTTTTCTTGTAATATAAAAGTGGTCATGGTGACATGTTTCACAAATACAGTACATTGCAAAAGCATCTAATATATATGCATTACAGTATAAATCTCAGAGCAGGTACATATTACACTATTTGGTATTTAGCCTATAGAGTCAGTATAGTCCATGCTGATCAACCTGGTGTCATTAAAGCCAACTACTGTTCTTGTCAGAGTCACCACTAACAGGTCATTACTTTGACCCACACACATTATTACCAGCTAATCTTAAATTACATTGGTTAATGGTGAATTGCGTGAGCTGATGTCACATTGCATTACCTAATGAGATACAGTATACTGTACTGAAGGGGAGCCTGGAGTTCTACTTTGGCCGGGCTGCCTTGGGTGGCTGTTTATGTTGAGGCAGTGCATTCCCCGTTTGCCCGGCAACCAAACGGTTTACGAGCAGTTACTCACACAAAAGCACGGGGCGGGCTGATTGCTCAGCTAATTGATCTCCACCAAAGATCACAGAGCTGCGCTCGTAAAGAAAGGGAACGCCCTCCATGACATCACCGCTTGCTGCATGGGGAGACAAGTGGTGCAAGTCCAGAGAGAGACTTATTCCCACACTGAGGGAGGGAGGCAGGCTGCAGAGAGAGAGAGTGTCACATGGAAAACAAACAGTCACACATAGACACAAACACACACATATACGGCAATTAATCAACAGAACAGGCCATATGATCAACAGTTTAGTGCCGGCAGTAGCATCTTACGGGAACCAAACCAACCATAATGTGGACTATTCTTAAATAAGTACAGGGAAATTCCTGGGAGGCCAGAGGTCAAACTTATCTACAGAAGCTCCCATGGAGCTGATAGGTATTTAGTGTCTTTCTCAAGGACTCAACACGAGGGCTCAAACTCAGATTGACAAGTTAAAGAGGTCTTGCTAAACACTATGGCACCCTGATGCCCAGGATGTGGGAGACTAAATCATGTGTGGTGGAAGCTTATGTGTTTTCTGCGTAGAACACTTTCAGAAACATTGTATTGTATTTCACCCGTCTCCTAGAAATGACTGTTATATACCACTAAATTGTCTTTCTAATTACGTTGTAGCGACAAATGTCATCGCTGCCAGGATAATGTTCAGAGGCAATATTTGTGAGTGAATGAAGTGCTACATGTATGTGTCCACATTCTCATCTGTGGTAAAGCTCTTTGGTTAAGGTTAGGGAAAGCTTGTACTGCCAGTGCCAACAAAACCATAAAAAAATTGAATAATGTTGTAGTCATGCATCATGCTGCAGAAATACATTGCCAGTGACCAGTTTACTCTTTATTTTGAGACTTCCCAGATATGTTAAGTAATAATATTTCCTCATTATATTGATAGAAAACTACAAATTTCAATCATTTCTAAAAGACAGGGTTGTATTTTTAATTTACATTTCATTTTATTGGGTCCTTGTTGTGGTTACAGAGATTTAGAAGAATATACAAAGGTCTCTGGTAAAATGTCAGATTTTTCATTGTTTAATAACCGTACCAGTAAATCATTTTATCCATTTATTCAATTAAGCGTTCTAGTATTGTAGAAATATATTCTCCTTCATTTCCGACAGGCTCTGAACAAAAGAAGCCTGCAAAAAAGCTTCATAAACAACATCTTTCATGTCATAAAATCCTAGTTGAGTATTGCATTTTGGGTTTTTCTGACCCCCTTTATGTTTCTACTGAGCCTGGCTCCTAGCATCTGCATCTTTTGCCTAAAACAATGATAAGATGAGTTTATACCTGCACTAAGGCTAAAACTGGACAAACAAAGTGACCAGCAGATTTTACACAGATGTAGGTACGTGCTCAGGCTTGGGTGAAGAAGAAGAGCGAGATGGCTTCAGATAGCCTTTCATCTTGAGGATAACTCAATTCATTAGCTCAGCTTATTCCTTTTCATCTCTGATCTGCTCTCGGGGCACGATGTGCACTCATGTGTGGTTTGGCAGCTCTTCAGAGGTGAAAGGTGAGCTGAGTGGCGGGTCATTATGTTTCTCTGTGTGCTGTTATGGTAGCAGGGCAGAAACCTCTCCCCACAGGGAACATTGGCGTTGCTGCCAAATTGGCCACGGTGGCATCATTAGATTGATAGCATCTGTCCTAATCCATACGGGCAGATGCAGCTAAACTGCTCTGTTAGCCTTTGCCCTTGGTACCCGACAACAATAACTGTTGTCAGAAAAAGTCAACGTGACGGTATCCGACAGGATGTTTCTATCCTTAAAGTTTGTGGTTGTTTGTGCTTAATCTGCCTCAGTTGTTATTTCAAAAACTCAAATAGGCCGAAGATGACAAAATTGCATCGCCATCATGCTTGCCTTATTGCCCTACTCAAGCCAGACTTCTATGCAATGTGCCAGAATGACATGTTAATGGGTTGACCCTGGCCCTAAACTAGCCTGACTGCTACTAACAGCAGCAGATTCTCAAGTCTACACTTCCAATAATTTGCCAGATCTGATAAATTTGGTCCTTCAGTGCCAGAACACAGTGGGCTGGCCACCTTGGTGGGCAACGTGGTGGAGCCTGAAGAAAAACAAACAAATGGGAGAGAGCAGTCATCAATCATACATATTGAACTGAAATAAAAAAATATTATAGCTATACTGGGTTTTTGTTGACATCTGGACTTATTTGGTCAAAATTGGGATTACCAACAAAAAGAAATTCAAGTTTGATTTATTTTTCTGCCATAATAGCTCCCCCTATGCTAGAGGGACAGTAGAAGAAATCTTTAATCCACTGATGGAATGATGTGATATTAATGTCCACAAAGCCTACAAAGCTCTGGCATCAGCCCTGTTTAGCGTGGAGGCAGACGCACAAAGTGAACCTATTTTTCAAACATCCTCCAATCTCAATAAGTGTCCCATTAAAACCACTTCACATATACGAACTCCCACATGTTCCAACTCTTTTTGTCTTATCCATGGCATTTCATTTTTGACTTGTTTAAAGCAGAAGGCCTTTAAAATCATCCTCATGTTGCCACACATGTTTTGATGCTGTATTTATTTATGTCACACCAAGGTGACGGGATTGTTATTGATGAAGCAGTCCTCAGAGGTCATTGTGCAAACCTGCTCCGTCCTGTGCGAGATAGAAATCTCCCCCCGCAACCGCTCCAATTCTTTTTCTTTCACTGTTTACATTTTTTGGCCTCAAGTGAAATCATCAAACGCATTCCGGAAACTTGTAAAAGGATTCAATCATCTGGAGAGCATGTTGCAGAAGTCCTTTGTTGTTGTCCTCGCCCTCATCAAAATCACAGCTGCTGCAGTGATGTGTGATCGAAATATTTATTGTGGGAAACGTGCGTCTGGGGGGAGGCAGGCCTGGAAGCAGCTGAGGGTGACGGATTGTGGCACTTTCTTTTTATGTTTGTGCGTTACCGTGTCAAATGTGCTTCATCAGAGAAAGTCCACGAATGCTGTGTGACAGAGATGCTTGTTTGTTAAAAGTGTTGGCTTCAATATAGATGAGTCTCAGTGCACCCTTTTAGAGCCATGGCAGCTGACACCACTTTTCTATAAAACTCTATTTATGACAATGATTTATTGAACCTTCACAGCAGAATACGTTTATGATTTACTCCCAGCTTTCCAGTATTATAATGATATATTTGTGCCATCTATATTTTATGGAATATGATGTGATCAGTGACTCTCAGTGATGTCTTTATAATCCTAAAAAGAACTACTTCCAGAGAACATAATCACTGACTTAATCATTGCCTGATCAGCAGGGCATACAGCATCCTAGTTTCAAAGCAAAAGATTCAGCCATGAGTTCATCTGTCAAAGCTCCATTACTTTTCTTTCTTGGTAACACTTTATTACAATTCCACAAATTACAGTCTAATTATATAGTGTATACAGAGTTTGTACCACTGGCTGTCTAAATCAGGACAAATAAGAGTAAATAAATAAATTACATGGTGTTAAACTATTTATTCAATAATTACAGAGCACAGTAAAGGCCAGTTCATGATTGTCACATCTGCATGGCTGCATGGAAGTCAGCATGACGTAAATTTTGTCATCTGCCCATGTCCATGAAGGTAAGCACTACAAGCACGCAGACAGCGCCAACTTGTTTAGAGTATTGTATGTGTATGGTATTCCCCATTCTTGGTCCTACTTTCGTTAAGCGTTTTTTTTCTTCTTCAACTTTTTGTCGTTGTTGTTCAGCCAAATACAACAAACAAAGGTTCAGGTCATCTTGCTGTTGTGAGGTCGACACCTTGTTAGCATTTGCGCAGACCCCAGATTGTTGTACAGATGTACAGAAGTGCGTGTGGGTCCACTGTCCAAGTCTGTATAGGAGTATGATCAAGGCTTTATCTAAATGCAGGCTAACACCCCTGAAAACGTTGAGAAAATGTGACACAGTGTTTAAAGCAGTGTTGATATTGCAGTTAGTTGTGGTATAATTTGTGTGAAAATTATGAAAAAAAATAAAAGGAAAAGGAAAATTAAGGAAAGCCTGTGCTTTATTATTGTCTTTGGGGAACATTAGGCCAAGCCTGGGAAGAAGTTTTAAGTCCAGGGTATGCAGGCTGTAAAATAAAGCATTAACTTTTTTTTGTTAATGCAGCAAACTAAGAAGTGCATATCCACTTCAGCCACATTAATGAACTCTTTCAGCACTTCTGCAACATCACCCACGTATACAATACAGGTGTTACACAAGCATTGCATAATCTCTATTTGCTTTGCAGTGTGATTTCAGAATCAAGTATAATTGATGGAACTTCAACAGCGTCAGTGAGAGTGAGGCGTAGATGTGTAGTGGCACACTAAAAACTAAATATGCACCCTGTGCATATTTGTTTCTATATGTGTGTGCATCTCTGAAATATCCAACCACTAAACCAACTGTTGTCATGAAAATATGGCTCTGTAATCTGTTAAGTGCCAAGTGTTGTCTTTTCCTCAGATCACAAGCTTTGATGAACCATTTTTGATCTGGCACATGTCATCTGCTAGTGATATGAGCGACTGTATGGGATTATACATAACGAGAGAGTAACTGGTCCTGAATAAACAACAATTGTGCTGGAATTCCATCTTCCTCCATCACTGAAGGAGCAATGCTTTTTTTCCCAGTGCAGAACACATAGAAACTCCACCTCCAGTCTCTCTCTCACACGCACACACACACACGCACGCGTGCATGCACGCACGCACGCACGCACGCACGCATCGTATAGTTAAACATCTGACACCTGTTGACAGGGTTGGCAAATTTCTGCTGCTGTGAGTTCTCGCTGAGTTCTTCAAACCATCCATAACCAAATTTCATTAGAGATCATCATGTACAGACGTTTGATTGTTTCTGAAGTGTGCTCTCCTCTGTAGACGGAGCGTAAAAACGCCTCCACCGAGCTGTGGGATGCGTAATTTTCTTGCAATATGCACACCCACCCTGAGAGCTTCCTTCACTATGCGTGATAGATGGCACTTGAACATAAATAGATTGGAATAGCATAGCTCTAAGTAGGCCCTTAAAAACCAAATGAAAGCAGACCCAGAAAAGACATCTTGTTACTCTGGCTATCCAATGCAAAATTACACAGTAAGCAGCTGATTTGCAGTAACCCCTCCCTTTTAAGCTCACTTTATATGCGGAATTTCAATTATGTTTGCCAATTACATTAGTGAAATTTAAGCATTTCTTTAATAGAATTATGTAATGATACATTTGTTTTCATTGCTATTTAAACAGTGAAACAATCTTTGTGTCTTTCCTTAGATTGTCTTGTTAAAATTTCTGTCTTACGTGTCTTTTGTGTTCACTTCTATCTTTGTCTATTCATTCTAAACAGGCACCTCCTGACAAAAAGGTGAAAACACTGGCTGCAATTCAAGGTGGACTAGTTAGCAAGTGAGCAGAGAAGTCTGAACAGTTAGCTAAAAGTAAAGGCTAAAGTGTTGAAATAGTTAGCTAGGTGATGGATTGATAGATGGATTGGTTGAAACCATAGATTTATAAGGAGAACGACTTTCCTTTGAAAGTTGCTAACGGTGCACATATGCTGAAAAGGTCTCAGCTGGTTACCATCCACGTTTTTGGGCTTAATATGAGCATGCTCAGTAGAGTCCTACTCCAGCTGAGCCAGTTGAGAGTGTATCTGAGATGTCAACCAGCTGACTCCTTGTTGACCATAAATGTATAACATAATTGAATCATGTGGCTCTTCTAGACTTGAACATGACTAGTGGTGTTGATAAACATGCACATTCTTCTGATAAAAGTTTAAAAAGGCTCCAAATTTTTAACTTGGTGATTTCACATACGTATCTTCATTCCATATCTTGTCAGTACATCTATTCATTTATTTGGATGTGTGACAGATTTTGTGAGGGGCATTTGGAACCAGTTACTAAACACGGCTTATCAACGCTCAAGCTATTGTCACTGCTGGACAACTATTGCAGTGACTGTGAGCAGACCGGGGATGTGTGGATGAGATAGCACAGCGCTCATTAGAAGGAGCTGGGGACAGCTGTGGAGATAGAGCTTATTAATCTCATGATGCTGTCACGCACACACACACACACACACACACAAGAATGTTGATTTTTGCCTTTAAGATACACTGGTCTACAAAGAGACAGATTCAGACTGAAATTCATCCTCAGAATCACTGACTTCATCTATTTGTCTCTGCTGGAAAAATATATAAATTAAGATGTACAGCCCACTTTCCTTTCTTTTTGTCTTTGGCTATTTTTTAAAAAGTGATTGTGTACTTTGAAGTGACGGCTACAGTGGTACAATAAACACATCTGTCTCTGAATATTTTGGAAGATGAAAGTACAGCACCAGCATCGGCTCGCTTCAGTACCAAGCATTCCATTTCCTATTCATGAAAAAGGCCCCGTTGCATTTTTCCTCACACTTCCCTTAAGTGGAGATAACATCTGGGATAAGAGAGCAGTAAAGAGTAAGAGGGAAAGGAAGGAAAGAGTGTGTGTGTGTGTGTGTGTGTGTGGGAGGGGGGTCTCTTCAAAGCTCGGTGTAGTGTGTGTTGGATCGTCCCTGGGGAGGGAAGAGCTGGAGATAAGCCTGTGACAGCTGCCAAACACCTCTGTTTGTGTGTGTGTGTGTGTGTGTGTGTGTGTGTGTGTGTGTGTGTGTGTGTGTGTGTGTGTGTGTGTGTGTGTGTGTGTGTGTGTGTGTGTGTGTGTGTGTGTGTGTGTGTGTGTGTGTGTGTGTGTGTGTGTGTTTCTGAATCCCAACCACCTGCCAGCTCTGTTCCCTTATGGCAGGTGTGAGTTGGTTTGTACGTGATTCAGACCACTGATGAACGTGGAGCATATGTGACGGTCTTATCGCCTGCATCTCCCTGTAATAACATTAAGACGGGCGCATTGATAGAGAGATTACTGAAATGTGAGGAACGTGTGAGGGCTGCTCAAACAAATGTTATGCATCTGATTCAACCCAATAAAGGAAAAAAGTCACCTAAAAGGTAAAACATCACTAGCACAAGGCCTGTGACAATAGAGTCCCAATATTATCTACAAATCACATGCAATTATGTAACAAGTATAAATAACATTATAATTTGTGCAATAATTTGAGACATTATTAAAACTCACCTCATTTTGACTTTAGTCATTTCATCCTCCATATTTTTGTTTTTATTGAGTTCATTTTTAATTCTAGACATTTTGGGTTAAAATACCCTTTTTCAAAAGGTTTTAATAGCATGGGTGCTTTCACACAGTACAACTAAACAACTATGTAACCAGATTTAGCTAGTTAGCTCCTATTAGCTAGAACAACCATAATACTGAAGTTACATCTGAATAAACTATCTAGCTCCTGCTGTTTCATCTAGTTTAGTGCTACCTTCCTCACTGTCTAACGTTACCTAGCGAAGAAGGATTATTACTTTACATCAAAGTAAAAAGGCAGCAGCTAACATTTGCTCCTTTGCAGAATCTAAAGATGTGTTTCAGGAAAAGACACACAGCTCTAAGAAGAGCAATATAGTCATTTCTGTGGTCACTTAAGCCAACAGAAGCTAGCTAACAATGCTAACAGTGGCTCGTCACTTTAATGCTAAATAATAATCCAAGCTCACAACCTCCCCTAGCTAGTTTGCTGGCTGGATAGGTAAGCTAAATACAGGGAGAGATAGAGTTACGCTAATTTCAGCAGCATTTACTTGATTTACTCAGAATTTTAACAGTTGTCGCTCTAGCTAACAGGAGCAGTTGTTGAGCTTCCTAGCTTAAGATAGGACTGTGGGCATGTGAACAACTGATGGAGTGAGAGGGTCTGTGTTAAAAAGTGACGTGAAACAGTTTTGAAAAGAAACATTTTGATATAAAACTCTTTAAATAAAAATGCATCCAGATAAAACTCTCAATTTGGAAATAGAAATTTTGTAGACTGAGTTTTAAAACTTTCTTCAATAATTTCACAAGTTTTAGTTCAATTCTGTGTTTTGCACAATTCCTTTATGTAATTATTTATTTTTATTGATCTCATATTGAACATGTGTACAGGTTCCTTAAGCAAAATCATGGCAGTGCATCAGTGTGAGCAGTATGAACTTTGGAGTCAATATTAATGAGAGAAAATAGCAATGACAATAAATCACCCGACTCAGATGTGTGGGAGAACGGAAGAAAGTTTTCCTGCCTGACATCACCAGGGTTCATAGGTTAAATTCACAAGCAGGTGGCCATGCGAAAGAGAGCCTGAACCGGGACATTTCTTTTAGAGGCTCCATTATATGCTCAAGACCAAAGCAGGCCAAGCCACGCCATCTGTTTCAATAACCTGTTGTGTCTAAACATGACAAACTCATACCAGAAGATTGACACTTTGGGATATCTTCCAAGTAAATGCATTTTCTCAGGATCTTAACTGACTGAATTTGGCTATGCACCACAAATTGCAAATTGGATGGTCTGTAAACACTGTGTGTTGAGTTCATCGATGTCATATAACAAGGATCATATTTCCAATGTCAGCTTTTTCAGGAGCTAAGAAAAACAGCAATGTTTTACAGCTTGATGACACTGCATTTGGTTTCATGAGGTCTAAAAGTTTGGAGTTTCTCAGCTGACAGGGGACTAAGTAACCATGCAACTGGAGTGAAAACATGACTATTAGCAAAACTGGAGTTACGTGGTTTTCACATGACAGCAGTGCCACATGGGATTGTTTAAATTTGAGCGCTGAATGTATTATTTCACATTGCGACTAGCTGATCTGCAAAATGTCATGGTAGAAGATCAGCGTCTCTCCCTCTCTCTCTCTTTCCCCAGCCTGCCACTGTAACCTGCATGCCCGTCGCTGCCGTTTCAACATGGAGCTGTACAAGCTGTCAGGCCGGAGAAGTGGCGGCGTCTGTCTCAACTGTCGTCACAACACAGCGGGACGCCATTGCCACTACTGCAAGGAGGGTTACTACAGGGACATGACCAAGTCCATCTCTCACCGGAGAGCTTGCAAAGGTAACAGGATATGACCAAGACTGGATGCTATAATGTTATTTGTGCAGGCTCCAGTGTTCCTGCAGTCAGTTTTGGTTGAAAGAATTAGATTTAACATTCATCGGTGGTAATGTTTTAAACACTTGTTTGACCCACAAAAAGTATTGTCTAGTTGGGGCCCCTTGTTCCTCTGAGTAACCTGGTTTCTGAAGTGCATGTAAACATACTGTAAGAGATGTTTGCAGTTCCACCAAAGAAAAAACAGCTTACAGAAAAGAGAAACAGCCAAAATATAAACACAAATATGGTTTTAGTTCCTTCCTCTCTCCTTAAACATCTCACGACCCCTTAGATTTATCTTGTGGCCCTTTGGAGGGGACCTAACCTATATCACCTAACACACAGTAGTTCAAACTAGCTCTACCTTGATCAGCTGCTGTAGTAAAATGCTACCTACACATCAATGCATCAGTATTAACAATCTAATAATAAGGTATATAATAAGAGATCAATTACTTTTTTCTGCAATCAGATCCTTTATTTTTGTTAGATTAAGTACATTAAGCTGATATTTCTGTACGTTCGTACAAGCAGGAGTATTGAATGGAGGACTTTTACTTGTATTGAATTATAAAGGAAGAATCTCTTTACTTCTTCCACCACTGTTTGTTTCACACTTCAGGCATTAAAGGAATTCTTTAAAAAGTTTTGGAGAAAAGCGCCCACCTGTCTTGGTGTTAGTGAACTGACCCGTGTAGCTCCCAAGCTATTTGGGGTCCTCTGTGGATCCCTCACAAGACAAACATAACAAACAGAACAGAGGTGTGAGCTGATCCACAGAACAGAGCAGTGGAAACAACTCGCTAACCGTCCCTCTCCCCTATTCATAATTACATGACAGTGCATAGGCACAAAAAAACAACACACACACACACATTCACAAACACACACAGGTGCGAGCATAAACGTCAGGTTTGAGACCGAGAAGCTCAGGATTAATGTGTGTGTGTGGGGGGGGGGGCAAAAGCTGAGCACCTTCTGTCTCGCAGCACTTCAGGGAGTAAAGACAGGCTCTGACGCCCTGAGAAAACAAACGGCCGTCACTCACCAGCAAAATAACACATAGAGGTACAAAATGCTGCTACAAATCTCTGCCTGTCTCTGTCTATGTGAAAGTATGTTTGACTACAAACACTGGCAAACACTACTGACATTAATGTGAGATGATGTTTTGCTTTTTGAGGGATAGTCTGTTTATAGTCTGTTTATATGGGGAAAATTAACTACAACAGCAACAAAAAAAACATGTTTCAAATGTTAACAGATTTTATGGCAGTACTTCTACATGCTGCTTTTAAACAAAATGTGATGCTGCTGTACATTCACTTTGCAATTTCTTACCACATACTAATGACAAATGAGTGAATTTGGGCAGATGCACATATTGCGGTCTTGAGCAACATCCACAGCTGAGCTATGACTGGCTGGCGTCAGGGTCTCAGGATGCCTATCCTCCAGTGCCCCTATCCTTGGTATACCGCTGGCTATTCAAACGCAGGGACAGCAACATGATATTTCCTACTGCCTGCCACAACAGTCCCCCCTCCTGATTCACGCTGACTCATTCAACTTGCATGAAATGAAAGAAAAAGCAACAGGGCCAACAAAGAGTTTTATTTTAGAGACAGAGATCACTCTCAAACAGAGAGCTGGGATCGATTTACTGCATGTGGCAGTGTTGTGCTGAACACAAGCTTGATAGAACATCTGAATAGCTAAAAAAAAAGACAAATGGTTCTTTGCAGCTTTGTTTCACTCTGCCAGCATAAATATTTTCACAAGCTATATTTAGGGAGTGGTTAGGTTCAGGGGGATGGAGCTGGGAGCAGGTTAGTGTAACAGAGGTTCTCACTTTGCCTAATGATGTAGCAACATCCATAGATCTCTGCAAAGTCTTTCCAAACAGCTGGATCAGTAACTTGAAAAGTTCAAGCCCCTCTCCCCCATCCCTCCATATACCCAGGCCGGTGCTCTGGGATCAAACCCAAACAGCCTGATTGCTGCCTTTCTCCTCAGGTGACAGAAACAGGGCGATGTGACATCAGTTAGAAACCACTATATTTATTGTTCAAATCAGCCAACCATCCCACTCTGCTGTTGTTGGACAGGAAATACAGCACTGTGCCAACACAGCCAGGAGGAAGTCTGCTTTCATTCCCTGTTCCTTGGACCCCTCCCACCCTCCGCCAACACTCCTCATCTCGACAAAATGTCCTCTCAACGATTCGCTTAATAGTTGTAGGTTTAGTGAAAAAAATGGCTCTTCTGCACTACACAGCGCCTACATCTCCAGTGGCAGTGTGGAATGCCTCTTGCTTTATTTTCCAGATTAACAACTTCACCCCTCATCAAGCGCAGTGTAAACATGGCTGTTGAAGAACCACAGCGCCCCCCCCTAAGAGGTTGTTTTTTCCCCCCCATCCCCTCGTACGTTTGGCCGTCTAAGCCTTTAACAAGGCACAGCGAGTCCACAGAGATGAAGCTGGTACATGGTTCACTGAACTGCACTCCTCCGAACCCCTCAGCAATCATTCAGCTCCACAGGTCCCCCCTCTGCAGGTTGTAATTAATTAATGTGTCCAGTTTGTAGCACCCCCTACAAAGGCGGTGAGGCTGTGGTTTGCATTAGGGGACTTTGAGATACAAAATATACCATCAGTCTAACTGACATTACAAGTTATACAAAACTGACAAAGTAATTTTTAAAAATTTTATTTCTTTCTTATCTTTATTCAGTCTGTCACATTTAATGCAAAGTAAATGGTAACAGTGTGTTAGATGAGAAGATTGACACCACTTTCATGTCTGTACAGTAAATATAAAGCCAACAGCTGCTTTGCTTAGCATAAACTGGAAACTAGGAAGCCTGGATCTGTCCAAGCACATCTAAAGCTCACTCATTAACACTTTATATCTTTTATATTTAAACAAAAATAAAAGTCAAAAGACCATATTATGTTTAGACAGAGGGTTATGTGCCAGACAGTATACGAAGCTAAGCGTCTCCTGGCTGTAGCCTTATCGAAAGTCACACCGTCACAGCTGGGCTAACCTCTGTTCCACCAGCTTCTTTCATTCTGCGATCTCTCACTCAGCATTACTTTCATCTGTTTTTCTAAAAAATCTTGTGTTTTCCCGGGGTTTAGGGTCCATGTTCTAAGACAAATTGCCATCTACTAGAGCACTTGCTATAATAAGTTTGTGATTTAACAATTACTTTGTTAGCATACAAGAAAACTACAGCTCCCTTGTAACTTTATCAGCCTGGCAGCAGTTGTCATAGCTTGGTTTTCTCCATATCGATAAAAGTCACCAACACTCTCTTTTATTTTCATTTCCAATGTCTTAGCTGTAATCGGTGCTGTCTAAAAACGTGTACACAGTTCAGTGCTCTCTGTCCTGCTGTCATTACAGACATGTCTGAGCTTGCCACAAGCGGTGACATTTAACCCTCAAAGGTCTAGGGTTTTAGGGAAATGGTGTTGGTTAATACTGAATAAACCCACAATATTAGATTGGTTTTTTTTTAAATGACCATCCTTATCTAAACATATGGCATGAATCAGACACGTACCGTTCAGAAAGACTCTGTGGCAAGTCCGTAATTTGTATTTATTTAATTATGTTGTCACAAATGTCACTGAGGTTTTTGAATGAAGTTTTCTTAGTTCTAGAGAACCTGTAAGTTTTCTGTGCATTTACTAGACAGAAATGACAGTGATATCAATCTTCCCATCTAACTCTCGGCAAGAATACAAATAAGCATATTTTGTGAATCTGTTGCTTTAAAAAATAGGCCCAGACTGCGACTTAATAATGTTGAACTTTATATTTTAAATTTTATTGTTCTGGTCCCACCCTGAAATATTATTTGTAAAAGCCTAAGAAGTCGACGCCTACAGTATAAACATGCCCGAGCAAAAAGAGAGTTTATTTTTCAGACTTAATTTCATTTATTTTTGGTAGATAAAAACTGCAAAATAGCAGCCAAAAAAAGATTTTGTTGGTAGAAATGGTTTGACTAACTCAAATCTTCTCCCTATGACATCATTGCTATTTTTTATTGTGAACTGCGTTATGTGATGATCATTTGATTGCATTTGTAATTTCCAATAAACAGCTCTCCATCACTAACGTACTCATGTTGAATCCTCAGAGGAAATGAACTGGATCCCTAAAGAATTCGGCATTTCATTTCAACAAATACACTTGGAAGGAGGTTTAACGATACAAATCAAGTAGAACAAAAACAAAGAAGTTAGAGCTTTTTTTAAAAAAAAACGATTTAATAAGCATCTTGTTATGGTCATGAAGCTTCATAAATTCCAACTAAAAGCAACTCCAACCTCTACTGGACCACTTCAAGCAAATTTCAAATTACTCTGCTGGTACATATAACACATGCAGAGCTAATAGGGAGGCTGGGCTTCCACTTCAAACACTGGCTTTATAGTAAACGTTTGGCAGAGTACACACACACACACACACACACACACACACACAGAACAAATTTCTCACATTTAACTTGCGATCCCCCCAACTAACAGCTTAAACAGACTTTGAAGTGCGTTCCACTCGTCCATTAATGGGAAACATTATTCAGGCAAGGGACTCTTTGCCAAAAAGCTTTACATTGGAAACTCAATCTGAAGAGCACACAGTCTGTCTGATCACAACTCTGCAGAGGACACAAAGCCTGCTCTCAAGAAGCTCAAACACACATGCATTATATATACATTTCTACATGCAGTAGGGTGATACTGTGCGCAGTGAAATACTGTGATTAATCAAGTTATTTACTCTTCTGCATGCCTTCCAGAGCAGACCTAATGAAGAATCCTATGGCCATTATGGGTGGAGGGAAGCAGTGTAATTTGATTGAGGTTTTATGCTGGTGCAAGGCCCAGTTCCCCATCTGTGATGGTCTGGAAGGAAAACACAGCCTGCTCTAATATCAATGATTTCTCACTAGGGTTTAGTGCTAAGATTACTTTTTATTGTATGGAATATTTAGAGTCAGCAGCAGAGGACGGGCCAGAGGCATACTGTAGTCATTTGAAACCTGATATTTTTTTTGTAATGGCACTGACTTAGTGAACCACCCATTCTTATTTAGATTGTACTTGGGTAAAATCTAGCTTGATGTTCCTTTGCTTTTTTCCTCTTCTGCTTTCCTCACACAGCATGTGATTGCCATCCAGTTGGAGCAGCAGGAAAGACCTGTAACCAGACAACAGGCCAATGCCCCTGCAAGGATGGAGTGACAGGAATCACCTGTAACCGCTGTGCCAAGGGCTACCAACAGAGCCGCTCTCCCATTGCCCCCTGCATCAGTAAGTGTGTCTTCTACCAGCTTTACATAGGATCTAGAGAATGTTAATCCTGGTCATCTGGTACACCTTTTTTCATGAGGGATACTTTATTGTTTATAAATAGTTAACTGAACGGTAATTGTTTAACAAGTCACATACATATAATTAACTGTAGCTAAAAAAGGCAGTGATAGATGATACCGACCTCTTTATAATTGATCAAATTCAGCTACTGCTCAAAGCTAGAAAGTTAAGCCGAAAAGTTATTTTAAACTTGATCAAGATCAGCTGTTCATGCTCAGACACACACTTAAGGACCAGCAAAATGAATCTGTGTGTCTTTATGAAATATTTGGTTGTAGAAGCTTGTTGGCATAGGGATTACTCACAGTGCTAGTTAGCGAAGTAACGACTGCAGCTGGGAGCTAACTGTTAGCACACTTGCTAGGCTAGCTGTGCTATCACTAGTTGGTCACAATCGCTCCTGGACCTTCTCTCTGTTTTTACTTCTATCTGCCTAGAATTTTGTTCACCATTATACACCATTTTCACTTTAAACTTGGTTGCTAACAGGACACACAGTATTCAAAAGATGCTTCTCTGGCAAAGGAGCTTAAAAAAAGTTGATGGTGACACATAAGCCGTCATGGCTTCTGGCTCGCCGTTCCTCTTTTCAGCTTTGTCAAGATGGCTCACTATTGGTCAACGATGGAAGTCCATTGGGTCAGAGTTCATTAAAGTTCAACTTGATGAAAAAAACACTAATTTTTAGTAAATTGCTGGTGCGACCATGCCTTTAGTCAAGTTGGTCAAGTCAAGTGTAAAATCAGCAGTTACGTGGTCCAAGAACACTTTACAGAAAAACAGAGACACACAAAAAATTGAAGAGTTAGAACAGCCTGGAACACATGACAAGATAAACACATTAAAAGACAATAAAATACATAATAATTAAACAACAATAAATAAATAATTGGTTGGTTTAGCCCAATCAGTCCAAGGTTTGTTACCTCGACTCAATCGAGGTAACAAATCAAGCAATAGCAAATCCTGATGTGTACCTTGGGACAAGACCTGAATAGGGCAGGACGTTTGTTATGCATGAATTCATGGCTCACACTCATATTTTGGATAGATATTTGGCTGTTTAAACCAGAGCCTGGATAAACAGACCATTACAGCTCGCCTAACATGACTTTGTGTGCTTTCAACACCGTTAATGGTCCGTCTCACAATAAATCCCCAGAATCAGTCCAAGGGAATGATGGCTGATATGTTTATTGGCTGTATCTGTTGCCTGCAGATTCCAGGCCCTCAGCAATAAACGCCAACACCTCACAGAAACAGAGATGGGTCACTAGTAGCTGCTTTAGCTACGAGCATCAAGTCACTGGCTGGCATGAACAGATAACGTAACAGTGATGTCTGGGAGGACATGTACACACTAACAAATGTCCACTATGTTAATCAAGTTGACATTTCTGATAAAGTCGTGTGTGGAAACTGGACATTGGTCCCTGTGGGCGATACGTTTGGCCAGAATCCACAACAATAATTTAAACCTGTAAACCTGCTGGAATAGGAATTCTTAAAATGTGTTAAAAAGGTAACACAAGTAGTGTAACCGTTGGGGGAAATGGGGATTTTAAGGTGTAGAATATATTTGGTTTCTGATATATTTTTTGAGATAATGTCTTTTTGTTTTTAATAGTATGATATAAAAGTTTTGTTATATCTATCTCCCTGCCAGCTCCGGCTTTAACAAGACCGGCGGCCTTGGCTCTCTGTACCTACAATAGACCATAATCAGGACGGAGCGGAAACTCACAGTCTTTAAACATTTTTCAGCACATCTGTGTGTCAGAATCAGCTTTCATTCATGTATGTTTTGGGGTTTTTCTCATGAGGTTAAATTCTGCTCATTAGAGAATAACCAGGAAATTGAGCCACATATTTTCCCTCATCACATAAGTTTTATTCTGTGTGCATTGCAATACCATTAGAGCGTAAAATCTGTATCTGTTCCTCTCTTTGTCACAGAGATCCCAGTTGCTTCTCCGACAGCAACTTACAGCAGCTACGAGGAGCCGTCAGGTGAGTAACGCAGTTCATATACTGTTGATTTTAGAGCAGTGAAACAAGTCAAAACTCCCTTGGATTAAAGTCATTTATCTCTAATATGTTCTGTTTTCAATTCAGTGGTTTTGCTCTTTTAATGTGTTTTCCAATGTTATTGTATTACAGATTTTTATTTAATCACGGAGCAACTAAACTGCTTTTTCATACACGTAATGTTATGTGCATTTCTAGCGCATGCATCCATTCACAGTCTTACTCCTCAAGTAAACACAAGTCAGTGAGGTCTGACCGCCAATGATGTAAACTCCAGATATTTTGCCAGTGCTCCCTGTGGCCTTGTTGCCTGTATTCCCAGCCTGCCCAGCAGCCTCCCGAGGGTTTCAGCCCTAATCTGATTACATGCTTCATTTGCACCAGTTTGTATTTCAATCAAGGCTGGCTGCACCGACAGTGAAGCCCTGCCTGACCCTATTGTTCATGTGCTCTGACAAGGGTCTCCATGTTGGACTGCTGACAGTAGACGATGTGCAACAAAAATACTTAAGTGCAGTTTTAGCCTAATTTCTGTGTCTGTCCTTTAATGGCTGGTTAGAATGACTATTCCTAAATGTAATTAGCCAGAAGCAAACAGGCAAACCAGTTGCCTTAGTTGTTTAGGTGTTTATTAAATTAGAGTATAGAAGTAGTTTTCACCATGATACAGGTTGGGTTGAATAGGCTGAGTCACATCATCGATCAGTGTCTGATGAGAGTGGCGCCACTGACTTCATTGAGCTTTGTTGTGAGTCCCACTTCCTACTATAGTGACTGCAAAGGCTGTGTGGAGTTTGGATTCCTGTCAGAAACTCCACAGTGTCACCACCCTCCAAATTAGGAGCAGTGTGGTCCCCAGGGACCCGGTAGAATGAACGTGGCACTGCTGCGGAGAAACACAAAGGGGGCGTTTGTCCTCGCAGCAGGAGATTGGACCTTAATGAGAGCTGTGGGTGTAATGGCCCAGTGCGGAGATTGCGCTAAGGGGCTAATGGGCAACGTCAGCTATCAAAGGGAGGTTTGATAAAGGCCCCCAGGGGCCATCAGGAGATAAAGAGGCCCCCCGCCCTCAGTACTTCATTTACATGGAAATCAGGCATGCTCGATATGGACTCGTCAAATTAATTTACTTTGGGATTTCCTCTTTTCTTATTTCTCCTGCCATCCCAAAAAGCAGCCAGGCATTCCACCAGAAATGCTTTCTCTACATACATGAATTCGATCCTCATCCCACATCCCAAACCGCTCTTTTTTTTTTGAGAGGGAGGAGAGGGGCGTTTTTTTCTTCCTCAATCATTGCCCAGGCAACCTCATTCACACAGAGTATAATGGGGAAGAAAGGGGAAGACTGGACAGAGGGCTGGAAGAAATAATGAAGTTTGTCCATATTCAGGCAAGCTGAAAGGTCCCCTCTCTCTCTCAACTGCCCCCTCCTTTCTCTTTAGACTGCCCAGCCCAGCTTTCCCACCCCCCCCCAAAAAAAAGAGAGCACAAGGCTTATTGCTCTGGGAGAGGCGGAGTAGGAGGCAACACTCAGAGATGATCTGGTTCCAATTTGTGTCAGTGAGTGGAAAGTGGAGGGAACAAATGATTTCAATTTTTCAGTTTGGCCTCTGGTCCCACCACCAGCTCCCTCATTACAAAAGGTACCTGGCGCAGTGACAGCGCAACAGCAGTGGCCATCGATAAAGCCCTTTGGCAAGCTAACCCAGATGCACTTACACCGGTGTGAAAAGGATACTGCTAAGACATTAATCATAAGTCTGTGAGCTTCTTTCTCTGGTGGCCACAGAACATTTAGCCTCGGCCACTGTTAGTGTATTCACTTTCTCGCCTTATGTGGCTAAGATGCTGTAACGGGTCTCTCCTAATTTTTGGTAGGTCACTAGCTGACCTTCTTTTGTGCAGAGGTGACCTATGTAGCCTTCAGAGCTCACACAATGCATGCCAGGACACTGACGAGGGAGTATGCTGCAGTGGAAAAGTTGGAATGGGTATAGTAGGAGTGTGTTGACAGACACAGGAGGATCTGTGTAAGCTATAATCCCTTCCATAGTGGCACTTTGAAGGCGTCTTGGAGACCCTGGGGGCACGAATTTTACATTTAAAGTCCATCCAGCTGGAGCCCGGCCTGATGATGACACAACTTTTATAAGAGGCTTCTTACAAATTGCAGGATGAAATTTGCTCTCTAACTTTGACTCTTTCTTTCCCTCTCACCTCTTTTTCCTAGATTGTGAATCTCACTGTAAAGCTTCCAAAGGAAAGATGAAGATCACCATGAAGAAATACTGTAAAAAAGACTACGGTGAGTGTGTCCGATATGCAGGAATGTGTGCTGCCAGACGTCAGTCAGCAGTCAAGAGGTCGGATGTCTCAATTAATCAGATCCTGGCAAAGCCAATCCTTTCCCTGGTGCTGCTCTCTTGTGTCTCCGTGATGGCTTTTTTTTTTTACGTACACAGCCTGAGGCAATGTCCGCAAATTCAGATTCATCTGAAAACACATCTTTTCTCTTTGTTGTGGGCTTCCATTTACACTTAGCTGACAATTCCCACCACTTAAAATTAAGGTTTTCAAAAAACTCTCCCAGAGTGGATAATCTTTAAAGGGAAAACTGAGCTTTTCAATACACGACTGTCAGCCAACATTCTGTCGCTTATAATTTCTCACTTTGTATGCTGATAGAACTGATGTGATCACTCAGTAGATGGGGTTTTTATCAACACATGTTTCTTTTTCTGTTGTCAAGAGTAGAAAATAGAGGATCAATTGAGGATATTTATGCAAATATCCAGAAATTATTGTTAGCATGGGTCAACAGGTAGCATTTACCATCATTCAAATCACTTTTAAATGCTTTTAGAGTCATGGAATGATAGAAATACAATGTAAAGAGAGTGAAAACACCTGAATTTTTAATCAGCTATTGCACAATGCAGATCGCAGTTTGATCACAGAAGCGATGAGAAAGGAGCCCAACTCTGCTGGGGCCAAACAGAGAATCATATTCCTTAAATAGTCTATAGATTCAGCCACACTCCACACACCAGATGTTCATGGTAAGTGTGGTTGTTTGCTAATGTAAAGAAAAAAAGATTTACCCAGCACTACAGTATAGTGTTGTGCAAAGTTGTGGGAAAAGTCCTGAAAATCCATGTGTGGCTAGAACGTGGTTTATCATACAAACAGCGTCCCTATTGGTGTTGACAAAAATATGCTTTCTGCAGAGAGTTTATGTGAGAATATTGAAACCTCTTATCTGTCAGGTAAACATGTAGCTTGAGTTAGGGCTAAGCAATTATTTGAAATCTTATCAAAATTGTAATATCGCCTACTGCAATTTTTGTTAAAGACAAAATGTATGTCAAAATACCATACAGGTGCTGGTAATATAATTAGAATATCAACAAAAATGTATCTATTTCAGTAATTCCATTCAAAAAGTGAAACTTGGATATTATGTTCATTCATTACACACAGACTGATATATTTCAAATGTTTATTTCATTTAATTGTGATGATTAAAACTGACAACTAATTAAAATCCCAAATTAAGTATCTCCGAAAATTAGAATATTAAGACCAATACAAAAAAGGACTTTTAGAAATGTGGGCCAACTGAAAAGTATGAACATCAGCATGTACAGCACTCAATACTTAGTTGGGGCTCCTTTTGCCTGAATTACTGCAGCAATGCGGCGTGGCACGGAGTCGATCAGTCTGTGGCACTGCTGAGGTGTCATGAGAGCCCAGGTTGCTCTGATAGTGGCCTTCAGCTTTTCTGCATTGTTGGGTCTGGTGTATCGCATCTTCACAATACCCCATAGATTTTCTATGGGGTTAAGGTCAGGCGAGTTTGCTGGCCAATTAAGAACAGGGACACCATGGTCCTTAAACCAGGTACTGGTAGCTTTGGCACTGTGTGCAGGTGCCAAGTCCTGTTGGAAAATGAAATCTGCATCTCCATAAAGTTGGTCAGCAGCAGGAAGCATGAAGTGCTCTAAAACTTCCTGGTAGACGGCTGTGTTGACCTTGGACCTCAGAAAACACAGTGGACCAACACCAGCAGATGACATGGCACCACAAACCATCACTGACTGTGGAAACTTTACACTGGACTTCAAGCAATTCAGGGATTTTGTGCCTCTCCTCTCTTCCTCCAGACTGGGACCTTGATTTCCAAAGGAAATGCAAAATTTACTTTCATCAGAGAACATAACTTTGGACCACTAAGCAGCAGTCCAGTCCTTTTTGTCTTTAGCCCAGGCGAGACGCTTCTGACACTGTGTCTTGTTCCAGAGTGGCTTGACACAAGGAATGCGACAGCTGAGGCCCAGGTCTTGCATATGTCTGTGCGTGGTGGTTCTTGAAGCACTGACTCCAGCTGCAGTCCACTCTTTGTGAATCTCCCCCACATTTTTGAATGGGTTTTGTTTCACAATCCTCTCCAGGTTGCGGTTATCCCTGTTGCTTGTACACTTTTTTTCTACCACATATTTTCCTTCCCTTTGCCTCTCTATTAATGTGCTTGGACACAGAGCTCTGTGAACAGCCAGCCTCTTTAGCAATGACCTTTTGTGTCTTGCCCTCCTTGTGCAAGGTGTCAATGGTCGTCTTTTAGACAGCTGTCAAGTCAGCAGTCTTCATCATGATTGTGTAGGCTACAGAACTAGACTGAGGTGCAGGTGTTTTGAGTTAATTAGCTGATCAGAGTGTGGCACCAGGTGTCTTCAATATTGAACCTTTTCACAATATTCTAATTTTCTGAGATACTGATTTTGGGGTTTTCATTAGTTGTCAGTTATAATCATCAAAATTAAAAGGAATGAACATTTGAAACATATCAGTCTGTGTGGAATGAATGTATACATTATACAAGTTACACTTTTTGAATGGAATTACTGAAATAAATCAACTTTTTGATGATATTGTAGCTATATGACCAGCACCTGTATATTGTCATGCTGCAGCGATGCCCTGGCCTATACATCATATTCTACAGACATCTGTTGTTTGGTATAGAACCTTGTAGAAATCATACCATAATCATTTAATGTATGTCTGTTAATGAAAATGATAATTATGTAAAAATGATCATTCCCTCCAATATCGCAAATTAATAGCAGTCAAAATAATTGCAATTAGATATTTTCTTCAAAATTGCTCAGCCATGGCTGGAGTCAGCAGCTATTTAATTTAGCTTAGCATAAAAGTGTGAAAATGTCAGTTTACTGTTTGATGTGAGGGTTTGTGCTATTTCTTCTTCTAGTCTTCTTCCAAGACTTTTACACTACTTAGCGCAGTGACTTGGTCTCGGCCAAGAAAAAAACAATAAAAATATATAAGTTGTTAACTAGTGAGCTTTAAAGGTGCTGAAAGTGGGACTTTGTTACCTTTGGACAGAGACAGGCTGACTGTTTCCCCCTGCGTAAACAGGCATGTTTCCTAAAATGTTGAACGATTCCTTCAACTGGGTACAGGGGAGCGACACTAATTGGGTTACTTTAAAAATGGTGCCGGCAACTCACACAAATAAATAAATATGACCAAGATGAATATTTCCTGAAGGTAATTTTCAAAACTAACCTTAGACTGTGTAACTGCTAACAGTGTGTAGTCTTTCCTTTGAGGTTTTCCTCAGATGTGTTGCTTATCCTCTGTATCTATATGTATTGTATTTAGTAAAAGCCTCTGCACCTCCTGGCTGTGTGCGCTATTTCTGCATTAACTCTTCTCTTGTCTTAAAAGTCAGTATGTCAGTGTCTGTCTCTGGTAAACATATGGTTGGACCTGCACCTCTGTAGACGCTGTAGAGGAGGAACAGAGCGCACAAGTATGGTGGATAAGCTTTGTCCAGCTCAGTCAGACTGAAGCATTTGGCAAAGCTTTTAGATGTTTTAGAGCAAATCCCAAACTAATAAGAGAAGCCAAACACACAGCAATAACATTATGTTGTCAGTTAATACACAGAACAAGCGGTGCAGCTGAAATACATTTAACAATGTAGTGCCATGTGAATAAATATCATATTAAAGGGTCTGAAATGATATATTAAAAAGCTGGTTTCACCAGAATACGTCAACAACTTTGTTTTCATGATTGATGAAACTTGTTCTTTGTCCTTCAAACATAAACAATAGCAGACCATCATACCTGTAACAGGACACAGGAGGATATCGGGATATAACAGATGCAGCAGTAGAATAAGCTTTTTCCCATTGTGAAGCTCTACTTTCACTCACATCCACTCCTGTCTTTAGATTTTCTGTCCCATTAATCACTGCAATGTAACGGTTTATCTGTTATCGGTGGATCCACATCTGTAAACCACAAAGATAAAAAAATCCAAAAACCTTTGAGGCAGATCCAATGCTGCACATGACATAGTCTCCTCTCAGTCAGTCAGTTTTGCACGAGAGGTTGCTTCTGGAAATAAAATCTACACTTGTCTTTGTGACTAAGTCTGCTTTGAGCTGTCTCGTCAGTGAGTATCTGTCTCTTAATGTAAATTTGGGCATTAACCAGCTGTAGTAAATGTTCATCACTATTAGCTCTGCTAAAACCCTTTCAGCTCCCCATGTGTTAAAGATGACTAACTTGTCTCCCATTCAAAATCATCATTGCTGAAACTTCATCTTTATATACTTTAAATGGCATCCAAGTGAAAATTGTCCAAATAAGATTTTCTTCCCCCTTACAGCTGAGTAGACACTAATTCAGGCCATTTGTTGCATTTTTCTAGGGCGCCAAGTGCAGCCATTATTCATATTTCCACTGATTTAAATCTTAATCATCAGAGCTGAGACAGGCCCTGCATCTATAAATCAGTCAGGCTGATTCAAGCAAAGCAGGCGGTTCCTGTTGGTTTTTCTCTGAACTTCCTCTGAAAAGTCTGGAAGCAGATGATTCTACTGAGGCAGTATGGCAGACATCATTGCTTAGCATGCATTCCCTCTGCCTCTAATTCATTTCTCAGGCCTGTCGCCTTGCTTTTGTGGGGCTCTTCTCTGTTCTGTGGGGGCCACAACCCCTCATGTGTGAGTGGTGATGCAGGCCCCCGGGGGGTCACGGGAAGGGGCCCTCTGTTTAAACACAGTTGTGCGCTCTGCCGGCACCGAGCATTCCTCGGGGCACAAACAGGTGGTAAATTAGGCAGACGGTGACGGATTGCCACCCCGGGAGAGAAAGAAATATGTTTTGTTTATTCAATTTTTGTTTTTCATCACTGCCGTAGCTACGGAGACGGTGGACACAAAGGGTTTATATTCTTGCCTGACACCCTCCTCTGAACACACGCACCCTCCCTCTCCCTGCCACCAGGAGGACAATAAATCAAAGGGCCGCGTGTTTACAGACGCTCCGGGATAGTGCTCAAAGGCAGGGCCTCCCAGCCTCCCTGGGCACCCCTCTGAGCTCACCCAAGGGCAACAGGTCCCTGATCATTCACTCAGCTGATAACCAGAGGGGACTGGGGCCTCAGTGCGGTAATTAAAGCGAGCTCTAATTTCATTAGCTCTTGCTTGTTGGTGGCATGCAGTGTCAAGCCGCAGCACACTGACCAAAGAAGATAAACCCAGTTGGACGTCCGGCTGTGAGGGAGGCTCAGTTGGCAGCAGCTGTGTGAGTGCAGTATCATTTCACACTTATCTCCTCTCTCTCACCGTCTGTCTCACCAAACAGTGTCAGCATGCACTATTTGGTAATAGATTGTTTGACCCTGTGCTCTCAGTCGCTCTCTGGTGTCTATTTAGCTCAGACCAAGTGGCAGAAGGTGTGTGCGTGTGGATTTGTGTGTGTTTAAGTACACTGCACAATCTGAGAACATACTTGAGAAAGAAAGAAAAAGGAGGCAGACACTGACTGAGAGCCTGAGTCTGGATGCTGTAACCGAGTCTCCTCGGCCTGGAGAGGAGAGCGCTATCTCCGCTGGATTCTCACGCTGTGAAGTTGGACGGGGCTCTGGGAGCAGAACCTGGATAGCTCATGAGGTCGGAAACACATCCCGATTCTCCTGGAACTTTTTCTGTGGCTGGGAAGACAAATAGTGGCCCCTCCCCCCACCCCCCCCCCACACACCCTTTATGTGTCTGGATGAAGGAGAGGGCTGCAATGAATGGCAGGGCTGTGAGAGCTCGCTCCACTCAGCCCAACAAACCTTCTTTCTTCTGAAATTGTGTGCAATTTGCTCACACCATGCATTGACACACATACTCAAACACCCCACTCTTCCGGTTCTCTTCATTCTTGGCAGCGATAGGGGACGACTGATGAACACAGAAAGTGATCAGAAAGGCAAAGAAAGGGCTAACTCACCTAGCTATTTGAATAAAATAAGAAGGAAATACATTTTGGATTTTGAAATTACTAAGGTAATTTGTTAACTTGGTAAGTGTCCCTTACCACCACAATGTATGTGTGCACAAGAAGCATCATGGGAATTGTTTAAGCATTTTATAGAAAGTTATAGACAGAATATTATTAGATAAATGTAAGATTTGTTCCATGCATATCCAACTGATTGAGTGCGTCTTGAGTCTTTCCCGTCATCTCTCCCAATCTTCTCCAGATTCGATTAATTCTTACAATTGTTAGCGACCCCTGTCACCCACACCTACCCCCACCCTCCCACCCACACACACAGACACACACAGACACACACATACACACACATACACACACTTAAACACTAATAGCACATTCCCAGCCAAACCCACGGAGTTAAAGCACTTCACTTCAAGCACAGATTAGCTCCAGCGCTGTTGAGCTGTTTGCCTCTTGTTGCAATCAGAGTGATGAGGTAATAGTTGCTTCGTCTGACGGAGAATCTGTGAAGGGAGCTTTACTCATTCCCTGGTATGAAAATAACAGTTTCAAGTGGTGTTCCAATAGTTACCAGGTTTAGCTTGATTTAGCCTGAGGTGGTTAATGCTCAGAGGAACACCTGATAGACCAATTGGAAAGGATTTGTTTCAGGTTATAGTGTTAGCATATGTGCTAACCAAATAATCGCATGTTTAAAAATCTCTGTTTTGGCCGTTCATTTTTGACCCCAAATAAAGAACCCAATATCCACCTCTTGCTCCTCAAACTCAGCCTGGTCACATGAAAAAAAAGTTTTTATTTGCCCCTCACAGGGGAGTGTGTTCAGATATTCTCCATGAACCTTTGTGTTCGCACGGGGAGTGCTATGGCAACTGTTGCTGTAATAGGGAGTATGCTCAGGAGCACAACAAGGAAAGGTCACCGATCAGAGATGAAAGGAGGGACCAGTGACACACTGCAAAGTCAGCTATTTCAGGGTCATGTTTAAACAGCAGGTTTTACTGGAGCTTTAATACAATGTTGTATAAAAGTGTTGGCAGCAGACAGATGGCAAAGTGTTATAGTTTGTCAGTATGTCAGTGGTTCCCAGACTTTTTTATTTGTCTGATGCACTCCACAGCCCCGTTAGCTGATCTCAAGCTGACCCCTTCATCAGCATCATGTTCCAAATCCATGCAGATGACGTGATTTTAAAGTGAATGTTATTTAGCACAGCAGCAGGTGGTGTTAAGAGCTGATTCAATATGTGGATATATTTACCCACATACATACAGTATACTCAAAAATCACTAGTTTATGATAGGAATACTTGTTCATGTAGGTGATTTAACCCCAGCTTTCCTCTTCTCTTCCACCAGCTGTCCAAGCGCACGTTTTAAAAGGAGACAAGGCAGGAGAATGGTGGAAGTTCACCGTCAACATCATTTCTGTCTACAAACAAGGTGAGCACCGCATCCGCCGTGGGGACCAGCTTCTGTGGGTGCGCGCCAAGGACGTGGCCTGCAAATGCCCAAAGATCAAGCCTGGGAGGAAGTACCTGCTCCTGGGTACAGACGACGATTCCCCCCGGACAGAGCGGCGTGGTGGCTGACAAGGGAAGCCTGCTCATCCCTTGGAAGGACCTGTGGGCCCGCCGGCTGAGGAAGTTCCAACAGCGTGACAAGAGGGGAAAGTGCTAAAAGTTGCTGGAGAGGAGAGAGGGAGGTTGAGGGAGAGGTGGAAGCAAAATAACATCTCCACTGAGATGAATGCAAGGACGAGGAGGAGAGGATGAATGAAAAAAACAAACTGGAAGAGTATAAGATAGATGGGGGACTGAGTGCTGCTGCTCTGAGTCGGAGCAAAGAGTTTAGTGTTTTTTAGGGACTTTTGTGAAGGAGCTCATTCTACAGTTGTTCTGTTTCTGTTTGTCTTTCAAGGTTTGTTTTGTTGTGTAATTGCAGAGTTTGCACCTAATGTTACAGATATGTCACATCCTGACTATGTTATCCATGATGCCGCTGTTTTGTTTTTTTTCCATAGTCCCTTGTTCAGTTGTTTTAAAGAGCAATGCATCTACTGTATCACCCTCGTGTATTTTTAAAAGGATCTGTTTCCACTGTGCTGCGTAAAGCATTATCTAGTTAATCGAAGAGACACTGCATGGCACTGAGGGACTCCACTTATGTATGATAAGTTGCTCTTGTAACCTGCCAAACTTTAGATAAACTTCTTCAACAGCTTAACGTGAAAACTTGTGAAATTATTCATATCTGTGGAAAATATAATAGGTGCCATTTTGCCCGAGAGCTCCCTGCTCATATGCGAGTGTTACCTCAGTGAAACAACTGGTGTGGTGGGAACAAAATGCCATAATGATCCTCTGCTCATTTTGTGTAATGATTTCACATTACAAGCAAGTCTTTGCTCAGCGCTTATTCATCATTCAACAGTATGTTGTGGCTGTGACCTCTGCAATGTAAAGTAACCGTACGTGCATACATAGACATTATTTTAAATAGATGGTGCCATAGCATCAACTAGATGTAGAGTAGACATGTCAATCATGCACTTATTTTTACTAGTCAAACGTTTTAGAACATATGAAATATGTTCACATGTTTAGAGTGGCATCCAAAAAAGGAAAAAAAACATACTGCATCCTATGATGCAAAAAAACCCTGTATAGTTCAAACCCTGCTTGCCTCACTGATGACTGTTCTGTATGGACTTATATTTCTGGCCTAAATGTATGTTGGATGTCCCAAACATTTGCAAGTGAGGGAACTGATGAAGTGAACCCTCTCACTTCATTAAAAAAAGAAAGCGCCTATCAAACAATCCTCATACCACTGACATAATGCATGCTCACTATTTACTGTAGGTGACTGATAGCTAACAATGATTGTGAATTATGTACACATTTAATTTGTAAACAGTATTCAGTGTTGTGGGAAAATAACCTGTGGAGTGATAAAAATATCACAGTTGTGTATTGTACAGTGCGTTCAGCACGCTGTGTCAAAAGTTTGTCACCTCAAAGCGACTTATTGAGGACTGGATTCCATTATCAAGACTTGGTACTCGACAAAAAGGCATGACCGATTGTCTACATGTTACATAGCTGTATAATATTACATTTTTTTTATTTTTTGTTAAACATTAACTAGATCTATTTCCATGTGAACTTAACCAGAGTTTTAAATACTAGAGGCTTAATAAATGAAAAGATAAATAAATGAATGTCAGAGAAATGTCTCATGTTTACGTGAGCACCCGGAGGATCACACACTCTCTCACACATACACAAAATCATGCAGTACATTAACACATATACGTACACCTACACACACGTGCACACACACACACACACACACACACACACACATACACATAAATACAAGTGTACACCTCAGTACTCTGTGCATCATACTGTATGTCTTTTAATACAACGCACTTATAAAGCCTCTGCCAACACATCTGTACCGACACACTTTGACTTGTTTTGCAGGCGTTTGCAGAAAGGTACTCCCTACCAGACTTCTGCATTCCATAAATATGATATCGGAATAATTATCTGCTCATGTTTATACATTGGCTTGTAAATGTTGTTTAGCAGTGTCCATTGCAAATGGTTGTGTAATGTCTTGTAATACTAATATATTATGTTTATCACAAATGAATATATTTAATGACACATGAAACAATGTGGCTTTTGTGGTTTTTATTTTTGATCTTTTATTTTTTACTTTTTGCATTGAACTGTAGGTGGCTGTAATGAAAAGTATTGATACGTGTTTGGCTATTGAACAGCCTGATAGAACTGAAAATTAATTCATCTGAAATAAAGCTGTGTAAAAAAACAAAACTGAGAATGTTCCCAGATTATATGACATTTTTAATTATTTTCTACTCGATGATCAAAAGTGTCATTATTTTCTGACTGACTTTTTTTTTGCACCCCACCACGAGCAGACATCTAAACTACTGGGACTGCATTTAATCAAACAATGTGTTCCAATACAATTTTGAGGCACCGGTACTTTTTACTTTACACGTTTTGTTAGTTGTAATTACTAGCTACTTAGTAAATCTGCTTGCAAAATATTAGAAGGCAACTGTATAGAAAATAGGATTAATTACTAAAATAGAATAAAACATTTACCAACAGGAAAGCCCAAAAACCTATATTGATGGTACATTGTCATTCTACATCACAGGCCTGCACAATAAAAAGGAAAGTTAGACCTTCTTTCACATTACACACAGAACTTAAATACAAATATTTAAAATTAAATTTAAAACGATATATAGTTATTAATATATAGTATATTATAAAAGGTTGTGTGGAGGTCTGGTGGTATGACAGCGGATGTTTCTGCAGGCAGGATTAACAGGTTGTGGCTAGGTCGGTGCTGTCTTTTATTATCCTTTGGGCTCACTGCAGGCACCTCACATCACCAATATCACCGATGCCTAATGAAATTAACCATCCGCTGCAGAGCCCTCCTGTCCTGCGCCGTGCACATCCCATGCCAGTTTGTGATGCTTCTAGTTAAGGGCGTCATTCAGTGTTGAAAAGTGGTGGGGACATATAAGGGCTCAGATTAGGGGTGTGACCACACACTTAGCTCATGAGATGTTACAACGCACAATATTGGGGTTCACCAGAGCAAGACGAGAAGATATATTCTATTCTATTTTGAAGAATTATTCAATGATTATAGTGTGGGATATGGGAAAGCTTTGAGCATTAAGTACTTCATTTCCTGCATTCTGGAGAAATTTCTGCACTGATTAATAGTGAAATGTCTTTATTTATGTAAAAGGAAACAAAAGATTCCTGTGGCAGGAGACTTCAAAACATAAAAATGTAATGGAATATAATAAGAGAATCAGTAGCTTTTTTGTAGTTTTGCACTGTATTTCATGTTTTCTTATTGCGCAAATAAAGTTCTTAAAGCAAATTCTTAAAGCATTTTTATTTGTTATTTAACAGTTCTTGTTGGAAGTTATTTTTCAGAACAATTTTAACAAATGCTTTCAAGTCGTGTCCCCAGTGTAAATGACTCCTATGTTTCCAGTCAGGAAAGGAATTGGGCTGCGCTTCTGTGATGATTTCACAGCCAGTCTGCCTGGTCAGAGACAGGGAAGGCAGGAGACAACAAGAATAGTGGCAGGGACTGAGTGGTCAGGGAGTGAGAGCAACCCGTGCAGCACATAGACTGTATAAAAAAAGGGGACGCATTCAACATGAGATTACCCATTAGTATGTCGACTACTGTTATGAAACCTTAAGTTTGGCATTTTTGTCGTCGCCATCTTGTTTTTTGGGAATTAAACATGACCAGACGTGACAATATTTGGTGGTGCTAGCTAGCTTGGTTAGCAGGGTGCATCCAAAATTCACGGTAACTGTGATATTAACCAGGATGCTAATTTTGGTTGGCTAAAACACACAGGCTTAAAACACACTTAATAAGCTTTTTCAAAGCAGCGGATAAGAGTCGCCTCTATCCTGATTAACAGGTGGAAGAGCTCAGTAACAGGATTACTGAGCTATTTGTAAAGTCAACAATGACATGTCAGTTTTAGCAATGTTTTATTTACTTTTTTTCAAGTATGCATTAGGAAGTGCGGCCAAGATTGAGAACATGACTTTTTAATGACAGTACACTGCAATCAACACAAGCATCAAAAATATGTGAGAAAGCCCCTTTATCACAGCGTAAGTCTTGGATGTGTGAGCTGTAAAATAAAGCTGCGTCCCTTGTATCTATAGGGACCCATTAAGAATTTTATTGATACTCCACATATTTTAAAAAATGACAATGTAATTTGTGAGATAAAGTTTTAAAACATTTTATCAAATGCAAGTAGTGTAAATGGACTCAATGAGCACTTATACTCACAATTCAACAAGGAATCTTTACAAGAACCTTTACAACTCACAAGTCTTTTGTGAAAGAAAAATAACACTCCACTTTTACTATTAACGACTTATTATTCTATTGTAATGTTGATATTCACTTAAGTGAAGGATTTTCAATCTCAGAAAATATGTGAATTCTCCAAAGGTAAGTTTTCACTGTCACAAAATGTGAAGCCAACAGTTAAGCATTAGAAGTAAATGAATTAAAACATTAGCTGCTGCCAAAGAACTTCATCTATGTCCTGCAGGGCAGACTATCATTTGTGTTGGACCCTCTGCGTCTATAAGCTTCACAGACAATAAGTACTGGCTGTGAAATTGCAATAATGCAGGCATATTACTAAAAGGGTGATATCACCAACGTGTCTAATCCAAACCGCAGATGTTATTGTTGTAGCTGGGAGGTTTTGGCATCAGAGGAGACCCTTAACTTATTCCTATGGGAGTTTTACACAAAAACACAGAATTCTGAACCTGCTCCAAATGAGAGTCCATCTGTCTTGGCTTGAGGACAGAGTATTGACATACTGCTCCCGCAATGCCCAGTGCAAAATACTCCAAAGGGGCCAACTAATTATACAGTCACTGCAGAAAGTTTAAGCTGTGTTCTCCATTAATATAAAGGCCACCAGGATTACTACCCATAAAACCGCTCTAAGTGTTGGGAGACCGAGAAGAGAAAGTGAGGGACGAAGAGGCCAGTAAATGGGAGCATGATGGAGGTCTTGCTGTTATAGGTATGTTCAACGTGCCTGTTCAGGTTCCCTGGCTTCTCTGACAATGACATGACGATGTCACTCAGAGCCTGCGAGACATGAACAGTTTGCCTCCAGCTTGCTAAGGCCGACTGTTGCATAAGCTCACCATGGGACTGTGATTTCTCCCATGATTTGGGCGGTATGGGAGAGCTGAAAAGAGATCTGGGTGTGTGTGAACTTCCCTCTCAGTATGTGAATAGATGAAGCTGGAACAACAAACACACGGACGCAATGTGACCAAAGATTTTGGCCTTCTGAATGCAGGGGTCAGGTTTCCATCAGCAGCACCGACTTGGAACTTTCCACACGGATGAATCCCCACAGTCACACCGCTGCCATTGTCTCCCTGTTCACAGTGAGAGTACTCCTTGGAAAACAAAATCAGGCAGGGCGGCGCTGGTGATGCGACACGCTGAGGCTGAGGTGACAGGGTGGCCCTCTGCCCTTTGATTGTTTGCTGTGCTGACATCTGCCAGGATATGGAAACAGCAAGTGGTTGAGTGAAATGGCTAAAACTCCCATGACATATATTCTATATGTCTACTGATGAGGACAGGGTGGAAAAGGCACTGATTTCTTTGTCAGACTGTGCCCATAAAAACATTTGGATTTTAATTTATTGCTTTTTCCTTATCGTTCCTTACCCCCTTGTTTTTCTCCATGAAGGTGTGCGGTAAGTGTTACGAGACCACTGCGACTGTCTGTAATGTTGAAACAACATCACATCTGGGATTATGTGACTTCCATGCGTCTAGCTATGTTTTATGACTCTGTGGGGAAACTTACAGTTTGCTCCAAGGCCCTTAAACCCAAGCGGCCCCAAATTGGTAAACCAACTTAGAAAGAAAATGTTCAACAGGACTTGCTTTACAAACGTTCTGTGCTCTGCAAGAGTCTAGCGTGCAGGATTATTTGTAGAAATTCCTTCTCGCTGGAATTTAAAAACATTTATTTTCTGACAGCACAAGTTTTGTCTAAAACCATAAATACAGAAATCCACGGTCAAATCGAAAGTTCGTAAAAATCTATTGAGACAAATGACCACCATGGTGGGACAGGAAGCATTACAGACAGCTTAATCCCATTCACACACCCCCATCAACAGGCCCAGTACAGCTTTCAACAGCAAAGAGAAAGAGAAAAAGGGGATGATCAGATTGTCCAATAACAATCTAATTAGCAGGTAATTACAGTGTATTGACAAGATATTCATTAACTTCAGGGTAGATGAACAATGTTTTAATGACAATGATTGGTGTTTTATCACACAGGGAGGGAGAAAACTAATTACTGAGCTCTACCCAAATGAGTGTGGGTAGAGCCCTGAGAGGCCTGTGATACTTAAGTGGATTAGTTGTTTGGGAAGAAGGAGGAACACCGGAGGGGATCACAGAGACTGATTTGCATTACCCAGCAGCCACGGAACTTTAGCGCCACCAGTCCTAATCTCTATTCAAAGACGAGCCCTGCACCTCAGGGGAAGTGACTGTCACAGGAGGACTTCATTTACTTCACTGATGCCACAACATTTCATTTTAGTCAGGGAGGTTCAATCATTGCAATCAGTTCCTGTCAGATTTAAGTCAAATTTTATGCATGAGACCACTTTGAGCTGGAAAACTATATGCAATCACGGGCTTTTGTTTTTTCCTGAAACCCACTTGGCCTCCTGCTCCTTCGTCTTAACCCTCCGTAAAACTAGAGCTGCACCAAGGATGCTGTTTTGTTCGAGCCTAAGCACCCGACTAAACAGAGAACAATTTAACACTGTGTTTTCTCAGCTGACTAAATGTATTTGAAGACTGAAAAACAATCATAGACTTTAGACATGCAGAGCACAATCCAATTCATGCAAATGTGCATGAAAAGACTGTCAGAACATACCAAACAACCACTATTATCAAAATAAACCTCAGGAATTTGGCTGGACTGGTGTCTTTGAGGAAAAAAATGGACATAGTGTGAGACACCAACACGCTTCCCTCCTTCCCTGCTAAATGTTTTTCATGTGTCACCCATTTGACTGCAATCTATCCACTCTCCTTTTAGCGCTTCCATCCATCGATGGCCACTCTTTTACTTCCCAGCCTTCATTCACAGTCTGTCAGAATGGCGGGAATGGGGCTCCATGTAACAAAGAGTGAAGCACCTTTGGAGATGGAAGGAGGGTTTAAAGAGGTACTTGATACCAGCCCACTGTGTGACCACCGCATACACACATACATGGGTGCACACAGGCAAAAAAAACACACTCTGAAAAACATATATGTGCACACACACGCACACAATCTCAGACTACAAATGTATTACACCCTCTGCTTTGACACTGGCTCCTTAGGAGCCCTCCCAACCCCCCACCCCTTCACTCACTCATTCCCTCTCTCTTGCAATGCACATGGTTCAAAAGCTGTATTTCTGGCTTACTAGATTGGAGCACAAAGGCTCTTCTTATGCATCCTGGAGAAGCCCCACTAGAGAGGCCTCGATCCCATCCTGGATATGAGAGTGCACACACACAGAGTTGGTCCTCTTTTTTTCTCATTACCATTTCCATACAGGATTAAGCCACTTGGCTTTTGGATGCTGTGTACTATATTTTTCACCCATCCCACCCCCAAACTGCATTCTCAATGTCCAAGTTAAACGATCAGTAAGACAATCATAAACTAGCCCTTTTTAATGTCTATTCACGCACACTGCCGGGTCCAGAGGATGCCAGAGAGGATGGATCTCATTGGAGTCTGCGCCATGAGGAGAGTCCTTCAGTTGCCTCACAGTAGCACCCTGTTTTCACTCTCCAGGCTTTAACGGTGACACGGGGACACCAAATAAAGTTTAACAGACACTAAAAGCAATATGTCATTTTATATGCTGATTAAATGTGACTTCAAAGTTACTCTTAATTTCCATGAAATACCATTAACACATTTTGTGATATTTTTCTCTGAATTTTATCTGCAATGGCCATAAAATCTAATTTCAGTTATGATCTCCATTAACTGCCAAATTGCCTACTTAGCATGACAAATTCACAGTGTTAACGCAGCATTGTGCCATTTTGTCACAAATACTATCAATCAGAACTAGACAGGTTAATCGGCCAATATCAGCGTATTGCAGATATGTCTGTGCCATCGTATGTGTAAACTTATTTACTGTACACATTATAGATTTGGAGAAATTAAGTTCATGATAGTTATTTATGTTGCTTATAAGACAGAGCTTATACAGTATACTGTGTTTCGGTAGGGGCAATCCCATATTTGGTAAAGTTGGATTTGCAGAACTAAGTTTATATTACATACAGTAATTAATCCATTATCATTGTAGCACTTACCTGTTATATTATTAATCAATTTATGTGTTTAACATTCAAGTTGCTATTTCAGTCCCCCGTGGGTCAAAGCAGACTATTTTGGTTCCTACTTGCTGTGTTTCTGGGGGGGGAGACAGAAGTGTTACAGCAGTCTGACGAGAATGAGAACATGCTATGAAGTTGTGCGTTTGTACTGTCATGCATCTTGGTGTTCACTAAAGAAGATTATTCAAAAAGAAATTGTTGCCCCCGCAGCCCTGAAGGACAGGAGATCGCCACCTATCCAGAAAGTACAGTGACATATATGTTGGGTAACAAGAAATTGTAGTAAGAAATGCCAAACAAGGTTTGATTTAATTTAGGTACATATAAGGTATCTGTATCACGATTGTTGGTTTATATTATGTGTTTATGTTTTAAGAAATTACTATCGGCTGATACATTGTTTAGACTCCCAAAAATTTATTTCAGTATCGACCTATGCAGAACAGAACGGGCTATAATATCAATGAAACCTTAGATGTTACATTTTCATCACAACAGAAGAAATGAGACCAAATAAGGACAAGAGACAAAGAGACATGTAGTTATCTGGAACTTTCCTCCTCACTGCCTGGCTGCATCCCACTTTCTTTTCTGTCCTCCACCCTCCCTTCTTTCTCATACGAATACATTAATATCTGAAAGTGTTGGCTCAGACCAAAAATACTCATGGACTAAACAAAGTGCAGAGTGACTTCAGGGTCTGGGATCTTCAAATAAACCCTGCCTGGGTGTCATGGGGACCAGGAAGTGGAATTAACTGCTATATTAGCTGACCTTCATCTTGTTGTTTGTCCCAACCTGCCTGGCTGGGCCCCGGACTGGCCCGTAACCACGGTCTCCGGGCCCAACAATGCCGGCATTTCCCTCAACGAAAAAACACAGGCCTCGGGGGTTTGCTGAGCAAACAAGATGAGCTCTGCCAAACACTCCTCGCTCCCACATTTCTCAATCACTTCTTCTAGCGCCATTTTTCCCTCTTTGCTCTTGCCCATCCATAGAGCTCTGAGACGCTACCAGACAGTTCTGGGTCGAGTGTGAGACAGAAATGTAGGAAAACAGAGCGCTGACCTATGTTGAGATTTAGTGTTAGAAAAAACATTCATGTTGATGGGGTAGACCTGAAAGTCTCTCACTTAGTTCCCTGTTTATCTCATAAATGACAGTCTCAGAAGTTTCCCCCTTTGCAACCTGTGTGTATATTTGACTTACTGGTCACAACATCAGGAAATCATGATCAGTCTTCATATTTTGGGGGGACATTTCCAGAATGTGAGCAATCATATATCCTGAAAATACTGCGAAGAATTTTTTTAAGGGATAAAGATTTCCCAAAAGTTAAAAAAAATCTGATATTTGCTTAATGGCTTTCTTGTTGAGACTTAGATAAGAAAATCGACACCACTCAAGTCTTTTTGATAAATATAAAGCTAAAGCCAGCAGACAGTTAGCTTAGCTTAGCATAAACCCTGGAAACAGGGGGAAACTGCTAGGTCTGGCTTTGTCCTGTTGGGGACTGCCAGCTATTTGACCATATATCCAGGTCAAACGCCTAAAATAACATACCCAAAATGAATCAGGAATAACTCCTCAACCATTTTGGCCTAGATGCATAATTCTGGTCTTCTTTGAAAGATCAGAAGCTTTGGAATATTATATAAATTAACATATTTATTTTACCATTACAGACTAAACGGAGATACAATAAAGGAAAATATGATATTTTCATCCTCATCTGGGATAAAGCTATATTTTTAATGCAATAAACCATCAAAAAATCATCAGAGAGATTATGATGCAACTGAATATCTTCTAATGCACCCGGAATACAATTGTAACTGTAAATTTGATGAAAATAACCTAAAATACAACAGTTATCATACAATTATTTAAAAGTATACCAGTCGAATGTCCACATTTTAGCAATATTTACTCTTTAAATGTTGAGTTTTATTGGGAGTTATCTTTAAAATACTATTTCTGCCCATACAACCACGTTCCAAATAACATAACATTGAAATATTGATAAAAACAGTGAAAACGGTAAATATTCATCAACATTTCAGCGACCAAAAGCACTCCCAGGCTTTACAGGCATGTGGCTTGAGAACTGAACATCCCACAGTGATTTATCCAAATTGAGCAAACCTTTCATTTGATACCCTGTAGCTACTGCGTCTGCACCACTTCTCCTCTCTGCACAAAAAGGCGAGAAAGTCAGGCACACAGCTCCCAGATATTGCGTAACAATCAAGATGGCGTCCGAGATATTTTTGAGAAACAAATCAGCTGATTTTTGGACTGAAAATGGCGAAAACGGCGAAAGTAAGTCAGCGGTTGTAAAAATCGTGTGTTGCCCCAGTACCAGTGGGGTTGGTGCTCAGAAGATTATTAAGGTAAAAACATCAACCTCTTACATTGTATTTCATTTGTTGAAACTGTACAAAAAAATAATGTGTAAAAATGGCCCGTTTACAAAAAAAGCTATACCTTGGAAAAAAACTTTAAATTATTTTGTTATCTTGGGCAGAGCCAGGTTAACTACCTGTTTCTTGGTGCTAAGCTAAGCTAACCGGCTGATGGCTGCAGCTTGATATTGATTAAAAAAAGTCAATCTTCAATCAATCTTCTCATCATGCTCTCCACCAGAAAACAAATTTATTTCCCAAAATGTTCCCAAAACTTTTGCTCTAATAATAAATCATATTCAATGAAAATTTCTTAGTGTACTGTGACCAGAACCTGTTGAATTTCATTTCAACAAGCTGTTTTAGAGGTTTGGATCTGCTTTCGCCATTAGTCAGTATGTTGATCCATCCTACAGAACCTGAAATAAAAGCAGAGTAAAAGTAAAGTGGTCCTACGTTGCTAGTAAATCAGGCTGCTCGCTTGCACCGATTAATACAGGAAGACATCAAACGCTCAGGAAACAGAACTGTTGTATAATAACACCAGTGGAGTGCTATAGGAGAAAACTTCATTTTACAGCAAGGCCATGACTTTTCTGTGTTTCCTGTGAGTAAAAAAACACGATCAGTTGGGCTCAGAGGAAATAAAAACTATGTTGACTGGAATAAAAAGAACAAAACTAGATTAAAAAAATATATAGATAATAAAATATAATATTTCTGGGGTTTGAGGGTTATAGCCCAAATCCTTCCTCACGGGGTATTAAAGAGTGCATGCAGAATGTCAGAAATACAACAAATATCAATACTTAGGATCAAAGAGAGGGAAATGAAATAGCACCTCCTGTTTAGATACAAGGTCTGATGGTGCTATTTGGTCAACTGTGTGTCTGCGTGTCACAGAGGGTGGTTGGATTCAATCTTGTCGTGGCATCAAAGTGGGGTGGCCATCAAAAGCCCAGCATCAGCACAGGGATCAAACACATCTCAGTCACAGCAATCATCCACAGGGTCACAGGAAGAGGACCTGGGTCAGACCACCAGCCAGGAGGAAATCTATTTACACATACTGCAATCAGATACACACACAGGTTCACCTTCAGAATAGTGACCTTGGGCCATTTGCTGGATTATTATAATATTTCTGCTGGATATTTTCAAAGAATGATCAATCTCAAAAGGAAATGTTTAATTGTCATCTACTATGACTTGTTTTTACACAAACTTGACACATAGTTTGTTGGAAATACACTGATCTGATACCATGCTGAATGATGCAGAGCTTATCCATCACAATATCAATGAATGAGTAAAAATAACATTTCTTCAGAAAACCACCTGGTTACAGTAGATGTCGTAGGCTTCGCCACCATTTTCACACATTGCATTTTGTCAGTGTGAACTCACTTATGTACTAAAGCATAAGAGTCTATAGCCATGCTAGCAGCTCCGTAAGCTGTGAGATAAATGCTAACATCAGCATGCTAACATGCACACAAATGGGAGCATATTGGTTCCCAGGGTCCTTTGTTCCCCATGCACAATACTGTCTTAATATGACACATTTAGGAGATATTCCAAAGAGTTTTATGTTCTCAGCAATGTTTTTCCTGTAAGTCAAATGTTTAATGTTTCCCTGGGTCAATATGTTGAAATCAGCCACCTACAGCTTATCGATTACCCATGTTTTACTCCTTGAAAGTATAACAAGTAGGATCACATTGGCAGGCAAGACAGTTATCTTGACTTCTGACATTGACATCTCTACAGCGGCCGAAGAGCTTTTGACCATTCAAACTGAGAATATAGCTCTTACCAATTTTCACCATAAGGCTAAACCAACTTAGAACAGACAAAGCACAAATTCGAGATTAGCTCTGCAATAGTACAGCGTAATTTCATGAGTTTCAACTTAGTGTGATCCCCCGAGTGTCCTCTTTCAAACCATAAATTCAAACTATGATAAAGTCATAGCTATTAGGGTTAACCCCTTTACCTTATTATGTTATATATTTTTGTGCATGTAATAGGTTTGCAAAGTGAAAAAGCCCAAAGTCCAGCCCAAACGGAGTTCGCATCTCCCACAGAAAACACTGCTCTGAACTGCCTGAAAACCTCACCCGGTATCTAAAATGGAGCCTTCAAGACACGGTGGAAAAGAGGAGCTGCAGCAATGTGCAGTAAGTCAAAAATACGGTGTTTTTTGAAAATGAAACCAACTGTTCTGGTAGAACCCCTAAATAAGATTGAGGACTTGAAAATGTGCATAATATGGCCTAATAATTCATCCTGAGAGAAACACTAATGTATGACCCAAATTTCATAGTAATTCATCCCACGGTTATTGAGATATTTCAGTGTGGACTAAAGTTGAGGACACACAGACTGACAGACCAACATTGCAATTCAAAAAGCCATGGCTAAAAATTTTACCTAATACTAAGATACTAATTTTGTAACCATCTGTTCAGTTGTCTCAGTTACAGCACTCAACAACCACAACACTCTGGTGTCAACGGGTAGACCGTTTCATTCAGCCCAGTCAGGCCTCTCCTGATCTCCAATAAAGAGTTGATGTAGGCGCAGGTACACTTGTTGCACTGTGCACAGCATTAAATGTACAACAAGGGATCTCTCAACATAAGTATAAAAAATTCCACTGGGCCCATCCAAGGGAATGCACTGTGATCCCCGCTGTGAGCGACTGACCAGAGGGACAGACCGTCCAGCCTTTGGCATTACACTCGTCCTCTGCAGCCAGGAAAGGAAAACAGCTCAGTGCTCCTGACTCACATTCTCTACTCATCCAATCATGTTTAAGATTCCTGAGTGATGTGTGCTGTCTGCTCCCATCTGGACAACAGCTCCTTTTTCCATGATTAAAGAGAGGTCAGAATGTGGTAAACCTGCATGGGAAATTGATGTCTTTATTGTTTTGTTTTTTAAACTAAAAAGACACCAGGACTGTGAAATACTACTAATGGGAATTCATGTCTAATGCAAGACTTGCCACACAGGCTGGTACATGCACACACAAGCTAACTAGCCATGCCTTTGAATCAACAGGTCCCAAATTTGTTTTGCTTGGGAAAACAAGCACTCCGCGTTCAGACCAATTTAACAGCTAAGCTGTCCTCATGCGGTTGAGGGAAACATTGATAAACCAAGTACTTGTATTGACACGAACCCATTACCAGGGTATGTTAGTGCATCTCAATACAAGAATATCCCACAGAGGGAGGTGTTAATCTTTTAGCACCTTAATAAGCGGTGTTGAGATGCATGTGTCGAGCAAATTACCCGCAATTAATGAATTATTTCTCTGCAAATAAAAAACTTTCAATTATTTAACTGAAACAAGGCAAGTACAGTTTTAATGCAGAAACATTAGTTGTTTCATCCATTTGAAACAACTAATATAAACTCTTGAAAGTAAATTATTTATCTCCTAAGACAAAACTGAAAAGTGACACAAAATAAAAGTGTATTATTAATGTCTATTAATAAAAGTATTATTAATTTTTCAAATGTGCCCCAGTTTGACTTCAAGCATTGAAAGGTTTCTAAACCCACCCCTGGAAGTTCTAACGTTTGTATTGCAAACAATGGTTCAGGATTTCACATTCTACGTCCTGTTCTCATTTTCTGACTCATTCTCACCTCTGTCTTTGTTATTAAGCAATCATTACAGAGGCCTTGCTGACCTCTTCCTTCACCAATACTTGTTTTTCCACCACGCAGAGCGCCTCCACCACTTTCGGCAGCCAACCTTTTTCTCTCAGGCGCAGAGGAGTCGCTCTCACAAACCCCCAGATACTCGCTCTGTGGGCTTTACTGAGGATGTGTGCGATTCGTCTCTGCTTTGATCCAGACAGACCTCGAGGATGTCAGACACATGCAAGGAAGAAGGTGGCGTCGCATTATCTGTGTTCTCTGGACTGCGCCAGTCTTCCGGCTTGGACTGGATGGGACGGTGTGGGGACTTCTGACAGACACATTCCCCTTCAATTTCACATGGACTTTTCTCACAACATCCTCACATAAGACTTGCAGAGTGTTTATCAGGATAAGAAACTTTCATTGGCCGGCCTGTCACGATATCTTGGTTTTTTTAAACCTTATTATTCATCTTTTATTGTGTCTGTAGGCATTTGACAGCATCAATTCTTGTGGAGTTATTGAGTGTTGCTCATTTTGTTTTTTACAAGGTGACTATTAACACTTGCCCAGGTCTAATCTATGCTCCATATTTATATCATTGTATCTGATTTGTTGTTGATGTTCAGCTGATGAGCTAATGACTGACCATTCTGTGTCAACTTGGAGGAAGAGATGAGCTCAAAACTATGTCCAGACCTTGACATTCACGGAAACAATTCTTCTGCTGGAGCATGGGGGTGGGGTTAGGGGATTACCGGTGTGACATCTGAAACGCATTGAAAGATGGTAATCATTAACCACTTTGAATAAGACGTCAGATCGGAGAGGTCAAGCCTGCATCAATAACACGTCGAACCACAGGCACCAGAGTCTGTACGTGACTTTTACTGGGGCAGGCAGATCATATGGAATAGATAGATGTGAGCCCCGAATCCCTTTTATTAGACTATTTCACCTTGCGTGCTGTATCAACGAGAGGGAGAGTGGAAACAGTTTCCATGTAGACTCAACAAACTAAAGGTGTGTGTGTGTGTGTGTGTAATAGAGAGCATTCCTGACTGTATAAAACCAAATGAACATGGTATGTGTATCTGTAAACGCTGATTTCTATGTCATGCATGCGTGTGAAGCCTGACTGGGTTCCCCTCTCTTCTCTCCAAGGGAGGTGTTGTGAAAAACTCGATGGACGTCTCTCTTCCCAGCATCTGGCTCTTAGAAGTGTCTGCGAACACATGGGCCCATTAGTTCCACCTCCGGGTGGACTCCTGCCCGATCCACACTGATGTGATCTCACAGGGGCCCGGGCCAGCCCTCCCTGGGGACCCATAACCACCCAGGCACCAGAACAAATAGCTCAGCGCTTACGCAGTCTTCTTTATGGCAGGTGATTCCTTGCCCTGTTTCCAGAGCATGCAGGAACTTCAAAGTCTCACACTCAGACCGTTGTTCTCACCCTTGGCTTCCTCATCTCTAATCTGCCACATAGTTGGATTCAGAGCCGGAGCCAGTGAGGCATTCACAGGATGAGGTCACTGAGGTGGGTGTGCTTTGATGCTAGAAAAAGGAATTGAGTCTGTTCATGTCCAATGGAGGCATTTTTTAACCTGTAACGCCACCAAAATAATGTAGGTACTTAATGATATACTCGTCATATTTGGCACTAGTTCCTACTAATAGCTGGGCATGCTAACTAGTTTACATTACAAGCAGAAAACAGTGTTTAATCCACTCTTTACACTTTATAGGCTTGATAGCTCATAGATAGATAGCGGTGGAGTCCTTACTGCAGCGGCCCAAGTTCGAAACATAAACTTAAAATAGTCTTCCCTCCAAACTCTTTAAGTTCAGTTCAGAGTTCAGTTCAATACAGAGCATCGCTCATACTACAGCGCCTTGCACGCCTTAAAGCTTAAAAGGCCTGTTGTGCGTGGTTACAGCTACTAAGTGGATGACCTCTGTTCGGAGGAGGGGTTTAGCAAACGGTCTTGGGAAGCTAAAATGATTGATTAGCTCAGAATACATTTTTCTTTCCTGTCCATCACATTTAATTTAGTTTGACTTTAGCTCACAGCAAAGACTGTGTGCCACAGTCAGTCATGTTGATTCTCCATTCAAGTGCTGAAAGATGGGCCAGTCAGAGTCAGAGAGGAGGAAATGGATGGCAGAGGGAGAGATGCGTGAGGAGTGGAGGTTATCCACCAGCTGAGGAAACACGACGGCTGGCATGTCCAAGCTTTTTGCGGTGAAAATCAGCTCGGGGGCCAATGAAAATGTTTGTGTAGAAAAGTCTAAAACATCCACACAGGAAATAAGAAGACTACTCTTCATTAACGGGAAACATATATCCTCTTACACACACACACACACTACACAGACGCAGCAAAGGACAAATTCCTCCTGACACCGTGGGTAGGACTCAATTGTAAATGTGCTGTACTCCCACCATAGGAATTAAATGTCACAGTGGTGAGGTTAGCTGTTGAAACCATAACACATTGCAGTGCACTGACTGAAGAACCACATACAATCATCATGTAAGCCTCCGCTGTTTTGGTTTTATGATTACAAGTTATGAAGAAAACATTTCACAGTAAATGAAAAGTAAATGCCAACGTCGGCACGCTAACATGTTCACAGTGATGATGCTCATTGAGATTCTTCCTCTGGGGAACATGAATGTCTGTACAAATACAATTTGAAGATATCGAAATATTTCAGTGTGACCTTATAGGTGATGTCTGACCAACATCCATAGTGCTGCTAGCATGATTAAACTTACTCTTTGCCACTTCTTGCCAATATGGGCCTGATGATCACAAATCATCCACTTCTTCCAGTAAACCACTTCAATGCAAAGTCTCTGGTCTCAATTCAACCTGCTATTAGCCACCGTCTTTGCCAGGGGAGAGAAAGGCATGTCATTTTATCGGTTGGGCTACTAAACATGTCAGATCCAAAATTCCTCAGTGCCAATAGAGAGGAGGCATTACTGCTAATGGCATTACAGAAACATATCACAGAGAAGCATGAAGTTTGTATTTGTTTGCCCTTTTTTAACTTAATTTATAGCTAACTATAAAGCCTTGTAAGGACTGAACTGGATACCAAACAAGGGAAAATGTGTCTCAGGGTAGAAACCACAAGAGATTCAGGTCTGTTGAACCGTCACATATAATGGAGGTGAAACAAACAGAAACTGTGGACCTGGAGGTGACATCACCACCAAAAGCTCTGCTGCCAGACGGGCAATGTAGGGAATATCTTTTTTTCCAACACTTGGCAAGAGAGATTGTACACTCCAATCCCCTTTTATTGCTATTTACCTCTTTGCCAAGCTTTGTTGAAAGCGCATAGTTTCACAAGACGAATGTGAAACTGAAAAAAGACCCTACAGTTCAACTTCTACCACCAGGTTTCCGCTCTGCATATTATCTGTGTGCCTCTAGTTGTCCTGAGCCCAAGCATTTTAGTGTTGATTCTTCCCACCTATAAAAATGATTCCTGCAAGGACGTGCGCTCAGTTTTTAGTGTTGTATCTCATTAAGCAGGCAGAGAGGCGCAGCAGCATCATAACAGATAGCTCAGGTGATCTGACCCACAACAGAACAGCACTCAGCCACCCCACACTTTTTCTAAATATGTACACAAGTGCACAGGAGAGCGCCAGTGAGCCCAGCGGAGACCGTGCTGGTGCTTGCTGCTACACCCGCGGATCATAAATCCACCATCGGACAGGCAGGCTGAGCCGGAACGTTTAGACACCGCGGGCCAAGTGATTTATGGATCGATGTAACCTCTGGAGTTTAAAAATAACAAGAGCAAATCTCGCCTGGGATGGAATACCTCTGCACTGATACTGTAAAACCACTTTAAAGACATTTCATCCACTCAACAGGAAAGCATGAGTTAGAAAAATTGTATGAGTTATGTGATAGAGAGGGTTATATATTATAAAAGACCCCCAGCTATATTTTAATAAAAGGCTGAGATGGAGCCGGTGTAATGCAGGGAGCTTATAGCTCCTTTTCGCAGCTGAAAACAGAGGGAGTTTAATGAGAAGTCGTTAATGGAAATATTATTAGAGCATACTGTTAACAGCCTCTTTCCTCACAGCTCAGGCCAAAGCCATTTCCTTCTGACTTCTTTGTACATGCTGTTTAGATGGAACATCACTCACTCCCTACAAGAGCCCCCTCCGACGACCTCCGCCAGCTCCCACCGGCTCCCCGCTACACAAACCAGCACCTGCAGGACAGTGGAGAGTGCCAGTAACTCACACTGTGGCAGATCCCAGCTCCAGCCTTTCTGGGTGAAGGCCTTCCTGCACATCGAGGATTTACTCTGATGACAGAACCCGCCACGTCCTCATTGGGCCTCACATTTAATGGAGTGCAAAATTCCCTTTAATATTTCTACAGGTGTCAGGGACAAGGATACTGTAGCACAGAGGTCTTCTTTTAATGGAAAGCCTTGTAAAATTTCCCATAAAAGCCCCTTTTTAAGCAGACAGGAGATATAAAATACAGTACAAAGGAAGATTATAAGAGCATAACTTTTTGAAGATAGTGTAAAACCAAGGGCAAACTATTAATTTATAGAATTCTGTAGGTTTGTTTAAAGAATTTGTTACTCAGCTGTTCATCATCTCATTTAGAGCTCTATGTGGTGTTTTACTCATACTCTTGGAGCCGCCTGCTGTTTTTGCTGCTGAAAAAAGTAAACTAAGAAAACAAGATCTCTTTTGTGTTACATTAAATATTAGTCATACAGTGCTTGGCGAAGATACCCTCCTCTCACACCCTTCTCATCACTCCACAACACGACACAACACAATTTGTCTTCATTTGCTGCCAAAAATCATGTACCCTTTGAAACCAAAGACCGCAAATTCAACTTAATAATGAGGGAATGCGGACAGATCACCGTTCTTCTGCTAACACTTATTCCTGCGTCTCACACTGTGGTAGGTGTTGTTATGTTTAAAAGGCACAGAGGAACAATCTAGGGCTGCTTCCCCAACCACATACAGCTGTCATCATCCCCATTCACAGGGCCTAGATGAACAGGAAAACACTAATCATGTCATCACTGTTCTGCATAGGAGCGGGAGCCCTATTTAGCGAGATAGCAGCTTGTAATTACGCTGTCCTCCAGGGTCTGTGGCATTGCGGTGGGCCTGTCCAACGCCAAGAAAAGCAGCAGAGGAGCTGATTAACTTGGATTTACATGTTGCATTCTTTCGCCATGCCTTGCTGCACCTAGCTGTTGGTGTGTCCTAAACAATCGTCTCTAATGGTATTCATTAATGACAAGTTTATGTTCCCAAAATACCTCAAAGACCTCCGCACACACACGGCGTAAACACACAAATGGAAACATGGTGCCACACATACATTTCGATGTCTGCGGTTTGCTTGCACATATCCTAACACACAAAGACAAAGGCACACATAGACACATGACCACACACTGTAGCACTTAAAACATAAAAAATATGTTAACAAAACTAAGTGTCTACAGTCACGGCAAAGGTACTATGAGGCAGTACTTAGGCACAGCAGTGTTTTGAGATAAATGCTAAAGTCAGCATGCTAACGAGCTCATGCTAACATGACAATGTTTAGCAGGTATAATCATCACCACTCCAATAGTTGTCAAGTTGGACTAAACTTATGGAGCAACAGACAGACAGACTTAAAATATGTTTTTCTCCTCCTTACTCTTTCCTCACAGATGGATTAGGGTGGTTTTAAAGCACCAAACCTACATCCACTATTGCTCAAAGTCTTATGCAGTGACCTGTTGTGGAGGGTTACAGCACAGAGCTCCTGAAGACAGATCTGCCTCTTCATTCACCATTCAGATAAACCCTTTAGATATTTTTGGGCTGCACCATAGACTTGCCCTGAAGTTTAACACAACGCCAGTCCATGTTTGGAAGTGCACATACCAGACAATAACCCAGCTATCACTAGGGCCACCTAGTCTTATTGTTTTTGGAAAGACATGTAGATTGTTTATTGCCTGGTTTGGTCTTCAACAGGCTCACTCGGCCTCTTCTGTAACTCAGTCTCAACCAGCTTTAGACTTGGTGAAATTTACTTGGACTTGCTTCAGGTTCACTTCCTCACACACAAGGACACAAGGACACCGCCGGCAAATACGGGACATGGAAAAGAAACCACCACCCTTCCATATTGGGAATGTCTCGCAAGGATATCCTGGTACAAGCTGTTAGCACAGCATTCCTGGCCAGTATACTTTTGTGTCTAATTTGTTTATTTTAAAATATATATCACATTTGCAGATTTCACATGCACAGAGAAAAACTTACAGTACATGGTATTTAAACTAAAAAACACATCTGTCGATTTGACAAACAGAACATTTTAAGGGTAGGAGTACGAATAATGTAATACTAACAAAACCATCTGAGAACACACTGTAGACACGCAATCACAGTTATGGATCACAGTGTTTTACATGCATGGATTTCACTCCATAAACATCTCTGTGTTTTGTCAGTGATGCCTGGTGAATGTTCATCTAAGAGCAGAGCTCAGCCAATGAGGTGAAATGAGGAAAATCTTGTTTTGTGGTTTTGCAGCAACATAGCTGTGCTATTACTACTACATCATGTGAAATTCTTTGTAAACAGAGGTGATACAAGTTTTCAGCACACACAGTATCTGCTTTATATCCTGCCAAGGTAACATTAAATACTTTAATCCAAGAATACAACATAGTTTGATGATTCTGGAAACCTCTACAAGCCACCTGCTTTTTGCACAACCTGTTTGTTGAAATGAGAAGTGTGTTAAAAACAACAACAGCTCAATATACAGTGTTTTCTTTAATATTTTAAACATATGATAGATGTTAAATCGTTTAATTCAACAAACCAACCAACAGCTTTACCTGGGGGTATCTATATAATCTTTCATCTAGGAGCCAGCAGCGTAGTGATGGTGTGGAGATTAGAAGCTTATCCAATTAGCCTTGTACTAAGACCGGCTGAGCCAATCAGGCACATCTAAAGGCCATGGCCACACTGAAGTGCTGCCTGGCCGTCACAGATCAGTAGAGCCACAGAAAAAAAGTGAGAGGCCTAGACACTGAAATAATCGGATGTTGTCTGTTTGTTACCAACCAATATTCAATTAAACGCCCTCTTTCTCAAATTCGTTTTGAACTCAAGTATTAGAGAGGGGAAAGCTTAGATAATTCAAGCGTGAATAATATTATAACTGTTTGATGAGACCCCACACTGTGTCTTTTAGCTTTTTTCATTATTCTGACTTCAAAAAAAAAAGAGAAAAAAAGATTGATCCAATAGGTGCAGGTTGAGAGATTTAACGTTTTGATTAAATTACTGTTGCAATGTTTTTGGATTTGCATAGAATTTCAGGTTTTAATGAAACTCAATTCCCCAAAACAACACTCTAAGAGGGGTCTTATTGTACTCGTATTGTCGTATTTTCACTTATAATAGAGATGGATGAAACTTTGTGGTCAACAGTACAATTCATGACGCACCACCGGTGTTGAATGATTTTGACGCGCTAGCAGCACAAATTACAACAATTTACCTGATGTCATTCATAATTAGAGGATCAGCTGTGCCAAAGCCTAGAACATGATGATTTCAGGTTACCTCTGCGGTTTTTCACTCATGGATCCTACACTGAGCTCCCAGTAACATTTCCAAAGAGTTTCGATGGGTGGTAATACTCTGCCGTGATCCTCTTCTAAACACTGCCCTCTGCAGGGCAGACGTGGGCTGGAGCCATAGGTGGGAACAATAAGTCTATTTTTGAATTGGTGTGTATAAAGGGACACAGTGTGTTTTGGTCATGCTTCCTACTCAAAGATTAATGTTACATACAAGGCGTTTTAAAGGCATTTTGAATTGAAGGTTTGTGCCTTTCATGTTTGGCATAATTCACCCTGCTAAGATGCCACCCTGAGAGGTCAGCTGCAGAGTGTAACTGAAGACTCTTTCAGCCAAGGTGCCACAGGTCATTTATGTCTAAGAGAGAATTATGACTATTTTTTCCTCATTTGTCTTCATTGAAAAGGGCGGGTTACATAGTCATGAATGTCTTTCCACCCACACAGCTGGGTGGTCTGCCAAGCTGAATGTGACCCCAATAAAGACCTTTGTACTGCTCGGCTCTGAACAGCGTCTGCTCTAGCATGAACCTCACTTTTGTCAAAGTGTCAAGGGGCACTGATTCACGACACATTATGCAAAACACAAAGGATTAAATAGAGGGCCTGTTTGCTGGTGAAATGTATCCCTGCTGACTTTTATCATATCAAATGAAATGTCACCTATTGCGATCTTTTTGTTCTGGAATGAAGATGGAAATTTTCTTCGTTTGTTGTGCCATCTTAACAAAACGGGTGGGTTGCAAATTTCTGACTTCTTAAAAACAATAAAGTGTATTATATGATATACAAAAGTTTATGTCTTCTAAGAGCTGAAGGGGCAAGTGAGGGAAACCGATTCCAGCTGATGAATCAGTAATCAGTGAAGGACCTGGCAGTGTTGACAGTCAGCAGTATCAGAAAACTGTGATTACTTACACATTAATGTCTTGACAGCGTAGGCCTTTCCTCCCCACGTCACTTCTGTCAACTCGTCTTGTCAACCAGTGAGTCTTCTGGGCCTGTTTAAAGTGGAAGGGGATCCAACACCATCTTACAAACAAACATATAAAAAATACAATGAATTTATTGATTTTATTTTTTACTGTATGAGTCAAAATGAATTAAAACTGTTCAGAAAAAGTATCTGTACAGATTTAGACATTTTTACATGCCCTTGCCCAACAAGCACATGCACATTCAAAATACTAGGTAAATTCCATTGAATGCAGACATACTATATTTGTTTTTGTTTTGACTTTTACAAAATTATACAGCATATAAAATACAGTATATTAATTGAATCAAATTTATTAACTGCTATATCCCAGCATGCATTGAATGAGAATACGGGTAGGCCTACTTCTTGGACAGGTCACCATCACAGCTAAATACACAGAACCGCTAATTCAGTGTAAGTATGAAATGCATTCTCCCTTATGAGCAAATAAATGTAGCTGCTTCATATTTTTACTATCAACAACTTGCTAACTTACTCAGTTTGTCCCGAAATTTGAAATATACGATTTAAACGTTGCATTTGTAGTCTAAGTGAATAGGCCTTTACTTAACAGCCGACATTTTGACTTGTCTTGTTAATTAGACTAGTACAGGTGTTAATACGATAGTGTCTTTTAGCATGATGCTAATAGCCTAAAGGAGAGAAAACCGAAGCAGCTAAAAATGATTCAGACATAATTAATTTTATTATTTACACTTGTTTTTTTCTAACTGTGTGTCGAAGTGGCTTGAACCTTTTCTACTTAATGGCAAAGAAGTTTTAGTCTCATATAACCAACCTACCTCTGATGGTGGCATCATTTCCAGGTGTGACAGGTAGGCCTAAATCAATTTAGGCTAATTAAAACAGGTGCTGACGTCTGTTGTCGCTAAAAGAAAAGCACGCAAACCACCGATATTTTATGTAGCCTCTTACACAAACAGACAAACTCTTCTGTCTGTGTTAACTCGGGAATTTTTTCCTCTAAAATAGAAATACAACAGCCTATAAATATCTTAACTAAAAGCAACTTTTTAGTTGACTTCAGGATTTATGTTATAGCTGCTGAGTTCTGCAACATAAAACCATAGCAACCTAGCTTTACCACATCCTATTACAACAGTTTGTTACTAAACCAACCAGGTTAGCCAAAAGGGTTTCCCCCCTTGTGTTTAATCTAAATACCTAAATGTATCTAAATGATTAACAGTAAAAAAAAAATGTCTGAAAAAAATTTGTGCACATGTTTTTTCTGCTCTCTTCCCAATAATTGATCTTGTGCTTTTTGAAATGAAGATATTGTAATTTGTCAATGAAAGCACTGCTTTTTAAGTGAAGCAGAGCTGTGGAAGTCAAGTCATTAGTCTTATAAGGCATCAAGTAACCTGCATTTCAGTCAAATTAACCTAATATGTTAATTTGAAAGTTTACAAGGCCTTAACAGTCTAAATTATTCACGCTGCACCAACCTGCAGCCTCTGAGGCTGTGTAAACACGAGTGATCATTTAATGTGTGAACCATCATTTTATGAATTCAGGAGGTAGGACGGAACCACTGAGGCTGGAAAACACGACTGTAACACACTGTAGCTAAAAGTTAACAAACGCACAAATATAATACATATTGTGTCTGTACATTGTTGACATATGCAGACGTTGCCTTGCTGAGCAGGCCAACAGTGGTGTCTTCGGGGGTTGGAAGAGATTCAAAATTCAAAAGTGTCAGGGGAAATCTTGAAAACAAGACTTTGGTAGGCACTGATAAAATGCAGCTTTTTAGAAAGGGTTTTGGTGCAATACCTTCCCAGTACAAACATAATTAGATTATAACTGAGAGTTGAGTTTTTGCTTGTGCTATTCAGGCTTGTTGTTTTGTAAATAATATAAAATATTATGTGACAAAGTGAATTTGCAGTTGGTACTTTTGTGGAAGCGTCCCATATTTTTCTGGGAAGAGTTTGAATTGTCCTGGCTCCACTCCCTTTCCTGCTCACACATTAGCTCATGTTCTGCCAAGTTGGACAGGGAGCATCTTAGCAGATATCATCGTCATCCAATAAATCTTTTATGGGATTCAGTGCAGGCTTTGGTTGTGCTGCTCAGTGACTCCTACAATCTTGTTCTGAAGCCACTTCAGTGTTGATTTAACTGACTGTTGAAAGGGCCACTGACCTGTTGGGAAACTCAATTTAGGATCTTGAAGGAGGTCCTCTGAGGAGTATTACCACAACACCCACATAACAAAGACATTTTTTTGAGACTCTTGCATAAGACATAAGTCATTGGATCACAGACTGTGCCTCTGACACAGTTTTAAAGGGTAAACACTGAATTATTTAGGGCCCAAACTGCTGCTTTATTGCTCTGTATGGACAGCACAAGTTGACTCAGGTGTAATCATTAAGGCAACTTGACCAGGCCTTACATTCCACATTCAGAAAAGCACATTAAACAATAAAATAAATGACGGCTGAATTCCATGTAGCTGTTTCACCTTCAGAGTCCTGGTTACTGTCATGAGTAACACATGCGTAGACCAGAACCATTATTAAAGTTAATAGTAACGCCTGTGCTTTGCCTACTGGAACAAATCAAAATGTCTGCTGGGAGAACGGCCCATGTTTTTAAAGTTAAACCAAAGCTTGAGGTCGCAACGCCTTAGTCCTTCTCCTGTGACTCTTCTCTTACAGTCTGACATGTGAAATTAATTGCACAAATCCAGATTTACAGAACATAGTAGTTTGAATACAGTGTGCGACTGACAAAGTGTAATTTTGTAGAGACTGCTCCGCTGCAGGAGCAGGTGCAAGGTCAGAGTTCCAGGTGGTGGTGTGTAGACATACTGACTCAGCAGAAATCTCCACCTGCACATACTGTAGGTTTGTGCAGGTGGAGGTGGAGACAATTTCATCCCAACCAGCCAGAACAGAGTTGAGAACAATGCGGCCTGTCATGTAACAGATGCTCATGTACTGTGAAAGTCCTGATACTGTGAGTGGTGGCATGTTGTCAGTTTTATGGATGGTGTCACCATCATTTGTTGCTTTATCCCATTTGGCTCCTTTTCTTAAAATGGAAAAAGTGACAATTTCAAAACTTACCAGTAGAGGGAGCCATAAGACAAGTAGTTTGAAGTTGAAGCAAACAAAATGAAGTACTATACATTTTTTTTATTTATGATAGCTTATCAATTTATCTGTATTCTTTAAACTAGGAAAGGTAATATTCCTAAATTGTAAATGTAATAGAGTTAGTATTGATGTTTTTGTGGTGTTTTGCAGTTTACTTGCAGACTTTCTCATCATTTATCAGCAGCTTTCATTCTAACTGGAGTATGACCCTCTGAATCTGACAATCTGTTCACCCATAACCTCTTCATTTAGTGTGCAGATGCTGACTCATATATTGCCTTGTACCTAATTACAACAATGCCCCAAAAACAATGTCCATCTATTCTTATGCGCATTCAAACCGTCAGCACCTGTCTTTTTTGCAATTTAGAATGATGGAAATTGTGCGTGTTTACTGCTGGAACAGGATGGAGGATGCTTCCTGTTCACGCAAGCCACAGTTTGGCATAGACAGCTGTTGCCACCACCTGAGATAGCAGGAGAATAATGAGGGAGGGGGAGGAGAGATAAACCCACCAGGGTAGTATAACAAAAACAGAAAAATAATAACATTCATGATTAAACTTGAGAGATTTTTTTTTCTGCTGCCATGTGTACCAGTTTAGTGTCTTGTCTGTGTTTAGTTTCCTGCTCCAACAGATAACAGTTCAGATACAGCAGCAGAAAGTAGGACTGGTTGGATGAAATAGGGCACGAATAGAAATAGCTCTGTAGCCTGGGCTCCAACAGTCTCTGGAGGGAGCGCTGTGTCAGTTGCCTCATGTGTGCTGTTAAGCCGATGGCTGTCTATTCTCCGTCCAGGTGCGTGTGTGTGTGTGTTTTTGCTAGTGTGTGGGAGATCCTGCCCAGGACTCACAAGCTCCTGGAGTCCATGAGAAAGCATAAGGCCTCTGCCAAATGCATTAAGATTAAAGGCATTGACAAGGAATGTGTTATTGCCAGCTCAGATGGGGCCTGCATAATCTGGGACCCGGTGGAAGCCAGAACTCGCCCACTCAGCCCCTTCTGTTTCTTTTCTGCTGAAACTAATTCACATTACAGGGACGGTTAAATCAATTTAGTTCTGATGAAGGTGATCGTCTTGTTAAACATTCAAAAAGTTAGTCAGCGCTGTAAAAATACATGAAGCTGAACACTGATTCGTCACTGTCTGCGTATGTACAGTGGGCATTTTGTGAGGAGTCAGGTGGTCTTGGATAACACTGACCAGCACTGTCCGGGACATCTCCCAGATGAAAAGCAGGTCATTATTAGTGAAAGAAGCAGCAAGGTGCTCAGAACATAAAAAGAAACATCTAAACTGTCATTGTGCTGAAGTACATGTAAGTTGCTCAAAACATACAAAACATGTGTGATGTGCGTACTGTGTGCTCTTGCCTCTGGTCATATTTTACTGTAGCGAGGCAGCCATAGCAGGCCAGTGTGACAGTCATTGTTCTTTTTGTTAAGGGAGTGTTTGTTCCCAGAGCAGACGGCACATATGACTCAGGCGACCAGATGGTCTCTGTTGCCTTCTTCATCTTTGGGGTTGACATTTCCTTCTTCGCAGAGACGAGCTTCACAGCCAAATTACCTCTCCATTTATGGGCATAACATGACTTAACTATTAGGCTACGACGCACTGGTCTAATTATGATTGCTGCAGCGCTCTGAGAAAAATACACCTTGCTGTCTCTTTTGTTTATATTAACATAATTTGAATTGGTGCCACATTAACTTTCAAAGGCTTGTGTCGTACATCAAAGAATAAAAATAAAGGCCACAGATAGAGACATCTAAAGTATGTTTTTACAATGGCGCACCTCCCTTTTCATAGTGAGGGAAGAACTTACATGGGAGCCATGGGAGAAATCATCTTTGCAAGAGAAATATTAATAAGCACCTCACTTTGGTAAAGAAAATGCAAAATTGCTCTAAAAATAAAATCAAATAACAATTGTTAGAGGAGGTGTCAAGGAAGGAAACGACTGCCAAACCCAGAGGTGATTATTGCATAGCCACAAGCTCTCAAACACAGTACTTGTGCGCAGCCTCTGAGCTGCTGCTGTCTAACATGTATTTGTTAGACAGCAGCAGCTCAGAGGTGCCCCTGGAACATTTTTGCAAAAGTTAAAATGTTACATGTTTCATTTAGTCTCTTGAAATTGAACGATGGAAACAGTCCAGTCCGTGGCTTTTTGGTAGTTTCAACACATCTCACTGTAAAATGATGAAAAATACCATAGGTACAGAGATTCATATGGCTTAGGTTTGTCGTGGCTGAGAAGTTGTCAAAAATGTGGATTTAAGGAAGAGAAGAAGGATTAATTCAAGGAGTCGACCCAGCATATGTCAGGGGAGTATGACTATGTAGTTCCTCCAGGCAGAGTCGGGTTGCGGTCATTGCTATCGTATCAGAGTGAGGTCTTTGTTTATTGCTGGAAGTATATACATGCTATTGAAGCCCCCCAGATACTGTAGATATTACAATGGCTTAAAGCAGGTAAGACTTGCTGATCCCCATTGGCACACTTGGTGAAATGTGAAACCTATTTAATGGAAGTTAGATTTAGTTGCGTCTGTAGTGTTGCTTCAAATGAACAGGTGGCATGTTGGGTTCATGGTGTGTCAGAAGGAAGATTATTATTTGCCTCCTCCTGTTGGAGGCAGATGATGTTGGGAACGGAGGCCTTTGCCGAAGCTTTACTTGTTTGTACACAGGCCTTCAAAGTTGTAGTATTCTGAGCACTGGCCCTTCTGCTGTGTGCACTCGTAGCTGTTTCTATCTCTCAGCTTAAAGTATTTCATGAGCATTCTTGAATTTCCTCTCTCTTGAAATTGAGCCTGCTGGTGGGTTTATTGCTTCCAAACCACAACAGGTAGTCTACACCATCATCAGCGCCACTCTAACGGGAAGCGAAGTAGGAGGCTCCCCTTCTGAGCAAAGACTTGGCTCAGACTCAGTCTTCAGGTTGCATAAGCTGTGAGGAGGAGAGTCAGTCAGAATGCTTTTGCTCACTGCTGCAATAAATCTGCAGTTTTTTAGTGTTAGTAAGACAGCCCTGTGTGATTAAATATATCTATGTAGTGAGCAAAGGAGATAAGCGGTGCTGCTCTCCTATACTTCATGGCCCAGGAATGATGGTAATGATCCATGCAAGGGCGTCATTTTGTGTTGAAAAGTGGTGGGGACATGAGGCTTGGATTAGAGGCGTGATGATACACTTGGGTCACAAGACATTACGATGTGACATGTGACAAAAAGATATCTTAACAGAATTTTGAAGAAATGAGAAATGCTGAAATATATGAGCGAGTGTTCTGGGGGTCCTCCCTCACAAAATTGGAGCATTAAACACTTAATTTCCTGCATTCTGGAGACATTTTCTGCTATTAATCATTTTACGGTAGAAATGTCTTTATTTATATAAAGGGAAACAAAACAAAAGATTCAACTGGCAGGTGACAATTAAATAAATAAATAAACATAACAAAATATAATGCTATAATCAGCAGCTTGTTTGCTTTTAGCTTAAGTTAATTAAGTTTTTTGGACAATGCACGTTTGTTTCTTCTATGTTTAAATTGCATTGCACAATTGTGCAAATAAACCTTTCTCGAAGCATTTTCATTTGTTAACATTTTCTGGTGCAAGGTATTTTTCAGAACATTTTTAACAAATGCTTTCAATGTGGTGGCAACATGTCCCCAGCCTCCTCTGTGTAACTGACACCTATGGATCCAGGACAGTGTTACCTGTGATAAATGCCTTCCAAAGCTTAGCTAATGAATTTAGTAGCCTTCTAGGGTCACGATATGCTCTCTTCTTACCTTCTCAATTCTGAATTGGTAGAAATTAGCACATTAGACCTGTTGCACCGGGGGTACCTACCTGTGCCCCAGGGGTACTTCTGCAGTTACCAGAGGGTGAGTGGAACAATTGTGTGTAGAAAGCAAGTCTACTGCTAGCTGTACTGTTCCTCCTGCTTCTTTAACATGTTATCCGTTACTAATCGGGCCAAACTTACACGCATAACCAACACCTCTGACAGCATAATTGGTCTCCCCACAGCCAACCTAGCAGAATTAAACATTAAGGCCACTGCATGCATTGCAACCTCAATAGCACAGGACATCACAAACCCACTCCATCACCATCTTACCCTACTGCCCTCTGAGGTGAAGGAGTGCTCTCGCTTTTCCGGAAAAGCCTAATTCCCTCAACCATAGCCACCTTAAATAAAAGGCTGAACTGGCATGATAGTGTACTGTTGTCTGTCACTGTATGTTGTTACTGTGTACTTCTGTTGTCTGATGCGTACAGTGCTGTAAAAACTTGGGGACAATAAAGTCTAAAGTCTATAAAGTCTAAATAATTAACAAAAAGCAATCTATAAACATTTTAAAGTCCAGCTTCCGCCACTAGTACAAACACAAACTTGACCAAACCAAACACTGACAGTTGAAATGTATAGAATAAATGATTTTGACAATATCCATTTTTTAATTAATTAGACTGCTGACTCCATTAGCTCCAACATCTCTTAAGCCACACATTTATTCCCTGGCACTGCCCGTGGACACTGCAGGTAGTATCAATAGTTTGATTTCAGCTTGATTTAATTCACAGAGGAAACTGCTTGTTTTGAGGTTGGCTGAAGGTAACAGGAGAAGTAGTGGGAATCCCCATAAAGCTGATGGACGATGGAAGCATAACCTTTAAAACAGAAAATCCCTTTAGTGTCTGTAGTATTGGCTATATAAGATATGTGGTGCTGTACTGAAATGGCAGTGACTTCATCATAGCGACAAACTTTTTGTTAGGCCTATAGATATCTTAAAAGGGTTTTTTTCCACATTACAGTTAGTGAGTAAATCATGATCTGTGGAAAGCAGTGGTGAAACTAAGTAGCCTATTTATTCAGTTTCTTGGCTAAACTTCTGCTCCTACTTCTACTCTGTTACTTTTAGGATGAAGATTAAAAAAAATGTGTGTGTGTATATGTAACCATGAGTTGTATGCAGTTCCAATGAAGATATATTCCCTTTGGTTTCATTAAAGAAATTGTTGAAAATAAAGAAGGAATATAATGCAATATTTCATTTAATTTGTTTTTTAGAAAAAAAGTGCAGAAAACTTTAACTTCCTTTGCAGAAATTCTGCTATTCTTTGTTTCTCTTTTACATATTTCTATGCAATACATATTTCACAATCCCTCAGATTTATTTTGGAGGGGCCCCTAACTTGGGTAGCATAAAAAGCTATACAAAAATGATTTGATGCATCATTATAAACTGTATAATGTCAGTCATAGGGGCCATTTTACTGCAGGTTGAGTACTTTCACTGTAATATTACATCTTCTAATAATATTACTATAGTAATATTAATATTACTTCTGTATGTACTTGTACTTGAATGAAGGATTTTTGCTTGGATGGAGTATTTCACTCTGGGTACTTTTACCTAAGTTAAGGATCTGAGTAGGCTATTCTTCCATCACTGATGGAAAGTGAAATGAGAACATTTCTGTGTCAGATTATTTTGCAACGCAGACCACATGAACCTAGACCGTACACTGCGCTCTTATCTCCTCCGTGCGCTGGAAAGTGGGAGGGGCAGTCACACAATCACAAGCCTTTACCAGGCGAAGTTGGGAGCGATGGGAGGGGAGTGCTCAGTGCTGCAGCTGGACGGCGGAGCGGCTCGTGTTGTGCTGGGCATGACGAGATGCTGCTTGTGACAGCGGGCTCGGAGTAATAATGAACGCCTTCAGTAAGTGCTGGGATGGATGAAGAAGGTTCACCGTCAGCGCGGGGTGGAATAACAGTGTGCTGTTGTGCCTCCTGGCTCCGCGATGGTGTCACATCTGTGCGCTTTTCCCTCTGCTATCCGGACAGGGGACACTGGCGGAGAAGTGACACACCGGCGTCGGAATTTACACAGTTATCAGTTTCAGAATAGACGCGCGAGGGAGTAGAGGCGCTGTAATGGAGAAACAGAGCAGAGTTAAGGAGGAAATGCCGACATCGAAGGAGGAGAAGCGCAAAGAGAAGAAGCCGAAATCCGGGAAGCTTTTCCGAAAGAAATCGTTGAAGTCTGTGGGTAGTTTTATGAACAGAATCATCAAAACTTTGGGCACTTTCACCCACTTTGGAGACGCTGACGCGCACGACGCCGAGGACGACGATGGGGGGTTTCGGAATGGCGCACCTTGCACCCTCAGCGCCAGTTCGGGAATTATCAAGGAGGACGTACAGGTGGCTTGGGATCGCGTGGTGAAAAACACTTCGAGCACGTCTTCTTCTCTGTGCACCGGCAGAGAAAAACTCCTCTACCAATACGGAGACAAAATCCCTGGTGTTCTGGGGCTGAAAAACCACGGGAACACCTGCTTCATGAACGCCGCGGTCCAGTGTTTGAGCAACACCGACTTGCTCGCAGAGTACCTGGGGTTGGAGCGATATAAGCTGGACCTGAGTCAAAGCAGAATAAACGGGGTGGTGAGAAGTGATGAGACGCGGCTTGCCAAGGGAGAAGTCACGGAGCAGTTGGCATCACTTGTCAGGGCTCTATGGACTCTGGAGTACACCCCACAGCTGTCTGTGGACTTCAAGGTACCCAAAGTGCACCATGTCAGCAAAAAAAAACAAAACACAGTCTACAGGTGGATATGAGCTCAGTAGGCCTATACTTAATAGCCCAGAGTGGGTTCAGGTAATATTAAAAAGGTAACTGCCATGTCTTACAGCTTAATGGTTGTCATTAACTAAACACACTCTTACACTAGTTCCTTGGTACCTTTAGAGCAGAGCTATTTGCTTAAGTCAAACATAATTACATGTTATGCACGAAATGGGCTATGCCATAAACACCACTATGAAGTAGCCCTCATGTAATGTTCAGATAAAAGAGGGGCATCGCAAATCTTACATCATTTACTATAATTTACAGAAGTATAGCAACCATTGTCTTCCCACTAACAAGCAGACAGCGCTTTGCCCTGTGACTTCAGTGTTTTCCTGCCAGGTAATAATGAGGCTGCTGCTCTGTGCTGCTGCAGTCTGAGGGTGCAGGGGTCAGCAGGTGCCTGACTCAACTGGAGGGCTGGACTTATTTTTCCTGCCAGAAGGCCCTTTATTACAGCACTAAAAACTTTTATGATACAAATAAGGTTCATCACCGCTGGCACAGTTTTATGAACAAACCCCAGTAGGCGTGTGATGACTTTAAGTTAATCATCACTTCTTAGTTGCAGCTCTGTACAACGGTAACTATGTGTTTGTGTGTGTGTTTTATTTCCTCTCACAGCATGGCGAGTGAAGTAAGGTTCAGGTAGCTGCTTATCTGTACGTTACAGTGTTTATTTAAATGTGTTGCTGTTGTGATGCAAAGTATGTGGGCACAGGAAGGAGGTGATTTACTGTAACACTTTCTACTTAAGAATCTTCCTTCCCTGAGGATCAGGGGCGGTGGTGCAGTCCTATCAGGAGACCCTCAGGCTTTACTCTGCCCATACTGAAGATGGGGAGGGGGTGTACTTTATCTGCCTGCAGCTCTTTGCTCTGGATTTCTCTGAGCCATAGTTGAAGGCACAAAGTAGATAATATGGAGCAGTGAACAAAGAAACTTCACAATGGATCTATTCTTGGAAATGCTAATTACTCTATAAGAAAAGGGAAATGGCTACTGGAATATCTTGACCACTACAGTACAATATGTCTGTCCTCACATTTTAATGTACTGTAATGAGGAAGCCAAAGGTTTACCAGAGAGCCAACTATAGTAAGTGTTGTCAGGTTTTTGCTGCATATAAAATGCAGAGCTGACAAGTCAATCAATTTTAACATTGATTCTTTATTTCTCTTTTGCTCTCCCATCTGTTGTGCGGTCGGAAAAACTACTCCTTTGGTCAATCAGAATCCTTAGTGCCAATAATTCCCAAATTCACTCTTTCATTCCCCTCTTATCTCGTGGGACTCGGATATCAGATATTTTCGGGACAAGAATCAGAGGGAACAGCATGGAAACATCTTGCCAAGATTAAACGATAGATTAAAAGAAACCCCCTAAACACTCCCCTTACATGTGATGAGATGTTTCCTGTGTTAAAGCACACACACAGACAACACACACATTGCTGCGCCTCTTGGCTGTGGTTTGTGCCCGTAGGAGGTCCAGAGTTCATGCAGCTTAGGCCTCCTGAAATTGCCTGTTGAGTAATACCACAGCTGCCTGGAGGGAGGCATTATAAAATAATCAGATAGCTCCAAGGCTTGTGTCTAAGAGGCAAAATTAGCTCCCAGTTGCGGGAACTCTAGACAGCACAAACCACTTATAAACAATTCTCCAAAAGAGATTTGTCTTTATTAAAATGCCCAATTAATCTGTTGTTTTTGTAACGTGATTATCAGTCGTTGCATGCTTCTAAAAGTCAGATGTATTTTGTCAGACGGGTATTGGAAAAGTTCAGCTAAATCAGCTAGGGCCCATAGAACCTATCTTCATGTCACAGGAATTTTGTTAAGAAATGATAAAAGGCCAAGTGTTGAAAGGGATCAGTTTATTTGACCAAATAGCCTTTCAATATAATGTACACTGTGCTGCACTTTTAATTTAAATGATGTTCATGTACACCTCCTCTGAAAATGTAGAATCATTCTCATTTGATCTTCAAAGTTATGGAATCAGCAGTGGCCTGCCCACAGGTCAATTGGCTGCAGAGTCCCAGTCAGGAGAAAAACAAAACAACCAAGTCCTGCCGAATACCCGGAGCTCTGCTACATTCCACTACCACCTGGCTGGTAGGACAAGAGAGGTGGAAGAGGGGTGGCAGCTTTTGTAAATGTTTACTATAGTTATTTTACATCGGCAATGTGTCCTGAGTTTCCACTCTAAGTGATGGGTCTCTGACGCTGCAGTTGAAGGGTTGAGCTTCTTCAACCTGGGAGCAGATGTGTCCTTTTGATCTGGACTGTTCTTGAGCATTTTCTGCATCCCCCCTGGCAGGATGGTGTGTTTGCACAGAGGGGCCTGCACAGGGACAAAGCCTGAAACTCAAACAGTTACTTGACAGCCATTTTATCAGCTTCCATAACATTAGTTTGAGTTAGGGTGAACAGACTTGATGACTGAACAGGAGTGTCATCCTCCCCAGAGTGTATATTGGTGGGCCTATTTAGGAGACTATATGTTGTGACAACAGCAGGTCTTGCTCACAGGTATGTGTCAATATTTGCGGTTTCCATGTTGATCTTTAGTAATTATCAACGGTGCTGTCAGACGGCTCACTGAAGATGTACAGTAAAGCAGTGATTCCTAAACAGGGCTACAGGCACGCCAGGGGAGTTTTATAGTTCAGTACAGGAAAGATAAAGAGACCAGATTTCTGAAATGAAAACCGGGCACATTTTTGGTTTGGTGGTCAGTTTGTAATTAAAAAAAGGGGGACCATTTTGGTTTTATAATCTGCCAAATATAACTCTTCAGAACGAATTCGTGTAATTTTAAAGCACTACCTTGAGCAACTACCTTTCAGTCAATAAGTAGAGGCTGCAATCACTTTTTGGTGAGTAGAATACTGCATTTTATGTGTTGTTTTGGCCATTTAAAGGTATTTTAAGAGGTAAAAAGTTCCAGGTGAGTTATAATCTGTCAAATATAACCCTCATGATTGAAATGAAGTGATTTTGAGGCAGAATCTACCTTTCAGTCAATAAGTAGAAGCTGTAATCACTTTCTGACATGTGGAATACTGCATTACATAGGTTGTATTGGCCATTTAAAGGTATTTCAACAGGTAAAAAGTAGTCTACTGGGTTGGTTGGTACACAGCAATAGTCAAAAATCATAAAGATAATTGCAAAAGAGATCATGTCTTTATTTCATAACTCATTGACATAGCTTTAAAAATCTATGAAAAAATGGTTGAAATAGATAACACTGGCTAAATGTTGGGAGTGTTTCTTATTTGGCCTTTATCCTCTAGGGAGATGATTACACACATTACAGACTGGCCAGTGGCCATTATGCCACAGAGAGCAATAAAAACACGGCATTTTCCACAACCTCAATTATATCACTGAGACAATTGCCACCTTCAAAAGGCTGATTGTAATTACTGTTATTACTTTGCTTCAAAACAGCTTTAGGCTAGTATGTGTCCATGATTCTCGTGGTGAATGTCATAGCAACCCTGAAAGTTATACTGTATAGTACTGTATGCATGTGACAATATCTCCACAACATCCAGAGAAAACACATGTTTAAGGGTGTAAATATCTCATTCTAAAATTCAGAGCAAACCTAAGACTTCCCAAAATCAGCAGTGTGTCATCTATAGGAGCAAAACATGCAGTTTAAAGAAGTATCTCGAAGCCTCTCCGGCTCTTAGTTCGCACACTCTTGATGTAATAAAAACATTGCTCAACAGAGACACACATGTCCATTTGTTTTGGCCAAAACATTAGCACTTTGTAATTTGTGACCAGTCTTAGAATGATTTTAAGGATCCAGTGTTGGATGACAACCCTCGACTAGAAAACAAGATCTATAAGTCAAAGGAAGCTTGATATTCACTTTCAAGATAAGATGATTAGAGAACCATATTGCTCTGCCATCTCTCCACCAGCGTTTTTTCTGTGTTTATGAATTTTTATGTTCACTTTTTGCACTTGTCAGTAACCACGTCTGAGTAACTACTTTGAAGATACAGCCCTGGCTCTGCTTCCAATGACTTATTACTCTGGTCCTAACTGAAGTGCTCTGTTTTGTGATTTTTTTGAAAAAAGAGTAAACTCAAGATTACCTTATTTTTTCCTCTCGCCTGCTCTATCTTCGTACTTAAAACATCTACATCTATTCACCCGCTGCACAACTGCAGCTTCATATTGTGTGGCACAGAGATGCTGCACTGGAGAAATATTCAGCTACATGCTTTGCCCCAGGACACTTCAGTGCTGAGTGTTAAAGGAGCAAAGAGTGTGTTTTAATTCAGCATCTGTACGTTTTGAACACCGAACTAGCAGCTCTTCAGTGACAGGTCTCCAACTTCATCGTCAGACATCCTACATCATGTTATGGTGTAATGGCTATAAGAGGCATATCACGCATTAGTGGATTATGAAGCAATGATTACAGTCTGCTGTTCCCTTTGCTATAATCACTGCCTTTGCTTCTCCGGGCTGCCAGCTGCGGTTCATGCAGCTAATTCCTGCCTAATTGACTCGGGTGCCATTCACATTATACCGTGTGCGAGCTTAAGTAGTCTTCAACCTACTTTTAAGAAGAATGTTATTCACACCTCTTTTTTATGTCAAAAATCTTGAAATGTAGCTTTTGGCAATACCTTTAGACAGTAAAACCTTTTTCAACTAGTATGCCTTTTAAGTCTTAGACAAAGGCATATTTTGCCAATCCAAAATCTGAAATGACTCTGCATCAGTCAGAGCGTGGTTCAGGTGGAGGCGAGGGGAAGCACGAGGAGCATTAGTGCAAATCTAACGAACAAACACACCCGAGCTGTCAAAACCAATAAACGAGTAATGCTTGAGATTCGTATTTTTTCGGGAGCGAATTCTTCAGAAAGGCAATTTTATTTGGCATCTCCAGGTAGCCACTACGGCTTTAATTCTCAAGATGTCAGAATATTAAAGGCAATTAAACCACCATTGTGTTTGTTTTTCAGTGAAGTCAAGTTTGGCGATATCTGGATAGGATAAATATATTCATGGATATTTTCAGAAGGTTTCTTTGTGAAGTGGCTGCATCATCATAACTTAACATCAGCACTGTTTCAGCACATTTGCCTTGCGTTTACAGTGAAATACACATAATCAACCCAACTGTCATAATTATACTGCTGTAGAAAAATTCCACTTTCATCAAGTGCGCTTTCCCCCTCTCCAGACTATAGTGTCCAAGTATGGATCTCAGTTCCGTGGTAATTCCCAACATGATGCTCTGGAGTTCCTCCTGTGGCTGCTTGACCGCGTCCATGAAGACGTCAATCTGGCGTCCCACAATAACAACAACAAGACTCCCAGGAAGGTAAGAATCAAGCAGTCTGTCGGTTCATGTGGCAGCAGTGGACACGATAATTCTGCTTCTAACCAAAGTTCCTCATAAGCCTCCCTTATAGTAACAATTGTGATAAAGCTTTAAACCGCATGTTTAATTGGTGCATAACTAATACATGACTCATAATGATTAAATAAATAAATTAATGCTTTTATATATCCAGGACTCGCGTGGCTCGTGAAGCCATTGTTAGTTCATGTGATTAGATGACATTGTCATTTTATAAACTCACACACACACACACATTGATTATGATAAAATCAGATTATTTTTCAACAGGTTAGTGTCTCAGACCAGTGCATTTGATTAATTTTTCTTGCTGTTGTCCCATGGAGTTTTCTGGATTTGTCCATGAATTTCCATATGGCACATCCTCAAGGCCAAATGTTATTGCATGAACCAAGACAATATGCTTTGCATGCAAAATTGTAGCTCATGATAGTTGTTCATTAAACATGCACAGTACACACTCTGTCTTCAGATGTTTTTCCACCAGTGGTTCCTATTACTAATGTCCATGTTTGTGTGTTGTTTATTATCAAGCTAGCAAGTCTAAACTCACTGATAAGGATGTACAGAAGTTTAGAATCATCATAGTTAACTCTCCAGAGGTTACCTCCTGGTCTCAGAATTTGTTCTGCAGTGCAGTTTTCATGCCACCAGAACCAGTGTGACAATCTAAGCTGTGCAACCTTGCTCTATGTCTAATGCATTGCCTGTGGACAAGGAGAGTACAAGTGTGGCTATTTGGTGTTTGATTTTCTCTCAGCACGTCTCCTCCTCGAGGTATGCCTGTGGGCGTGGTGCATCCAGATACTCCTTGAATGGAACTTTGAACTGCTCTGCAGTGAGCCATTAAGGCAGAATTTTCATGTATTATTAAATACATGTTTTTACCTTTGAAATAGACATCCCTGTTTTTTGTAGTTTTATCGGGGTGATAACGGTGGCATAATTTAAGGGAAGTGCTGTTGGTGAGTCATTGCAAATAAATCTACTCAAACTCAGTGCCCTTTGTTTCTTGAGGCGCTAACTGCAATGATTTATTCCGTTGTTTCATCATTGTGGGATTGGGAGATATCGAGATCAGGATGTCTCCCAAGGCTATACATTAGATGTTTTATGATATAATATTCCCTTTTCTATGAAATTGGTATGACCGACATGCAACCTTTTCTTGCATTGACTGCTTGGATCAATTAAAAAGAAGAAAGGGTTATTTTTCTGAAAGGAACAGGAGTGCACTGTCAGCAGAGCATATCATTGTAAATCCAAGGTCATATTGAAAGTTTTGGCCAGCTTCTTTTCTCTGGCTTAAGTGTAGCGTTTGCTCGTCTTTTCAACTGATACTCAGTCCTTCCAATAGCAGTAATGTGAGTGATTCAAATGAGGCACTGAGACAAATTTGGAGATAGTGCTCTCTCTGACTAACAGAGAGATTGTGGACCACAGTTCATTTTCATCCTCTATGGGTACCCAGCTCCCCTGCATTAGTGACAACTCCCCCAAGTTTCTTATGTGTCTGTTGTTCATACAGAATACTCTGATATCACATGACCTAAGCTTCCACATCCTCATGATCCGAGTTGCTCTTCAATTCAGGGTGAGAGTGAACCATGGGGTGAGGTTTGGAGAGATAGGGGTGAGTCTGGACTGTGTCTCTCAGTGTGCATTGCTCTGCAGAAGACATGACAGGAGGTCAGGACTGGAGAGCTGCTGATAAGGTCTGTCATGATGAGTCTGCAGCACCCCGAGGAAAATGTCTCCGCGCCTTGTTAACACCTAAGGAGCCGTGAGGTGTGGAGTACATGAACCTTTAAAAAAAAAAAAGAAAATTGTTGACTTAATCCTGGATCCCACTGTATGATGGTGTCAGCATCATGACTCATTTGATTGAAGGATCACGGGTCTCCTCTCTCTCAACGTTTAGCCTTCTGTCAAATGGCATATAGAGACAATACATTTTAACATGTCTGTCTAATATCCTGTGCTTGATCGGATGAAAGTCAACATGGTGAATATGTGCGATATCCAGAGACCAGTAACGGTGTGAACACACAAGTGGAGATGCCATCAACTGGTTACTTGGCTAGCTCCATTTCTAAAATTCAAGCAATGACCATTTTAAGTACCAGTGGAGGCAGGTGGAGGCTATTTGGATTTTGGAGTGAGAGTGTTGCATATTTCAAAAACAGATGATCAAACCAGAGTTGTATAGGGTGAAACTGTTGGTGTGAACAAAACAGGGACTGTGAGTCCAATAGCCATGGCAACTTGATTGTTTAACATGCAAGCAGTGTTGTCTTCTTGATGACAGTCCCAAGCCCAAATGCCACTTTTGGCCCTTCACTTACAGTTGATAATTCATGAACAAAATATGGTGTGCACAGGAACAAATCAACATACAACACCTGTCAAAGGGTTCCGCTATTTCTAAATGCAGTCGTCAAAATCAACTTTATTGGCTTGTAACAATACAAGCAAAACAAAAGCAAAAGCTAATTTCAGAAACAAGCAAATCAATAACAGTAGTAACTCTGGCAGGGTATGTGGCTTCAGGTAGCAATGCATATTGGGAAAGCCAAGGGTGCAGAAGTGCGTCCTGTCAACAGCTCACAGTGAAACTTTGTACAGACATTGACAGTCTACATAGCATGAATGAATGAATGAATCCAGCTGACTTAAGTGGTCCCCTAATGTTTTGTCTAGCTATGCCGTGAGGTTGGCATTTTTTTGTGTGAAATGTCTCAGAAACTATTGGCTTGATTGCCATAATATTTGGTACATATATCCATGTAGCCCAGGGGATGAATGCCAATGACTCAGCAACATGGATTGGCACAAAATATTGGACCAAGGATGAACCCAGATGACTTTAGTGAAACCCTAATCTTTCATTTAGTTTTCATCCTGACGTGCACTAAATTCTGACTGTAATGCTACGCGGATGATGATTGCTACTTCCAAGAATGAGAACATACATTTGAATTCTCTTTCTGGAGCAAAAGTCAGATGAAAAGTGGAAAGAATTGCGAGGCTGACCGTTGCTTACATGCATTGGCTGCAGTAATGCAGAATGCTGAACTGAATAAAGCAAATCTCTCAACTGATGATGGACCATCTTTGTGGTCATAAGCTTTGGGAAGTAACCAAAAGAATGAGATTGCTGACACAAGCAGCTGGGATGAGATGACACTGTGTTGACTAAGTTATGCATGGTGCACTGATGCAACATGTATCTTATGTGTATGTATCAGTCAACCGATGCCTGTAATAAGCTGTAGGTCTTTAGTTGCAGGAGATGCAGCTTTGTATGAAAAATTCAACTGCAGCATTAGCCACCTTGTACAGTCTATGATTAGTCCATTCCCTTGTTAATCTTTGTGTCATATTATGGGACTGTGAAAACCTCTGACGTGTTTAATTAGGGATCATTTCAGAAGAATACAGTGTCGTAACAGAATATTCTGCATATGAATAAATATCTCTTGCAGTGAGTGAGAGAGAAAGTGAAGGGAAGAGCAGCATTGTGGCTCTGTCCAGAGCAGAAAATCTCTTGTGACAGTTGTCTCTTATGTTTGTCCAGGCCTTCTGCCGTCAGCCAGTGTGGGCTCTTTGCAGACACCAAGGTTGTCATGGATTTCGGTTTTATCACTGAGGAAACATGCGGTCAGATAGGCCTCTGCTCAGTATCAGGAACGGGAGGGAAATTATTTGAGTAGTTCTGTCTCCCCATGAATCAGACTCTACTCCCTGCCTTGTTTCCTACTTCCACCTACTTTCGTAGCCCTTACATACTGTACCTCTGCAGGGATGTACAGTAAAGCTGTAGTATGCAGTCTGCTATCACTGCTCCACCCACAAAGGAGCTTTGTGAGGGGCAGAGAGGGCCTCATTGAGGGCAGGAAAGAGGCAGCCGCAAGGCAAGTGTCTAAAGCATGTCATCAGCATCATGTTTGGTCCGTGATGGTTACTTACTTGCTTGCCTGTTGGTTCAGTGTTAATCGCCTCTGCTGCCACCCTGCTGAGGCTCTGGTGGTGCTGGCAGAGTCATCCAGGGTCACAGCCAGGCTGATAGGAGGCGCCGGCACCCGTTTACCAGTCCATGCACGCTCCCACTCACAGCCAAAGAGTGGGCAAGCTCCATCCTCTACTGCTGCTAATTGAGGGGCCTGTGGGCCTATGCTAATTGTTTTTAAGCATGTGTTGTTAGACACCACTTAGCACAGAGGAAGAGGGAACCCCCCCCCACACACACACACACACACACACACACACACACACCCCCACACCCCCCTCCGTCTTCTACGTCCACAGTCTTCTTGGGCTATGTAGTTGAGTAGTTGTTTTTTGTATCAGTAATGGAGGGTGACAGTTCACTGTCCTGCACACACACAAACAGACATAAACTACACACATTTTAACATTGACCGTTGGCTCCCCATGGTTTTGACTCAGTGGCGCGCAATCTCTCTTGGTTTGTTGATCATCACTTAGGCAACACAGTGCAAGTGAGGTTCATACACTCTCTCTCTCTCTCTCTCTCTCTCTCTCTCTCTCTCTCAGCTCTATGAATGTGGCTCTTTGTGAGTCACAGGAAGAAAGAGACACTTGTTGTGCAGCCCTAGTACACAGAAAGGAGAGGTGAGACTGAGTTCCCTGCAATAGTGTGGCTATGGGTGGGGGAACAGTAAGCAGTAGTGACAGCCAGAGAGATGGGGGAACAGAAAGGGAAATGACTTCTTTGATTCTACATGACAAAACTTGCTGTAGAAACAGTAGAATGTGGATGTTTCATATTTACAAATGTGTCTGGTCAAGCATTGTACTTAATTTATCATCATCACAGCAACAAGATACTGTATGTTGAGAGTAGGGATGCAAATGTCAAGAATTTTCTTATAAATTATTAAACGTTTCAAACGTTTCAAAATCGTTTCAAAACAGAGTGTGGCCCATAATCGCTGCAAAGTAGACTTGGTAATAGAGCAATAAATTAAATATACATAATGTAAGTTATAATAACTATAACTAATATAAATTGCGGTGCTTCAACTCCCTTCTCTTGCCATTTAACAAATGGCCAGACAAGATTAATATTATTGTATTGCTACATTCAGGCTTTATTGGAACCCATAAATAAGATGAGACTGAACATCCCGGGCAGCTCCAGCGCCTAATATTCTAACCTCATTTATCTTGTATCAACAAAAAGGGCTGTAACTTTAAATAGCTATTATCCAGTAAACTTGAAATAGGTTACACCAGACTCAGACATTAGTTTTACAGTTTTTCTTTTTAAAGAAAATAAATATAATCCACATGAGAGCTGTACACTGTTTCTAAAGGTAGTCCAGGTAATGAAAACACCTGCTCAGACTGGACAGAACTTGGAAATGTCCCTAAACATTTGGCCTCCGCCTTTTTAATTGGATTGACACCCAAAGAAGGGGAAACACCGTTTAGAAAGTGTGTGACTTTTCTTTTGAGCACTGCTTGTCCCCAACACCAGCATCGTGACATGTTCGACCGTCTGACATATAGCTTCGGGACCTGCAGTGATTGAGCAGCTGTTAGCTTTTTCTGTTAAAGCTGGTAGTTTGGCATTCCCATGAGCCTCTGAATAGCTAACTACCCCAGAGAGCTGTCAGATAACAACCAGGTGGGATTTCCACGGTGTTACTTTATGTTGAAGGAGTCACGACGCATACTAACTGGTGAATCAGTCAGGGGAGTCATCTAGCTCTCGGGGCTGAAACAATGGACACAGGGCGGCGTGACACCTAAACCGCAGTACATTTTCTGACAGTTGTCTATGTTGTCAGTTAATATGCCTTATTTATCTATTAATCCCAGTTAACAGATAATCGATTAATCATTGACCTCCCTGGAGAGTTGAACTCGACATGAAGACGATAGAACAAAGATTATCTGTGTAGAAGTGAAGAGCAACTGTTCAGTAGCTCCTGAGACCCTCCTACACATTAACAGCGCAACAATCACAATGTGGCTCCTCTTTGGTTATTTGTCGTGCTGTCCTTCCCTTCCTCTGTCTGGAGATTTGATTTGTACAATGTGGGCGGTTGTGTGACTGAAATTAGACATTACATCCAGACAGGGTCCCAGAAATCGTACCAAGGTTTCCAACTTCTTTTCACTTATCCTAGCAGTACGTGCCCATAAATGCACCTCTAAACCCACAGCTGAGCAGTGCAGTTGCCTGTGTGTGGTCAGTGCTGTTCCCCTCTCGTGTCGGGCTGGATGTGAGCGTTTCTCTTGTGATTCTCGTGTGTTTTCTGCTGTATGTGTGTGTGTGTGTGTGTGTGTGTGTGTGTTTCCTCTCCGCTCTGCCTTTGATTCTGTCTGCCCTGCCAAGCTGAAACAGCTTCCTGTGGCTCGGAGCCACCCAGCTGGAAAAGCAGCTCGGAGGGAAGGGTTCGAATATGACCATTCTGTGTTTGAGCTCCTAACCCACCTCCGACCCATATCAGTGTTGATTGGCTAAGGGCCTTAAGCCCCCAACAGATGCTAAGATGAGAGTTGTTTGTGTGTAGATACGAGTCTAAAATGAACTTAATGTGCGCATCTAATTACAGACAGCATCGCTCTGTCAGTCACAGAGGTTGGATTTGAGGCCATGTTCGCTTCCTTTAAAAAAAAAAAAAGCAGCTGGTTTTGTTGGCTGGGGTTGCTCACTGTGGCACAGACACAATTAAGCTGCAACAGTCTGACTGTTCCAGACAACACAGCGCATCACCACGGGTTTAAAGGACATTTCTTTAAACTGCACTCATGCTCTGCAGGGAGCCCAGCACAGAAAACGTTTTCTCATTAAGTTGTGGAGAGCTTAAAAATAAAAGGAAACAAAATTACCATTTGCTTTTGTGGGATTTTGACTTCACAGAGGCTACATGGGTCTAATTATTTAAAAAGTTAAATATTCGTCAGTTAAAAGTTTAAATGGGCAGCACGCAAAGCTCTAAGAGTCATTGTTTGAACTCTCATAGATTTGTCTTCAAACGTGCTTTGCCTGAGGAGAACAATGTAGCTCTTCATCTTGTTTTGCAGAGAAATGTAGTTAAATCAACAGACTGATTCTTAAGTTAATATCAAGAAATTCCCTCACACACAAATTATTCCCAATCCGTCTGGGCATGATTGGCAGACGGCACCGACCCCAACAATTTAAATGATTCAGATTTGCTGAGTGGAGGCTTTCCAGAGTGCGTGTCAATTCAATTGCCTGAAACCAGGCTGACTGGAATGATTTTAACAGTTGTTGATAAAAATAATTTAAGCAGGGAGGCGTGCCCGTCACGGCAAGTCCTGTTTTAATGCGTTCTCTTGAGTGCAATTGAATCTGCCTGTGAAGATGAATGGGTTTCTTAAAAAGCAATAATTATCAATCCGGTCTCACCCACAAATGCCAGTTTAGAGAAAGAGCTTAAATCAAATACCTGTAGCAAAGTTTGTATTTGTACAATATTATACCTTTATCCTGAACGTATTTATTGCTGTTTGTGATGGCCATATAAACTCGACCGAACTGGCAGGTACCAGAGGCTCCTGTGTGTCTCTGCTGATTGATGTGTGTAGTCATTTTATTCTCATCTGTGCCACCATCTCCGTCATCAGCGGCAGCCACAGAAGCAGGAGGGTAATAATCAACCTCATCAGCCCAGGAGGCCAACCTACCTTCATTAGAATTAATTTCCCCCTCAGCCTCTCCTGCTGCTCTCTTAAAAGTGGGATAAATCTTCTTAAGAGACAGCTCACAAAGTCATATTCACCAGTAACATTTCTAGTGAATTTCTCCTAAGTTTATTCTTAGATTTTAATAGAAGGCTGTTTAAACAGTCTGTGTCTGTTGTCCTCTTTCTCTTTGAGGGGAGGAACGCAGTCGAGGGGCAGATAAACATGGCATCAGTGAGCAGCGACTGGCTCCACTGGACCTATTGGGCTCATATGTTTGTTAAATGTGATTGATGTGTAACACACCCATTAAACAATTAAATCAAGCGTGAAATATTGATTGCTGCTATCGTGACTTGATTGTTGCTCATATCCTGTGTGTGGCTCTGTCTATAAGGAGTAAACTGTGCTATTAGTTAATGCCAAATGTACTGCAGGTAGCTTTACATACATTAGCTTACCAATCCAAATGAACAAAGTGGAACAGAAAACTGTATTAATTGTGGATGGGGACTTTTGGCAACCCAATAGTTATGCTCATTTGCCTCCTTGCTGAAAGTTTGATGAGTAGATCCTTACCTGTCTCGTGTCTGTATGGCATTCACTCCATCAACTCAAATGACTCTGCAGTAGTCATTGGTATTTATCGTCTCTAGCTCCAGTCGGCAGTGCTGTAAATATGACACCTGGGTGGACATGCTAATTTTCCTTTTCCGGAGTGACTCTTTCATCTGTTTCTATCTGTGTATGTCTGTAAGTGTCTCATCTATATATTTATGTATTATTAGCATACCTGGCGACAGTCCATCATCTGCGACTTTATATCCGTGCTGTGATGTCTCTCAGAGCACACAAACACTGTGAACACACCGCAGCTATATTTAATTTTTACACAGTCTATAGACTGCACACAGCAACAACTGTAACATTGTTTTCCAAAATGTCCAACTATTCCATTAGTAAAGTCGGTATTGGCCCTTATCCAGTGCATCCCTGCTCATCCCCATAACTTATCTGTGACAAACTCCTACAGCTGGAGCCTCTCCCAGCATGCACTGGACAAAAGACAAACCAGTCTTCTACAGGTTTTTACACATTCATACTTGTGAGTGATTTAGAGTCTCCAGTCCATATTTTGGATTGTGTTAAGAAACTGTAGAAACCCAGCAGGCCATGTAAACTCAGACAGAGAAAAGACGGGGGCAGGTAAAACAGTGGGAGTCATTCTTACCGTGAGTAACTAACCGCTGAGAACAAACAGTGTTCAGAAAAATGAAAACGTGAAAAAGAGCGTAGAGAAACCCGCCGCCAAGACTCATCATATTGTTCTCATGGATGAATTTACTGCTTTCATTGTATTTACTCAAACTGTTTTTAGCTGTCTTAGTCAGCGTCCTCCATGTATGACTCAGCCTTAGGTCAGATTATTTGGGTGGTTAGCAAAGGGCTTCGGTCAATGTCATAGTCAGTTATCACTCACAACACTCTGCTCATGTCCTGCTTCTGAAACGTGACTCATTCACATCGCACCCAAAACAAAGAAATATTGTTCGTGTTTGCTTGTTATACTGCAAACTGTCAGTCAGAAACTGTATTGACAGTACATCACGACTTTTTACCACAAGAATAGAGCCTCCCTCCTGGCCAGCTTCTCATCTTGGCTTCCTCTTGCCTTTGTTCCTGTCAGCATGTCTGTCTGATCCATCACATTTTTTTTATCTCTGTCTTATTTAATTTCTCTTGTTGAAAGCCCTTTCATTTCCATCTGGTGATGATGAAATTCACTTTGATGCTCTCAGCCTAGCGGAGGCAGCATACAGTACACACACCACAATGGCTTCACCTTCAGAGAGCGGGATTTACAGCATAACATGATGCAGGGTACCACATCTGCCAATATCGAACCGTCAAAACCGTCATATTTAATTTTCATTTCTGACTGACACTTTTGACAGTCTTATTATTCCGATTGTTTTTCTGTTTAAAGGGTTTTGGGGGAAGGTTTTCCTGATCCAAATCGAGGGTCTAGTGACAGACGATGTTGGGCGGTGCAAAGATTGTAAAGCCCATTGAGGCACATTTTTGTGATACTGGTCTTCAGGTCACATTTTTAAAATTGGTTCCAAGTGTGTTACATGCAAAGATGCAGAGTATATGTGAACAGTTCATTCACGAATTATTGGAACGTATCAGCGAATTGTTTCAAATCTGTGGCTGTACCTCAGGTGGTAGAACAGATTGTCATTGTTGTGTTGGTGGCCCAGCTCCTCCTTTCCACATGGGACTCAAGTTGCTCCCAAACGGGTTGTATGTTAGTGAATAAAATGTAAGTCGCTTTGGACAAAATTTGCTTGGCTTCTGTGAAGCTATACATCAGCATATGCTCACATAGACAGTGCCAACATGCTACACGTAAAAATCACCGTCTTAGTTTAGCGTGTTAGCATGCTAACATTTGCTAACTAGCACTAAACACAAAGTAGACAGACTCTGCTGGCTTGGCTAAAAATACCCCAGTAATGATGTGCTTTACACCAAAACTAAAAGGACATGTTTAGGGTTTGTTTGAGGCAGCTTTTGCACCTTTTCAAACATTTCAAGGGTGAGTGATTTGAAACAGCCCCAACTGCTTGGCAACTCACCCTTGCTCTATAAACTAAAACTTGTGACTTTGTGACACTATTGATCACTTTGGGAGACATAATTGGATTGTTTGTACCTTGGCACAGGGAGGTATGAGCAGAGAATAGGATCCATGTAGCAAGTTGGTTGGTTTGGATGCATCATGGTGGCTATGGATGGCAAAGTCATACTTTATTCTGTGGTGGAAATATAACGCAAATTGAAGCTCTGACAGAATTATAGATGCATTACAGATGCAGTGTTGATATTGATAGATAGATATATTCTCACAGTCTTATAAACATAACGGGGATCGTCTGTATGACATCCATGACCTTGCTGGTAACTGTAGTATAGATAGGTGTACTGATCCGCTTCAGAGCCTGTCTGGCCTTTGTCCTGTCTTGTCAGTCAAAACTAGAACAGACTGAGCCCAGCATAGCTACTGTACACACAACAGTCATTCGGTTGCAACCCTGAGGTCAGTTTGAGTCCATGCACCGATGTCTGAGCGCTTAGCATGTCCATGCAAACGCACCCCACTCAGAGTGATCGGCTACGGGGAATAATGGGTCGGAGGGTCAGAGAGAAAAGCTTTCATCGTCTGTGTCATTGGGACTATTTATAGAGAGTACGCAGTGTTGAAGGAGACCGTCTATTATTTATCAACACTGTATGTCAGCTGTGTGTACTACTTTGACTTTCTAAGTCATTCAGTTACTTAATAACTCTACTTTCTCTCGCTCTATCTCTATCCGTCTGTATCAATACACACACACACACACACACACAAACACACACACACGTGCGGTGTCTTGACGCCTGCCCCACATCTCTCTGTCTCTCACCCTGTGTCTCTCTCTCTGTTACGATCACCACGGGGATTTAGGTGCTGTTGGGTCTTGTTCTCAATCACTCCACTATAGTGCATTCTCCAGCAGAAGCACATGTCCGTCCCAATGTGTTTCCACGGCTTGTTTAAATTATTCACATCAGGGCCATTACTGGGACCACTCGAGGGGGAGGGGGGTGGATAGTAAAAGGGGGGTTGGGGGCTTTACTATACACCCCCCACATCAGGATGAGGCGTGTGGTCTATGAGGATGGGGGGCCACATTTCCTGGATTTTCACCACAGTGGATTGAGAGTGCCTGAGTTCCTTTACAGTGGCTCTGCTCACAGGGTTGAATCACTCTCAGCAACATTTTTGGGGTGAATTATTGAAAGCCTCCCCGATGCGACAGAGTGCACCGTTAATCTGTGCGATTTCAGGCTTTCATGCTGAAGTACAGATGACCAGGAGTCAACGGTCTTTGATTTCACAGACACCAGGTGCGTTTGCGTAAGTGCAGTGCTGTTTCCAAGGCTGCAAAATCTCTTTTAAATAACATTGATCTCACTGTGGGAAAGTCCTCTGAGCAAAAAATAGGCCTAAGGAGTGATTTACTAGCATGAGCACTCTTATTTAGTCAATGTTGTTCAAATTAATAGGAACAAATAATAATCTTTATGTTTTAGAGAAGAGCCATCTTTGTTTGTCAGTATGAATAATTATCTAGAAAGTACGATTCCCCACATTGTGAGTATGTTTCACAATGGTATTCTCATTAAAATACACTCATATCAGCTGGAATAGTTTAACAAAAATGACACTTTTTCAGGCAGTTGTCTGATCTTCAGCAGCCAGTTGCACAACAATGTGCCTATCAAGTCTAACTCTGACCACTCCCTCTTCGTCTTTTAGTCAGCTCTAAAAATCATAGTCTGTGAACTCTGTCCTCTTGCTGACAGTGCTGAGCCAGCGGCCAGGCTCCAACCCACCACTCAGTTGCACTGTATCTTTGTCATTTATCTAAATCCCAGAAATCAATTACAGCACGCTAAGGTGCCAGGGTGAAGGATTTGATTTTTAATTTTCTCCTTGCTCCTCAGGCACTGGCACATGCCCCTCTACTGGCATTGAGGCTTATGGATTAAGCAGAGGTAGACAATTCTCTGGCTTTACATATCTTGGATATTAGCAGTTGCACATTTTTGTATTTATATTTCTCCGTGTTATCTTTTCAGATATGAGTTTCTATGGTGTGACCACAAAATAGTGCAGATCCATTTCTTTGTGGGCTATTTTCTTTGCTCAGCCATTAACTCCTGAGTTACAACTTGCCACTGTTCCATAAATTTAGATATTACAGAAACTTCATTACAGCAACCTGCCTGTTAAAGAAAAGTTTGTTTGTAAAGTTTTAATGTGTACTGTTAACATATGATTATTACGGTTTGTTAGCTTAATGTGGACGCACCTGATGTGGTGCAGCTAAACTGGATTTCGCTTCCCATTCATTAACTTTAGGAACGAGGCAACACACATTCGTTGGGAGCCATGAATCGACCTTTTACCCAGAAAACATTTTGAATTGTCATGACAGGAAAAGCACAGGTATAACTTCTAACAATAACAATGGCTCTGCTCTATTAAGTGTCCTAGGAAGCACACACAATACCAAATCCTGGAACTGGCTCAGCTAAATGGAATACGGTACATAGTTAATATATGCTTTTCCTGCTTTGACATATCAAAATTCCATGTAAAAGGTCTTTGCCCCTGCCTCTTTCGCTTTGTGCACTTTGAGTTCAGTCTGGTGTCCAGCCAGTTTGAGAGAATATTCCTCGTTTCTTTTTGTTCTGGTTTTATAGCAGCAGGAAAGGAGGGACTACTTGTGTTACTTGCTGTAGTGAGTGCCAGGACAGGGACAGTGATTAATGACAGTAAAGAATTTAGTGAGAATTTGTGTAATTTAAAAATTTGTGCAGCCATAGTTAGCTCGCTCCGACAATTCCAAAACTGTAAATCTGTCTTTCACGCCCACCTCACGGTGGTTGGCCAGGTGTGAGAAAATCTCTCTCAAGCTTTCCTCCAGAAAAGACTGAAAATGTGTGCCATTTTCCCCATATTTAAACAATTATTCTGAACCTCTTTTCACTCTGCCTTCATATGTGGCTGTTCAGAACAGCTATAAACACTTTGGCCTGCCAACAAGTTTTCAAGTGTAACATGGCCCTTGGTTAACAGGTCTATGTAAGCCAGGCCTCCTCTCGGATTCCCCTACTTTCTCAGGATCAACATTTCCATTGGGACAACATTTTACTGGGACTTTACCTTGGCTTGTCTTTCCTCATTGTTACATACTTTGAGCCAGCTGCACTTTGACAGTGCCATAGAGAAACCCACTGCTAAAACATACCCATGCCCAAACTGACCCCAAAAACACACCAGGTAAGTCCAAAGAGGGACCAAATGCCACCCTCTTCAACAAACTACCCTAAAGGGGAGTAACTGGCACAAACAGAAGAACCAAACACTTCCACCTCCTGAAATGGTTGGTGAATAGCTCAAAAATAGCTATGGCAAAAACAACAAACCAATCTACATTTTCACTTCTCCAAGCCGAGTAGCCACTATGTCTGCCACAGGAGCTAGCAACACTCAGGCTCATTTACTCCTAAATTCTGAAATATTTTTTTCCTGGAAGAGCCCCAACTTACTCAAACCGGCTCAAAGTATGTGATAATAAGGGTACACAACCCAGGTTGAAGTGCCAATAAATATGTTTTCACTACAAGGTAACCTTTTTCATTTACAGGCTGTTCGTTTTATAGTAATTACAAGAAATGTTTAAGCAATAAGCAAGTAACATTGATGCTAAAGGAAATGATTGAAGTGCAATTAACACAGAACAAAAAATGAGGATGCATGAGGCATGGGGGTCAGCTGCATCAGTACTGTAGAAGATTTGTGGCTGTGGAAGAAATGTGTGTGCATGCATTATATGCTGCAACCTGAAAAAACATACTAAAGAAACATCCAAGGTTTAGCATGAGTGCACTGTTTGTATTATACAGAAGAACAATACAAGCATCCTGTGTTTTTCCCACCCCCCCCCCTCCTTTTGGTAGCCATCTACAGGTGACTCAAAACATATCTTTTCAAATGTTTCCCCCCTCTGTGACCTGACTGTTTAGTTGCATTTTTATCAGTTTGAAGTTGGCATATTTTTCTGACAACCAATTTCAAAGATAGAATCTCAATTTCAGGCCATTGCACGGCACCTCTTGAGAGGGACCCCTGTTCTGTCGGGGTCACTTAACAAGCTGTAAAAAACAATTTCTTCGGCCAGCAGCAGTCACAGCTTACTCCTTGGGATTTACTATCTGGCCATGATCATTTAGAAGACTGAGGTCTTATCAGAACCACATGTCAGTGGGCATGTAACCTGTCCCACATTCTCGCTGTGCTTAAATGTCCACATCGTCAACAGCTTCTGTTAACACACAGCCGACACCTTGCAGTCTTTAAACATAGCAGAGCAGGGCACGAATTCCTGAGAAGTGATAAGACCAACTGTGTCTGCACTCTGTGGCCTCAATGTTGCTATGGTTATCTCTACATAAAGATAGCAATGGAATCCATTACCTAGTCTGGGGGTTGGGGGAAAGGGTACAGGGCCTGATGTCAGTGCATTTGATTAGAAAAAAAAGTCTGAAGGGTGGCACTTATAACCTCTCTCACATAATTTCTCACACTATATATTGCATGTTTTACCTGAACCAGTAACAAGAAGATCAGCTGGGTCAAACCTCCCCTTTGTGGCATAATATGTATAAGCGATAACAAAACCTGACATCCATGCAAAGAGGAAAGAGTGAGAAAGGGGGTAGAGATTTGTCATTGTACGTGCTTGTTGAAGCACAGTGCAGCAGGAAGGTCAGGTTTCAGTCTTGCGCTCGGCCTTTGCAAAGCTCAAATGCTCTTCGAAGAAAAGACTCGGGGTTTTGAAATGGTGGTGAACTGTAAAGGACTCCCCTGTCTCTCTGTCTGTCTCTGTCTCACACTGATTTCTCAGACGCACACACACACATACACAAACACACACACACACACGCCCTCCACCTCCCTCTCCCCTTTAGAAATTCTAAACCTCCTTTCAGCTCTGTTTGTGAGCGGAGGTCATGGTCGAGCTGCCAGCCTGGGAACAGTGGCAGCCAGTATGGGACCAGGAGCAAGAAATCAGCGGAATAGTAAACAGAGACAAGAGCGTGTGTCAACAGAAAAGGCTCGGAGAGTGCATTTCCGTTTGGCCTGAGCAGCCCGGTGTAAAAGCACAGCTGAAATGATATGATGACTTAATGTATTCTCAAGTACCTGACTTTTACACATGCTATTGTGGGATTGATAGCGTGCAAGCAGAGAAATGCTAACAAGGTACTTGTATGCCACAGGATGGCCTTTAAAGCAGAACCACTTGGTAACTGAAAGATTGTTTTTCGGGACATTTTCCCTGGCCAGTAAGGTGTGAGATGGAGTTGATACTGAACAGAGATGTTGCAATATGAGTGTTTGTTATAATTTTCTAGCGCTTTAAAATTTTACTCCTCTGCATAACCATTTCACACATGAATGAGTAAGTTTGACATTTTGCTTCCTCACTTTCTTGCCTAGTTAGATGAGAAGATCGATACCACTTTGATGTCTGTGTCTAAAATCTGAAGCTACTACGAGCGGCTAATTAGCATACCTAACCCGTTAACTTGGGACACTAGCCTGGCTTTCTCCAAAGGTAACATAATCTACCTACTGGCACCTCTAAAGCTCAAAAGTTAATGTTATGTCATCCGGTGGTATAAATCTTCTCATATAACTAATTTTACATACTGCATTATCTTTGCGAGTCCGAGGACATGATACACAATTACTTATTATACAAGATTTGTGCACCATTATTACCAAGCGTAGCAAATACAAAACATGTTGTAATGTACAACTGATGTAGAAGGTTATTCAGTTCTGTCATTAACACACAGCAGTGTTTCTAAGAAGCTCCATGTGTGTCCCATCCCACACGGTTGTTTTTGTGACCTTGCAAGTCTTTCAGTGATCAGTTTTTTATCTTTTTTCTCCTCTTCTTTTATCTTCATCCAAGGCCAGCTTTATCTCCGTTGTGGGTGAGTAGATGAAAGAATAAAGACAGGGGCTTCCCTGGGGGTTGTGTTTAGGTCAGTGCTTTCCACAACTTTTGAATACCACTTTATTTCCAAGGAAAAGCAAGAATGTGCTAAAGCTGCAGTCACCTGAGCCTCTGTAAGACTTCCCACTTTGTTGTTGCACTACCACTATGTACACTATGAGTTTCCTCTCACAATGACTCCCGTTAACCTCTGCAACGGCAGCCTCTGATGGATCTCTGAAGAATCTGAGAGTGTGACAGTGTTGTGTTTATGGGTGGCCTCCTCTGTGCTGCAGGGCCCTGGTGGAGCTGACGAGGTGCCGTCTCCTGACCCTTCCCATTCCCAGCAGCCCAGAGTCCAGCACAGCTTTGTCCAGGAACATTTCCAGGCACAGTACAAGTGAGTCTCCTTTCTTAACATACCACACTTGCACCTGCCAGACACGAAATCCGCACATTCCTTTGGAAGATGGAGTTTACTACTACCATGTGAAGATGTTATGGTGTAATAAATGACTATTCACTAAACCCCTCCCCTAAACTGTGATTCTCAAATCATGACTTTACAACAGTAAGCACAGCAGGTCTGTCAAACAATTTCTCCGCATGTTGAAGCTGTACGCGTGGGTCTGTAATAAAAGTGATACTCTTTTAGAGTTACATTTGGCAAATACATTGGTTTAAACATACTGTTTAAAAATACACAAATAACCTTATAATTGTCCATGTATGAGCTATGCGGCTAAAGAGTTTTATGTTGGAATGAAATAACTGATGTTGCATTTTCCCTAATGCTAACTCTAACTAGCTAACTAAACTGCAATATAAGCGTAATGCTGACTTTATTTCAATGTTTTCCACATGAATCATCAACTGGAGAGGATGCTGAATTTTTGCCTAAGATATTCTTTTAGCGCAATATCATGCATGTAGACATCAATTGCATATTTTAGACTCATTAGGGTTCTAATTTCTAAACGAGTCAGCTTGACACATTCAAAAATCAGCCAGCATTAGTTCATATGGTTCAACAAAATTAATAGTTACAGCTAGAAAACGTGAGCCTGCTTTTGTCTTTTCTTGTCTGAAATCAAGGGCCCATTTTTTCAAAAAAGGCAAGAATTTTTCCACCATTATCGTGTATAAACCGCCTACATGTATTCTGTGAGAATGGAAAAGTGTAGCAAACAGTAACTGAGGGGGGTCAGGACTAAGCAAACAGTCAATTCCCGAATCTAATACCTTAGGAACCTTTTAAGTTTTGCCTCTATTATAAATATTAGGGATACACTCTATGTTCGGCCACCGAAATTAATCGGCCATAAATAGCAAAAATAGCACTTCCGATGTTTGGCCTAGTAAGTCAAAAGACCAATTAAATTTTACCGAACAATTACATTGACATGTCGGCAGTGTGGAGGCATTTTAAAGTGTCTGAGAAAGAAGAAAGAGAAAAGAAAACCATGTCAATTGTTTCTGTTTGCAGACACTGTCTTGCTGAATTGTCTCCTAGCACATCACTCCATCTGTGGTCTGACACGCTTTGAGTGTTTCTCTCATTCATTTCTGAGAGGGCGATTAAGCTAGCCGCACCTAAATTTGGAGTGCACACGTATTCAACCCTTTATGGTAACTGAAACGCACCACAGCGAGCTGACAGGCAGCTTAGCGACTTTATCCTGTCAATTTCTCTCTTTACAAAGCCAAGTGTTGCAGTATGGGAGTCCTACATGAAGAGAGGCCGTGATGTCTTCATGTTACATGATACGAGAACCACAACATTTATCAAATTGGGTCGAACTTGATGAATTTAGTGCAATGATACATCCGGTTTTCAAAATGTCTATACAGTATGGAAACAATTAATTAATAATTAATTAATTGGATTATATTCACAGAAAGCATCAAAGATATTACGCGTCCATTAATGGACACGTAATTTACTTTACCGGACCCTCTTAGGCCTCGGAACCACCCACCATATCCTGTAGGAAACACTGAGTAATAAGCACATTTTGACTATTTAATTTCTGCAATGGTAAAAAAAATGTATTTGAATGTGAATGTATTTGTTTAGTGTTTGGTATTCGGTATTCAACAAATTTTTCATTATATTCAGTTTCAGCAAGAATTTTCATTTCAGTGCACCCCTAATAAATATGATACCATATTTTAATGGCTTTATGGCCTTGATGGAATGTGAAATGATTTCTCCTATTTTCTCCTAATGTAGTTTTCCCAGTGCAAAACAGAAGAGCTATTTGTGTGTCGTAAGTTCTTGTTTTTTGTAATTTATAGTTTCTCCCATTGTCTGTTATTTAACATATAACAATAGGATTTTTTGCCCACTACAGCAACAACACCACAGTTGACAAAATGGAGTCCACTAACACAACAAAACGACTGGCTCCCTCCAACTGAAACTCTGCATGAGGAAAACATGCAGAGTAGCCCTTCAGGCCAAAAAAGAATCACATTAGCCATGTTTCCATCCAGTTGTCATGCGAATTTTAAGCTTACTTTTGAAATGTCGCAAAAAAAAAAAGAAGAAAGAAATTGCGAAATATGTGCATTTCCATCAGCTTGTTTGGAGCGAATAAACAAGGCTACAGCAAGTGTTGTTACGTCAGTAGTTGACGTTACACGTGGCTGTTATCAGTGTTGGGAATGTTACTTTAAAAAAGTAATTATAGTTACTCACTACTTGTTCCAAAAAGTAAAGAGTTATTAACTGAATTACTCTATAATAAAAGTAACTCATTACCAAAGAAAGTAACTATTTGCGTTACTGTTAAAAAAAACGTTGCTATGTGTTAAAGAATTTGAGGTTTTTGAGCAGTTTTCACAAGTCAGTTGAAATGAGTAGAACAGACAGGTGTTTGTAAATAACTTCCGATATTTATTGCACGTGGACAGACAGCAAGAGCTTTATCCTGATATGCTTCATTAAATTAGAGTTGCTAACAACGGATGTCGACAAAGTCTTCGCTCCTGGACAGCTCCTGGATGTATTACATCAGGCCTATTCAATTGGCTGCCCACATCCTGCCCCAAAGCAACCCCCATGTGGCCCAGCGCATAATGTAATGACAACAAAGGTAAACTACATGTGTAGTGTATGGAATTAGCTAAAGAGTGAAATCGTTTCCTTCTCATCTTGGTTGAGTTTCACATGCGTTGTACCAACGCCAATCAAGGCTCACCTGCCCAACCTGCAGCCTCTCCGTTCCTGTGTGTGTTTCCAGAGCGCCTCCACTCCACACACACGCATACACACACACACGCACACGTCGGCCAGCTGATCAGCGTTAGGACGTTGACAACAACTATGCTCGTTAAGTAAGTGGTGCAGTAAAAGGCTCATAGGCTACTTTACCAACATTCCTGTTTAATAAGCATAAACACGCAAAACGCGATGTTTTGTTTCTGCTCAGTCTCTCATCCTTTGCAGCTGTATTTAGGTTTTACAGGCACAGTGCTAGTTCAGCTGATAGATCAGTGTTACAAACAAGCTGAAGTGAAAGCTGTCTGTCTTTAGCTGTGTTTCTAATTGAATAGCCCTGCATTACATGCACGTTCTTGCCTTTGACCACAATGAATTTGAAGTAGTGTTTATATCTCCACTTTGAAAATGCCAACCTTTCATCGGATCGCTCCTGACTGGCCATCTCTGCTGCTTCATTGAATCTGTTTAGCTGTTGTGTGTGTGTGTGTGTGTGTGTGTGGATTACACAGTTTATTTAATCAATAGTAACGCACCGCATTTAACATACAGTAACGATAACGGCGTTGTAACGACGGGGAAAGTAATTAGTTAGATTACCCGTTACTGAAAAAATAAGATGTGATTAGATTAATCTTTTAAACGGCGTTATTCCAAACACTGGCTGTAATAAACAACATGTATGGGTTCCAAACCAGAAACAAAACCAGTTGCTTGAACCTGATGGCAGGTCATCTTAGAAAAATGGAGAGAGGTCCTTAGAAATGTGTTTCAAGTGGACAAGTTGCTACCAGCCATGTCTCCGCATGTTATGGTAATATCCGGTGTTATGCCAGTTTTACATGCCTCCCTAGAATTACATGCACCTCCAAATAATGCTTTTAAACGCTATATAATGTCAAAGTGTTGATTTTAGCCTGGAAGACATAATGTCTTGCAGGCTAAAACACTTTGGCATAGTACCAAAGGTACACAATATAGTAATATGGAAAGCCACCTGTAACCTTAGTATTTTGCACCAGATAACTTAAGCAACTGGTCGGCGTTAGCCAGTAAGCTAACGTTATCTAACTTGAGCCAACTAAAGCGCAAACTCACAATATGTATCACATGCTTTGCAGTTATGTTAGTTTACCTGGTCAATAGGATGAAATTCAACTCTGTTCCAAAACAAAGCAGAGGTGTTTCAGAGACTCAAGACTTTCTCTGATAGTACCCCGAAGTCGATCTCATTCTCGTTTGGCCTGACGGGCTTCAGCACATAAAGCTTTATTGTTGTTTTTTATCCTTACACTGAGTCTGTGTTTTGCGCAGAGCCAGTTGTTTTATGGTTTCAGCAGACTCCATCTCGTTAGCTGCAGTGCTGTTGCTGTGTGTACGGTCCAGATTCCCCAGGCTAAGGGCTCTGGAGCCTCCATGAATATCACAGCCAATGGATTTCCCGGAAAATCCAACCCGGAGTCTTTACATATTATTAGGCGTACTGGCCGTCAGAGGTAACAGAAATACCCGGTAAGTGGAACGTTTTATGTGAGATTAGAACCCCATCACACACAGGCAATAAAAAAGTGATTCATTTTATTTAAAAAAACTACATAAAATTGCTTTAAAAGATCTACATACCTGCACATCACAAAATAAACAAGCAATATAAAGAATGATCTGATTTCAATGATCTGAGCGAGCTGTGCTCTGATAAACATGGAACAACAATTCTGTTTTCCTTGACCTGAAATGGGAAATAATAATCAAACCACTGGGGGCCAGCAGTGCATGAAGCTTCTGTCTCTTGCCTATTCATTATTCACACTGCAGTGGGAAGAAAATACGTGCCAGCATTCACATGTTGGCATGTATTGGCTGGTACCTGGTAATATTAATTCCCGTTGGACAAAACAGCAGTTTCATTTCTGTTCATTCATTATTTTGAAAGAAAAATGCTCTGGTTAATCTCTGATTTGTCAATGCTAAGTACTAATTTGTCAATAATAATAACCATTCCTGCATAGAAATAAGTTCAACATTTTGCTATAGATTGTTATCCTTTTTTTAATGTCCCGCCCCATCCAGCCTGTGATTGGTTGGTTCATGAAAAGTGACACTGACGAGCAACTTTATGCATGAAAGACAACTGAGCTTCTCCCGGCCCACTTCAGTCACATTATTCAGTATCTATTCAGTCAGTAAAGTAGTCTACTTACCTACTACTGTAATGCTTGTGTTTAAATAATAAAGGCACAATTCCAATAAATGTGACAAAAAAGAAGTTTTACCCTGAACAATGGCTAAGCAGTCCATGGGAGACCCCAGGTGAGAGGTTGGAGGGGCAGGGATAAACAGTGATGTGAAAAAGTGTTTGTCCCCTTCCTGATTTCTTATTTTTTTGTATGTTTGTCACACTGAAATGTTTCAGACCATCAAACAAATTGAAATATTAGACAAAGATAATACAAGTAAACACAAAATGCAGTTTTTATTTATTAGGTTTTTATTATAAGGGGGGGGGGGTCCAAACCTACATGTCTCTGTGTGAAAAACTGAGGTAGAGGAAAAAGATCCTCAAAAGCTAGACATCATGCTGCTATCCAAAGAAATTCAGGAACAAATGAGAAACAGAGTAATTGAGATTTATCAGTCTGAAGAAGGTTGTAAAGCCATTTCTAAAGCTTTGGGACTCCAGCGAACCACAGTGAGAGCCATTATCCACAAATGACGAAAACATGGAACAGTGGTGAACCTTCCCAGGAGTGACCGACTGACCAAAATTGCCCTAAGAGCACAGCGACGACTCATCCAAGAGGTCACAAAAACCCCACAACAACATCCAATGAACTCCAGGCTTCACCTACCTCAGTTAAGCACTCATTCGTCAACCTCTGGATATGATGCTGAGCATGTGCACTCAGCTTCTTTGGTCGACCGTGGCGAGGCCTGTTCTGAGTGGAACCTGTCCTGTTGAACCGCTGTATGGTCTTGGCCACCGTGCTGCAGCTCAGTTTCAGGGTCTTGGCAATCTTCATATAGCCTAGGCCATCTTTATTTAGAGCAACAGTTCTTTTTATCAGATCCTTAGAGAGTTCTTTGCCATGAGGTTCCATGTTGAACTTCCAGTGACCAGTATGAGTGAGTGTGAGAGAGATAACACCGAATTCAGTACACTCACTTCTTTACATTGTAGCAAAGTGTCATTTCTTCACTGTTGTCACATGAATAAAAGATATAATCATATATTTACAGAAATGTGAGGGGTGTACTCACTTATTGTGAGCTACTGTATGTGTATGCAAAACAAGGTAATTATTTGTATCAGTCATTCTCGGCGGCATTTGCAAATAAAGGATCAAATCACCCTCCCCAAAAAAATGCTTACTGTCTGTGTTGATGTCGGCTGTACTCCTATGGAGGAAATCCTTATATACCGTATCATGGAAGTCAAAGCTAAAACAGCCACTGCAAACACAACTGTCTAAGAGTCCTGTGTCTTGTCCAAGGATGATGTTGTACCCACCGAACTAAAGATGTGGGCACAACAGTCTCTGATAACATTGTTGCTCTGGAAAAGTAAAATATAATTGTATAACACCTTCATGAAATAAGGTCTACATCACACAGCCCACCTATGCTTATATCATACTTATGCTTCATTGATCTTGCTGGATACAGCTGATGTAATGGAGATGTCATTATTTCTTTTACACAGAGTTCCTCAGAGACTCAAATGCCTGGCTAGAAGAACAGTAAATCTACACAGCCCCTCCAGTATTTGCCAAGCAGATAAGAGCAGTAAAACTGAAAAGCTTTAATGAAAAACTGCCCTGGTACACTAACCTCTGTGTCTCTTAGGGGAAAAGAAATCCCTTACTTACTTGGAATTCTTACCTTTTGTGCTGGGTGAAATACAGTAATTGCAGACAGTTGTTAGCTGTGCCAGTGGTCAAGTATTCTCACCGTTGTATTGCCTTGGGAAATTGTCTGATGTATTCTGGATCAACAAGGGATTTTTTTCTTTACTAAACTGGTTACTGTTGCTCTGTGCTGATGTACAGCAAAGCTCCCCAAAATAGGCTTTTCATCCCGCTGTATTATCACCATTTCTAATGCAGCTGGGTGTCATCATGACTCCCATCAATCAGTCATCCAGGAGATAAATAGACTTTTCATTTTTTACACAATATATGCATCTGTCAGCTGTGGTCTACTGGGAGAGTAGCATCACTCAGATGTCGAGTTTATCTGGCCATCTTATATATGTGCCATTTTTATGTTTTGGTCTGGTCTAAGAAAACATTGATATTTATTCAGCAGATTTGTTGCGGTCACAGTGTTAAAAGACATTGGTCAGTGGTCAGTTACTCACAGCTTCCTTTAGTGATGTTTTGAGGACTGCACACATTTAGACCCCTCATGGGGTGCATCATCCTATCAGTAAGACTTAATGCTTCACAGTCTTTCTTTCTTACCTATGTAAGTGCCACACTCTAATCACATCTTACTTCATTTACACAGATCAGCTGTATCTTATGTATCCAGCTCCTGATGCTGATGCAAAAGCCCAACACCATCAGGACTAATTCCATAAATGATGGTGCACACTGACTGATTATTGAGGTCTTAAATTCAGCCACAAAATTGTATCAATGCTTAATTAATAAAATTTCCCAAGTAGCTCCTCCAGACTGAACTGCTCTTGTTTGTCAGCATTATCCAAATCCTTGGAAAACTGGCAGCTCTGTGTGAATGCCAGTAATACATCTGTCACAGCGTATCTCTTAATTGCTACCCTCACTGTCAAATGTTTCAGCTGTGACACCTTGGGTGTGTCTAGACAGGAAGCAGCAGTCTTAGCAGCCTGGCATGCAAAATGTGTTCCTCTCACCCACTCAAATACTGTGCTATCCATGGAAAGTGGGTGAGATGGTACAAAGGGAATATATACTTGACTGGGTTGGCTAAGCACAAACTTAATAAGGAGCTGTAACATACACAGTGTGTGTACAGTTTGAGTCTATTTATTAATGCAAAAATACCGAACACACATTGTAAGGCTGTGAGGTTTTAAATTGAGATGAATGCATTTCTAATGTATTATCACTGCTGTTATTGGACTTTGAACAAATATTTCTTGACTCCTGCCCCTCTCTTTTCCTCCTGACTCCCCACCACTGCCTGTGTAACTTCGCAGTGCAGTGTCCAATGTGATACAGCATCACGGGTTGACAGACCGGAGAATCATCCTTGTAATAGCCCCGTTTGTCACTATGCAATCATCACGGCCATTATACATGTTCAAACAAGTTCAGTCCAAACCAACCAAGCGTTATTTGATCTTAATTTATGTTATCTGTCATCGCATGCTGGAGCTGATCAGAATCTGAGCTAAACTTTAGGTCAATGTGCATTCAAGCTTCATTTTGTGATGAATTTATTGTCATTTTCGTTGCAGTATGAAACACAGCTCTTACCTCTGTATCAAAAGATCTGAATTCTATTCTATCAACACTGATTTTTACATCTATTGCTCTTTAGCCCCTTTGATCAAGTAAGAACATCTTAAATTAGATCAAAGACTGTGATCTTTGTCTATGTGTGGGTGGGTCATGGGCTGTGGTCGGTGACGGCTGCAATGAAAATGTCTGTCTGTCAAGCATTGTTCATTACAGTGAAGCCAAGTGACAGGCAGCCGAGCGTTTCAGATTACAAACGTGGTGCAATTTCAGTTGGAACGCAGCTCGTCTTACTGCCATGCCGCTTTCTCTGAGAGACCCTCGCGTCTTATCTCTGAATCAGTCGGACTGTGTATCCGTTGTTTTGATCATTTCTCCCGATTTATTTGTTATGATTTGAAAGGAAGGATTGGGTAACCAGTACTTTGGAGTTTACAGACCCAGTAATGGGTCTGTTTATTATGTGTATATTGTAATTTCAATTATGAGGCACACATTAAGCTTAATGCCTTTTCCATTTCAGAGCATTAGATGGTGAATAAACTACTACTGTTCTTCCCCCCAAACAGAGGATTGCTGCCAGGCTCAGTGAGAAGAATTAGCTGCCAATCTATTAGACGTGAACCTATTGAGACTTTTTGTTTTTTTAATTGTCTCCCGTAGGAAAGAAAATCAATCAGAAAAAGATACCTGGATGATGTATTACTACTACTAAATTCAAAGCTGCAGGAGTGTGTGGATGTGCAAAGCATAAAGCTCAGATTATCTTCAGCATGGCTGCATCCCAGACAGGGGGATACATACCTCTCAACCTTTGCATGCTTCCTCCATTAGAGCATCACCAGAATATCACCTCTTCCTTTGCTTCTTTTCTCTTTTTAAGTGTTCTAGAGCAGTGTGGGCAGCATCTATGTTTTAGTGGAGCCGGAGTGTGATTTGTATGCATGGAGTGCAGTTACCCTCACTGTTTCCTGGCGAGAATAAGACATCCGTAGGGCAGCCATTCTGCTCTGCCAAGAGGGAGAGATCCACTAAGAGCCTGTGTCAGCTGGGCTTGCTTGAACAGAGCTTTATTCACTGCCCCCTCTCCTGCCCCACTTGGTCTGTCAGGTGCCTTCCTATAAGGATAACTCATTTTCACTTCATCTGTAGCTTAATTTCCCATGGTAGGATGGCGAGTGAAGGTTGTAAAAGTTCAACACGCATAAGCTTGGGGAGTTAAAATGTTTCTTAAAATGAAAAAAGACATGAGAATTAGTAAGAAGATGGGGAGTGTTTTTTGGGCATGGTTCACCAGAAGGGAATTTGGGATTTGAAATTATTCAATTAATTAATTTAAATATGGTCCTTTTACAGTATGTTCATCATGATTTAGAAAACATGATTTTTCTTTCTGTGAGATTTAAGGCTCCCAAAGTACTCACACTCAGTATAAAACTCTCTATGTACTTTATTGCTGCTGGGTGACGCTTCACGTGAGACTTTTATCAAATTACGTGCAGCAAGGTGCTTTCCAAACTGTTACAAGGTACAAGGTTATTTATTTGTCATGGGTGTATAACAAAACAAAATTTGTAGTCCGTTCATGCGACACTAAGGGTATGTTAAAACATGGTATCATATAAAATAAAACAATATATACAGCTATTTATCTACGTACATATATACACGTATACACCCAGAACATTCCACAGTGCTTTTTTTTTCTTTTTTGCATCTGAGTGTATGTAAACAGCAGCAACAAGATGATAAGTCACGAAAAAATGTCACAATAAAAAGTTTGACATTTAGGAAACAGTGTCCATCTTGACTGTGTTTGAGCACCAAGCATCATCAATGTAAAGCAAGTCCATCTCCTCTAATCTTGCCGGAGCCTCGCACTGACAGCTCGGTCAACTGACCACCTGCCGAGTGCTTGATCTGGGACCTTGATGGGGCAGGCCTCTGTAAAGATGTGGGCACAACAGTCTCTGATTACTGATTTTTACAGTAGCAGTGGTGAATCATATGTAATCTTTTAATGATAACTTTGAAATGTTGCACTTTTAACTGGCGTGTCTTTTTTAGAAGAATAGTTTTCATTCCCTAGCCAATCTTTTTTTAATCCCTTTTTGAACAAAAACTTTTTTTCAGCTAGGTTGGAAATGTAACATTGAAGGTTGCTTCAGCAAACTCTGGGCTTCCACTATGGCTTCAAGAAATCAGAATCTAGATGTTTTGACCATTTATCATTTTTACCATTATTTATAGCAACTTTTAACTTTCAACCATTTATCCATTTATTTATGGGTACAACCATTTATTTATTTTGGCTGTTCAGACTTCCCTCCTCATTTGCTAATGCGTTTTCATGCATTCTTAATCTCAACACATAGCTAATGTTCAAGTGTTACAGCTGAATCAATATGTCGATATATTTTTTTCAAATTCGTCAAACACGGTCTTTCCAGGTAGCTCCTGGCACCTGCAGTTGTATACTTTGGGTTATATGTGCCCCTGTTTGGGGATCACTGGTTGAGATGAAGATGTCACATGCTTTAAAACTATATATGGCTTCATGTGTCTGATTGGTTGATGTCAAATCTCCTTGTGTACAAAGTAATTTTGGTCTACACCCACTGGTCCTAATTAATTTAATCAAAGAGGTTGATAGCATGTATTTGAGACTCACTTAATTGTTTTGTATTTACAAAAGGTCTTATCCAGGAAATCCTGCACAGATTAGCTCTAAATAATGGACAAAAGATTTTATTTACTTTACAAAGTTTACAAAATCACTTCCAGCAATCAGTCCATTAACTTCAGAGGGCTCTCTGACTCATTGTTCAGACAATTAGAGTGGGATTCTTTGAAAGAGGTGTAATCATAAACAAAAGAGACTGAATGGAAAAATGATGGAATAGAAAATCACTGCTCATTGAGATATTTCATTTCTCAGTGATCGGTGTCCTTTGCATTCAGATGCAGAGGAAGGAAGGCCGTCGCTTAAAGCTCCCTACTTTTCTCTGCTCGGAATCCCGTAATGGCATCACATGAGCATTAGCAGCTGGTGAGAGTGATGCAACAAGATGGAAACAGCGTCTGCTGGTTCCCATTTATAGCCCCGATCACCCTAGAGGGCTTCTTCTACTACTTACCACACCCCCACGCCCCAACCCCTTGTCTCTCTCATTCGCACCAGTTACATCACTCATCTTTTCCGTTTCTCACAATCAGATCAAGGGGTTCTATATGGAACACTGTGTTCATTTTGACTCTGTTGTTCACTTGTGTAACAAGATTAAGCCATCTCCATTCCTGCCAGACTTAATCAAGAGAAGAGATTAATTTAGATTATTTCTGTGTCAAGTCATCACAGCTGGTTTTTCAATACTAATGTTACTGTGTGCTTTCTTTCCCCAGATCTTCATTGACGTGCCCCCACTGTCTGAAACAGAGCAACACTTTTGACCCGTTCCTCTGCATCTCACTCCCTATTCCTCTGCGCCAGACCAGGTGACCACTGCTGTTTTTAATACAGGTCTATCATCTGAAATCACGGTTCTTCTTCTCAGGTTTTTATAATTGGAAACTGATCCAAACCAATGATTGCATCTATTTTAGACAGTAGACATATGTCTGGTCTCCAAAACAATGTCAACATACAGTATAGTTTCAGTGCTTTCTGTTCACAGTCCATTAGGTAATAAGGTCAGGACGTTAAACTACTGAAAGTGGGCCATAGGCTCAATCACTATCACTCACCACCACCAACATGTGTTACCTCAATCAGCAATAAATAGTAAATTAACAGACATGTATTTAAATAAATATCTTTGAGGTTAATACTTCAAGGATTTTAAGTCATCCAGGGAATGACTTAAAATTACTTTAAGTCATTTAACCCCTTTCTTGCCTGGAGTTAGATGACAAGATTGATACCACTCTCATATCTGTCCATTAAATATAATATTATAGCTAGCGAATGGTTAGCTTAGCCTAGCACAAAGACTGGAGACAACAGGGAAAGCAGCTAGCCATCTTTCATTGTGTTCTGCCAAAAAATATAATTTCCTGTAAAATCACAAAACCATTTGTATGCCACTGCTTATGCACAAATTAGATAACACATAACGTGTTAAGTGGTGAGTTTTAGAAGTGCTGGTAGGCAAATTTTGTTACCTTGGGACAGAGCCATATTCAAAATGTTTCTAGTCTTATTGCTATAAGTTAACCGCCAACTGCCTGCAGTTTCATGTATACCGTGCCGACATTGATCAGTATTATCTCACTAGAAGAAAGGAAAATGTTAAACTACTACGTTAAGCTTAAAGCATTAAAAAAGAAGGGTTACAAACCAGCTGGAAAACACCCAGCTTTGTTCATGCACTACATACAGTAGGAACACAAGTAATTGTGAAGCTGGAGGGCTGGTATCAAAAAGGAAAAGCTGGTGGAAAACCCTCTCAGCAGTGGGGAACAATGTCTCATTCAACTTTACATCACAACACCCACTCAGCCTCCATGTCAGGCTAATGGGGGTCAGCCTGTTCAGGAAATCCTGACATTTTCAAAGAGGGAGACCCCATTCACTCTCTTTTTTTTCCAGCCAGTACCTCTCTCACTTTAATTATGTGGTAGTCTCTTTCTGAAAAACACACATAAAAAATTCACGTGCAAACTTTTGCCTTTTGCTTAAAAGTCTAGACACTGGCTTTCCCTTAAATACTCCTAACATGCTTACAGTACTTGTTTCTGGTCTTTAATGTGGTCAAGCTCATGTTGTGGAAACGAAATGACACATTTCATTTCCCACAACTAGCCTTTTTTTCTTGTCCTGTCCCGTGGAGGCAGGGCTGTTTGAAGTTGAAAAGGTGGAGCTCATGCTCAGATGCAGTATCATTCCCAGACCAACACAAACATACACTCCTCCTCCACAACACACACCTGCTTATGTGATTAAACAACATTGCTTGACATTAGCATCTGTTATTAGCTTTCAGGTTTCTACACTTTCATACAGTGGATTAACTGATTTCTCAAGCTGAGTTGACCTCTAAGGCTGGGTACAAGTTGACTGACTCTAAACATTTAATTCTAACATTAACCATAACAAATTTTTAACTACTAAAATCACTGTGGAGGCTGGCGCCTGTCACAGTATACACTGCACAAGAGTTTGGTACATGCCATACAGGTCAACTTGAGAAATATGCGTTTCGCTTTCTGGGGGAGCGTTAGGGGAGGAGAGCGTTACCACTCTCATGTCTCTATGTTCAAAATAAGTCTACAGCTAGCAGTCAATTAGCAGTGAATACCACATATAACCTTAATCTAAACATAAGCATTTGACAGAGTTTTATAGGCTAAAATGTAGCTTCTAGTCAGCACAGCCTCCTCATGTCAAGCTCTAAGGTTTGCCAGCTAGGGTTTCTTCCTTGCTTTAAGTTTTTTGCTTTTTAAATAGTTCATACAAGTTCAGCCAACATCCCCTCTAATTTGGGAAATTGTTTTAAGAGCTTTGTTCTGACAGTGTGCCAAGTCGAGAGTATTTAGTTACTGTCCTTTCTTTTAACTATGCGGCTGTAAGGGTGAGAGAAAACACTTATGAAGGGATAAACAGAGGAGAAAACAGATGGATCGTCTTTTAAAGCATTTTTTTTTATGCATTTCTCTGTGTGAAGAGTTCGGCTCACTCCCAACCAAGGCATGTCTGTAAGCTATAAACACATACTGCTTGTTACCAAACCAACATGTCCTGTGCCTAGCAATCCAAACAGTGGGCTCTGTCCTTTGGCAATTATGTGCTCTTTTTGTTATGTATATGAATATTCTATCTCAGTGACTGAAGCCATTAATCAAATTCATTAACTGAGCAACACAATAGGCCTGTAAATATCTATAGGCAGTGTTGCTATTTACAGGAATCATCATTGGAAATCATTTTAACTAAATACTGTAAGATAGTAGCAAAAAAAAGAGGGTGGTAATAATTACTGCTAAAATTAAAGCTTTTATGTGAACAGTGCAATCCAGTCCGCTTACAGAGTAATTAAGCTGTTGCAGTGTTTTATTTTGTCCATACAAAAAATGTAATTAGCATAAATTGGGGATACCTTCTTGAGCTGTGGCTTGATCAGGGCTGCCAATTACATTACTCTTTTTAGTGTGCTCTTTTGAAGTTTCCTGTTCCCCACCCAATATGTGGAACACGAGTAAACACATTGCTTCAGTAGTTGTTGTTTTTCAGATAGACAGATTTAACAATACTACTTGTGCCTAATGAGAAGCAGTAGAATTATGTAGATTTAACTCATGTTAAATATTTAAACTGGCTTCTAGTAAGTTATAGAGCAAGATGTGCTGCCAGTTTAAAAATCATTTAATGGCCTAGGGACAAAATACATTACTGATACACTTAAAGAAAATAAACCTAGTAGGTCACTAAAATCAGAGGTTCCCAACCCCAGGGCTGTGGACCAGTATAAAGCCTCTGAACATTTGCTGCTGGACAACAGGGAAGCAATTTGATTTGGTAAAAAAAGTTGAATAACAACTAATTGGAGGGTAGTTGTCGCAGTGGATAAGACACATACATGCCTTTGGTGTGAGAGATGCGGATTCCAATCTACTGTGGGACACCAATGTGTCCTTGTGCAAAACACAGACCCTAGTTGCTCCAGAGGCGTGCAACCTCTGACATACTGTATATAGCAATTGTAAGTCGCTTCCGATAAAAGCGTCAGCTAAATGAATAAATTAATGTAATGTAATGTATGTAATTTACAGGCTGTTGTAGGCTCTTTTTTTGCAATACAATATACAGATTTTCAATTAAAATAAAGATCATCTGAGGAAACCAATGCATCATCACCACCTTTCAGCGCTCAGCTGAAATACATGATAATACTGTGTGTGTGTGTGTGTGTGTGTGTGTGTGTGTGTGTGTGTGTGTGTGTGTGTGTGTGTGTGTGTGTGTGTGTGTGTGTGTGTGAGACAAATAGAGTGAGAGGTTAGCTTAGAGTTTAGAGTGCTAGCAACTAAAACAGTTTGGAGGATGAATTGCTGATATGTGACATACCTTCGTAGACCTTGATTGTGTGTTTATTCCTTACTCAAGAGTACACATGTTGTGAACGTACAAAACAACATCCTTGGCTGCAGAGCAAAGGTTACCCTGAGTTTGACTAAGAGCTGTCATCCTGCTGCTGGATGTCCTCTGTATTCACCTGTGATTACAAACCTGTGTGCTCTGACATCCTCCACTATCACTCCGCTTCTTCATCACTCTGGGCCTCATTCTACGACAATCTAGAACTTATTAAGTTACTTTGGTTAACTTAAATTCATGAACAACTTGCCCTTTATCTTTCAGTAGAAGTGTTCTGCCTTTTTGTGCAAATTTTGTCTTTCTATCTTTTCGTTTCCTTTGTTAAAACGATAAATTTGAGTTTTCTTATTTTTTAGGGTAACTTATCTATATTAATGTTCTTGTGTTTCCTTTTGCTGCTCTAACACTTCAGTATCCCTACTGTGGATCAATTAAATGTGTCTCTTGCTCTATAATAATATATAATATTATATTGAGGTGCAAAATCAATTTCTCCAAATAATATCGCTTGGCAAGGTATTTCTATGCCACTAGCTCCAGGCCCTAGACTCCCACAAGTACCTGATAGAGTTGCGCTGTATCTCCACAGTGTACTGTTATTCAAAAAAGCCATTATGTCCCAGCACCCTGCTCATGTCAGTGCTGCCTCTGGAGAGGTCAGAGCCAAGCACTCCTTGTTTTTAAAAATGCAATAGATATTCCATTATTTGGCACACATAAAACAAACTCTTAATGATCTATTATTAATGTTAAAATGTATTGATTTATTTATGAAAGTCTTCTTTTGTCCCTTCCTGGCCATAGAGGAGACTGCAGTAGAAATGGCAGAGGAATCAAAATAGAGGCCTTTCTATTTCCCAACGTCCCTGATTGTGTCTCTTCATCTGTGCAGGCCGGTGTGTGTGATTCTGGTGTTCAGCACCAAAGGACAGAGGTACCTGCGGGTCGGGCTGGCTGTGCCTCTGTTTGGCTCCGTGGCCTGCCTGAGGAGGATGGTGGCTGACGAGGGGAAAATTTCCCCAGACCAGGTAACATAAAGCAGGAATAAATACTCAGTGTTTTAAACCACAAACTACTGTAACAAGGCAGCACAGCTCACCTTGGCTGATTCATGAGTGTGATCGGGGTGGTTTGTGGATCTTATTTTGACCTTTCCTTGCATGCCATTGGCTTAAATTTGCTCTCGCTCACTTGGCTAAACAACATTAAGCTGGATGTGAGATTAGCTAGAACAGTAGTGCAAAGGTTGGCCTTCCATCAGGTGAGGTAAAAGTTTACTCTCACAGCATAATAAGATTAATACACTGTTACATAAACTAACGGTGTGTGTGTGTGTGTGTGTGTGTGTGTGTGTGTCTGTCTCTAGGTGATCCTGACAGAGGTTTACTCCACAGGGTTCCAGCGCTCCTTCTTTGATGAGGAGGATCTGACCAGCATAGCTGAAAATGATGTAATCTACGCCTTCCAGGCTCCGCCCCTCTACATCAGAGGAGGCTCTGCACGGATCTCAGGTAGCTGCATAACTGAAAGTAATATAACAGGCTATTTTTAGTTAAAGCACAACACACATTGTCTTGTTGGTGCAGCATTAATATTTTCCCTTCTTAAATGTGGACGTACACACAGATCTGTATCCAAACAAACCAATCCTGTTCATTTACTTTGCTTAATGAAACCCTCAGGGAATGCACCTTAGTGCAGGGGGCCCTTGGGGAGCACATTAAGTAGATAACGTCACATAGAGCTCTGTGAATTACTGTGCAGATTTTTGTCTTTATTTCATCTGTTTTTAAGCTAGTGGTGTAAAATGAGTGCTCTGAAGTACTTCAGTGCGATAGTATCCCCTTGTTTCTTGCTTTGTGGTGTAAACAAATAGGTTCTGCTCTGTTCTGCTCTCTTACAGGGCTATAAATGTAGTTCCAGCACTGTGTGTCAGCGCCGCTGTTGTACCTGAAAAATGTGACTTTTAGTGCTTTAATTTATGATGCTCAATGACCACGCTGAGCAATTCTGTCTAAAAGGACCCCCCCCCTCGACAGTCTGGCTGGTCTACATGCTGGCACAGTCCCCTGGGTTCTCACTGGCTCAGCCTGCAGGGTTTCATATGGAGACTCTACATCACCACTCAACACATTTCTGTGCACTGCAGATTGTCCGTCTGTCACACTGATATGTTTGCCCCGTGAGAATACATGCAAGATATTGTCATCTTTAAAGGAGCATTGCCATTTTTAGGAAATGTGCCTGCTTGCTGTCAGACTTGGAGTCAGTACACCAGGCTTATGATCCAAAAGTGTTTCTGTATGTCACAACTGGGTGTCACCTGTAACAGCAGGTAATGTCCACTTGATAAAGTAAAACATGTGCAAAGCTTATCTGCTAAAACATTGCACGAATTCATATGATTCACTTTCTCTCCTCCCATCTCCATATTTTTTCTCCTTGTGTAACTTTTTATGGGGCAAAAATTGGGCAAACCCAAAAGAAATCCCAGCGTGGGCTTGTTTGATACCAAATTGAGAAGAACATTTTCCTTTCTTGATTGACAAATATCTCACAAGCCACTCTTAAATTATTTACATAAATAAATTAAATATTAAGTTACTTCATTTATTTTTATTTTACTCGCCTGCAGCTCATAAGTATATTCTGCCTCGCTATTTGTGATTTATCAAAGCTACAAAATAGCATATGAGATTAAAATATCCTATTAATGTATAAAATGCAACTTTTCATTACATTTTTTCCTATCTAGTCACAACAATTATCTGTATCGCTTGTGTGATCTTTATGCCCCTTCTGCAATTACTAAATCTAAAAGGTCTGATCCCTGAGAGACCCTTATTCAATTATCCATAAATGCTTAAATGAAAGTAAAAATCAGTGGGTTAGAGCTGAGATAGAATAACAAGCTGTCACCAGGGCTCTCCTTAGAGCTAAGCTTTCTAAACATTTTATGTGTAGTGGTAATGTTAAGGGAAGGTTATCAATGTGGATTATGTTGTAAGGCATTAAATTAAGCCATATGTTAAGTGTGGAGTTTGTGTAGAGAGCAGCTTCTTGTTTGCTTGGCAAATGCAGAACTAACAGATCTTGTGGGCAATTAAAGCAAAAAATGTGTTCTGAGGGTAGCTCTCTTTTATTATGCTTTCTATGGTGCGTGTTTCTTTGTTACCTGTAACACACTCAACTAATTGAAATTTACTGGCATTCAGTAAATTTCATGGTGACTGTTACAAAAAAAAAAGTCCTTATGTGAAGGGCTGTTAGAGTCAGCGTGAGGCGCTCAGTAACGAGCTGTTCAGTGTTGAAAAAATTAAATACCTTTGGATCCTGCCAAAGGCAAACCAATGATGACGTGACCTTCCCACTCCTGACTCCCAAACTCCCTGCTGTAAAATTAATCTCTTACCTCACCTTCTCCTCACTGCATATACCGTCTACACACTAAAATCATCATTTTATTATTTTCCCAGCTCTTCTATCCTATAAAATAATGGTGGCTCTCAAAAATATTGACTGGACTGACTATGGCTCTGACCCTAGCACTTACTGGTTACTGACTGTGAAGTGGATGGATTATCTCAGCAAAGGAGAAGTGCTCACTAACACAGATTTTGACAGATTTGTGAACAATATTTAAGAGAAATAGGCCTTTTGTGTACATAGAGAAAGTCTTACATCTTTGAGTTCAGCTCATGATGAATGGGGCAAAAATAAAAGTGTTGCGTTTATAATTTTCTTCAGTGTAAATAGAGCTTTACTTAAGTAGTAAAACTTAAGGCTTCGGTTTCCATGTATGTTACAGTAATACACATTGGATGTCAGGTTTTCCTTCAGGTCACTTAAATGTAGTTTGTCCTAAACTGTGTCTTTCAGCTTCTCTACAAGAAAGCAGCAGCTTTAGGAGATTAACAGACTACAATCCCTTCACTCCTTTAGAACTGCAGAGACATTTTTAACATTATTCTGACACTGTATCTACTTGGTGAATTGAGGACAGCAGAGATACTGTTTTCATATCCCTACCATCTGGTAATCAAGTAATTAAGCTTTACCTTATTCAAATTAATAATGTATAAAATCATAAAGAGTTCACAAGTTTCATCAGAGAAAGAAGTCCTTTCTGTTTGGGTTTCGACAGTGCACTGACGGAAATTAATAAGCACAATATCACTGTGGGGAGTATTGGTGCCAAGGACGAGACTTGAATATGGGATCACCTGCCAAAGAATATTTGGAAACAGATAATTGGCTTTCACAGTTAAGTATCCATCTCGCATTCTCTTATCTCTGTTACAAACAGAGAACAGGTTCTTCCTCTTTATTTATCGCCCAGTTTTCAGTAAAATGAGATCATCCGTCATACTGTAGTTTGGATGTAGCTTATTATTTTATGGACTGTTTATTGTTAAATTTAACTACATAGGTCAAGTGACTTGAGCTTTAATACTCACACATTCTGGCACATTCCTGCCACAAAGAGTTTCATCTGTTGCTGCTAAAATATATTACATCATGCTCGGGTCCTTACTCTCTGTTACTCTCTGTTTCTACTGTCAAGTCTTCAGTTGTGACTTCGGCTTGTGACTGTCTTCAGCATTCTGTCTGCCGCATGCTACTACAGAACAACGCAATACAGTTTCTGCCTGCATTTGTGTTATACTCAACTCAGGAAACTATTTGAAGACATTTAGTTTTATTAGCCATGCAAGCACAATGGCCCTAGGGTTGACAATGTTGGTCTATCAGAATCTGTATCAGTTGGTCTGCCACTTTGGTTCCCGCCAAAATATATTTTTCTGGATTGCCATGAAATTTAGTGAGCCTCTGACTTTTCCTCCAGTGCCAATGTAAGGTTCACATTTGTGGTTTTGAGTAAAAAAGTTTTAAAAACTATTGGATTGAAAAGCAAAAAAATGGTACATTTGTTCATGTTACCCTCAGGATAAATTGTAAGTTACAACTTTGGTGATCCCATTAACTTTTCATCTTGCACAATTTGTCCTGTACTACTTATCAAATACTTTAAAAAGTAATAACGGCCCCATCACCTTCAGCTGTACTTTGTGTTTAGTGCCAATTAGCAAATACTAGCATGCTAACACGCTAAACTTAGATGTGAACTTAAAGATTATACCTGCCGACATCAGCGTGTTAGCATTGTCAGTCAGAGCACGTTGGCATGCTGACGTTAGCATTTAGCACCACAGCCTCACGGTGCCTCTTAACCTGGCTATGGACTCAGTCTTGTTTAGCAAATGGTTATTTAGATCAAATAAAATATCTGGCAGTATCATGATATTATTAGTAGAATTTGTTTTCTTCATCACCCTGCCACACGTTGCCAATTTGTGCATGAAATCCAGCCAACCCACAGGGCCCGCACTGCTCCGTTCAAACAGAAAAACAGGGAAATGTGACAATTAAGTAATTTGGGAGACAAGATTATAGATGAGTCGTTTACTCTGGAGTTACATAATGGAAAAGCAGCACACACCGAACTTTGAAATGAGGTCTAACCTTATATCTTACAACTAGGTAGTGTATTTTGGAGGACAGATTCATAAAGCATCCATTTGTTTTATAACCAAACTGCTTATTAACTCACATAATTTCACTCATTCTTCCTTCGGCAAAGGAGCACTATGTTTCACATTCTCACTCCATAAATTGTTTTTTTCTGCAAATGATTTATTATGTAATATTTTCAAATATTTTCAAAATCAAAATATGCTTAAGTCATACGTGTATGTGCATGTATCTCGGACAACCTTTCTGTTCAAAGACCTTGGATGTGACAGTGCAGACAATAAATGGGATTTGGGAGAAGGAGGCAAGGGTACTGTAGCTGTGGGTAGAGCAGATCCCTTTAGGGGCAGAGGTGTTTAATTATGAGCCTTCACATAGTCTGGCTGTGTTTAGTCTGGCTCATCCTGTGTGTCTGTCTGAAAATGAAAGAAGCCTGAGAGTGTAGAGGAATGATGGGCTCCCAGGCTCCTGTGGTTTCTTAGAATTAGTTAGAGGCTTTTTGATAATAAGAGATCAGGATCAACAGGTATGAAGGCTAAACAAAGTTAATTTATGGTGTGGTGTGTTTATGTGTAATGTGTTGTTATGTTACTCATTTTACACATGGTTGTTTTAATGTGGTGAGCCTTTTTCAGTAGAGCTATGGGAATTGTCTGATGGCATTAAAACGCATCTACACCAGTGGAAACACACACATCTCGTGCCTTTACCATTATTCATCCTATAAACATGGTTAAAAAAATAGAAACAGTACAGTTTTTGACAGTGAGCCATTAAAAATTATTTAATGAGCGATGAGAGGTCTCCTCCCCGGCATCCCTGAATGAATCTTAGCGGACCAAGCCAGGAGGTGACCTCTGCATATTACTGCTGTTTCATGAACATGTTTCACTGGGCATTTAAAAGGAGATTTTTCCCCACTAATCATTCCCACAACTGTCAGAGGTCGCTGCTCATGTAAATTTCAGCGCATGATTTCAGCACGTTTTATCACTTGCTTGATTAGAGCATCATTAATAAATGAAAGGCTGTGCATACTTATCATTACTCTCATTTTCAGGGTCAAGACACTGCAATCAGAGGTTTAATGTTAAAGCTTTGACAGTTTAAATGTAGACTTTGATCAGTTTTGAATAGGTCTTGCCCTTCATACAGTTCACAGCTTAACATCCTCACACCCCTATTATTTCTGTAAGAGGAGGGATGTGCCAAGACAGATGCTTGGTACTTCACAGTAACAAGATGCTCAGCAGTGGCATTTGCTTTGTCAGTGATGAATCAGGCGTCAGGTGTAAACAATAGTGTTTAATGAAATGTTTTGGGAAGGCACAGCCTCCGTGGTCAATCAATACCTTCTCATCTGTGTCTGCGAATCTAATTTAGCACGTGATTTATCACCATGAACTTTTGAGGGGTTGACCTGCGTGCTAAACCCAGAGGTTGCCAGCTGTGTGACGAAAACTCAGCTCTCCTGACGTCACGTTTCACGGGGATCTTATAATCTCAGCTTTTCGTTCAGTCAGTCACACTCCTCTGAGAGACAGGGGAATGGGAGCGAAGTGGTGCTGCTTGGCACCCCACCAGGACAGGATGTGGAGCAGAAGCTGCATCAGATAATACCTCCTGCTGAGAGTGCAGGCAGCCATTGGTCCATCTGTTCTCCCCTCTGAATCACTGTTCCCCAAATAGAAAGCTGCTGTCTCGCCACTTTATATACCTCAATTCTCTGCCTCACTCCTTGTTAAAAGTGTTAAGTTTAATGATCACATTTTCAGTATGTGAAGTCAGTTCATCTTCATTTCAAGAAGAGAATGTAAAATATCATGTACTTCCTGCTGTCAGCTATCAGTGTAAAATCTTTGAAAGTAAGCTGTTTACTAAAAAAAAATGTGAAACTGGTATGTGATCAGCAACAGCAGGATTTATCAAGAAACTCTCACTGTATCAATAGTAAAAAAACATGCCCTTTCACACCCCCTCCCCGACTTTCTCCTGTTCTTCATCCTCTGCCAGGGTACCATCACAGCCTCCCTTCATCCCCATACTCCACTGGACCGGAGGGTCAGAGGCTACCTTCATCTGGGACGTTGTCGTCAGAGTTCCTCAACCAGGGCGTCCCTGTAAAGATTCTACTGTTGGTGTGCAATGCTGCAGGGGCAGGCCAACAGGCTGTTAGGTAATTATATCAACTGACCCTTTGCAAAACCCTTCTCCTGAACAGTGACCGCAACAAGCTGAGGCAGGCCTGTCGAGCTTTGGGTTTCTCAATTTGTTGAAGTGGTGTGCGTAGGGCTGTAATGAGGGTGACTTAATATTTCATGAGTTTGGAGGACGGTGTCTTATTTTATTATTATTATTATTATTATTATTATTATTATTATTATTATTATTATTATTATTATTATTATTATTATTATTACTCTTTATAGAAACAAAAGAACAAAATTGTAAGGAAAAGATTAAACTGAGTCTTTATAACATAAGCAAACATTAGCATCCCTGGCTAAACAGATTACTACCTACAGAAGTAACTTATTATTATTTCTAAAGCCAACGGGCATGTCATTAGCTATCTATATTATTTTGCTGGGTTACAGATTACTTCTGTTCAGGACTGAAACTTCACCTGTGGAAGCCAAGGTGCTATCATATCAGAGTTTAAGCTAACCTTAGCAGCTCTGGCCTGCTCTTTATTTGGAGGATAATAACACTCAAGTATGTCCAATGTCAAACTTGAATAAGATAGCATTACGTTGACCCTACTTGCAATGCAAGAACAATGTGGCTCCTTTATTCATCTGCTGGTGAGGACGCCAGGAGCCTTAGTCTTTTAGCATTACACCATTTATCTAACAATATGTATGATTAGGACCCTTGGCCTACAGGGTTCTTGGTTTAAAACAAATCAACTTTAGTTTTACCATAAGCATTAGCCTACACAAGCTAGCTTTAGCTTATAAAATCTGCTAACAGACATCATCATTCACAGTTGTCGGCTAAAATGAGAACCTTGCTTTTAGTTTATAGCATGTGAAATCAAAGATCCATTGTTTCAGAAATTACTGCAAATGTCATGTGGCAGCAGCCACTGTTATCATTGTAAACTGCACATGTGCTGAGCCAGAGTAGAAAGCTTGACAGGCTTAGCATCAGTAACTTGAGGAGGGCTGGGGGTGGCTTGGCACACTGACTCGAGTGTCAGTCAAGATTTTTGTTGGTTTCACTGTTAACAGCTTCTTAGCAGATGTGAGCTCTATGCACCATAGCTCAGTCCACATTATATATAGCCATGCTCTGATGGAGCACATCAAGGTCAGGTTAGCTCCCTGTTACAGAAAGGAATGAGTTTCAAATCAATTGACTGAGGAATCTAACATCTGGCACGATATAGATGCCAGACACTCGTCTCCCTGACAGAGTCCAGAGAGATCAATATAGGTGAGCTCGCCAACATGACTGTCCAAGTCCAATCCCGTCCGTGTCCCAGTTTCTCCTTCAAATGTCTCACCGTCGTTGATCAAGCCCCCCACCTATCTTGCACTCATCAGATGACAGCTGGAGGACTTTGTCTGTGCCAAGAAAATGACATTGGAGTCACTCGCTCTGTTTGTCTGTAGAATACCACCACAAGTGCATTTCGTAAAAATAGAAAATGTGAAAACTCTCGGTTTCCTTGGTTTGTTGAAACTGTGAAACCAATATATAGCAGTAAATAAGGATTTAATAAAGTTTCACATTTTATGTGTGAAACCCAAATGCTCACTGTTTTTGCATTACTTCTCTTGAAAGTTACCATGACATTTTACTTCTGTTGCATCTAGATACTGATTCTCATGCCTGGAGAGGCAGATGAAAAATAAATATAGGTCAGTGCGTACTCAGAAGTAGATAATAGATTTCACTTCATGATCCCATCAAAAATCACTTTGAGGGAAAATAAGAAACAGTATCAATTCAGACTCCTGAATTTATTCACTGCGTTCTTTATTCATTTAAAGTTGGTGGAGTTAAAATGTGGAGCTATAGAGTTGCTAACACAAATGTGTTGTCTTTTGGGAGGGAAAATTGCCTCCATAGAAATTCTGTGGAGCAATTTTCCCTCCCAGATTGTTTTGTATATCGTCTCTTCCTGTGTGGTCATTAATCCAGACTAATTTATTTTGTGGATTTTATGGTATTTATGTTTGATGTAATTGGAAAATGGTATGACTGACAATGTGATTGTCACGGTTTTGTTTCAGTGTTTCTAAACAATCTGTAAAAAAGGAAAGAAAGAAAAAATACAGGAGAAAGAAAAAGGAAAAACTGTTACAGCAGGTGTAGGGTTGAGCAGGTTGGAGGATCCAAATGCAGGACACTGAGCTGAGCAGGTACAGTTCAAAAGGTTTATTTTGGCAAACAAAAGGCAAGCACATTTACTGGCAGAGTGGCTGAGTTAAATAAATCCAAATAATAAACAATCCAAACGAAACAGGTACAGATCCAACAACAGGCAGGGCAGGACAAGAGACGACGCACAATAAGCTACAACCACAACAATGACCGGACAAAGACTGAAGGAAACAAACAAGCATATATACACACAGGGGCTGCATCCGAAAAGGCAAAAAAAAAATCTCCCCTTTCCTTGACCTCGATGGAAACCGTCATGAGGTCAAAGAAAGATGTGAAGGAGAATTCATAAGGACTTAGGAAGAGAGGACAGCGGGTCTAAGAGAATCTGACTGCTCTTTTCTAAGCGACGTAATTATGCTACTATGATAAAACTACAATGTTCTGAAGATGGGACTACAAAAAGCACATCTTTGACACTGCGCCCCATGTTGTTGTAATGCAGGCCATCTAAATGTGGACAACACGATGGAAAATATTACTTCATAACCAAGATAGCAAAAAGGCAGAGAGGGTACCAGTCGCTAATGGACAGGGTTGTCACATTGAGAATGCTTGCTCACACTCACATGAATCCCAATTGTATGTTTCCACACAATTCACAGAATGACAGCGTAACTGTGGCGAGAGAGAGAGCGACGGCATCTCCTCCTCAAGAGGAGATGCTGAGAGAATATATGTGCTGCACGGAGTTCTGTGATCAAATACGATTTTACCCATTTTAAAGAGTAACAAAATCAATCGAAAATCAGCGTTGATAATGTGGCATGCCGCCACAAATAAATCAGTGTGTGGGAAATGCCTACTGTAGAGGTTATCCAGCTTGATCTTTGCCTTTATTTGCCTTTTATAAGACGAGGGAGGGTGTCATCTATGACTGAAGTAAAATTAATGAATGATATTGCTGAAAGATGGCAATACATAATGTGAGCTTACACACTGCAACATTATCCTCACTTTGATCACATTACAAGACAGCTCGCATCTCGCATGGGTCCTAGTTAGGCCTATTGTTGACAGTTTAAGACATAGGCCTATGCAAGTTATGGCATAAGAGAGAAAAGGCTTAATAGCCAGTGCGAACTTACATGGTGATCTATATCCTTTATCCATCATGGTCGGTGATTTCTCTATTTTATTATTGTAGAAAACACTTTATGGCTTATTTTAACAACCCGAAACATAAAATGGCGTTGAAACAGTATTAGATTACAAAAAAGCCAAAATAAAACAAACCAAAAGAAAGAAGGTAATTATGAGTCTTATTCAAGTATCATAATGTGAGTCTCTATTGCAAGTATCTTGTTAAATGTGGGCAATGGATTTTATCGTTTGAGATTGAGAACTTGCTTTAAATGTTGCCACCACAAGGAATTGTGGGATGGCATTTTCTCCTTTCCTTTCGTAAAGGATGGTCCGGTGTACCCTATGCTAAAGGAGATGTGAAAGGAAGCATTGAGGCTCCTTTCCGTAGCTTTTAGAGAATTCGAACAGCTCTTATCATGGCTGCCACGGAAATACTGCCACGGTTAACTTCACTCAGTTAGGAACCTTCCTAAGCAAAAAAGACTTTTTGAATGCAGCCAGGGACTAACGAGCAGGGTGGGTGAAAGAGATGACACTAATGAGACAGAGCCAGGCAGAGAGACAGCAGGGAAAAACAGACAGACACTAACACAAAACAAGACTCTAACTAGAACTCAAAACCCAGAACAGAAAAGACAGACCAAGTAATTGAGAAACACAGGCAACAGGCAAGACAGAACAGAATAAGACCAAATTATCATAATCATCTAACAGACAGACAGAAACCAATCATGATAACTAATAACAATAACCAGGTAGAAACAGAATTAAACAAGAACTAAGGCAGGCACAGATAACATCAAAATAAGACAGAAGAGTCAGAATAGTATAAGTAACAAACTAATGTAGAACACAAGCATACAAATTATACAAAAAACTACAACCATCAGGGAAAACAGACTGAACTGGGATCAAACAGAACACAGAGCAGGCATGGGCAAAATAACACAGAAGTGTGCAGACCAGGAGTAAACACTAAGACATGAACTAAGGCACAGGACTAGGAACTAAGACACAGAACTAAAACGCAAGAAGTGGTAAGACTAAGAAGTAAGACAAAAGAACAGAAGGAGAACCAACACAAAATCATCACAAGAATAAACAAGGCAAGACAGTAGAAAATAAGACATGGAACCAAAACAAGACCAAAATCCTTGACTTATAACAAAAATAGTGTCTTTGCCATAAAGCTTACTTCTCATTCATTACTCTTCTGTTCTGATTAATCTGCAATTATATAGCACCCCATTGTCATTCACTGTGTAGGCTATATGCCCCTGTGTGTCTTTGTTTGTCTCTTGATTCACATGCTTGCTCACATAGTCTCCTCCTAATAAATCTCAAGCATACAATGGAGGGCTGCCCTCAATTAAATGTGTATTATGATTAATGTGTCATGTGATCTGTCATTTCAGAGGGATGGTTGTCCCTCTCCTCATTTTCACTCCTTATTATCTCTCTCTGTCCTTCGGTAGATATGCTGTAATGAGAATTCTGCTCTAATGCTGATAATGTTAATAAATTATAATTTACATTACAATAGGATAATGAGAGTTGTGAGCCAGGATTTCAGACTTTTCCTGTTTCTGTTCAAGGTTTGGACCTCCATTCCTTATGAGGGAGGACCGGTCTATTTCCTGGGACCAGCTGCAGCAGAGCATCCTCAGCAAGCTTTATTACCTGATGATCAATGGAGCCCATGCACAGGTATTGGACAGCTGCTAATAATAATCTGATAATTGACCCATCTAAGTAAATTCAGTTTTTCCCTTGGCCCCGCTTAACACAGTGCCAGGAGCAGGGAAGGATTCATTGACTTACATACAGACTCTTTAGCATAGCAGACGTTTTAACCCATGTCCTCCGATTAAACTCTGCCTGCCAACTTTCTGTGAAACACAACTCAAATCTCAGATCTGCAAGTTGATGCAGTGGGAGAGACAATCATGTGCTATAAGGACGAAAGTATGACCGTTTTCACCAAGTTTATTATTCTTATTTATTCTTAGTAATAATAGAATAAATAATAGTAATAATAATAAACTTTGTATTCTATTATTAATTCTAATTTATTCACTGCAAAATTCTTTGGGCTAAAGTGCACTGTTACATATAATAACAATAAAAAATCAATAGAAATTATTCTATAATGCTTGTAAAACTTATATTTAATAGCTATGTCGTGTGGGCGGGCTTGTTTTGAGCACTGGCTAGAGGCAGAGAGAGGACATGGCTCCCTCCTGCTGTGCCAGCTGGAGCACTTGTTCCAAGACAGGTTTATTGGCTCAGGGCAGAGAAAAGCAGGCCCACACAATGGCACGGCGTGGTACAGGTGGGAGAGCGCCAGCTGGAGGCAGAGAGGAATTGGTTTCCTCTTGCTGCACCCACTGAAGCCGACCAGAGTCAGGTTAACTGGTCTGGGACACTCGCTCACTGATACATAGACAGACACACATATATGGCTGTAGTCTCCTGTCATCCAGGCGGTTTTCTGTTTTGTGTATTAATAAATGGATAGATTGTGGACAAAGCTGCTACTTTTGGAGAGCCCTGAGTAGAACAACTTAATATCATATTTGTCCAGAGAACATTTTCTCCCAGTACAACAGTGTTATTGGCCTGTTACAGTGCCAGTGGCCCTCTGCCGTCTTTACTGTCAGTTTTAAGAGTCCATATTGGGCTTTCTCAAGATGTCAAAGCTCACTGAAGGCTGTTTAACAGACTTAAGTCTTAGGTTGTTAATAAAGAGTTCTTTCCTGAATGTAGACAGGATGGAAATGGTAATCGAAACTGCAAATGAAAGTAGTACAAAAATAGGTGAATAACATTACACTTACAAGAAGCAATTCATATTAAGTTGAATGCTAATTAGCAGTGTGGGAAGCCAATCAACAATCAGTACAATCAGTGATCCAAATGCAAACAAAAGGGTCAACCCCAGGCAGTGCTTAAAATGGACAGAAATTAGAGCCAGTACTCCCCATATTCACATGTTGGCGTGGATGTCGGACCAGTATTCGCAAGTGTTACGTCTGAATTCCTAGTAGGGCCAGTGAGTGTATAGAGCCGTCTGGCGCTGCTAGCAGGCAAACAAGAACGGGAACAGGTGAGTGTAGGTTTGCAAGAATAAGTCACGGTACACCTGCCCACTTCACGCACTGGCCCCAACAAATTGCAGTACTGGTTAATATACTGAAAGCAAATTAACACCATTCAAATGTTTTACTAGTAGACACAGTGGCTATACTTTTTATTTACAATAAACACATCATAAAAAGACAATATATCTTTCATCCCCCTGAGCTGCAGTGATGAAATAAGAGTTTTCCTGTAACAGGCATCTTTACACTGAAAAAATATATAATGTCAGTTATAAAATAAAATTTATTATTACAATTATGCAAATGCAGTTATTTTGTGGCATGTTGAAAAGCCTTTATTAAGCCCAAAATTTGCTGACCAACCCACTGACCATGCATTGTTAGTAAGGTTTAAGGGCTAGTGGTAGTTTTCCATCATTTGTCAGATTATTCCATCTTATATCTGTTAATAAACCTTGAATTTATATGGCCAAATTACAGATTGTACCTTTTAATATTTTCATATCTTTAGGTAACGCCCTAATTTCATTCTTACAATGAACATTATCATATATTTGCATTTATATTGCTGTGTGTGCTAATGAGACTTGATTAGGTCAGAAGGTGAGTCGTTGGCCTATCATTCGTGCATGCATGGCTAAGAAGAAACTTTGCCACTGCTGATCTACTGCATCTACTGTATAACGTGGGACCTAATTATGCGTGTACAAACAGCTTAGCTTGCTTAGATGTACCCCTGCTGTATGTCACTGTCAGATCAATTATTTACTTCACTCAAGCTAAAGGCCATTATCTTGCTTGTTTCTGCTCACTCACTTGTACTGTATAGGCTACTTGCCTGTTTTCATCAAATGATTGTGTGCAGTAGCATGCTGTTAATCATGTAGCCAAACAGATTTCCAATCAGTCTGGCTCTCTTTGTGGAGCCAGTTGACACACAGCTGCAATTAAGAGCCATATAGAGCATGGGTCATACAAGAAAGCTGTTGACCAGCATACTGCACATTATTCAGAAGCACCAGAAGAGAGAGGAAGAGAAGAGTCAGGTGCAACGTTTTCAGTAACTCTGTTGGAAATCTGTATTCTCCTTTGTGCCCCATGCTGTCAGCCATTTAATTAAAACCAGGCTTGTACAGTATAATCAGTTAGCTGGAGTCTACTTCTGCCAAGAAAGGAGCAATACTCAAGCAGATGTTTGCTCTAAATCTTTCATCTCAACAGATTCTGTATTTTTCCTGCATCAGTGAATTACACTCACGAGTGGATTTTTCCTCTACCGTCTGATTTTAGCTTCGGCAAAGATGCATTTCTAAAACAAAAAACACAGCCTCTCTGACAGCCATTTTTCCCTGTTATTGACATCACTTGACATCTTCATTTTAGCACTGGATGGCTTGATGCTCACTAAAGCCCACTTAGCAATATAATACGCTACAATACACTGCTGGCTCCACATCTACTGTAGTTATATTAACTGTCAGACAAGCATTCTCGAAGATTCCCATCTTCTCTAGCTAGACTTCAGGTGCAAACTCAGAAGGGGACTACGTTTTTGTTGAGGTGACACTGAATTGTTTGGATTTGATATGCGATTTAGTTGTAAATTATACACAATGCAAGTGTTGGCCCTATGACGTAGCTTACCCTGACCATATTAAACATAATGACACATCTATTTTTAATGGGTTGTAATTCGATATAGGCAAAAACAATGCCACAAGCTCACACCTTGTCAAAAGTAAGACCATGGATTTTCTCATGGGGAAACAATACACATGTTTGAGTTTTCACCCATGTCCGTGGAGACCTCATGCTCATGCACTCCTCCAATACAATGCTGAAATTAATTTTCACAGGTTTTCTCAGCTGTCGGATCTCAAATGCTTGTTGGGGGTTTTTTTGTTTTCTTGTCACTCACACACACCATATAATGTGTTTATGCCGACCGGTGTCTGGTGTTACTCTCACATATTTCTCTGCCTCTACTTGGTGGAAAATACACATGTACATTTAACAGTTTTCCCCGAGGTTGTACTACTGCACGGTCCTGACTCGACCGGCGACCTCAGGTATGGCAGGTGGACGAGTTAATGAGGAGGCCAAAAGCCATGGGCACTAGTGTTTGTCACCAGTGCGTCTTTTAAGGCATCAGGGAGTGAGGTTTTCTCACTGCACAGCTATCTGGCTTCTGTTACATAAACACAAACATGCACAATGTTTTGCTCTACAAAGTTATTTTTGTCCCAGCCCTATAAGTTACTGTTCCTTCGTGTGTCAAGTTTGTTCTATCTCACAATAACGGTGTCAGATTTACAGAAATTTGTGTCTTGGTCCTTGATTTTTAGACAGAGGTAGACAAAAGTATCTTCTAATTTTTTTACAATTTTTTTATTCTACCATCTGTGTTTAGTGAACGTTTATGGACGTAACCCTATCACAGATAACAGGTTTTGGAGAGGAGAGTAAACTTCACAATCCAATAAAGCTGCTAATGTTAGCATACACTGTGATAAGTAACATCCGGGACCAGGTTCCACACAGTGGGGAAATAATACACAGTGTGCTAGTTGTGAATGTGGCTTTTTATTGTAACTTCTGCCCTCACAAACTAATGTAGTATGACATGCCTCAGGCCTCCGAAGTGACACTAAGTTAACACTGGAAGGAATAAACTAGTTAGCCGGACACGCTAACATTTTCAGCTTGCATTAAAGGAGACCTATTAAACTGCTTTTCCAGTCCTTTTGTTGTAGTTCTGTGACTCCTGTATGGCAGCTTTGCATGATTCAAAGTTCAAAAAAATATTTTATTTTCTTATACTGACTCTTCATGTAGGTGTTCATTTCAGCCTCTGTGTGATACAAGCTTTAAATGCTCAGGTGTGTGTAAGGCCCTCCCCCTCTCAAAGCCCACTGTCTTCTGATTGGCCAAGACCTGAAGCATGTTACCAGGCTGGCAGAACAGACAGACTGAGCCATTGCTGGGCTGTTGCCCATTTATGGAACACCAACTCCTTCTGGCTCGGTATTACGTAGAACAGAGCTATTGGTAGAAAAAGCAGTTCAAAAAAGAGTGTTCAGAACTGGAGGAAATCTTTTCTTTTAAATACTTTAGCCTCATCATTGAAGCTGTGGCCATGTTTAACATGAACATCCAACATTATAGATAAATCATAAAATGTGGAAAAGCAGAATAGGTCTCCTTTAAGAGCAGACAAACACGCATCCATTTGCATTCTGTCCTTTTAATCAGGTCCTTATAGTTTTTCTCTTGCATCCAAACACTTTAAAGTGTCATTCTTACTGGCCCGGGCATCCTGCTTCAACATGTGGAGAAATCCAAAACTAGGCCTGTCATGAAGCTAAGACAAACTAGGATTGGAAAATTGCTGTTTGGATGAGGGGTTAGTGCACAATCAGTTCAACCTAAATATATTAAGTGCATAGAGGGGTGGTGATGTTGGCGAATCCTCTTGTTAAAAAGGAGGTAGCACTTTGGATGTTGTGGGAAAGTATATATCATCATACATAGCATTTAAGTTTTGGGGAAAAAATCCAATTTCCGAGAGGCTCAAATTGGTCTGGCTCTTTGGGTGGTCTTCACATGTACACACAAGCCTTTCACTGGAACTCACAATAAGCCCGGGCAAGTCTGTAATGAAAAAATGTATCTTGAGTTTACACTTGTCATCTAGCATTACAGTTTTTTTATATACAGCAGATTGAAAATGAACACACAGAAAAGTTGATGAGTTCTCTGGAAAAGCAACACACGACATTGAGGCACCACAGGGAAGAGTGATGCCTGTAGTGTCCATAAACACATGATGCTGAAAAGCTGAAGAGAAGATAATATAGTCTTAGTTACACGGCTCTGCATGTGTACTCAAAATGAGGACATGAGACCCAAATGTTACTTGGAGCTGGAGTATCTCAGCAGCAGACTGGCAATTGTGATACTGATACTTTAAATAGTACTGTAGGCCTATATTACATATGTGAGTAATTCAGAAGTGTAGCGTATCTTCCCCTAAGGGTTATGCATACCAGTGGGTTCATGCATTCAGCATATCAATATTGTTGTCTGCTTTGGTGTGCTCCTAGTCAGAAAGATCCTTCCTGCTGGTTCAAGCTTTCCTCACAGGACTGGGTGGTGGGTGGTTGTGTTTGAGCTCAGCCAGCAGCTACACACTAAATTTCACTGGAACAAGAGGAGACCAATTTCATTTTTGCAAAGTGTGCCTTCATTCCTAAAGCACCTACAATCCAAGGTAGATCTCAGAGTAATATAAGCATGCTTTAAAGAAGGAGAAGAGGATATTAGTACCTTATTTGTTCTGTCTTTTTTCCTCTCAATTCAGGCTTTTCAGTCCAGTTGAGAATATGAGAGAGTAGTCAGATTATCTGTGGTTTTCTATTTATTATTATTTTTTCTATACGATAAAACTTTGAATGCAAACAAAACTTTAACTCTGCACTCTGTGTTGCTACATGTTGATTCAAGCTGAACTGCTGTGAGCTCAAAATGTCAGGTGCAGGTCTTGGCCTATATTTCATGATGGCCCACTTTGTTCTCCCGTCTTTTTGTTGCTTTAGCCTGTTCACAGCAAAAATGTTAAATATAACCTTGAGAGTGTAATAATACATCCGTGTTTATAAAAAATCACTCCCAATTCAGCAGTTTTAAATAGTTTTCAACAGCCCAAGTATGAGTAGACAAACAAGACTCCAAATAACGTGCCAGCAACAGATAACTAAAATGTCAACACAGGAAATCTTAGTCAAGTTCCAACAGTGTTGGCTGTAAATGGGTTTTTGTCATTATGTCATTTGCCAAGGCTCTGGCCTTCCACAGAAATACTGAAGCTTTTGGCCATATTGTGTGTGCCACATAGAACGATTAATAGACTGAACAAACCTCATCCTCGGTCACTGCCTTTGATCATGGGAGACTCAAAGTGTGAGAAAGACAACTCAGTGTTGCTGCTGAAAGTCAATCACTTAACCTGTTTTGTCTTTTGGACCTACCAGGTTGTTTGATGGGAAGATGAAGATTGATTGTCTGTACCAAACACCTTGATCCACTGTGTAGAAAACTGCACAATATCTGCTTTGATCAAAAGCGACACATCTACTTACACAAACCATGTGAAACTTAACTATGGTAGTCTATCTTCTTTTGCACACACACACTGGAATCATAAAACAGTTTCAGACCACATGTTTGTGGTCTGAAATCTCCAAACTGAACAGTCATATTGACTGATCACAGCAAAAGTCATGAGAAATGTTGCTGCTTCTTCAAAATCCTGAGCTATGTGTTCTCATTATGCCATAATGAAACCATCTCATCATAGTTATGCAGAACCACAACGGGTAAATAACACCACAAAACTACAAGCAGAAGCATTTCTTATAACTTTCTGTGGTGAATCTGTGTTTGGTGGCAGTGCTCATTTTATGTCTTAACAAGACTTAATAGTCCACAGCCATGCTAGCCACTCTGTGAGGCTGTACTTAAGCACAGCGGTGCTTTGAGCTAAATGCTAACGTCAGTATTCTGTACTAACATGCACACAATGATAATGTTTAACACATTCACTATCTCAGTCTAGTATTTTAGCATGCTAACAACTGCTAAATAGCACTAAACACAATGTACAGTTGAGGCTGATGGGAAATGTCAGTAGTTTTGCAGGTATTTTGATCATAAATCGGAGGGCACAAGATGAAATGTCCACCAAAGTTATCATAATTTATCCTGATATGAACATGAATATTCATGGAAATTTATCAAATAGTTATTACGACATTTCGCTGAAAACCACAAACGTCAACATCATGCTAGTGCTCGAGGAAAAGTCAAGCGATAACAAAGGTCAGCTTCATCCTCGGGAGACCATGAATATCTGTGCAATATATCTCACAATAAAAGCTGTTGAGATACTTCAGCCTGGAAGTAGTTGACAAACCAGCAAATATTGCCATTAGTAGAGCCAATGCCCCTAGCATGGCAAAAAATCTGAGATAAAAATAGTTTAGTGAACATCACACCACATGGAAAAGGACAAAAGCACTCATTCACATTTGTGGACTATAGAGAATTTGTTTATGGATTGTGAATCTATTTGTAGATAATGTTTTGTGACTACAAATTGTAATATATGTATATGTGACTTACAGTGTGTGCATTAACAATAATAATGACATTGATTTACTCCCATATACTACACTACAGTTTTAAATGGTTTATGTAGGTACCTTTTTGTCAACCCAGTTAAGTTGCAGATCTACTGACTTACCAGTATCTATAGGGATTCAACCAAAACACTGTCCAACATCGTAACATTCTTAGTTAGTAGTACAGCTGTGAGGCTTCATTTGGAAGCTTAAAGTCCTGAAAAGGTTGTGTTGTATTGCTGTTTATACTGTTGTTATGAAAAGCACAAACATACCCTGATGGCATGTCCGTGGCTTTACAGTATTATTGCTGTGCCCTTCTTTCAGAATACCAGAGTTCTGTTCAACATCCGTGTGGTGGGAGGATCAGCATTTTACAGCTACCTGTCACCTCAAGATGGGCGGCCACTTTACCACCCTGCCGTCGACAGGTGAGGGTGTCAGAAACACATGAAACATCAAGCTAATTCTGTGGAGGATATCAGACACACACACACACCCTACGTATAATTGGCATTTCTTAACTTTTATCAGCTTTTGTTCTGCAGTTTGAGGGCTGTTGATTGCACTGAAGCCTTTAAGCCTTTTAGGCTAAATAAAAGTAAATAACCATTCATGCAATAAAAGGTCCAAAAACTGCAAGCACACAGACTTTTATTATTTGAGTCGACTGGCGGTGTGAACACTACATTCGTCTATTATTAGACTAGAGGATTATTACATTTTTCTAAATGTGTTATTTTGTCGGTAGAATTACTGATGTTATGGTCAAAACTTTCAACGCTGAAATGACCCAATGTTCCCACAGGCTCATTCCCATTTGATCAAATGTAATCAGTTCTAATTCAATTTAAATGTGCTCTAATCTAATAGTGTTTATAACTCTAGGCAGGCAGCCAGTTACTGAAGACATATTGATATAAAAACATGTTACACACTAGTATGTAACTGTTAAAGTTGTGAAGTACAGCCTTTTATTTTTTTGATGATTAGCACAGTTTATACAGATGTCCTGAAGCCAAAGTTTAGTTTTTCATCTTCCTCTTATGTATACCATACCAACTGTAAAGGTTAAACCTCATTTTATAGCATGGACTGACATTTTATTCCTTTTTCACAAATGCATGTCTGATGGCTTTCCCTTGCAGAAGTGAACTGCTGTTTCAAAGGGGCCTTTTGGCAAGGTCCTGAAAGGACTTCCATTTGTGTAGTTGCTAAGAACAGTTCATTCATTTGTTGAATGGTGCCAATGGGGGCAAATGCTTTTGAAATCTTTTGTAACGCAAATGTCAGCACACTGTATCCTAGAAACTAATGTAATGATAGTGTTTGAACTCTAATGATTCAGAAATGTGCTCTGTTCCCAAGTCAACCCACATCAAAAAGTGCAAGAATGTACTAGTGCTAGTGTTTTAGTTTAGTCTACTTTGTTCGAGCCTACCAGCCGCTGTAAACTGTCTTCTGTCTATGTTTTCCAAGGTGGTTTAAAAACAAGGGCAACTGGACTTGGTTGAGGTTGCTCGAAAATGTTCCACCTCTCATCCAGGAGGCTTCTTCAGTTCCTAAGCAGCAACCTCAACCAAGTCGACGTAATCTCTAGTATGTACCATACTGGATTACCAACTGGATTGTTATAGTTTGCTTATTTTTAGCCATGCTAGCAGAATTGGTCACTCGAGACTAGGGCTGACCCCAAATAGTCGAAGATTCAATGCTTCAATGGTTGGAGCCTGATTTAACTGTCAATCTCACAGTCGAAGCTTCGCAGCGAAACAAGGAGCTTGCCATTTTGGCAATGTGTGGGTGCTCAATGTCTGATTTTACATTTTACAGAACTACCTGTTTTCTCCCAATAAGTTAATATACAGCCAATTACAATATACATTTCAATGTTTAATGCTGTAAATAAACATGAAAAAAGAATAAAACTTTCAATAAATGTTTTTAAAGTGCGCATGTGTATGCGTAGCATGTATGTGTGAGGACCACCTGCTGAAGAGACGGAGCCCCAGCTTCACCGGTGTTGTGCCAAGTTGTCTGCACCTCACAGGACTTCAGATAAACATAAATGTACCAAAATACATTTGAGAGCTGCTAGCATAGCTGTAGATTTAGTCCTGTTCTCTACTAATAGTCAAGTGAAATGTCACTTATATCACAGTTCAGTGAAAACAATATTTTATAGCCATGAGGCCTTTTATAGAGTCCTGTTCTTTCTCTTTGGATTAACAGAGATTTCTTTGAAAGGGTGTTTGAGCTTTGCTTGTTTTTCATTCCCTTTCAAACTTTGTTTGACAATATGATAAACTCTCTTAATTAACTCAAGATCCACTTATTAGCTTTTTCTTGAGCTTTTGACCACTTCCAACAATGTGATCTATTAAAGACTGTGAGTTGAGATCGAGGACCTTGGAAAAAGCTACAAAGGACTTTTTTAGGGAAAGGATAATTTTGTCAAATTCCTGTTGATGTGTTGAAGCTCAGCTGTGAACTGTGGGAACTGTGTGTGCATAATGAAATCAATGGAGGAAACAGTAGTATACAGTAGTTAGTATACAGTAATGTACATCACAGGGAAGACACACATCAACAACACGACGACAGGCAAAACAACATGAGAACATGATTTGTAGCTCCCTCAGTAAGTCACTCTGTTTAGGGCTGCTATGGCTGCGAGTACCAGGCTTTTGCCAGGGACCTGTACCTGCGTTCAGACATTGGTGAATTATCATCCAATGTTGCCATTTCAAATTTAAACTTGTCATGTCTCTGTCTGAGAGACTTATATATCAATCCATTCATGCCTCACTGTGGTAATGCTGGCACCTAGTGGTTAAAAAGCGTCAATGCAAATGCACTCAAATTATTCTAATAAGGCTAAATAAGAGCAAATTTCAAAAAGTATTAGATTAGGTTAGAAGTAAAACAGGTTAGACCATTTAATGGAGGAGTCAGTCATGCTCCTTCCACTACACTGGATGAACTTTCAACTTTATGTCTTTTAGAGTTCTGAAGCTCTGCGGCTCAGGGGGACCTCCACATGTGAAGCTCATCATCGAGTGGGAACACAGAATCAAAGACTGGTCAGTTTGTTATCTATCGAACAACACCACCTGTTTATTCTAGCATTTTTCTCTATTAAAGCATGTTTTCTATATCTGCCTCTTCGTGTCCGGGGCCACAGCCTGTTTGGTAACATTCAGGAGGAGGTGGTGAAGGATGCAGAGAGCGTGAGGAATCAGCAGCAGCAGCACGTCCAACAGTACAGCTGCACCTTGGATGAGTGCTTCCAGCTCTACACCAAAGAGGAACAGGTAGTCAGTCTGTTATCAGTTGATACCTGCAGCAACAAGTTGCTCCATTAAGAGCCATGTGTCCTGACAGTGAGCCTCTTGAATTCCTCCCTAATCAAACCTACCTAAATCCATGTTAATACTGTTGTTGTTAATGTTTCTTGAGAGTAAGCAGGCGGTAGCAGTGGTGACGGGACTAAAATAAGATGCTGTTTGTCATTTTATTTCATACAGTTAAGCTGTCATAGTTCTTACTTTTCTGCAGCAGCGTATAAGTATTGATGAGACGTTTTACTTTGAGCCATACTCAGATTTAGATTAGGAACGGTGTAAAATAGTTATAATTTTATGCATATAATGTAAACAATGGATGCACAGTTTGAAAAGGAAATCATGAAACATTCAAGAATATATAAGCTATTTAGTTAATTGAAACTTGGATATGTTACCAAGACAAATAATAAATTAGAATCAAATCATCATTTATAATTGAGCTGACACCTTTTTCCAAAGCGACTTACAATTGCTATATATGTCAGAGGTTGCACGCCATTACTTCACTTTCTAGCGAAGTCATTTCTTCAGTGTTGTCACATGAAAAGATAAAATCAAATATTTATTATTTATTTATTAAAACGTGAGGTGTGCACTCACTTTTGTGAGATACAGTAAATGCATGTGCCAGAGTTAACCAAACAGCCATTTTGCGTCTGCTGTCCCTGGACGGGAGGAGGTCACCCTAAAACAGCCCCACTCAGCTAAAACAGCAGTTATGTAGGCATATGTCTTTAGACGGCTAGCTGTAGTCTTGCGCTGAAGTCCCGTGGGAACTAAGTTGGTACCGGAAAAAGGTAAATTGCATCGGAGTTGCTCACAAGTGAAGAAGAAATGGTTCGCGTTTGTGCCGTTCCGAAATGTGGCAACAGAATGCGCAAATACAAGAACTTACCTTTTTCCGGCAATAACTGAGTTCCCATAAGACTTCAGTGCGAGACTACAGCTAGCCGTCTAAAACACTATTTAGGTGAATTTAAACAATGGCTAACTTGCTAAACGCATCTTGTTGTCATGTAAGAGCCCTGTTCATGTTGGACAGACATTTTAATTGCATTTTGTGTCTGTTAAGAGGCACAAAGACACTCTTTATGTAAATGCCCCCATAACTGCCGTTTTAGCTGAGTGGGAACTCTGGGCATTAGCTGTAGCAGCTCCGTGTTGCAAGCACCAATCCATTTTTTTTTTTTTTTATAGACAGTACTCACAAAGGTATAACCATCAAGATTAACTTAAAAATTGCCCGGAGTTCTCCTTTAAGCTATAAATAATACACACAGATTTTGCCCAATGCAATAAAAGTTAATTATACTAAAAGAAAAAAAACAACATAAAAACAGGAACAGTTGGTCAAGATCAACACCAGCACACACATACACCCACAAGACCAACTGTCAGCCCTTATAACAAAGAAGATACAATAGCAATCAGTTTTTTGGTAGAGATGAGCAAAAATCTACATTGCTAGGACAGTAACATTGTTTTTTAGCACACATTTCTAAAAAAACTCATTATACATAACTGGTTATTTGATACGCTCAGTGTTGCATGGCTCAGCGAGGGGATTATTGATTTTTCCTGTCTTTAGATTTATCAGAATATTGCAAACATGCAGTCTATATTTTTCTGTAATTTTGTGTTATGAGAGGTATTGTGAGCAAATTTAACAGTTTTTAAAGTAGTATGCGAACACTTCCAAAATAGGCTGTGAATACAGTTTTGGTGATGTTGAGTCTGAGTGAGAAAATAGTCCATGAATTTAAGAAAGATCAGGGTCATTGAGTGTGTTATCTACAGTTTGGTCCACGTGAACTGGTGTTGTGCAGTAGACTGTGTGTGACTGTGAGATTGCTGTTGCTGTTACCTCGTGTCACCACCCAGTGGCGCTGCAGGCACAAGGATAGCACTCCTGTCAGTTTCCAGTCCCAAACATGTACACCTACCCAGTGCTCCCTCAGAAGCTTGCCCCCCCAAAAAAAAAATTCAAATCTCTGAGGTTTCTCAAGCGTTTAAACGCCCTCACCCTTGCCTAGTCATACAGCTTCATGTAAATTTTCTGTTTTATACTCTTTAGACCTTTTCCCCTTTGGCTGTTTCTCTTGGCTGGAATAATGTTGTGTGGCGAGGTCCACACCACTTTAACCTTCAGTTAGTTGCAACAAAACCTCATAGCTAGAGGCCACTAAATTATTCATTGTGTGTGTGTGTGTGTGTGTGTGTGTGTGTCGTGCGTGCGTGCGTGTGCATTCACATTCTTTATTTTTAATGTTATTTTAAGAACAAGAATCCCTGGCTGTGCAAATTATTAATAATGTCAGTAATATTGCAATCACACTATTAGCATTTCTCCTGTAAGTGGGACATCTGAAGCAAATCTGTCACTCATTTTGGCGCATTAGTGAGACCGCTGTTAATTCTTTCTATCTAAGCCATAAAATATGAGGACATAATATCACACATAGGTCACGAGACATTCTCACACACACGATATGATCAAATATGCAGTCGCTGAATACACACACACAATATTATCTCACTTGCGATTCAAACTGACACAAGAAAAAAGATGCACGCCAAAAACAGGAGAAAATCAACACTAAACTGTAAAGTTTAAATGAGTGACCTTGTTGAACGCAGCCCTGTATTCACGATGGTAATCAGAAGGAGGCGGAAAACGTTAACACAACTAGGAGCCATAGCAACAGGTGCAAAATGTACTTCCTGCTCCAAGCAAGGCTCATTAGTACTAAGAATTTATAAAGTTCAGTCGTACGCCCATAAGTTTAAAAAAATATGATAAGGTGGAACATGAAAGGAGGTTTAGGTTCATCTTGAAGAGGTGGAGGAGAAGAGTGATTTTTGAGGCTCTCTCACCATCTTTTCTCCTTGGCCCCCTCTCCCCTACCAGCTTGCCCCAGATGATGCCTGGAAATGCCCCCACTGTAAGCAGTTGCAGCAGGGCATGGTGAAGATGAGCCTGTGGACGCTCCCGGACATCCTCATCCTCCACCTGAAGCGCTTCAGGCAGGTGGGAGAGCGGAGGAACAAGCTCACCACATTCGTGCATTTTCCCCTGGCGGGCCTGGACATGACGCCTCACATGGTGAACCGCAACCACGGCACCCATCAACCCCCTCTCCAGCCTGGCTGGAAACAGTCCAGACGACCTGACTTGGCTCCCCCCGACTTCCTGTACGATCTGTACGCTGTGTGCAACCACCATGGAGGAATGCATGGCGGACATTACACAGGTCTGAATAACTAACAGTGCCTGAGGAAAGTTCTGGAGTAATGATAATAAATTGATAATAAATTAATAGGGTACCTTTCAAACACAAAGTGACAACGTGCTTTACAGTAAAACAAATAATAGAAAGTAGATAAATAACTAAATGCAAAAGATAAATTTAAGATAAAACAATTGCAACTGATTAATAAGATAAAAATGAGTTCTAAGAAGAGATTTAAAAGAAGATCAACCTTACTGTTGAAGGGCTCGTACAGCAAAAACACCGTCAGTAAAAGCCCTGTCATCCTTAGTGACAAGTTAAGCTTTTGCAACAGGCCTGGCAGCAGCGTTTTGTATCAGCTAGAGTCTTAAGTGCATTGCAAGAGCAAAATAATGTAATGCAAGAATGAGTTCTCTAGATCTAATAAAGGAAGGATATACCTTATTTTAAATGTCTTGGTTGAACAAAACAGGAGTCGTAAATGACACCTGGACTGCTAGCTTCAATTTTTAACATTATTTGATGTCTAGACTAAATGGGTGAGTGTTATTAATGGTAGTGCTGAGGCTAAAAAAGGTAATAATAATAATGATCTGTAATATGGAGTCATCTATTTAAGCCATTCAACTGCAGACAATCTTTAGACCTCCAACGTTCATCTCTTCCCACGGTTGTTGTGATTGCAGCCTTCTGTAGAAACTCAGTGGACGGCCAGTGGTACAGTTACGATGACAGCAGTGTTGAGCTGGTTCCAGAGGCGGAGGTGTGCACACGTGGAGCCTACATCCTTTTCTACCAGAGGAGAAACACCATCCCCACTTGGTCTGCCAGTTCCTCAGTCACTGGTTAGTCCTTTCAAATTCTCTGTAGCAGCATGTTATACTGACTACAGGTGTGCCTGCTTTACATCCTTTCGACAAAAGATAGAAATATCGGAAGGACTGGGGGAGTATCATTACACTATACACCATTATTTTCAGCAGCACAAACCTATTATTTCCCCATATGTATCTTCAGTCTGCCAGTAGTGTTTCATGTACTGCTTTTTTGCAGCAGAATGTGTATTTCCAGTGTAATCTCAGTGAGTTTTAGCCAATAAATGCAGGTTGTCAGTGGTTGGAGAGAAAAGCTGACCTGTTGCCAGCAAAGGTCTCCATTTTCTGCAGTCATAGAAGCATTCATCTCATGGTTTCAGCATAATGAGGGTATTCACAGATTGATGGAAATGCTAATGATACATAGATTTCAGTGTGGATGTGGGGTCGTTTATCCTCTCTCAGTGTGACCTTTGTAAGGACAATAAATGTCACTGCGAGAAGCCTATTTGTGTGGTCTGGTGTTTATGACTGCCCATGGCTTGTTTTTGGGTAAAAAAACAAACTCTATGCTCTTCTCTTTTTCCTTTTGCAGGTTCCACCAGCTCGTCCACGTCGGACCACTGGCTGGTCCGCCTGGCAGGGGGCAGTAAAAGGGGTAGCGTGGTGTCAGGAGGAACCATCCCTGGACCTTCAGGTCCCAAACAGGCCCCAGAGTCTCCGGAACTGCCAGTGTTTGGAGATGAACCCCCCAAAACAGTAGAAACAAGTATGTACCTAAAATAGCATAATATAGCAAATAGTGTTTTATTTGTCGTGACACAAAAAAGCATTTCCCATTTAAAGCCACCCTGTGTTTCACCATTTGAACACTGATGTGAACTAACAGTAGAAGAAGATGGACTGTTTGCATTAGCAGTAACTGCATAAAGCTCTGGTACGGCTGTAGGAGACTGAACAGTAAACAGTGAGGGTGTTATTAAATTACAAACCGTGAAGTTGGATTTCCTGGGAATCCAGGAATCCAGTGGCTGTAAACTATTATTATATTTTTAAGTTGTCATCTCTCTTAGATAAGCAATAAGACCACCACATTATTATCATACTGTATGGCTTGGCAAGTCCAATGTCTGCTAGCATGTAGTTTTAGTTTAATATTATTGCAATACTACATTTAATTGCAGTACATGTTGAGTTAAATGAAAGTAGTCTCCAGCTGTCTGTTTTTTGCATCAAAGTGAATTAAAATGTTCTTAAGTTGTGAAATATTTCATCCCGAATATTTAACTCCTTTTGTGCTTGTGTATTTTATGTATTTGCATTAGAAGGTATAGTGGTGCTAGGTGAGCATCTAGTGGTAACGTATCGTGTCTTTTTCCTCTAGATGGGTTTGAAGCCAAGCCGTTTGTCCGTGGGACCCAGGGCAGGAGTGTAAGCATGAGATCACCAACTAAGCCCAAGGAGACTCTTAGCAAGGTTCTGCCTTTGCGGTGGTCTTTTGGCTCTAAGGACCGCATTAAACATCCAGTCCAGACCCAGTCAGGAGAGCTGGTGGAGTACCTGGAGTCTGGGCGCCGGCCACGATGTACCAAAGACCCTATCATAACACTTGTGGCCACCCCACCACAAAGGAATGCACAGGGAAGGGCCTTTGAAGTAGGACAGGACTGCAGCTCACCTAGCGGTAGCAGTCTTAGTTATACAGACAGACCCAGTTCCGACACTTGTTACTCCCCCAAATTACCAGAGGGACAGAGTAGACCTTGTGTGGAGAGAATCATGAGCCAGGGAGTCGGTAACAGCAATGTCAAAGTCAGGGATAATGGTTCTCTGAGGCAGAGGTCATCTAAGAGAACGAGGCAGGACCAGGGCAGGACCCTGGACCTCCAGCTTCAGCTTCAGAGAGGGGCCATTTTAATGGGTCATATCAGCCACAGTGCACCTCCAAGCAGAGATTCTACTTTGAGAAGGACCAAGGTCCAGACGGGGGTGACCACCAGGGCCCAAAAAGACTTGCTACAGATGGTCATTCAACCTGAGGACAGGAGAGGTCAGAGGGGACAGGAGGGTCGCAGCCATGACAGCCTCTTGTCTTTTTTCAAGCCTGGGTTCATGAAGAAAGACCTTCCTGAGTCACCTAACAAGGGCCAAGACAGGCGTATGAATGGCCATGGACAACTAGGAAAGCTGGCAAGCAGTAATTTAGCCAAGCTGTCCCTCTCCAATGGAACGCTGACCACGGTGGCACCAGAAGAGAGGAAGGGCAGCGTCATCCCGACCTGTGACACCCATAACTGCAAAGTGCAGCTAGTAAACGGCAAGGCTGGGAATCACGAGCCCGCAGACATTAAGCGAGCTCACAGCTCCAGTAACATCCAGACCAAGCTGGATCTGACCTTTCGCAGGTGTGCCTCCCTGCAGAGGAACGGCGAAGTAGTGGCCCATCCATCCCACCGCATTCTGCTGTCAGACAAGCCCAGCTACGCCACTCTGCAGCGGACACGATACAGTACCACCTCCCTGGGTAGGCACGTACCTGTCCCCGAGTCCTGTTTTTGAGCCCGTGGTGCAGGCTTTTGTCACATTTTTTATTTTGTCACATACAGAATAATAAGAGGTGTTTTTTCAGTCCGGTTGGTTTCGAGCACAAATTAAAGCACAGGGTTGGAGTTTTGCTCCGGTAAATGAAGAAATAATGACGATTTAAACAGGATTGGACAGCTTCCCTTCTGCTATCATAAGTAATGCAGTCATTGACAGTTTGGCATGAGTTCAGTCTGACAGAACAAGTGGAAGTGTTTTAAATTGCAATAAATGCAGCCTCAGTTTTCAATTCAAGAGTGTAAAGCTAAGTCTGTTTTACTCTAATCATTAATGTTATTCTTTGTGATTACTTCACTGACTTGTTACCATGTGACTGATGGCTTTGTTTTTTCTTTTTTCCATCACAAGTGCCTCTGTGACAGCCCAGAATGACTGTTGAATACTAGGACCTCTACTGATTTCTACACACGGCACCCAGAGAAGCTCCCCAGCAGGAGGCATCACTGCAAAGTATATCTTCTCGCTCCCCTTCATAGTACTGTTATAAGTTCTTACCTGTGTGTGTCTTAAAATAAATCTATGCAGAGTTTAATTAACTGAGGAGAAATACTGCTGTTATTTGGCTTTTTCTTTTCCCCTCGTTTTGTGTTACAAAGCAGTCTACTGTTGAAACATGGTTTTGTTTAAGATCATTATATGAGAAGTTTTGTGAATTTGCATGTTTTCAGCTCATTATAGTTTCCGAAAACCAACATCCGTTTGAAAGGTAGGAAATTAACCTGAAAACTTGGCCGGTTAAACGTTTCACGATATACAATTTACAAATAATGGGCGAACATATGTGATATTGTAAAACACTGCGAAGAGCACTAACACCTGCACTGTAAATTGGCTGCTATAACAACATACATCATTTGCTTTGTCATGTTCCTGTTATATTTCCAATGCGCTAAAAAAAAATATATACTTACATAATACATACATAACTATCACTGCATTCACTACATTTCAATGTCGAGGCAATTACACTGTACAAAAATTAGCACAAAAAATGTGTGTTTCAGGCATTGATTGATAAGACAATTAATCTACAACTTGTAACCAACAGATTACTAAACTGTGGGAGAGATTTGTGGATGTACACAAAAGTTAATGTGGAATTGTGAAAAACCCTTCCACTCGAAATTGCTTTTTTCACCTACTGTTGTTGTTCAAGTGTCTTCTGTAGATGGATGACAAGAGTTTTGGTTACATCAGAAAACAGTAGGTGGGATTGTTCTGACTAAAAAGTTATTAACCACCCCCTCTTTCACCAAAGTCTGGTCTCAAGTCTGGAATTCTTGCTGATAAAATGCAGACATCAACAAGACCAGATGCAAAAGCAAAGCTCAGATTGAAGCAGAGGCACTCTCTCTCTCTCTCACACACACACACAGTTATTCTTTCTCTGCAGCCACTGGAGTCCTAATGGTTACCATGCTTTGTCACATTCACAAACTGTAATAAAGTCGCCACCACTCATACATACGTGTTCCTGCAGCCTAATTCACAGTCATCGGTCATATTCACCATTCCTGTATCTTCACAAAGCTCTTTAGTTTACTTCTGCATTGTAAATTTGTCACAGGGGATTATTAGGGAATGTAAAAGTGAGAGTCCTGATTGTTTGCCTACACTGTAACTGTTTTCATGTTTCATGTTGTGTCATTTAACATTACTGTTTAACAACACTCTTTACCAAAATGAAACGCTAGAACATGAAGGATGTTTCTGAGACATTATTTGGGAAATATGGCTAGATTATATTTTATTATTAACTTTTTTAAAAGTCTACATTTTGTACCTGATGTGTAATTATGTAATTTAAGTATCAGATTAAAACTGTATGTTTCAGGTTACTGTATAAGGTCAGATTACATACTGGGGTGAATTGGACACAACACACAGAAGTCCCTGTACTGGACTGTCTATAATGTCTGCTTAATGTACTGCTAAGTTTTATGGATTGCAAATTAAACACAGCTTTTCTCACAAATGGATTCAGTGGAATTGAATGATTTATGACAGGAGGTTCAGCTTGTGCATCTCATCATTCTTATATCTGGCTATATCAGGCAGTTACAGTATTTTTAGGATTCAAGACAGACATGCTTATGCTGAGTGAATTGGGAGCTCTGCTAAGGTCAAGCAACTTATTAGCTAGCATAGCAGCACTCCACAGCTCTAATAAAGGTTTGCGTCCCTGAAACACGGCGAAGTGAGGCCAGAGTGCTGAGAGATTGGGCAGCTTCTGCTTGACACATAGCCACTGCAGAGGCCACTGTGTTTATCAGGGATTTTTGGGGATGCCCCCTGAGGACCTAATCATGTAATCACATTCACAGGTGTCAGGAAACCATAGTCTGGATGCAGTGTAAAAGGCCTGTATTTCATGATCTATTCTTTTTTATCATTGTTTTAGTTGTTTTAATTTCCCTGGTTATCTGAATTTGCAAAGAACTCACCATTATGATATGAATAGAGTAATTTAGAGTAACCAAGTGATTTAATAATCTAAAATATAATCATCTATTGTTGCTGACACTTTAAAATTTGTAAATGATATGCTGCAGATAATCAGTCTGTTAGTAGCCCCTGTTCTGAATGTATATTGGGCCTTAAGTCCAATATACCCTAGCCAAACCATTAAGCCTATATGCTCACTCTATAATTAAATAAGACTCTAATATCAGCAATGACATCACTGATTGAGCCTCCAATCAGGGGGTCTGTATTCACTTCTTCTCGCTATGTGCTTCCATTGTAATAAGAGGATCTACTTTATATGGAAGAAGTGTTTGGTACAAGTATAAACTGTATGGTTCTGAGCTGTTTTCCAGTTTCGCTTACAACAATGTGTCTACTACTACACACACACACACACACATGCAGACAACACACAAAGTCCCATATGTTGTTCCAGCATGGAACAATATTTGTTTTGGTAAGTTTTAAAATTAAACTCAGGCTGTGTCCTTGTATTATAATAGTGACAGTTATGCAGCAGGAAGGCCAGACTCGCAGCAGGACAGTGCAAAGTGCTGCTGATGTTTTCATTGTCACATTTCCAAAGGACATTTCAGAAAAAAATGACAGCTAACATACAGGAGGTGTGCTGCAGCAATATATCAATCACCACATTGAGCCTCTGATGCTTCCTTTGATGTCAGTGGAAAAAGCAGTCAGTCCGTAGTTTTTTGCTGAAATGTTCACTCTCTTTATCGCCAGCACTGACAGACAGAAAACAACCTATATGAAGTGTGGGCTGGTTGCAGTATGGACAGGTAAACTTCAAAAGGACATGAACTACTCTTTCACTCAGCAGTGTGAAATTTATACTTCAAAGTATGTGTCACTTTTGTTAATTCCTGAAAGCACATTTCTTAGTATTGCAACCTGCATTTCCTTATATTTTTTGCACTGTAATGTTCCCAAAATGGACTATTTCACTGAGCCCGGCGACATGTATACAATCATAATTTTAATTTGAGTTATCTCTGCAGACACCTGTCAGTGTTGGTAAATAATGCAATTGTGATTCCCTTTTAGATGGCAAGGGTGAAATGCTTCAATGTTGCATCGTGCTTCCTCGTTTGTTTATATTATTGATTACATCGGTGTGTCAGAATGGATGTTGTGCTTCTGTTTTGCTGAATGTTGAGAGTTAGTGCTTGAATAACAAGTGAATAAATGTTTATGACAGGTAAAGCAAAAATGCAGCTTTTTAATTGCTTATATGAGGTTTATTTTTTTTCATTTATGTGGAAAACCACCTATTTTATACACTTCTGTTTATGTATTTGTATACAGACTACATTAATGCTTTAAGATATTGTCAGACATTGGGGAAAATACAGTATTAATTTTAATTAATTATATTATTTAGTTTATCTACCATAACGTTGACACCCTTATTGGACCTCATTTATAATCCTCAAGGAAATATTCTGTACTCATTGTTCCTTTGGAATAAAACTGATAGTGAGTCTTTTCAAACATTTCTCCAGCGGTGAGTTGTGTGATGAAGAAAACCCATCCTGATGCTCTGTCCAGTACAAAAAATAACAGTAACCTGGATGTAACTCCAGATCTATGAGTACTTATGTAGCATTCTAACTAGCTTTGCTATAGGTTTACCCGCATAGCAACTGCACGGACACCCTGAAAACAAAATCTATTGATTAACGCCTAGGGCAAAGACCCTGGTGATTAGATGCTGCTGCCGTTGCTTGTAACAGCGTGCAGAAAAATAGACAGGCTGTACAATCCAAACAAAAGCCTAAGGAGACAGCCTCCTAATGCTACAGCCATATAAGCACAGCCGCTTTCACACAGAGACCCCCAATAAACAAGGAAAGAATATCCGCCAATATGCTGCATTTGCTCATTGATACTAAACGAAGGTTTGCAGCAGAACTGTTATTAATGTCCCTGCTCAAAGGTGGATCAAATCTGACCACCTTTCTGGCTTCCTACATTTTAATGCTACATTAATGCTGTGTAAAAGTGGTATGTGTATGTTCAAACAGACTGTGTCATGAGTGTCACTGTGATAGGTCATAGGTTTTCGTTATCCTCTTTCTATCTTTGTTTTACCATCTCCAGCTTCTGTACTTTCTGTTAATTGATGGATGTCTGAAACATAGAAAGGAGAATACTAATACAGGCCTGTGTGTGAGCTATGACATAAAAATTTGCCCCATCTGTCTCAGGCTGAAATGCAGGGTTCTATTGTGTAGATCTCCTTTTCAGGGTGCCTCAATAGTGCCTCGGTGGGTAAATCTATAGTGAAGCCGGTTAGAGGTCAGAACACATGTAAAACAGGTCTTTCTGACATGTGGCTGTAAGTCCTCAGCACATCTGCTGCAGCAGCATGTGTGCCAGCATACTGAAGCACACTTGCCAAAAATTCACAAATAAACTTCCTATGTTGTAACCATAAACGTCTATATCATTAAATCTCTCAAGTTTTCATACTAAAATGGGCACTCTCTCTTATCCCAGCTAGCAGTGCCAAATCTAATTAGCAACAGTCACATGGCTCTGGCGTTTGCACCAGATTAGCAGAATTACTTACTGAAAACAGATTCAAGGCAAAACTCCTCACACATTGATATAAACTCCCAGATCTTAACTTTAATGACAACAGTAATTTAACAGTGTATTAAAGCTCATTCTCTCTTTTTTTCACCCACTTTTCTCACTTCGTCTGTCTTTATATCAGGGCTGTGTTCGGCGCAGACAAAACATAGCAAAACGGTGGTTCCCTGAAAACACTGTGCCTTTCTCATTCCCCCAGAGTTCCACCTCCTCTACTCTTTGACTCCTCGCGGTGTGTCCTTCCCACCCGAGATGCGAGATCGAGGAGTCGAGGAGAGAAATTTGGGAAATGAGAAAGGCCCCATGTCGTTCAGTCCAGAAATGTTGCAAACTGGTGCAAATGTTTTAAGATTGAACTCGCTTAGCCTGATGATGACGTTTACCACGTAGTCCCCCACTGAAAGAAAGTTTTTGCTGTTCTGCTGTCTTCTGCAAATTAGCTTGAATTTGTTAAGCCGTAATAATTTCTTCTAAATGCAGTCCGCAGAGTAATAAAATCCATCATTCATTCATGAATAAATATTTTGTATGTTTATAACATCTGATTCATTTGACTGAACAGAAAGGTGTGATGAATCAATGGCTACCCTTTGATCCTTGAATAGGGAGATCTGGTGCTATTGTTATGTTGAGTCACTACCATTTCAAACACTATTTATTCTGTTCGAGGTGTGGCGTTCAATTATGGCAAGAATCACACTGTGATTGGATTGTTAGCTGCCTTTGCATCCCTTCCATCCACCAAAGTGGCTTGCTCATATGGGTGGCTTACACTTTCACTGGATCTTGTTGCGGTTAACAATCTCAATCTAATAAAAAACATTTTTTTCTCACCCTCCCCTACTCTTCCTATACTGTGAATAAATGGACTGCGTCTGTGCTATGAATACAGTTAGCATGAGACAATGGGACTGGAGATTGGTTCCTGCCTTAGGACCAAACTCATTATTGCAAGGGTAAATGCTGTGTTTGCTCATGCAGTGATTGGTGTGATGCCTGGTGGTGTTTTGTTATCCTGAGGCCATTACTGCTATTGCTTTGTCATCACAAAAGGGTGTCATCACTTAAAATTATAGGACAGGGAGACACCTGCTTTGGTTTTTATAATAGAGCTGGAGTATGAAGTTCTGCAGGCCTCTAAAACTTCACACAAAGTGCCATAATCTTTAGGTTTTTTACAGACAGATAGCACTTTTAAATAAAAATATATATATCAGGAATGATGTATGTCTGTTTTTTACTCAATCATTTTGGCTTGAAAGTGATGACTGCTGTGTAATGGTATGACAGTGGGTGATGGACAACACTGGGCACCACTGATGTTGTCTGTTTATCGAGCGGCTGAGGTGGACTCAAATGGGTTTTTACAAAATTAAATTTGAAATTAAAACTGGCAAACCAGCACTGACAACAACAAAGGAAAACAAATACCCTCGGTTTATGAAGCAGATTGAACTCTTGCCGCTCTCAGAAACAACTGCTCGATGCTGGCATCAAACAGCTGGAGAGGATTGTGAAAGCTGATGAAAATGAAATCCATGTCGGTGCCAAGAAAATCATATCCTGAACCCTTCTTCATGGAAATCAAATCAGTGAAAATGGCAAACTGAGGGTTATGTAAAAAACAACAAACCGTGTGGATCTATTGTGTATATTATATTAGGGACACTAACTGAAAATTGTTAAAACAACTAGAATGCAAAAGGAGCTTCAAGTTATTACCAGGTGGATGTCAGAACAAACTCATATTTTGTTTTTTTGTTGTGTATTTACCGTCACAACCCCTTTGCTGTGACTCCCTGCTTAGTGATAGCTGGTATGTGTCTTACTGTGGGTTTGTTTTGGTTGAGTGGAGTGTGCTTTGGTTGTGTCTGTCTCTTCTCACTCTCTCTCTCCACTGTGAGAAGTGGGCATGGACCTGGGATCTTGGCACTCCCCGCACCGGTCTGTGATCTGCAATCAGCTCAACTTATCTCCATCCACAACTCACATGCTTCATAAAGACAGACTCCTCACATCCGATCCCTGCCCAATCGTTGAGTCACTCTTTCCTGGCTGCCTACTTGTTCACTCAATCTCCAGCCACACCTGATCAGCCTCTGGACCCCACTCATTCATTCTGCTCTCCACGCCAACACACTCTGAGGAGTTCCTCCAAAAGCCCTGATTCATCTCACACCTTTTGAACTGTGTATAAACCGCTAAGCTTACTGTAGATCTGCATCCACGTTACACCATATTATTTTTTGTTAAGTGTTTATTTTTGTGTTTTACCATAGCTTGTGTAACAGTGCACCACTAACTAACCCGGGTTGTTTGTCTTTACATTTTGTTACAGTCTACAGCTAAGGATATGATAAGTAAACACACAGTCATAAGTTAGTTTCAGTTACATTTCATTAGCTTGCAAGTTTGAACATGGTTCAATTGTTTTCCTATGTTAATACTTAACCACCATTTTTTCCTTTGTTCAGTTCCACCATGCAGGACAATTGTTTTCAGAGGGCCCCGCCTATACATTTCCTGTTTTAAAATAGTAGGGTGGATGACATCCACAAGCCACACAAGGGTTTTCTTTCTTTATAGGAATGTATCGTTTGGCTGTTTCTTGATTATTTTCAGTAAATGTGTAAGGATCTCTGACCTGTTTTCATATCAGTGGGAGAGGAGTGAACTGATATTCAAGTTCCAAATGTTAAGTAATATGCATTGGAATGGGATGGGCTGAACCAATTTGGGTGTGAATTAAACACCCTTTAGAAACAGTGGTTTGTTTGTTTTTTGCTGCCAAGGGGGAAAGAGGTGAGTCTAATGCTGCGACAAATACCTGCCTTTTTGTTAGCGTTGCTATGAGTTGAGTGAGTTATTTTCCTTAAGTCTTTTTGGTTGTTTGAGTTATCTGTGTACTACAGACCACTATAGATAAAACTATTACATCTGGGAACACGTGATGTCTGTGTCTGCCTACCTACCACCTTCCCAGCCACTCTGGCCAGGATACACCACAACGTCTCCATCTGCTTTTGGTTTCTGGTGGAAACGTCTGACATTGACCACACTTCCAGAGTACATCATTTGTAGCACTGGGTTTGTCAGCCTCTATAGGAGCAAGATCCCCGGACTGAAAGAGACAAAAATGACTACAAATGATGAGTCAGTGTAGTCATTTGCCATCTCTTTGTGGTTGCTTTGTGTCACTTTGTGGTCATTTTGGTCTGAAGCATGTCTCTTTTTGGTCATTTTGCTCTTTGTAGTCATGTGATTGACTTCCCAACAAAAACTTCCAAATAAAGGGGATGAGGGCTGAGCTGCTTGTGTCAGAGGAAAGACTACAGATACCAGAACAGGTTAGGTTTGAACAAACCATCTGAATACTTAAAGGAGGAGCTGTGTTTTGGGGATGGTGATCTGCTTAAGGGAACTAAAATAATCATGTCATCCTCTACGAGAAGAGAGATGATCAAGCTGGTACATGACGGGTATTTAGGCATAGAGAAATGTAAGAGGCTTACCCGTGAGGTATTGTATTGGCCATTTATAAATAGAGACATTGGGAATGAAGTGCTGGCTGAGTACAGAGACATTAAAACTTACCAGCTTCACACATAGCAGAGCAGAGCAATTCTTTTCCATTACATTGAATATTGAATGGCACCCTCATTCATATATATATATATATATATGAATGAATGAATATATCCATCGGCAACCACTTATCCTGCATACAGGGTCGTGGGGGGGCTGGAACCTATCCCAGCTGACATTTGGCGAAAGGCGGGGTACACCCTGGACAGGTCGCCAGTCCATCACAGGGCCACACAACCACACACTCACATCCACAGGGCAATTTAGAGACAACAATTAACCTAGCCTGCATGTCTTTGGATGGTGGGAGGAAGCCGGAGCACCCGGAGAGAATATGCAATATTCACGTGGAGAATATGCAAAGCCCACAAAGAAAGGCCGGGGCAACCGGGGTTTGAACCCACGAATTTCTTGCTGTGAGGCGACAGTGCTAACCACTGCACCACCGTGCCATCCAGGTGCCATTCAATGTAAAGGGGGGAAAAAATTGAACATTTATCATGTTTATCATGTGAAAAGTTTCATTTAGATATAATAATATTTACTGGTAGCTCAATGGGAGGAAGCAGAAAAACATGAAGAGAACCTTCACAGGCATGGGGAGAACATGCAAAGTCTGCTAAGAAAGGCCTGGGCCTTGATCCACGGACCTTCTACTTCTTCTTCTCGGACCACACCACCATGCTGCATTTGTGTGTCATGTTATAATTAATTCTTCTCATTTTTAGCAGCACCTTCCAGTTATTTTCTGGTACAGTAAACTGGCCTCTTCTGCAGCTTTTATTTCTTGGAGCGCAGCGTTCAGACTCCCAGAGCTTTCTACCGGGCTTGCTGCTCTACAGTCTGAACATTTCCCTGTTTCGCCCTCAATTTCGAAACTGTCATATTTGGTAAATGGTCTGTATTTGTATAGTACTTTTCTAGGCTTTTCGGCCACTCAGAGTGCTTTACACTACATCATATTCACCCACCTATGAACAGAGACCTAATTGCTCATCAGAAAAATTAACTCATTCTTTTAGCTGACACTTTTATTCAAAGTGACTTACAATTGCTATACATGTCAGAGGTCGCACGCCTCTGAAGCAACTAGGGGTTACTACAATACAGTAATTCTCTGGACACCTATGGATACTTAACTGTTCATTATTAAGTTATGAAGTAACTGTTAGCAGCTATTTGTCTTCCTTTTGAGGATTTTTGCACAATACTGTAAAATGTTGAATATTGTAAAATGTTGTCAGTGTTGAGCTACCAGTAAATATTGCTGGTGGTGATGGCCCTAACCCCTAGTTTGCTCCAGAGGCGTGCAATCTCTGATATGTATAGCAGTTGTAAGTTGCTTTGGATAAAAGTGGCAGCTAAATTAGTAAATGTAAATGCATCCAAATTTTGCCAGCTTAGTTTTTGTCACATCATTAACATATTTGGGTGGTGGGAAGATAAAAATCAGAAACTTTAACAGACTGGAATGAGGTGAACACCAGCTGCTACCAGGTGCTAAGAAAGTCTGTAGCTAAGTTAGTAGTCACTTTACATTACATTTTACTCTTCATGTGTACTTTTTCAATTTCCTTTTTCTTTTGAAGTTTAATTATGGCCTGATTATTCCTTGTAGTGTAAAAATATTCTAAATGACCATTTTTTACACATTTCTCAACCTGATTTTTGGGATGAGCTTATTGTTGTATTCTGTGAATTAATTGAAGCTGTGCAGCAAACATCCATCTTTATTTGCTAGTGTTGCTTTAAAAAAAGTACACAATAATTAAATATGTTCACTCACAAAATAAAAATTGACTTTAGTTCCAGACAGTGACAAAGGCAAAGCTTTAATAGAACAGAGAAACAGCTACACTGTTATTGATGTCATGCATTATTGTGTCCTATTGCCAGATAATCTCACACCAGAGTTGTGTGGGAATGGGTTTTATTTCAACATTTGGAGAGACATTCATTTCCTGCATTGTGGTGAGTTGTTATGCATCCATATGTTGGAAATCTTCTGTAGAGTTACATGGTGGTTGGCATCCATAACTGTTGCATTTTATGGTGGAAATATCTTTATTTAAGTAAAGAAAAACATCAAATTCAAGTGCCAGGTGACGATTCAAAATACAATTAAATAAAATGCAGTAAGGATTTCAGGAATTCTTACTTTTAAATATTTGTTCTCCTATAGATCCACTTTACTTTACTCTTCTGTCCTTGAGTTGTGTGTAATTTGTTTGGTAGCCTTTAAACGTGAATGTGGCATTAATTCATTTTAATTGTCTCACCTTCTAGTGGTTCTTCAAAATAAAAGTCCTCTGCTTCTATCATGGTTCAATTGGGGGCACAAATGTATTAAGTAATTTAAGTAATTGTCTTGCTATTTCCTTTATTAGGGGTATGAGGGGTTGTCCCTATAATTAAGTGATTATCATGTAAATGTCTTGTACTCATGGCTTTATCCAGTCCTCTGGCAGGGTTTCCAAAAAAAAAAAAAAACAGTTGATTTTTGGATTCCTGCCATTTGACATTTTGGAGAAGCAGTAATGCTGAGTCTTCCCACTGTGAAAAAGACAAAAAACAAAACAAAAACAACAGTGCGGCTTTCACCCTCCTTGCATACCAATTAACTGAGATATTTTAATTAAATTCAACAGTTTGTTGACTCTTTAAATAGTTACAAGAAAATGTTTGAAAAGAAAGGTTGCAAAGCAATTACCATTGCCTTTTTAATCTTCCAAAGGAAACATGGCGCTCTAAAGATAGAGACTGACAATTATCAATTATACACTCAAAAAATTACTAAAATTACTGAATGTGAAATGAATTTGACCTCTCCATGAAACATGTCCTTCCATTTCAAGCATTTAAAAGACATCCTATATCTCCTGTGGTTAAAATCAAACAGTTGAAACACACAGCAAGTTACAATAGACATGCCACATATATGGTGATTAGTCTACACACAGACAACTGCATCACAGCATCACAAACCAAACAGTATAAGTATATAGTATATTTTATATTTTATAGGTATTTTGTTCCACATTGTCTAACTACTACACACACTGTTTTAAATAGTCCACTGCTCAATACAATTCTCATTCACAAAAACCATGCAACGACCCATCAAACTGTTTTTCTGCCACAATATAGATTACAACATTGAAAAAGGGATAAGCTACAGTATGAATATGATGCTTAAAAGATGGATTCCATCATACTGTTAAAACAACTATTTGTAAATGATATTTCAGAAAATGTTGAGATGCAGAACCAAAGTTTCCTGAACCGATGGCTGAAACATGTGACTAATGTTATTTTGCATGGCAGAAATAACATGGTGGACTAAAACTTATTGTTAGTTTGTAGCCCTTATGTTTATTATATTTGACACAAAAAAATGTCTCTTTTTAGCTCTGTTTTTAAATGAGTGAGATATTGATAGAGAAAATTCTACAGAGATTCAGTAATGATTGATTGATCAAGTTGCTAGTAAACATCAGGGGCTTTCAGTCTCTCATTATGTTTTCTTGATAATTGGCATGTTATTTGTTTTCATTGTTGAAGGCTGTCAAATTTCCTGCAGCTTACCAAGTCTAAAAATCACATTGACCAGATAACATTTTCATCTATTGTTCCTTTTTTTCTCTTTTTGGTAAAAGGGTTAACCATATTGAACATGCATTGAATGCATTGAATTCTCATCACTTATTCGTTTTGTCTTCATGAAGTGTTTGCTGAGGGAATAATAGCCGTTAGGGGTGGCAAGTGGCAGCTGGTAGTGTTCATGGATGACCAGCTGAGTGTCCATCTTAGTGCACAGCCACAGTGACAGGCAGCATGTTTTGAAGTAGATCCCTTGATGACTGCAAGTGATGAGAGCTGTCTGGTGCCATCCTCAGACTCATGCTGCCGTCAGCCAGAGCAGGGGCAACTCTGAAGCCCCTGTGTGATGGCCGGATGGCTACAATGAACTGCCTCTTAAATGTTTCACTTAATACAATGTAAATAAACGGGTTAATGCAGCTGTTGGCGTAGCCCATGCTGATAGCAATGTTGTAGGCATACAGAAAAGCAAAGCTGGGCCGCTGCACCCCAAGGTGGGCCAGCTGCAAGATGTAGTAAGGGGCCCAGCAAGTGAAGAATACCAGGCATATGGCCACTGCCATACGGGTCACCTTTCTTGTCCGCACCCTCAGGCTGCGCTGGGGTAGTGGGGCAACTGTAGCTGACATGTTTTGGAGAATCTTGAAGAAGACCCCGCAGATGACTACCCAAGGCAGGGCAAATCCCAAGAAGAACTGGTAGAGGGTGAACCAGTAGGTGTCTGTGGCTGGGTTGGGCAGCAGGAGGGCACAGCCGACTGAGCCGTCCTTGAGGCGCATGAGTCCTGTGTACATCCAGACTGGAGTGATGGAGATCAGAGAAAACACCCACACCAGAGCTACTGCTGCCCCAGCCACGAAGGGAGTTCGCATGTGTTTGAAGCGGATGGGATGGACAGTGGCCAGGTAGCGATCCAGAGTCATAACAGTCAGGATGTATGTACTGACGATCTGGCTGTTGGAATCTAGAGCTGTGATGACAGTACACATGGTGGCACCAAAGCACCAGGAGCCATTGCCCACAAGCTGGTGAATGAGAAAAGGCATGCCGAGGAGGAAGAGGAGATCTGCGATGGACAAACTGAAGATAAATATGTCTGGTACTGTTTGCTGGGAGCAGAACTTGGTCTTCTTCACAATGGTATAGATTACAATACAGTTACCAAAGATCCCAAAGAAACAGATGACACCAAAGATGCTGGGCATGAGCACATTGTTATACTGCTCACGCTCTGGCAAAAAGGAAAACAAGCAGAATACTCTTTGTCAGTCATAGTAAATCCTGCTGCATGTGTATCCACGAATATCTTTTGTTTCAACTCATGTTTAAACACAATAACCACTGATCCATTCTTAAAATCTGTACCAATTATTTTGCATTGTGACATAGTTAAATTCAAAGAGTCTCAATTTAAAAAGTAGAAGAAACAAACAACCTACCTTCCATTAGATTCTCCGGAGAAGTGAAGGATGAATTCGAAATGTAGTCCATCCCAAACAGACAGTTTTGTGGTCTTTCTCTAAAATAGTCTTGAGTGTAATAATAATAATAATAATAATAATAATAATAATAATAATAATGAAACTCACATATACTCACAGTATTCGCGCTAAATAAAGTCCAATTTGTTAGAGGGTACCATAAGAACAGCAACATAAAAGGTTTGAAAATTACTACGACTAAAAAAAACAAACAGCCTACTTCTGGACTTGACAGCAGAGATGCAATGCCGCGCGCCTGTTTTCTGTTATCTGAAAGATTTCATCAGTGCACGCGACAACTAAAACGCACCTAAAAAGAAAACCAGTCGACGTAACACATTCGTCACTCTATCTGTGAGTCGGCAGCAGCGGACACTATGATCACTTTCATTAAAGGAAGCAGAATAATCATCTCATTTTGCTCCTTTCCCAGGGGACAGAGGTGGGCTATAGCTTTATGCTGTCAGGAAGTGAGGTAAAGAATTAGTTATTTGGGAACAGCTACTGAGCGGGGGACCTGAACAATAGAGAGATGAGGCTTAATGAGGCTCTCCTTGTTAAAAAAAAAAAAAAAAGATTTAGCCTACCTGTTCAGCCACAGACTTGTCAAATATACAGCATAGATCTACATGAAGTTACTGTGATACTGCCACACTGATTTTAGTGACACTGTTAGCTCCATCCAATTTTTAAAAAGATCTACACTTGAAATTACTTCACATGAACACTGCTCTTTTCCTATATTGATCCTATGCGTCTGCCAGCAGAACAGCAGTCTGTTCTGTTTTCCCGTGGTTAAACCTTTCCACTAGGTGTCAGCATTGTCAAGTTTTTTGAATATATCCGCTGCCACAGATGGACAAGACCAGAATTAAAAGCAGATGTACCAAAAAATGAAAACAAAGAAAGACGACAGAAAATTTGCCAAATAATGGGTTCTGAAGTGGGATAAAGGTGACAGCCAACACACTCCCCCGCTGACAACAAGAGGAAGCGTATTCCTGTAGGCTACTTTTTTGTGGGCAAATCATCAAAATGTCTGAGCAGCACATGTTCTTATCTTTGGCTTTATAACATGCCGACGCATAGGCCTACATGTTAGATTTGTCAATAATATGATTCGTTTTTAATAAATAGGATAGCAATAGGATGATCAAACCATATCTAGCCTGTTTTATCTGATGTTCCACCTCGCCTTATCTCACCCTAACTTAATTATTAGCCTAATGACTGATATGGTATATTAGTCTATGTGATTCACCCTCTAATTTAAATGACATTGAGATAGATAGATAGATAGATAGATAGATAGATAGATAGATAGATAGATAGATAGATAGATAGATAGATAGATAGATAGATGTCATACAGTATAGCTGTATAGCCTAATAGGCTAGTATGTATTGGGCTATTTATAATAATTATTGAGGATAAATAAAGCCAGTTGTGAGCGACAGTAACAGTTCTGTGGTGTTTGGCAGACAAGTGGAACAGACTGACAAGGAGGAGCTCCAGTCACAGCAGCAGGCAGACCCTCCCAACTCTGTGAAAGGAAGCGGAAATACACGTCGTGAACCTTATGCTAGCAGCTACGTTGAGGCTCCTAGGACGGGGTGTAAGCGACATCAGACGTAACGTTACATCGTTTGTTGTCTCTTAAGAGGAAACAGGGAGTGGATAAATACACGATAGGGGTTTCGTTTGTTACGGTGTCAGCATCGGAACGGAGTATCTCGAGTGGTGAGTTTTCCCCTGTGCGTCCTCTTGACATAAAAGTTGTGTACTCTTTCCTTTCACGACGCAGGCTAGGCAAGTTCAGGAACGTTAGCTTGGCTAACTGTGCCGCCGAGCTAGCAACAACAGCTTGCGTTATGAAAAAAAGGTGTTTTCTTCCCTTTCACATTTGCCAACGTGAAGCTTGCCTGGAGGCCTCGGGCGTTAATAAACGTATCGTGTTTGTTTTAAACCGGGCGCTTGTTTTGATTATGGTCATCGTGTATGTGCCCGTTGTGGTACACTGACGGGGGTGAGTTTGATAGTCACACTGCATCGCAGTTATTGTTATCCGACCGTTAGCCGGCATGCTAGCTCCAGCGTTCTAGAATAGTGGGCGCAGGCTGTGGGCTGGAACGGATTCGAACCTCCCGAAGTCGCGTGAAAACGGCTACAACGTGGTCTGGTGCTCAAAATGGCAAAGTGCTAACGTTAACTCTGATGGTGAAATCTGATACTATTCAGACAGTAACAAACCACACCGAGGTTGTAAATTGTAGAGGATTATTGCAGCCTGCCCTCCTTTGGAATTCAGCTTTCCATTTCGTTTACTTTGTCTGTATACCAGCGTTGCTTCTGTCACTGACGCTGCTTTACGTGAGTTGTGTTGTTGACGGTTGTATTACTGTAAACAATTGCTTCAGTCACATGGAATGACTTATTGTGTCGTTACAGTCAAGTGACTTTTCTGGAGAAGCGTCCTGCATCTTTTCTATTTCCCTTTAGTAACGTTAGCCAACTGGTCATCCGTGACGGGATAATATAGATTATGTTGATTAAAATTTTGCATTTGCGGATAATTTTGGTGGGGTTTTTTGTCGCGTGGCCGGCTGTCAGACTGAAAAGAGTTAGTTGAGCTGTATTAGTAAGAACCCATCAGAGCTGTACGATAGCAAATTAGCAAACAACTTAATGAGATAACGGAGCTTTATCCGTTTAACTCAGCAGCTGTATCACTGTCAGCTCTGCCTCAGTAGGCTACTGACTTATCTGTTTTCGGGCTAGGTGCTTGCCTGTCAAGAAAGTCTGAAGGAGTTGCCATTGATTGCGGTGAACTTTGTATCAATATAATCTCTTCATCTTATGAATGCTGCCCAGAGCAGCAGCAGCAAAAGGATATGTAGGCCGTAACCTCTTTTCACATAGGTTTGCCATTGGACACGACCATTTGTACTTGCGTGCTATATTTTGGATATTAATAGATCTCCAGAGGACAAAGCATATGATGTCGGGACCTCAAAATAACTTTGTCATGATTACAGGAAATAAGAACATAAAAATTTTATGAACGCAACTAAGAGGAATTGAAATAACTGCAATAGATAGTGAAATCCAATTGACGTGTTCCAGATAATCTTATGGTTCAGACCAAGCCAAATTCATCTTAGGCTTTGATTCAGGTCATCTTAATCTAAATGAGAATCTTCATGTCTAACTAGCTACATCTTTTTTCTCTGTAAAATCATCCTGCACTGTATAGTTGTTGCTCTACTCTACATTTTAGTCTGATAGAGTGCCACATTGTTTCTTGTTTGCAGGTACCTTACTGTAACCTTTATGTGAGGCCTAAGCCCTGTAGGAGCGGGTCATAGACGGGAGGAGAGACTCGGGAGAAAAGCATCTGGCCACAGAAGCCTGGATAAGAGTTTTTATTTTTTATTCAGTCCCTGGCACACAGCTTACAGCCAAGCAGTTCTCCAGCACGCAACAACAAGCATGGAGGCCATTGCCAAATACGATTTCAAAGCCACCGCTGATGATGAGCTCAGTTTCAAGCGTGGAGAAGTCCTTAAGGTAGGTTGCAACTATTTGATCATTTAATGTTAAAGCTTGTCTGCATTACTCATAATTATAAAGTGTGGTGATGATGCTGCCGTTTTACTTCCTGTGTCCTGAATCATATCCGTTCTGTGTGACATGAAAGTGCCATCAACAGTGGATAAAGAGTTTCAGACAGTCATTTTATTTCTATTAAGCACAAGAAGAATATTTTTAGGGTAAAAATCATCACCCAAATGAAGCTGCAGTTATTAATTCAGTCCTGTGTCAAATGTCCTTGTTAGTTTTTGTCATATTTAGTCCACTGTATACTGTTGTTTTTTTGTTTTGTTTTTTTCAAGTGTTAGTTGATAAAGTCTGGGCATTTTAGTCAAAAGAAAATCGAAAGTATTTAAGTCTAGTTTTAGTCATTAACCATCATTTTAGTCTTTTCTAACTCATTAGTATAACTCTGATTAGCATTTGGTTAATCTGCTTGAACCAATGAATGTTAGTTTTGTTCTCATTTTTATTGCAAACCAGACATTAACTTACCTCAATTCCCAGGTGGTCAGCCTTGATATGCTGTTTCAAGTAGTATTTTTTTCCCCAAAATCTTATAACCACATCAGTGTGCAAACTATAAATAGCTTTCGGGGGAGCTCAGTTGTTTTTTTTTTGATTGGGTGGAGGGGGGACCAACTGTGATTCTTACTGCTGAATCATTAATATCACAAATCATGCTTTTTAGAGGAGATCATATCTAAGCGCCTCTTTCTCCCTAGCATGTTGTGTTCATCACCAGAGTTTGCATCCTCCACAGTAACATTTTCCTCACGCTCCAGGCGTCGCCCTGGCCGGCCAGCATTCCAGGCCCAAAAAAAAATTTAAAAAAAATTTAGAGGGAGAAAATATGGCCTGTAATATTTTTTCTCCTTATTATACTGACAAAAAGAAGGAGAGATTTTAACGTTTTAATTTTATTTTCGTCAACAATATTTCATGTTAATATAGTCATAGTCAGCGTCTAACTACGTTGTCGGCGTCTCGTCTTTGTCTCGTTTTTATCAGGGGATAAAAGTCGTTGACGAATAGATTTCATTTAGTTTCGTCTGACAAAAGTAACACTAGTGGCAGTGTTATGTCTGTGTCTTACATTTAGATCAGTGTGTATTTTTTCATTTTTATTTTACATTTTCATACATTTGTTAGGTGTAGCTGTCAAACTTAGACCCACAGTTTAAAAAAACAAAGAGATCATTAAGAAAAATATGTGTAGCTTAAAATCCAAAACGCTACTGCGTCATGTGACGGCACACATGGTAATTACAACATAACAACATTGCGTGATAGTCAAATATTCTAAAGGAGCAATGCTTGTATTACACTGCAGAAGGCCCACGCACCAAAGAGGCAAAAGATGCAAGGTTTTTGTTCCATTATGAACCACCTAAAGTGCTCCGTGTGAAACCCCAGGCCTGCCCAGCTCCCCAGGCATGAGAAGCTTATTCAAAGCCTTATGCTTTCTGCTTGCCTGAAAAGCGTTTGTTATTCTCCGACCTTGATGAGTTCACCAAGATATTAGAAGGTACATACTGCAATTTTCCTACACAGTAATTCTCTTTGGATTTAAATGCAATCATCCTAATCCTCTCTGTTTAGAGACATAGCCATGATGGACAGGATGCGAGAGTGCAGAAAAATTAGATAAACCTTCATATTTCCTAATTTTCTAGGAAAGTGGATGTAGATAAATACCCAGTTTAAAACATCCTTTTGATAATGCATGACTTTAAGAATTCCCTTTTCCTCCCTGTGGCTCTAAGGTCAGTCCTTTTATTTTACTAAAAAAGACTGCCTACAGTTAAGTTGGTTCTCAGAAACACTGCTTTTAAGCTATTGATAATACAGTGAATAGTCCCTTTTGTAATAGATACATTTCTAAAGGACCACACAGCTGTGTGTATTATTTTCAACGTACCTTCCATCTTCTTTTGATCATCAGCATCTGCTTTGCCAGACCTGGGTAGATGGAAAGTGATTATGATGCAACATAACACACACACATTATTGTGTATTAATTAATATTGGCTTTGTTTTTTGCTACAAAGTAAATTATCCAGTTTAGCAAATGAACGTTGCCTCCTTTATTACTAAGCCCACGACTATTTTAGCTTAATGTAGAATAGAGCAAGAGATGGCTCCACAGCACAACGATAGCTGGTGAAAAGGGATCAGCAGTGACCAGTTACTAAACATACTGATATTTTTAATGTTCCTCTCACAAAATCTTAACTATGAAGAACCTTCTGCTTTTTACTAATGATCCAGCAGCGTGCAAGGCTGCTTAACAACAATTTGCGCCAATGGGATGAAGTACTTAGATTTTAACAAATAATCATACGATATGCTGTGTATGTAATGTGAATGTCAGCTGTCGTGGATAAGTTGACTGTTCTGTCAGGGGATGACTGCTGTTTCCCCCCCTGAATAAGATATTAGAGTTTAAAGTTGTAAAAGGATTGCTTATCTCATCAGGGGGGCCTACTTTGAGTGGGGGGAGGGGTCTGCTTAGGAAAGACAGAGCTAAATATGAGGTCTTATTAAATTTGCATTTGAGAAGAGAAAGTAATGTACTTTTCCACTAATTTCCAGCTAGCTATCTAGCTATCTCAAGCTTTTTACCAGATGGCAGAGTTCCAGCTGAGATGTTAATGGGTATACCACAGATGCTTTCTTTTAAATCACGTAATTAAAAATGAGATGTGCATATTGGTGCCTGGGAAATTCAGAATAAGCGGAATATTCTGTAAGATGTTTTATAATAGCTAAAGTTCTGCTTATTTTTGCAACATTTTAAAAGCTTAAATTGTAACTCTCAGTTCCCCATATGTTTAGCGTGCTGTTGCTCTCAATTCTTGATTTGTTATTACAGAAGCTCTGTCCCCCTGAGCATCTGTATGTGTGGCTACATAGAAACCATGAGGCAGAGGTTGAGTTAAGTCATTTTACATGACTAAAAACTAACCACTAAAATTATTCAGATTCAGTCTTATCGTACGCATGACGCTCTGCTTTGGCGCTGTGCCTGAGGTACAACAGATAAATCTAATGCTATGTGTAAAGCTGGAAAATATGAGGTTGGTTGCTACCAGTGCTATACACAATGGTGTTAAAATTAAAGGAAGCTATTCAAATATGCTGGCCTTACATATTTAACCCAGCTGTAACATACTGTAAGGGCATAACTTTAAGAGCTACAAAAATGTGTTCCAGGTTATTTCTGGACAGAGAAGTAATCTGAAATGGGGAAGGAGAGCCTGCACAAATGTTGCCTTGGGCACTGTCCATATTTCATGTAAATCATTTTTTGTCTGCTTTGGCCAGTTCACTTTTTGAGACCGTATGAATTGGCCCGTGGCATATATTTGTCAGATACCATCCCCCTTTCCATTTCTTTCATCCTCTTTTTGTTCCTCCTCAAAGTACTCATACATTAGTCACTAGTCTGAATGTTTACCCTCAGGTAATTTATGAGAAACAGGATGAAACAAGCTCCTGTCATTCACTGAAATGCACAGGTGGACCCATGCTTCACCTTATTTTGCATGTCACAAAATTAAATACACTGGCCGTTTTTAAAGATTTATTTTCTCTCTCTCTCATTCATCAGCAGACACCATGAAAACTACAACATAATATAAGACATACAGTTTCAAAAACACATCTCTGTCTCTCAAGCTAGTGTCTGTTGATAAACAGCCTGGAACATGTTGGCACAACTGAAATGTGATGACATTAGTGCTGGGCAATAAAACAATAATGATAATTATCACAATATTCAATAAATGATTTGAATCAAATTTTCTTTTGTCGACAAGAATTTGCTCGATTTTAAATTAATTGTCGGCTAATTGAACATTGCGAACATGACACAAGATTCTCGCGGGCAGCGAGAGACCCGACACAAACTTGAGGCGGCAAAAAAGAAAGCAAACATGAGGCGGTCAAAACGGAGTGGAGTGTGGGAGCATTTCAAATTAATTAATGATGACAAAGACGCCCAATGTAATCTTTGCGGTACTACGATTAAGTACAACAGCTGTACGAGTTCGCTAAGATTCCACCTTCGTAACTTGCATGCAGCCGTGATGCAGGGAGGAAGTCTGTCGCCTTCATGACCTACAATCGCTTCTGTGGTGGGAAGGCGAGTATGTGACCACAGGAAAGCGGAGGGCATTACTCAGAGGATTTGCGGCATGATCGAAAAAGACATGATGCCAGTTAGCATGGTGGGGGATTTCGAGAGTTAATACACTTCATGGAGCCAGGATATAATGTCCCTTCTCGAGCGACCATAACTACCCAATTGGAAGCACGCTGCAAAAACAAGAAGGCTGAGCTAAAAACACAGTTAGCCGCGGCTAATGTGGCTCTAACGATTGTTGGACGTCACTGACTACAGAAAGCTACATTACAATCGCTTGTCACTACATTGAAAACGACTGGCAGGTAAAGTCAGCAGTCCTTGCCATACAGCTGATAATTTAGCTGACAAACTCAACCCGGCTGTGAAGTCATGGGGACTCACCGGGCTTGTAATAGCCTGTGTGCATCGCTCGGAACATTGTCTCAGCACACAACCCCCCACGAGTCAGTTTGGAATCGGTTTCTTGCTTTGCACATACTTTAAATCTGGCCGTCAATGAAGGATTCGCTGCTGCTGGTGTCAACCGAGTAATTGCAGCTGCTGGCAGGTTGGTCAAACACTTCAACCACAGCACAACAGCAACGAAAGCACTAGAAGCTAAACAAAAACAAATGCTGCTACCAGCTCATCGGCTCATTCAGTCCTGTAAAACCAGCTGGAACTCTGTTTTTTTTCATATAAGTCGTTTACCAGATAGATTATTTTATGTTGCTTAATGTTTCACATGCAACAGGTGAGCCTGTTATTTTCACTATTTATGTAATAATTTTTTATGTATTTATTATTTTTCTGTGCATAATTTATTATGTTAAACTGCATGAATGGCATTATCTGTACCGTATCCCAAAATCACCCATTAAACTTCATAGAAGCAAAGATTTGCAATTTATCATGTAATTATCGATATCTAATTATATAAACATTTTTATCGTAATAACATTTTTGGCTATATTGCCCAGCCCTAGATGAAATCAGATAAAATTACTGAACATTAAAATAAAACCTACATAAAGAGAGCAGCATTTTTAACCGATCATTGTTTTAAGGTGGTCAATTTTAAACAAATGTTTTATCATGTTACCCATCATTTTTTCTCAAATAATCAAAAATTGTGACAAACATATTAAATAAATATCTCAATGTAACATGTTCCTGAAACCAAAGAGAAACAATTTGGCATATTTCTTGATAAATTATTGCAAAGCTGGTGCCATAACTTAAAGTGTGTCAGTGGTAAGCCTGTGTGTTAGCTGTGTGTACCCATTATGTTTGTGGCTGCTAAACATTTTTTTCTGCTAATGACTCTGTATTAGTTAATTACTTAAAAAGTACATTGGTATGGTCTGTCTCTCTTTCTCTCGCTCACTATCTCACTTTGCTCTTTGCACTCTGCTTTTTAGACCAGATGGATATTTGGTTACATAACAGTTGTTTAAACATCAATAATACTAAACTACATCTCTACCTCAATTGACAACATTACAAAAAAACAAAAGAAGAAACAGATTTGCAATTATAAACTGATAGTTGCTCCAGCTGATGTTGAATAGTGTTTGGAGTAGCACATCTAAAAGAAAACCTTCCTGAGGTGCAGTGTGCTCATAAAGGCTCATTCGCTCCCACCAGTGCTGTCTGTCTGCTGATACTAATACTAAACAGCTCTGCTCTTAGGACAAAGGGTCCCTCTCATCTGAGAGCAAGACCCTGTTTAGCCTTTTCTTGTATGTAGCATCCTTAACTTCTCACCAGTTTCAGTATCACCGGGAGGTGGTGGCCATGTTGCTCTCTCTAACCCTCACGCTGACATACAGGAAGACCGGTTGTTCATCTGCTCCTGCTTTCATTCACAATAGCATTATGGCGGAGGAATTTTGTGAATGTTTACCACGTCTTAATGATAATTTATTGTAGATACAAACATAGGCTGTTAGGTATTGTGAACATTTAAGTGATTTGTCATTCTAATTTAATAAAAATCTGCATTTAGTATACATAGATGGAAGGAAGCCGGTGTGGTTTGGTACTGTAGACATAAAGTATGATCTGCACCAGCAGTACAGTAAGTTACAGTTTGAGTGACTCACTAACAGTCTCTATGCTGAAGCCCAAATATTAGGCAGCTCCAGCTCTGGCTGAAATCCACACAGCAGCGTTCCTCCTTGTTTCAGTTGCTTTTAGAAACAGCCTTTTATATAAGCGTTTATCTAATGGTCTGCCACTGAGGGGATGAAAAGGTTGCTTTGGGGACATGAAATGCTGTTGTGTCAAACGATTTAATCATCCTGAAATGCGTATATGCTGACTTTTATCACTTGTTAAAAAACCCATGTTGGTGAGTGATTAGAAACAGGATGTGCCAGTTTGTCCATATGAGAATTTCCCTTAAAACCAGCGCTCCAATGAAGGTCTGTGTGAAATGGCTTTGGTTGTATTTTGGTCATCTTCGGATAGAGCTAGGCAATAAAACAATGATAATAATCTTGATATAATTTAACAATATATCAAATGTTCAATAAATGATTAAATATATGATATGATTTGGTTTAATTCATTTGAATCCCAAACAAATTGGCACCTCTTTGTTCTATTAAGATATTTATTTTGTTGAGGAAAAGGGAGTGAAAAAGGATTTCTTACTTATTTCTTACTTATTGTTACTTACTGCATTGTTTTGGATGTTCTACCTCAGATTTGTTAAGTCATCCACTGTTTGGTCTGTGTTTTCAAGTGTTTGTTCTGACCATAAAGAATAGTTTAAAACTACTATTAACCATCTGGTTGCTTCAACTTTCACTTAGCAACAAAAACCAGGCTTTAAACATGAAAGATGATTTGATATTTATTGTGATAATAATCGATATCGAATGATCTAAAGTTTTTTATCGTGCTAATGTTTTTGCCAGCCTTGTCTTTGGATATGGAATTTTGTCTTTTTGATTGACTACATATGATCAGTCTGTATTTTTTCAGCACACTGGTCACTTTGTTCAGCTAGTCTGGCTTTCATTCATAATTTAAGTGTGTTGAAATACAGTAAAATGCATTTATTAGATGAAAAGGTCCCCATAATGTCCAATGCTTCCAAGATGTGTAGTAATCAGGTTCTGTCACCCAGGTAGCAATTTTGTTACTGCGACACACACAGCTGGTTTAGGGCTGGGCAATAAAACAATAATAATTATCGCAATGTAATTTTCCTCAATAACAATATAACAAATGTTCACTAAATATTCAATAAATGTTTCATTTAATTCATTTGAATCAGATTTTCTTTTGAGATATATAAATGCATTTTGTTGAAGAAAAAGGACTAAAAGTATATCGTCAAATGTTTGAATTCATTTGAATCGTGAGCAAATTAGCAGTTATTGAGGAAAAGTTTTTGTTGAGGAAAAGGGACTGAAATCATGTTTAGAAAAAAAAAAGATTTTATCATAGGGGTACAACGGTACATGTATTCGTACCGGACTGTTTTGGTACAGGACTTTCAGAACGTTGCACATGTGCACCGAATGCAGTCTAACGTCATATAGGCTTGTTTTGTGTGTGGAACATACATAAAACCATCCACACGGACATATTAAGTGGCGGACCAAATCTCCACAAGCAGCCGCTTTAGCCCAGCCTCTTGCTAACTAGTGATTTAAGCGTCACTGCCAGTGCAGAGAAGCTTTAAGACCCTCCCTTATTGTTAAGGTCGTCTGTTTGGGAACATTTCGGTTCCCAGTGAAATACAACAACGGACAAGTAGATAAGACAAAAGCAGCGGGCGGACATTTCTTACTAGTGACCGGTTATTTTACTGGCTACACGTCAAACTTGCTAACTCACTAATGGTGTCACACGAAGAATAATGTCTCTGCAACAAGAGAAAAAAACAAAACAAAACGACCACAGTGCAAATGCCTTTCGGCATTTAAACAGACTTTAGACATCAGAAAAGTTTTTTTTTTATCTGAGCAGACCTTCAAGCTTGGATTGATAATGCTCATAGACAGAATAAAAGACTAAGAAGAATACTGCACTGTAATCCATATTATATATTTTTTATTATATTTTATTACCTATACGTGGTATTGTTTTGAGGATATTTTATTTAGTGGAGAACTTGTTAGTGGTTGGCAGCAAAATTTTATTTGTTATTCTTTTTGTTTTTATGTAAATTATTTGTGTAATTTGGAAGTTTGTTTAAAAAATTGTAAACTAATTTGGATATTTACAAATGTTCATAATAAACCAGCAGCAATTTAATATTTGCATTTTTTTCCCTCACTGTACCGAAAATAAATCGAACCGTGACTTCAAAACCAAGGTACATACCGAGCCCAGATTTTAGTGTAGCGTTAGACCCTTAATTTATCATAAAAGTTTTGTATGTTCTGCCTCAGACTTGTAATGTGATTCACTGTTTGGCAAGTGTGTGTCATGTTCTGACCACAAAGAAAAGTTTAACCACACAATTAACCATCTGTTTTTTTAAAATTTTCACTCTGGAGCAAAAATCAATCTTTAAACTCGAAAGAAATAACGATTTGACATTTATCGTGGTAATTATCGATATTGAATGGTATGAAATTGTTTTATCGGGATAAAATTTTTGGCCATATCGCTTAGCCCTTAGCTGGTTGTCCAGACCAGGCTCCCCCTTTTTGCAGCCTTGAGTCATTTAGTTCTCTCCATTGCAGTTCATGAGAAGTGACGCAGAGTGTCCCATTATAGCAGAGTTCTCCAGCCCCTCACCATGTCCATATGAACATTTGCTCACTTTTTAAGAAATCCAGTCTCTCTTAATGTCAGAGCCATTTAATGTTTCGTACTATATATCCATCTTATATAATTAGGTGTGTGTGTGTGTGCTTTAATTTACATCTAACGTTTGCTCCTTATCAGCAAATAGCACACAGAGCTGTTGCAACTACCTTCCTGTTTTATCTTTCACATGCAGTTTGAAATTGGTGAACTGTTTGAATATCACTCTTAACACAGAGCTAGATTTGTTGTTCGAGCCTCAAATTTCAGATACAGAAATTTACAAAACAAAAATTGTAAAAATCTTATATAAAGTACCTTACAGTACAAATGTGTATGGGCCCATGACAGATTTGCATAGTGCAGGCTAGTTCAGTTTCAGAATGTGATCTCCCATCATGCATAGACAAAAAAGGGGAAATTGCCACTGATGGTTAGAAGAGCTTTCTTTAAAGCTAACTGTAAGTCTTGAGATTATCTATTTTTTGTGCTATTTGTAGTCAAGGGCGTGGTCTCAGCTACAAATTTGGGAAGTTGACAACAGTGAGGTCTACACGCACTCACATACTTTTTAACATTACCACTTGACATACTCAAGAGTTGCGTTCTTCATGCGCAACAACCAGGGTGAAAAATCTGCTAGCAATATCTGTGCACAGACGATCATTACTGGAGAAGTTAACTTTTTGGCTCATCTGCCAGTGGCGGGTAAACTGAGGAAAAAAACTACCAAATCTATTATTTTTTACCAGCCCCTGTAGAGGGTGTGGCCTCATGGCTGCGTAGCATGTGACGCAGGAGGTGAGAAGACAGAGATCAGAGTGAATTACAGACAGTTTGACAGACTGACCACCGCTCAGTGTAGCAGGAACAGAATATTAGAGATGGTAGTCAGCGCAAACCAGCCATGAGGTGTTTGTTTGCTTGTGTGGGAGAGTGGCGATACGTAGCCCTGCTGTTTGTCATGTTGATGTTACATGTGTACAGCTAACCAGGGTTTTGATATTTAGACTTGGCAGCACCTGATATGAAATGTAGCCTACCTCAGGATCACGATGAGATGATGGGACTCTAAATTATTTACCGGCCACCCGGCAGGTGACCCCCAATTTATTTTTTCCGGCAAAACTAAAATGTACGTGCCTTTGGAGCAGTATGACACCGTGAAATCACCATTGATCAAAGTCACAACTGTCTCCTGGCTCAAATGCATAGATGCACATGTCATATCATGAGCATATATTTAATACAAATCAACCATCCGTTTAATCAGTAAGTGGTAACTCATCCTATCATGAACTGCGTTGTTGTTGTTGGACCAGTTTTATAATAAAATCAGCGCTCTTCAGTGCTTGACCTAGTCTTTATTCTGCTCATTTTCTGTGTCAGAAAGCAGATCTAGAGGCAAAGCAGCAGGCATGTGGGGGCCGCCGCAGAGTCTGGCCATTGCCCTGAGCACTGTACACTTGTTCTCATTTCCTCCTTAAATAAATAAAGATTAACAGCCCTGCTAGCTGACAGAATTAGCTCCCATCAACAGATCTTTGAACTCTCCCCGTGTAGCATGATCTAAGATCCGCCTTTCCATCTCGCTGTTTCTGCTGCTGTTGTCTACAGATTGAAAGCATTTGTTGTTTAAACTCTGTCCAGGTACTGAACTACTACTACTACTACTGTCAATATTATATTGCAGCCACTAATGAAATTGTATACCATAAAACTCTAATTTTAAAGTCCACCCAGGAATTGAATGAGAGCTTGCCGATAGATTACCAATAGAGTAGAGGCCTTAGCCTCAGTTACTGTGTCAGCTCACAAAAGAGAAAATGTAAACTACTGCACAAACACTCTCACAGAAATTGCAGAAACATATTAAAACTAAAACAGTCACAGCTAAAACACTGAAAATTGGTAAAGAAACTAGGAAATATTAGAAGAGGAGTGCTAAAGGATGGTGAAAGGTATATTGGACTGAATTTGCTCATCAGGCCACTGAATGCAAATATGTGAAATTCACAAAGTTAAGAGTATTTTCCTACCACCCACCCACCCACCAATCCTGCTGCCCAGACGTTTTGGAGCGCGGAGTCAATTTGAATCTGTGGTAAAGTTGTCTAGTCTGTCCCAACATCAGTGTGTCCGTGTATCTGCGTGTGCTTACCTTAATGCTACAGTTTAGCTGGTTTCACATCCTGTTTGATATGTCTTCCAACCCCCAGTAACTTCCTGTGTCTCCTCAGCAAACTCCAGCAACACTACAGTGTGCATCTACAGCTCTGTATGTACATAGAGGTGCACACCCCCAGTGATTTCTGACACAAGCTTTAGTGGTCACACTTGCAACAGAATTGTAGTCATATGATTTGCATTCAACGAGAACTCGCTGTTTTTTTAGATGCTCTGTGACGAACATCTTGTTGTCCCTCTTGGGGGGCTGCGATATAGAAGAGGATGGAGCTTTCAGCTTCACTTCAACACTTTCCCTAGGCCCCGATCCCTCTCTGATTAATGGCTCCCTCATCGCCTATTAGTGCTTAGGATATTGATTTCCCCTCGCCGTCCACTTGACCACTGAAGAAAGGAAGAGTTGTACGGAAGCTGCCTTGTGTGATTCCTGAATGTTTTGAAAGACTCATAAGCCTTCATTAGAGTCTGAGCTCCTATCACAAATCCAAATTAGATTTTTCCTTCCCAAACCCTTGAAGATGAAGTCGGCAGTGGTTTTCTGCAGATTTTTCCAACCGTCTGTGTAAAGCAGTAGTGGAGTATGTGAAGCTGTCAGTAAATTGCGGCTACATTGGTCATTGTGTAGTTTTTGTTACAGCTGAGACTCTACCTACTTACACTGCCAGAGGCCTTGTAGGATTTCACTGGAGTCCAAGAGTCTGCGTATCTTCAGTTCACATTTGCATAGGAGCAGACTGTTTTCTAATTAAGTGCTGAATCTCTGGAGAGAAAGCTTAGATAAGTACATTTCTCTGACTCAGTTTCTTTCTCTCGTCTTTCTTTTGTCTAATTCAAAAAGTGTCACCTTGTTGAAGTAAGAAAAAACTTTTGTAGACACCTGCTTTGGAGTATAGTCTTAGGATAACGTGGCCCACAATGAATGTAGACATTAAAGGCAATCAGTCAGGATAGAGTGCACAGCATTTAAGGTGTTGCTTTTTTTTGTTTACACACTCTGGATTTGTAAATGGATTTTCAATAATACAACAGTAGTAGTCAAAATGATCTTCAAGGTTTAATATGTTAGGCACTTGTGCCTTCTGCTCATGCTGAAGTTGAAATCCTCTCTTAAATTGACTCACTCTTTCATTCTATTTTTGTGGCCTGTGTGCTTGCTCACAGCTTGCTAGAGGAGGTGCAGCCTACAGGGTAGCAGCAGTACAGGCCTATGGCAGAGCACTTTGGGAGTATGTGGTTTAGACATGTACAGTATGCAGTTTATATACTCATTCGCTACTTCCTATATAATAGCCTCAGAATTGGTTTACTATACTGTGAGCAGTGAATTGGCATGGCACATAATCGTTAGCAGTAGTGTGCATGTTGATTCAACAAAAACTCCATGTTAATAAATTGGTCAGTCTTGGCAGCAAGTACAAAATACAATCAAATGCATAGACAAGTACATAAAAACATAATTCAGACAGGGGTCATGTACAGAAATCTTGACGATCACATGGGTTATTTTAATATTTAGTCTTATTCCAGTTGCCCTGCCCCCACCCTAGTCTATGGCTTTATTGATCATTGCCAACATTTTGTTTCAAAAACTCCTCCTTAATGCTCCCACTGATATTTTCAGAAACTCCCAGCTTTGTTATAGTAAGGTATGTTAGTATTTCAATAGCAAAACATGTTGATAGATCCACACTATATACTATACTGATTCATACGTGGTATGTTCAGATTTTTCCACCTTATAGCTATGGCCCTCAAACTTGTAAGAGACACGAGTCTTTGGCAACAAATGGATTATCTGGTTAACTGTGTCAAGAAGCTCCTTCCAAAAACTTTCAACCACTTTACATTTTCATAATCAGTGAAAGAGTCTTCCACTAGCATTGTTACATTTGAAGCATGTGGTTGGTGTATTGGGATTAAAGTCATGTAGTTTTGGTGGTGTTACATATGTTCTTAAAATCCAATTGTATTGTAGCAGCTTAAGCCACATGTTTGTGTTTGAGCCTTCATGCATACTTAAGGCCCATTCATCTCCTCTTCTGAGATTTCCTTCTGTAAATTGAGCTTTTAAGTTTATCCTCTGAAGACTCTGGTCTACAAACATTTTATACAGCAGCGGACCTGCCCGCTACCAACAGCGTGTTTCACTGTAATGTCTTGCAGTTTTGAGAGAGGTGGCAGAGTATGTGAGTGGTTTTGAGGTGGCTGGACCCAAGCTGGAGGTTCTTCTGGCTAGAAGCACGTGGCTGCTGTCAGCTGTGCTGCCTGATAATCTCAGCGCAGGTGACTCAGCACAACTCAAACATGGTTGCCTTAAATACAGTTGACCAAATTCAGAGACGTTTTAGTAGGTGCTTCCCTCTAACTCCTGTCTAATCATGTAAAGATGACTAGTTTAAATATGCCTTAAGGATGTAGGAACCATAGACACGCTCTAATTCAGTAATCCAGCACAGGCCAGCTGTGTGGCTCATCTAAAACAGGAATTAGGACAGCTCGCGTCTTTTTATGATCGCCACCTCTGGACACAATATCCCAATAGATGTCACTCAGACTAACTCAATTTCATCTCTGCATCTTTGATGTGGTAAAGGCATTTAGCTAGCCAGCTACCGCAGATGGAGGGCAGTGCACTTCACAGAATAAAACATAGCCACTTTGGCTGCTCTAAAAAAGAGATGCCCTCATTTTATGTAATTTGCCCCTGAGGAGTTTTCCTAAGATGATCACAAGGAGTGTGATTCTTCAAAGTGGTCCTTTGTCTTCTTCATTTGCTCTCTTTCTCTCTCTTGCTATTCGTCCCTCTTCATGTGTCTTCTGTCCCGGTTTGTGCCTTGTTTTTTCGCTGCTCTTGCTGCTTGCTCCCTCTGTCTCTTTTCTCGCTCCCCCTAGTCTGAGTGTTGAGTCAGAGAGCTGTAATTAGATCTCACTCCTTCTCATCTCCTCGCCACTCCCTCCTGATGTGCCATAAAGTCACTGACAGCTGTATTTAAACCACACATTATCATTCTCTCGCTTTTCTCTCTCTACTCAGCTTTAGTTCCTATAAATACATGACCATAGTGACTTATAATCCCGGACATAACAGAAGGTGGTGGATCATCAACCTTTGGCTTCCACTGATTTTTGGATTGAGTGCCTCTGGTGTATGGTTGGTCAGTTTCTTCAACAACAGCTGGTAAAGCTCGCATTGGCATCAGACAGCCACAAGCCCATTCTTAATGCGACGTAAGTGCAACAGTTGTTCTTAAGTGCACACAATTTGCCTAAGCTACAACATCTGTTTACTGCACAACAGATTTTGTCGCTTTTTTTCCTTTAAAGCTCGAGTCATTAGAGGCTACTGCCAAAATAGACTGCATTGAGAATTCAAGCTGTGATGAACAACATCAGCTGCCTGAGTCAAATTGATGTTGAGAACGGAGTGGGGGCTAAATCAAAATGATCCCTCCACATCAGTTATCACAATTAGACAATTAGTTTACGACCCATCTGGTTTGGCTGGTAGATACTTTGTATTTTCAGGCATTATGACTCCCATTCAGTGTCATGAGATGGTCTTTTTACGATATAACTGATAGCTTGTTGCCTATTGTATCCCCCTCCACTGACTTTTGTATCCTGGTACGTTAGTCTAAAAGATTAAGAATTGATACCGCCTTTTCAACTTTCCCAGTTTTTTTTTCTTTTTAAACGAAAAGCCTCTTATTCCCTTATTCTTTTTGAAATGAAATCTGCAGCCCGTGTAAACGTGCCACTCAGCCTTCTACTGTTGTAAGCACACACTAGTGATTCTAACCAGTCTAGAGCACTCTGGGTCTCAAAAATATGTGGTTTTTAATGCTTACAATTCCAAAAAAATAAAGTTCACCATTCAGCGTGTGTATGCCCACAGCTGTGAAGGTATTGCTTTATTACCTCAAGTTCAAGATACCACTTCAGTATGAGAGTTTGTGCACTTGCAAGCTACAGTAAAGTCACAATCAGCCTCTTCTGCTGGTTTATCCCCTGGGTCGGGGGTGTAAAGTGTGTTTGAAGCCACCGTCTCTGCTCTATGGGGGAAGGGGTGCCTCCCCATGTGGTAACAGCCTCAAGCATTATTTAGATTACAAGAGTGTTACAAGCCTTTATTTACTGGAATCCAATGTAATCTCTTTGTCTGTGTCTTTCTGCATCGGGGTGGCACTCACTGCCTTCCCGATCCAAGTCTGCAGCTTCCCTGCTGTGAGCAATCAAGGTCAAATTTATTTGGACTGCTTTTATGTTTTTTTTTTTATGTGGACTAGTGTGGGTCTTCACGCCACGCTTTGTGATAACACATTCAGGGTATTTATAATGATTACAATAATACATAACCTACTTTTTTTGAGGACTCGACCCCACAGTTCCTGCATAATCTCCTACATACTGTACTGTGGGGGTGAATCAGTTTGTCCCCTGTGTAAGACCTGGTGCTATCACAGGAGTCACTTCTGCTGCCAGTATGTGAAATGCACACATTTAGCACTGACCAACACACTTGTCTTTGTTTTGAGCGTGGGTGTGAGCCAGGACCACCTGATGGCTAGATATTATTTGCTAGAAATCACGGTTTAGGACTGACTGGGAATCTCTATGCACCTCATGATTCGATGCAATTACAACTCAGAGGGTTGCGATGTGATTCTAAAAGGATTATGGGTACATCTCTATGCATTATTTTTCTATACAGGGTTTCTGGATAATTGCCAAGCATTACATTTGCACATTAAAATCCAAAAGAAGCATCTCCGTGTTAGCTTAAAAGGAATAGTTTGCATCCCTCATTTGCTTTACTAACCCAGCTCTTCTGTCACCATCATTACCTCTGCAAACTTTCACCATCAGTTTCTGCCACTTTTGCTTTCGCTCACCCACACACTCGCTACACACACATAACGCACTGTTCCTTAAAAGACCTAACTTGCGCTGTTCTTATAGATTCTGTACAACGTCATTAAAGACGTGTGTGCAACTAGGGGGCAGAAAGCAGTCTTCGTGGCATATCTGTCTATACGCCATATCTATCAGCAGTGTTGGGCAAATTACTCAGAAATTTAAATTACATTTTACTTATTAGTCCTTTAAACTTATTACTGGGTATTAAAAGTAAATAGTCACGTTACTCGTTACTTTACTATTACTTTCAACCACCCCCACCTCATCCTTAAAAGTCATGGGGGAACCTGTTCAGCAGCGCATTTTAGAAATGAATCCACTTTACTGAAACAATAATTAACATGAGGAGTCAACAGCCAGCCGAACAGAAAACACTGCAGCCTCTCAGACCAGAGGATGCTGTATCGTGTAGGCTATAGGCTATTTAAAAATAATAAAAAAACAAAGTCTCTCTCGACATTTTAACTAATAGCGTACTCAAGAACAGCAACACAGTGATTTTTACAGTACGTAATGTTTCTTAACAGCACTGGCTGAAACAGAAAAAACAAAAGCAAGCCTCTCTTGACTTTTTAAACTAATAGCATATTAATAACAGCAGCAATGAGTAACATCTTTACGAAACTCATAACGTTTTTTAACGCCACTGGCTGAGATTAAAGTAAAATTAAGCAAGTCTCAAGTTTTGAACTAACGTTACTGTGTTGCACAAGCATTTATCAGAGAAGTATTCAGTGCTTTTACAAAACAGAATACGTTGATTAACGCCACTCTCTCCTGCCGAGTGGATGATTCACTGGCAGTAGAGGCCGGAGTTCCTTTCTACAGGCTAAGTTCCATGTTTCTTTGCTGCTTTAGCAGATGCTTCAATACAGAATTGTTCGCTGTTGAAAGCTTTTTGCTAGTAGCACAAAGTTTACAATTGAAGGCAATGTTTTTTGCATCTCTGAGTGTGACACAGTTTAGCCTAATACTAAGACTTACAGCTGTGGAAGGAACGTCTCTGTCCCTCGTTCTCCATTCTTCCATTAGCTTTTTGACTAGCAGCTGACTTGAAGACCATAAGGTCCGGGTGCCTCTGACCTGCCATGTTGTCGTGCATGTTATATTAATTTGTAAGTGAAACACAAACAAACACATCCAACTCTGAAATGGCAGTTTATTATTGAGTCAAGAAACAATGCGACATCTACATTGGTTAGCTACCAAAGCGGTTTTGCCCCCTGACTGCACACACATCCAGTAGTGTTTGTATACAAGAAACCCGTCTATAACAGCACATGTCACATAAATGTCCTTTTGACAAATGAGTAAGCCAGCCAAGCGTTTTTTTGCGAGTTTTGCGTGCGGGTTATTATTATTAGTTGCATTGATATTAAAGAGCCTGTGAAATTTTAGCACGACGCTCATTCATTCAGCAGCGGCTGTACATCATATATAGCGGAACTAGCTCTGAAATTTGCACGCCACAGACTGTCTGAGTCGGAAATCCGTCTTAAAGGGGCTGTCCCGTTGAAATTTCTGAAATGGCATGCACCATTATCTATGGATTCTGAAGTCTTCGGACAGAAGACTCTCATTCTCAGACAGAAAAAGGTTTCGTGTGGTCGTGAATTTGCTAAATTTGTGCAGTTTAAGTGGATTTTTGTCACTCTAGTTTCTCATCTGTTTCCATCAGTGTCTGCACATGAACTGAGCGAGAAGTGTTGCTGCTGTTAAAAAGAACCACTTCCTTTATCTAGTCTTTCTAAATTTGGGGAATAATGATTGATATTGTAGTGTTTGTGTGCTTTAGGTCTGAAATGTGCTTTTTGGGTTCCCTTAAAATGTTTACTTCCCTTTAGTCCACTAGCTCTTCTCTAAATAGTTTTTTTGGCCTTTTTCCACTTTATTTAACAGCAGAGAGAGAGGCAGGAAAGGCAGGGGAGAGAAAGGGGATGACACGCAGCAAAGGGCCGGGTTAGATTCTGGGTCTAGTCTCTCACTAGAGACTCTGACTTTGCATATTGCCCAGGTACACTGTTGTAACTGTCAGTTCCTGTGGTCTGATTTGATAACCTATCTGTGTTTGATGTTGTCACTGACAATAGACAGCAGAAGGGGCTCTATCAGCTGGTCTATTGGTGGCAGACTAACAGGCTTTGGCCTCTGAGGTTCTGATGAAGCTTTAGCTTGTCTATTTTTCTATTTGGCTGACCAGCCGCACGCTCAGATTAACTCGCACTCCAGAGTAATCCTTGCTCCATGTGGACTGTGCAGACATGTGGTTTATTTAGCATCTTGTTTTTTCTGCCCCCCACCATCTCCCTACGTACCTCACTCTCTACCTCAGTCTCATGTTAGGCAATGCTTAGCAAGTCAGTCCTATGTATACATTATGCAATAACGACATCTTAAGCATGGCTGTTTCTTTTATCCACTCACTTAGTGTTATACAAAGGATTTTGTTTAGGTGGACAGGAAAGGGAAAGTAAGGATTTCAGTCTAATCTCACTATGGCCGTATCTTAACACCTCGTTCGAATCAAAGCCGAGAGCCAGGGAAAAAATCCATGTTTGCTTGGTTTGGGTGTAAACAGTGAACATGGGTTAAAAATAACACTAGGCTTCCTTTATGAGCCCTACAGAAACCCTGCATAGACCCAAAAATACATTGTGACATTTACTTCTGTCTTTTACAGGCATCCTTTCTATTCATCTGAATAACAAAAATTCTTAAACATGATCGTAGAATGGAACTTGCTGCGTTACCTTTCCATTAGATGACAAAATAGAAAAGAAATCCTATTATTTTGCATCGGTTTCTCCACATCGGCTTAAATAAATCTCTAGTGTAAAGACAACGTAGCCTGAGAAGATGATTAACGGCAGCCCTGTTTATCAGACGGATTTACATTTTCATTTTACAGAGATGTACTGAATTAATAGTTGCGTACTTCTGTCTCTTGTGAATGACAGCTACACGTGGTTAATGTCACACGTGGGTGTGTTGGTGGAAAAAGTGCTATAATATTTTAGAGTAAGCGAGAGAGGGAGACAAGAGGGGGAGGGTCTACCCCTCTACCGTGGCAGCTGTGGAGGAGATAATCCCTGGCCCGGGCCTTAGCCCCTCAAATAGAAACTCCTACAACTATTGTGGCTCAATCAGATTAAAAAGACAAAAAAAAAGTCTTCAGAGGGAGGGGAGGGAATGCACATCATTCACAGAAGTGCAGTAGGACAGCGCTGGCTTGGTTTACAAAAAAGAGACAGAGCTCAGTCAGACACAATGCTGCGGTTGTCTCCTCTCTGTATGGTTCAGAAAACTGCCAGCCAAGCAAATATTTTATTTCTGCTTTTCCTCACGGGCTGCCATTCTTTCAGTTTTGAGAGCCACCAGATAGACCCGCAAGCATTTAAGTTCAAATGTCACTCCAAAGGCATGTCAAAGCCAACCATTTTCTCAGTGGGCTGTTTTTGATATCACTTCTGAGCACACAGTTTTTCCCTGGAAACAGTCACTATTTTGATATGCAGCCTGGAGGTCTTACGCAATAGTGAAGCATTTTCTTTCTTGCCAAAAGTTATATGAGAAGATAAATACGACTCTAATGTTGTAGGGTAAATATGAAGCTACTTTAGCTTAGCTTTGTGCAATGACTGGAAACAAGGGGAATCAGCGAGCCAGTCATTTCCGGGAGTCACTGCTCCAGCTGCTCTGAGCTAAAATGTAGTCTGGTAGATAACCCACCTTAGAGCCATGATATGATGTTTTTACACTTATGTTTTTGTGCAGACTAAACAAACAAGATATAGCGTGTTAATTAGTGAGCTTTAGTGGGCTTTCACACCTGAAAGTCTGCACTAAGGTCTAAATCACAGATCATGTTTTGATATATTTCGATACATTCGGTTAGTTTTGGTTTGGTTTCACACTGCAATTCTGCAACTGCTCTAAAGGACTTTACATGACACACTTACATTCTGTCGTCATCATCTATGTGGGCTCCGTCTCCCTATACTTGACATTGATTGGTTTATTAAACAGTTCAAAAAAGAACACATGCATATTTGCCACTATATTATAATACTGTTTTGAACTATACTAAAGGTTAGTTCAATTTCGCCGATTTACACTTCAAGTGCCAAACTTCCTGTAAATAGTCTGAAAGTCCGAACCATCCAAAAAATGTTTTCACACCAGAAACAGACCAAACCATGTTTCAGTTTGATCCGAACCGAGACTACCTCTTTTTGTCTGACAAAATTCGTCTTTTTGGTCCGGACCGTGGTCTATGGGAGGTTTCACACCTGCAATTTTGGTTCGAACCAAACTGAGAAGTCCTAAGGTCCAGACCAAACGAGGTGGATGTGGAAGCCCCCTTAAAGATACTGGTGGTCAGACAGTTACCATTGGACAGAGCCAGACTAGCTGTTTCCTCCTGATTCCAGTCTTTATGCAAAACCAAGCTACAGCTGCTAGCAATAGCCTTACATTTAATGGACAGACACAAGAGTGGTATCGATCTTCTCAGCTGACTCTCCACCAGAAAGCAAATAAGCATATTTCTTAAAATGTTGAACTCTTCCTTCTATAATGGAAAATGGTTTGATCTACCACTTACAGAAACACCTTTCACTGACAAGCTAGTTACTCTGATGTAGAACTGGGCAATAAAACAATAATGATAATTATTGCAATATAAATTTCAATAACAATATGACAAATGTTCCATAAATGTTTGATTTAATTCAGTTGAATTACAAACAAATAAGCACTTATTTTTTCTATTAATAAATTTGTTTTGTTGAGGATTTCACTTAATTTTAATTATGCATATTTGTTGAAAAAAGATTTTATCAATGTTCTACTTGAGATATATTAAGTGTTTGTTCTGAACTTGAAAAATAATTCAAAACCACGATAAACCCTCTAAGTTCTTCAACTCTCCATCGGCTCAAAAATTTAAACCTGAAAGAAATAATTATTTAAATATTTTGTGATAATTTTCAAAATGATTTTTTTTTGTTGTGATAACATTTTTTTGGCCATTTCACCCAACTCTACATCTACATTTACATTTATTCATTTAGCTGACGCTTTTATCCAAAGCGACTTACAATTGCTATACATTTCAGGTTGCATGCCTCAGGAGCAAGTAGGGGTTAATGCTCACCACAGCAAGCCTGACACAGCTGTGTCTGTGGTTGCAATATTACCAATTAAGGTCAGTAGTGCTTGGTTGACAGTATGTGGGAGGCTATCATGCTCACACCTGTGATGTCGTATTTGTAGGAAATGAGGGGAGTTTCTCTGTCACTGCAGCCACTTATTTTGATTGGATGTGATCAGTTCTTTCTCACATTGCCTTTGTTTGTTGTGTTTTACTACGTAAAGTTAAACTGTTAAGTTTATATATTGTTATAGAACCACATGCTTTGAAGATTTCTGTTTATCTGCTAAATTAGTTTGTACAAATCTCCGTTTCAGAAAGGCTTAACATATCCGGGTAGTCAGGTATTCTTGCTTGGATGTCAGATGAGTTTTGCTGTGCGCTGTAATATTGCAGGTTCACATACAGAATGAAGCAGGAAACATTTTCAGTTTCACTAATACAGTTTATTTAGTACTCAAATGAAATTTAGAGGGACATACCCCTGGTACAAACAGCGGCTTGTTTTTGAATCTCGTGGAAAAATCACGTAAGCATCTTAGCAAGCAGCATAAGTATAGAGTCCAGTCGACTGCAGCTCTATTATTCACTTTGATTGTAGACTGTGAAGTAATTATTTAAGGTTACTCAAGTTCACGAGCACTTGTCTCTCGTTCTCAACAATGATAAAATGCATTGTAAGGAGACTTAAGATTCATCTGTGATATAATTTAACAGTGAACCGCGAGAGATGTATTATGTTAACTATGAGTCCTTCCTTTTGACTTTATTTGACCATGATGTGTTTGCTAAAACCCCTTGAACTTTCTTCCTGCAGAAAAAAATGTAATGTCCAGTCCAACTACTTCACAACAGTGTACTTACTAGATTAATTGTAAAAAAAAAAAAGTAATTCATACAGTTAAGAAAGTTTCTCTTTTTGTTTGCTTTCCTGGTGGGAGGTCGGAGTCAGGGTCAACTGAACGGCACTGCTGGAGCTGTAAGTTTTTAAGGGCGCTTCAGCAGAGCGGATGCATGCCAACGAGTGGGCTTGAGCCTGGGTGGTGACGATGAAGCATCGTCTCTCTGACTGCTGGGCAACTCTTCCACCTACAATACTGTAGAAGAGCACATTTTGTACTCCTACTGAGTTTGTTGCTTTTATGTTTGATATAAAGTCTATCAGCTGTGTTGTTCATGTGCATTCCCGTATTTGGAGAGTGTGTTTTGTTGGTGGAGAGCAAAAGTTTGGAGTTCACAGTATTGTTAAGACATGTTAAAGCCCTGACACACAGTGGTCATTGGGTGGTTCAGTGGGTCTCTGCTGCACGCTGCCTTTGCAACGCGTGTTTGCCGTGTTGGCATGAGTCTTCCCTTTGGCAGTTCAGCTGATGGATGTTAAATCTGTGGAGGCAGTCGTGAAAGCAAGATGACAGAATTGCTGTTAATGACACAATTTAGTGTGGTCTCTTCTTGTTTTTCTCTTCTGCCTTTTAGCCATGCTAGTGTCATGGCTCTACACACCACTTTTATACAGACTTAAATATTTCAACAGCAATTTAATGGAGATCTGTGAAATGTTGGATCATGTGGATGTATCCTAATGGTTTGGTGATCCCCGGACTTTTCCACTTGCACCATCATTGACATTTGTGGTTCAGAGTGAAATATTTAGACGACGATTGAATGGACTGCTGGAAGCTAGCATGTTAAGTAGAGTTGTAACACTTCTGAAACCGAGACTGAAACCGCGACACAAAAGTCCATGGTCTTGTGTCCCGCATCCAAGAGACAGAACCGCGACACAGCTACTCCCCGGACTGTTGAGCTCTCGTTCAGGCATTGCAACCGTGGCGGCGGCCGGTTGGGTATGTAGCGGTGTATTTCGTATTTGTATTGACAATAGGTTATTGTAAGTAAATTTCTACTTTAGTTTAGGGTTTATTTACTACTTGAATATGCTCCTTTTCTCTTTTCCCCACACTTACACGCACACACCCTTAGTCCTGTCTCTTGGCAAACACATCGGCTTGCTCGCCCTCTGTCTGTCTGTCTCACCCTGTATGTGTCTTTGCTGACTTTCTCCATCAGCAGTACGTTTCACACTCTTTTTACACATCAACATGCTAGCATTATCATACTTAGTACAGCCTGCAGAGCTGCTAGAGATCTTAAGATCTTGTTGTCCCTTATAAGCAATAGACCACGAGCTAACAGTGCTAGTGCAAATGTGAGCAGAGAACTGCATGCCAGCAGTCAGCTGGCCTCAAGGCCGTGCAGTGTTGGCTCAGTCTTCCTTTGTAGGCGCTAGTTCTTAAAGGTCGGTTTGGTGTGTCAACATACAGCCCAGAGGCTAAGGCCCTTTTGTTTGAGTCTTGGTTCAGACAGTGCCACATTGACCAGTGTACGCATACTCACCCTGTCTGGCCCGCATCACAGATGTACCCCAATATCTGTAAGTCCACTGTGTTAGACATACACATAGACCCCCGGCCCCTCCTTTCAGCCTACTTGTGTTTTTGGTCCAAGGCCCCTCCCTGAACCAGTAATGCTGGTCTTGTGCAGGCTTAGCAGCTGGGGAAGGCCAGTGACAGCTGGCATTCTGCAGGTTCATTGGAGCAAAGAGACCCAGGCCACTCACACTACACAGGACCCAGTTGGACAGCTGTCTTAGGCTGGGTTAGTGAGAAATTATGAATTTAAGGGGAATGGAAGAGGGAGGCAGAAAAGAGAATTGTGATTCAGAAAATCGAGGGTTAGTTTAGTTTACTTCAAGCTCGTCTTGAATTGGACAAGTGACAGCTCGGTCGTGTGACAAGTGTTTCACATCCTTTTTTGTTACTCTTAACACTTTATAGCCTGCAGGTCTGTTGTGGCCATGAAGTAGGTTGAGATTGTCAAATGGCCGTGGACTGCTTTTTTGCAACATCCTTCACATGAAGGCTGCATGACGCAACAGTGCTGCTTAGTTTTCCTCGGAAATTTGCACATGTCTAGATGTGGCCAAACTGCAATAAGGATTTTACTGAATGCTTTTCCTCAGTAATGTTTTTGCCCCTTTGTGTTAATTTGCGCTTTTGCTTTTCTTGAAAAACTGACAACCAAACTCTAAATGGTTTTAGTAGAAGTGAATACTCCGCAGAGTACGCAGAGTTTTAAAAATGGCTTCAAGTAATCCACACATACTGAGTGACATGGCATTCACTCGAAAGGGGCATTTTTACATCACAACTCAGGAGAAAGAAATAAAGTTATGGCATTTCAAGTTATGAATGAAACAGCGCTCCTGGGCACCTATTTAGGTGGATCAGCTGCTGCAGCGTGAAAGTTAATTTCTTTCAGCACGACCACACCCTCGTAAGCACACATACACAAAGAGGCACATGCGTATTGACTTGGAGACACACTGACGCATCAACACCTGCACTGCAGCCATACTTTGTCAGACATGAGTGCTCACACAGCTGTCTGTGTCACTGTGGTGAACTGCTAAATGGCTCTCTGTAGCTAAAGTAGCTGCAGTTCACATACAGACAGGGAGGAGCAATCTTTCCAAGCATTTGAAATTAAGTTGTTAGATTGTCAATTTGCCTGCTGCTCCCCTCTGCTGTTAGTACCAATATTTACCAAGCAGTTCTCTAACATGCAGTACTTCCACCTCCTGAAGTCACAGGAAATTAAATGGCTTAAAGCTGAATTTAAGAGAGTTGTTGCTTTCCCATGTTGAGTTTGTATATGGCTCTAACAACACCTCTATCCCTCTCTCTCTTTTTTTGTCAACACCAGGTATTAAATGAAGAGTGTGATCAGAACTGGTACAAGGCAGAGCTAAATGGAAAAGACGGCTTCATCCCCAAGAATTACATAGAGATGAAAGCCCATCCGTAAGTATTGTGCAAAGCAAGCTTATCAAATGTCAGTTTTTAAGGACTCTTTATGTGTCTGTGAAAAAGTGTTATGCACCGTACATTGTGACAATCTGACTTCCTGTCATCTGTCAATTTGAAATTTGAAATGGAAAGGATCTAGGGTGACGTGTGTGAAGTTTTCTAAGTATCTACAAGGATGTTCGTTTACGCTCAGCTGCCAATTCCACCTGCGTGGTGTGTACCACAGGTGCTCTCGCACATCAGTGGTACGTAACGTGTTGAGTAGTAAGCGTACTGCAATATTACTTTTCCCAGTAAAGAGTAATGTAACATGTTACTGTTTCCAAAACAGTCGTATTATTACAGTTACTAATCTAATCTAAGTAACGCTGCGCTACTGAACGCACCATCCCTGGCGTGAATGCGCAACCGCGCTGCAGCTCAGCGGCACCGGACTTTATGTTGTTCAAGTCAGCTGTTAGCCAAGAAGCTAAAGGACGACTGGAGAACAGGGAGAGAGAGGATTTTTCGACAGCTGTAAGTAACATTATTGCCATTACTGTGTCACAGTCTAAGATGCAAAGAACATGTCGTCCGTTGTAAACTTTGAGCGACCAGCAAAAAGCTTTCAACCGCCAACAGTTCTACATTTATACTGAGACTAATCGAATCATCAGCTAAAGCAACACAGCAACGTGAAACTCAGAGAAACTCCAGCCGCTGCTGCCAGTGATGCTTGGTATCATCGGGAGAGAGTGGCGTTATAATAGGCTGTCACCCAGTAGTGGGCCTGCGAGCAGTTTATCAAGAGACAGAGACGATCAGCTGTTTGAGTTTCCTGAAGACAGTCAGGCCACCAGGTCTTAAACAGGCAGCGACCTTTGCTGCAGTCTCTTATTCATTAAAAGTCATCTATTAACTTCAACTGAATTTGAAAGTTATTAGTTTATATTAGTTATATACTCAATTATTTTATGTTTCATGTTGCACATTTAGCTGTTAAAGTTTGGAAAAAATGAATACAAAATAATAATTCTTATAGAGGTTGCGATGCTGCTGTGGATTAGACCCTTGTCTTTAATTCCCACTGCAACACATTAAATAACTTATTGTCATGGGTCCTGCTTTACCATCCGTGTTAGAGCCGCCGCCAGTTTAATCTGGGTGTCGGGGGGTCTCAGTATATTTTCCTGCGTTTTTGCCCTTCGCCAATCACATGCCTGATTTCTAACAGTTTCTTTGCTTGATGGAAACCAAAATTGATTTATGTTTGTGGGATTTTATTCATGTTTTCCTAAAATGTGTCATATTTTCTTTTGAAGGTGTATATGACGCAAACAATACAGAGATAATTTCAATATATAAAAAAAATAATGTTTTTTCTTTTCTGCCTTTACTAAAAAATTAATTTGGGCATGTTGAGTAGGCTTGAACTACAACTGCTCTGTGAGACTTAATTGTATGTGATGCCTTGGCCAAGTGTGTTTGTGTGTGTGTTGAACCACTTCAGAGAACACTTGGCAGGATCCTTAGAGGACATTACCTCTGGACCTGCTTTCGGTGCCAGATTAGCTCTCTGTTTATTAATGTGCTCGAGGCCTCTTACGCTTAATTGAATATTGACCTTATTGCATCATTGTTAGGTCGCTATCAGATGCACCTTTTTTTCTGTGTAGGGGGGAGGACGTCGCTGTATTAATAACAGTACAGTAATAAAGTGTTGACAGTCTTTATTATAGTGATGGGGAATTAATATTTAGTGCAGTGTTGTATGCCAAACAAATATAGTTAATACACAAAGGTAGTAAGATAATCATCTCATTATTAAAAAGTTCCATCATTCTTAATAATTATTCAGAAAAAAATCAGATGCTTATTTCAACCTAAATTAATTATCCAAAACATAAACAAATCAAGAGTTGTTAAAGCGCAGTTAATAGACATATGTAAAAATTGTGGATTTTTTTTATTTGATTGACCACATGACATGTTTGAACATTTATTTGTCAGCATATTCCAGCTCATATTGTCATCAGACTCCAGATTTGTGAGGTAAATTTCACCCCTCGAACCGCTCATTACTTTAATATTGCTTTCTCATCAGGGGGTTAGGATGAATCTTTTTAGCCTGCCATTTATCCCAACCACAAAGAGAGCAGAGTGCTGTTTAGCAGGCTGTGTATGTGCAGGACTGGACATTTCTACACAAGAGAAGAACTGACTTGGCACTTCTGTAGTGAAGAAGGGCATTGAGTTGAACAAAGGATTTTTTTAAAAATATTTAAAGTAAAATGCTTAAAGTCTCCTCTGCTCAGTTGTTGTTTTGTAAGGAGTGCTACTTTGTGTATGTGCTCTCCATCAGTTGACTGATTCTTGTTTTGTTTGTTTTCTCATGCACAAGTTAAAACGGAAGCAGAGTTTTAAAAGAGCTCTGAGCAGTATTAGAGTAGGGGGTTTAATACTTAACACTTCCAGTACCTGCTTTTTAAAGTAAATATAATTCAGGTTTTACTGTGAACTAGCCAGCAGGCCAAATTTTCAACTAAGGCTAGATCCCAGATGAAACCCAAATCGCAGACTACAGGCTGACAGAGTTGTCTAATGTCTCATGTTCTTGTTCATAATGTCTCCATTATGTGTTAGGTTGTGTAAGTGTTACCACATCCTAGGACGTCATCAGAAAATGTTTTTAATGACATTTTCCTTAACTTTTCCCCCTTTGTTTCCACTACACTGTGATTCAGTATAGTGCAGACGATGGGAATTAGATTTCCATGAAATAGTTTTGCATCGTGTTTCTGTGTAGAATGTAGGTTTACTGTTTACTGTAGATTTAAATGTTTGAAGAAAACAAATGTGTGATTCATCTGCACACTCTACGTCATCTTTTAAAATAATGTGCGTTAGCACGTCGCAATGAAGTGCTGCTCTCGGTCTAAACTGGAAAAACTTGCAAAATCTGAAGTTTGGGAGTATTTTAGACAGACACCTAACAACGTGGTGCTCTGTAAGCTATGCAAATTAGAAATGGTTTGTCACAGCAACACAACTGCTTTGCATGACCGCTACACACAAACACGTGAAGGGAAAGCTTCCAGGAGCGCTTTGTCAACACAGCAGCAACACAGCACTGCAAATCCTGTTTACTTTGTGTCGCCACACAGGCTCGATATATCCGGATCGCAACACAAAAAAAGGTGTTTCTGTTAGAAGTAATCACTTAAAATTGATTTTCTAAATGCTTCTTCATCGCCCCTGGGGTAACAGTAATTTCTGCATTGCGGCTGTCATGGCAACGTAACGTTACACCATGTGTCCTCTTAACGGTCGGCCGTTTTACATTTCCTGTTTACTTTAATGGCCATGTATTAGTGAGAAAATGGCTTACACTTATCGTTTCAGTTATTTTCTTTGGCCCACATTAAAGCAAAAATACATTTGCCAGTGATTATCATACTGCATATAAATCCATGTCATGACCGAGTCAAGTAATACTTTAAAAAATACTGATTCTCCAGTTCAGGGGAAGGGTTGATGCACGGTGATTAAATTAATCTGTTTGTCACAGTGATCCTTTTGAATTGGAGGTTCAGTATCTTTCTGATTGGACATCTGAAAAATGGGGTCTGTTGTTATTATTAATATCATGACACAGCAGTGACGTGTCTAATATTTTTATTTATTACTATTATAATTATTTTAATGTGCTTTATGTCTCTTTGTCAGGATGATAAGTGTTTTTGATATTTAGTTTGGAGAAAATAATTGAGAAATAACAAAAATCTTTAGAATAAGGCAGAAATTAGTCATTATTATTAATCCACTAATGGGAAAAATAATTGTTAAAGTAGCTGATCTAAAAATCATCGTTAGGTGCAGCACTACAAGCCAGTAGAGTAACGGTGGTGACAGGGCAAATATAGTGGCTGCTATCTGCCTTTGTCTGTCATTGTGGTGACAGCTAAGTGCCATCGGAAAGCACCAGGCACCCGCAGAGACATGCACACACAGCTGTGCTACACAGCAGAGCACACAATAGACTGTGCTCGAAGTCAGAGACCTTCTGTTTGTACGTAGATCCTTTCCCCTGCCCAACAGTAATTTTGTTTATGTAGCTAATGCTTAAGTTGGTCTGATGGCCTGTTAAGAACAAGAGAGGTAGAGCAGCATGAATCCTTTCGAGCCCTCGCAGGGGCGGAGGTGTAGGTTGCTGATAGTACTGCCGGTCGTTGTCCTCCCGTCGTTTCCTTGGCTCCGCTAATTGCTCTGCTATCACTTTATCAAACAGGGAAAGAGACTCCGTGTGCAGGCTTGCCCGGCTGCCACGCACACAGATACAAAGCAGATCAAGAGTTGGCCATTTCATTATTGATTTTCACATACGTGTAAAGGCGCCAAGATGTCATCTTTGGGCTGACTGTACTTTTTAATTATTTACACAAGTAAAGAGCTCTCACTCGCTTTTCCCCTCGTATTTGTCTCTCCTATCCATCTTTGTCGCTCTCACTTAATTCCTCTGTCAGGGCTTTCTCACAGTGATATAGTAGTTGCAAATACCCAACTAAAAATAAATGTATGTCATACGTTGATTGATAACTCGCTGACTTTAAATCTCTGTAAATAAAACCTGTCATTTTCACTGCTTCTCAATTTAGAGACTTTGAAACACAGATGTTTGCGATCGCACAGTAGGACATTTTACGGAACAAAATGTGTGTTCTTTGTTTAGTCTTTGCTGCTATAATTGGATAATGACTAATCTACTTCCTGGTATATGGATGAACAGTGAATGCACCTTCACAGAACTGGCCGCTGCTTGTGTAACTTTTTCCTAACTTCCTCATACAGCATTGTTTCTCTTGTTGATGGTAGAGGGCACACTCTCTGTATGGCCTGTAGACTACTTAGAGTAAATGCTGAGTTAAATGTATTTATGTGTACTCTCACCACTGGGCAGCTTGGGGCATCAGTGGTTAGCGCTGTCTCCACACTATTGTATCTGCATTTCAAACTTGTCAGCCAGCAGGAGGTGTGACGTTAGTGTGAGGTTTCCTCTCTCAGTCCACAGACCTGCAGTTTAGCTCAATAGAAACTTTTTAACTTGATCATTGGTGTGAATTGGAATATTTACATGTGTTAGTTCTGTGATAGACAGACACCCTCAAAGGTGTACCCCACCACTTGCTCCGCACAGATCCAGTCTATGCAAGAAGAAAGGGAGGCTTTGGGTCTGCCCAGTGGATGCTCACTTGTACCTGTTTTCTCCAGGTGGTTCTTCGGGAAGATTCCCCGGGCCAAAGCGGAGGAGATGCTAAACAAACAGAGGCATGACGGGGCCTTCCTCATCCGAGAGAGCGAGAGTGCACCGGGAGACTTCTCCCTCTCCGTGAAGTAAGTAGCACTGTGCGCCACATGATTCACACTCACACTGTTCTCTTTAAATACAATTTACCAATATATTTACGTCAGTGTGCAGTTTCCACACAACTGATCAGGTTCATAAGTTTTCATACTTATGAGTGAGTCATTAGGACAACCTCTTCCTCATTCTTGTGAAGTCTCAGTGCTGCCCTCTGGTGAAATGAGTGTTTATTATCCTTTGTAATGTGTGTTGGTCATCAGGAGTACTTGCTGCTTCAGCTGACAAGTACAGAGCTCATATCCTCTTATCTCTCTCTCTCTCTCTCTCTCTCTATTCTGATTTTCCCAAAGCACACAGTTCAAATCAGTTCACAGCAGGTTACATGTAAAGTTGATGCTAAGATATGGATCTAAATTACCGTCTGAACTGTCCTTATTCTGCTTAGTCAGCCTGCACTGAATGTCACTCGGTTACTGGCGTGACTGACTCATTTGACTAACACTTACCAGCTTGTCGCAGACACACCCTTTGTATTTGATAAGCGAGGTTAATGTCTGGGTGAGTGTTAGAGTTCCTCTATATGGATTTAAGTCTGTGCTTTGCCTTCAAAACAACTTCAGAATCTTTTTGTACATTAAGTATTGCTGAAGATCCCCTCCTTACAGTTTTTCTCCTTGTGACCTTGTGCAGGTTCGGAAATGACGTCCAGCATTTCAAGGTCCTTCGTGATGGGGCTGGAAAGTATTTCCTATGGGTGGTGAAGTTTAACTCTCTCAACGAGCTGGTAGACTACCACCGCTCCACCTCAGTCTCTCGCAATCAGCAGATCTTTCTGCGAGACATAGAGCAGGTCCCCCAGGTAAGAACTGACATCCCTAAGTGTGACCAAGAGTGGCAGTGTGTCGCAACATGGTCTCTGTTTAAGATTTCTTGCAGGCGGATATCATTGAATGTACCTTTCAAATGTAGGGTACTAGCACCAGACATGCTCATATCAATATTTGCCCCTCCTTCAAATCTAGATCACATATCGGAAAGTTCTTAACGCTGCGGAACCAGAACAAGCATGTTTGTCGTCAGCACAACCACATGTGAACAAACTGAAGCAATGTTGTCTGTCTAGTCTCATCCACTCTCTGAAAGGCCTGAGTGTCATTAGTTACTAATGATTTCTGACTGTCTTCAAGTAAGTTAGTAAAACTGAATTATGCTGAGGCAGAAACTGATGAAAATCTCCCACCGCGTTTTCAAAATGAAAAATGTAGATATTTGTCTTTGCCTTTAAACTTGCAAAATTAAATTACTTGATAAAGCAGGAGAGAAAAGACAATTAAGTGTCTCATCACATCCTCAATTAGACATAATTAAGTAACTTAACATCCTGTTGTGCTTTCCACAAATTACAGCCAAGTAATTTACATGTGTTACACTGTCTCTCAACATGTTACATCTCACATACATGAGTGACTGACTTCAAGATGTAGATTTAATTCCTGCTGTGCGATTGTGGGTTAAAGGGTTTGGCAGTAGATGATGCGTGAAAACATCTGCGTTGTGCTGAGAATTCATTTGAATATATAAAATTGTATTTTATATGCACCCCTGTTTAATCGGTTGGTTCTCTCTGGAGAAAGATTATTTAAATGCTGCACCGCACTTAGCTGCCTTGTCACAGCGCAACAGACACAACCGCAAACAACACTTTCCTTTAACGTGTCGGAGTGACTGTGATGCAGACCCACAATGTTATTTTCTATGAGTTCACGATAACACTGAGGGCTTTTTCATTAATCTCACGAGAAATCCTCTGGCTGACTGACTGCAGCATCTTAGTTTTTAGTTAGCCAGAAAGTGACAAACTGTTCACCTGACGCAAGTGTTGCACTTCTAAATTAGTGCGAGGTTATTAAACGGTGAGGAAAGACAGCAGCAGCCAGGCTAAGCTGAAGAGCTAAGTGATTTGTTTAACCTATAAAAACAAAAACAAACGTATATTAGTTTATCAGTTAGAAACAACAGATGAAACATGTTCATTGAAATATGTGTGGTTGTTTGGGTGAGTCTGGACAACAGCAGGAGGAGGAAGTTAGCTACAGTGACGTGGGTAGCCTGCAGGCCTGAGGGACAGCTGCAGGGGAAAGAAGAGAGGAAGTGTGACCTAAACCACACCGAAAAAAAATAAAGAGATGAGACAGTTAGAGGGAAAGAGACAGTGATATACAGATAAGTGGGAGGGGGAAGAGAGAGGCAGCCTGAGAGAGAGATGGCGCCGCGTAGTGTTATCTTCACTAGTTATAATTATATATCAGGGTGCAGCACTATTTTTTGTTCTGTAGGCTGAGGATGTTCAAGATTTGAGGGCAGCCACTGAAAAAACATTTATCCTCATGATTTAGATATTTGGCGGCATTTTTTTCCCTACACCTTATTAATTGCATTCAAGGAATGTACATCTTGGGATGACATGAAAGTTGGCCATACCGTAAAACTTTGATTAATATAGCCCGGGCTTTTATTTGCTTCAGTCCCTCAACTCACTCTGCCTATATTTGGCACAGGTCTCTATAACAAATCTCTTTCACGCAGAACTCTTCCTCAGCAAAGATGGGAAATAAGCAATTATGAAATTGTTTATTTTAACCTGTATGAAATTTAGTTTTAAAAAAATTTAGCTTTTTTCGTATCTCTTGTTTACCATACCAGTAAATGTAAATTGTTTCCACTGAACAATTGATAAACTGAACAATTGAATTGTGGAGAATTGAACAGATCTTATGTCCATATTGAGAACTGATGAAAGTTTTAACATTTGTATGTTTGATCTAAGCAGGTTAGAAGTAGCTCAAGAGGGCAACACTGTAGCTTTTATGAGGTTTTAAATATCCAAAGAACACAGGCCACACCAGGCCAGTAAAAGGGGCAGGCTTTTAAATGAAGTTTTACAGTAATCTTCTTGACTGCCCGCCTACCAACCAGAATACAGCGAAGGGTTACTGAGGCCAAGGACGCTGCTAACTCAGAAATCACAGTGAATGCTTAGGTGTTTTTATTCATCATTTCACACCTTTGTCAACCCGTTTCCTTCTTCTGATCGCACAGCATCCCACATACGTGCAGGCGCTCTTTGACTTCGACCCCCAGGAGGAAGGTGAGCTGGGTTTCCGACGCGGCGACTTCATCCAAGTCCTGGACAACTCTGACCCAAACTGGTGGAAAGGAGGCTGCCACGGCCAAACGGGCATGTTCCCCCGCAACTACGTCACGCCTGTCACTCGGAACATGTAAACAGTCAGACCATGTAAACAACAACAGCCACCACAACAGCAACCATCGCCACCACCACCATCATCATCATCATCATCGTTGATCTCATCAGCCCCCCCATCCAACCCCCAACCACCCCTCCACTCTTCGCCATCCCACGATAACAGGAGCAGACAGGAAGAGCGCAAACAACCGAGAGAGAGAGAGAGAGAGAGTGTTTAAAACAGGAGTAGTGCTTTCGTAGGCGTCGCTGTGTGGGTGGCAGCGGAGCAAAATCAACTTTTACTTGTGCTGAGAATGTTCAACTCCCTAGTGAAGGCCTTGATGAGGATTGAACCATCTTTGAGGGAAATCTAAACGCAGAGAAACTAAAGAATAGTGCACCAACCGTGAAGATAACCAAATGATTCTACCGCTCGCACAGCTGCTTCTGTCTTCTCCTTAACTTCTTAACATTCTGCCTTTCCTCCGTTTTTGTTTTGTTTTGTTTTTTTTGTTTTTCTTTGCCGCATGTTGTTTTAATCACCTAAATGAAATGCCTACCGATAAATCCTAACTCTGTTTAAAAAAAAAAAATTAAAAGAATAAAAAAGAATAAATGGTTTTAAAAATGTACAAAAAAGACGAGCTAGAGAGAAAAAGGATGCAATCTACAGTCCAGCAAGTTTCCATGTCTGAGATCATTGGCACGTGAGCATTGTACATCAGCCATCGGCTGTATAAATAAATCAACTATAGAGAGAATCCATTTTTTAAGAATATATATTATATATTTGTATGTGTTTTTGTCTGTTTTACCTCTCATCACAAATTGTATTTTTTTCCATTTGTAAATTATGTTCAATCTTTTGTTAGTCTGGATAAAACCTAGTAGCTCTAGAATGTGCTGAATTGTCAGGCAATTTTTATTTTTATTTTTTTTTATTTTATTTTATTTTTTCTGTTTTGTTTTTCTGAATCTGTCTGAGGGCTCTCCCAGATAATACAGCATAATATTTAAGGGGTCATGAATTTGATTCAAATAGGTTTGTCTTGCCTATATTGCAAAGAAAGTAAAGTTAGCTCTCTGTGAAGAAACAAATCAGGATGCTAACGTTGACCAGCAAGTAGAGCCATGAATGCTGCAAGAGCTGTTGTATTACGAAGCCCAGTTGTAAAGGTCAGCCACCTTTACAAAGCCAATGTATTTATTGCAGCCATTTTACTTGGGCAGTGAATGTAGCTGACTGAGTCCATTGACATTAACATGAGGGAAGCAAGGTCGGAGAACTGAACTACACAACCATGCAAGGGATTTTAAAGACATGCTGAAATAGTGATGTCAGTTTTCATTCATAAAGAGAATGATGTATGGAGGATTATGTACAGGCAATGAACATGCATATTCACACAAACACTCATTACATGCATGCATACGCAGACGCTCTCCTCCTTTGTTATACCTGCACGTAGCAAGGAGGCAGAGTTTGGATAATCACATTGTGTAATCACCAGTGCTGATCTGCAGCTGGCACAGATAAACAGTTCAGAAAACTGAGAGATTGTCTTTTATGCTAAAAGAGAGAGAGATCAGCGTAAATGATCTAAGTTGTTTGGGGTTTTTTGTCCTTTTATTTTTTTTCTTTTCCGATGTGGCGTGTGGTCAAGCACTTTTTTTTTGTCAAACATGTTGATTTCTGGCCTCGTCCTGTGTGTATGTGTGTGTGTTTGTTTACTGTGTTTGTGTTATTGGTTTCTGTTTTCTTGTTCTCTCTGGATAGTGCCTTTCTCTCTGGTGTTTCAGTGTCTCCGACCTGCTACTTTGAGCCCCTTCCCTTTATGGGGCCTGCCAGTCCTGCAGTGAGAAACAGTGTACATAACCTAACCTGTCCCATCCAACAATGAACCCACATCACCCCGCCTCCACCTTTATCCTCACCAACATGGAACTCTTCTTATTTAAGTGTCTCTCGCCTTGTCTTACCTAATGATACTGTTTTGTTTTTGCTCTTTTTTTATTTGCATTTGTTTTTTTGTTTTTCAATTAATAAAATGCAATTATTAAAAAAATGTGCGTTTTTTTGTGGTGTATATTTTAGAAGGCTTAACTCATCGACTTCTACATGTGCCAGGCAATGCCATCTTTATAACAGCTGTTTTCTTGGTATGTGTGTATTTGAAATTTTACTCTGAATCAGTGGTACTTAAAAGCAAGACTATAACTTTACAGTAATTTGTAATTACTATGTTGTGTTTTTAATCTTACTTTTGTCTGATGTGCTGTAGTAGTATCATTGTCAGCCAACAGCCTCAGTTTTGTCTGTTAAACATCAATATGTGCATTTAATGAGTTAACGAGCTAATTTCGTAGCAGTAAAACCCCTGCGTGAAGGCAAGGCAGCGTTGTGTTGCTTATGACCTCAACCTCTTCATTTGTAAGAGGAAAACTGTGAAGCAGTGGTTTCCAGAAACATCGGTGCAGTATGATAATCAGCTTGCAGACTTGGAGCTTGCTTGTGATGAGTAATCTGTCACAAGTGAGTATCAGGCAAGCTTTTTTTTTTAATTTTGGCAGAACCATGGTTGCTTGTTAACGCAGTTGAAAGCACAGGTTGTTGTTCTTCTGTGGATGGTTGTCCTGTGTTTGTGGGCACCTCAGAAAAGCTGGATTTGAGAGCTGTATTTATTAGCGCAACCTGAAAACAAAAAAACAGCTTTTTTTTTTAATACATTTTTCAGATAAATCCCTGCTTTGAGCTTTGCATAACAACCAACCATAATGATCACTGTGAAGACTGCAGGTTTATTTATTTATATTCCTTGCTGAAACAGGAGTTACAGGAAAATACAGTCATAACAGTACAGCATGCTTATTTGACTTGTAATAAAGAGGATAAAACATGCATCTGCATCCACAGTCATATAAGAGATTAGCCCTTTTTTGACATCTTAACCTTAGAAGATCTTGCCCATCTGCACACATTTGAATGATATTGCCTGTGTTATGCTGGCGGTGTATTAAATCATCTATGTATATGATCCAGAATCTGAAAATGCATACTACAGGGTTAGCATGTTCAACCAAAAAGCCATCCCTCCAGATACCAGACCAGTGGCAGTGAGTCAGTCAGTGGGTTTAGATAAACACCATCCCAACACATTTCATTATGAAAGGCGTCCAAAGTGTCTGTGTATCTCTCGGGGTGCAGATGATGTGAATGTGTCAGTTAATCTGAAGATGCGGTGAAGAGGAAGCTGATGATTTCATTTCTTGAAGGGAAGCCCGCGGTGCTCTGCATGCAGCACTCTGCTGCAGCCAAGTGAGATCTTTATAACATCACATTAGCCACGGTCTGGTGAACTGTCTGCTCCATATTTTGACTTTTAGCACTCCCAGTACCACTTTCGCTCTTCTCTTCAGTCTGGCGCCTCTCAGCCTTCATTTCTGTCGCTGACTGCCTTAAGCAGATGCTGTTACATCAGTGCTGTCCTCTTTCTGGCCCTCTCATCTGGAATGTTTTCTAGTTATGAAAGATACCAGGCTGCTCCAGTTCTTCTATTCGTCTTTATGACCAGTCATATTTGTGCTGCAGTCTCCATTGACGACTGGTGGCACTAGCACTTATTCACATAAAATGAATATGACATTTCTGATGTGCATTATATATACTGTATATAAAACTATACGCAATAATAAGTTGCATCATTGTGAGACGTTTTTCTAACGTGTGAGACCTAAGCATGAACTCTGCCCCAGGGGTTTTGCCTCTCAAGATTGACTAGACCGTTTCTCATATGGTGCTGCTCAATAACAGCTGTGGCAGCATTAAAAGCCCGCTGCTCTTCACTGTGTTTGGACATTTTAGAATCATTTGCAAGTGAGGAGGACATGCCGTGCAGAGTTGAGAAGATTGTTATCAGCTTGTGAACTGTGGACCTGTTTGTACCAGTCCCTCAGTATCACATTTATAATGAGATACTGTTTGACTGGATTTGGTAGGTGTAATAAATAAACCGTGTTTGGGAAAATGACATGCAAAACAACTACAAAGAAATGCAAAATAATTACAAAACAAAATGACCACAAAGAGGCAAAACAAGTACAAAAAGATAGACAACAAAAAAATGACCCAAAATGGCTACAAAGAAATACAGAACATCTACAAAAAGACACAAATTATTACAAAGAGTACTACAAGTCGCTTTGTGTCTCTTTGATTGTGGGTGTCTTGCTCTTTTGTAGTGTGTGTCCAGGGGCCTGTTGTCTTATAATGTCCATGGCTGTAGGCTGTTTGGAGTTACAAATAGCAGATACTTATTGATCTATCATAATAGAATACGTATTTATTAGCAGTATATTCACGGGCTACAAATGGGAGTCTACACATTTTTACTTATTTAACAAATGTGCCTACCTTCTTTAAAACTGTGCACCAATCAAACCAAATTTTTAAACATTTGGCTGCATCCCTCTGCTTTCCCTTGTTTACTGTTGTGAATGATGTTGCCTGAGTGGACAGCAGTCCGCCACCGAGGCGAAGTTTAACCTTCAAGCCGTCATGTAATATATGGAATTACAAACCCATGAAAAGAATCTGTGTCCCTGTGTAGGTGTCTGATATGTGATACAGTTATCAGATCACTTGTTTAAACTGCATGAGCACATTCATATAATCTGACATGCAAAGGTTGAGACCCCCCCCCCTCCCACTCCCACTTCCACTCCCACTGGCAAACACAGGTGGATGACTTGAGCTCAAACACACTTTCAGGCACTCCTGCTCCAAGTTTGACCTTTGTGGCTGTTTTGTGGGTCACATTAGGTGGCAATTTGCAATTCAAACGTTGTAATCAAGGCCTAAACTCTCCCAAGCATCCAGAATGATCCCTCATATCCAATCATTACCTTAAACCACTTATCATGCAAATAGCCTTTGTATGGGAAACAGTTCTTTGTAACCCTGCCAATCTCTTATTGCTGCTGTCAAATATCTCGTAAAATACCTTACGTTCAGACAGGTGCACGGCCCCAAGAGGTGACGTGTGGGAGGAGAGCTCATCCTGTTAAGTCTTTCCGCTCTGTAGCATTAAAACACCGCGGTTGACAAATGAAACTTTTCACCAAGAAAGTTGACTTGGTATACTGAGATGATCCAACTTTCTATTCAGTCATGTATGGTATTTTACTGCCACCTGCTGGCTGATCAACAGATGACCATGCTGGATGAGAAACCTGACATGTGGACAAGGCCACATGAACATAGGTGTCATTTACACTGGGCACTGACTTTGTCCCCATCACTTTTTGAAAGCATTTGTAAAATGTTTTGAAAAATAAGTTGCAATAAGAAATGTTAGAAAACAAATGAAAATGCTTTGATGTGCCGATCAAGAACACTAATGTGCATTTTCAAAAAAATTACTGCTCACCGCATTATATTCTTATACAGGTGAAACTCGAAAAATTAGAATATCGTACAAAAGTTCATTTATTTCAGTAATTCAACTTAAAAGGTTAAACTAATATTACATACTCATTACATGCAAAGTGAGATATTTCAAGCCTTTGATAGAATTGTGATGATTATTGCATACAACTTATGAAAACCCTAAATTCAAAATCTCAGAAAATTATTACATGAAATCAATAAAAAAAAGGATTTTAAATACAGAAATGTCAGCCCTCTGAAGAGTATAATCATGCATATGTACTCAGTACTTGGTTTGGGCCCCTTTTGCATGAATTACTGCCTCAATGCGGCATGGCATGGATGCTATCAGGTAAGGTGTTATGGAAGACCTGGATGCTTCAATAGCAGCCTTCAGCTCTTCTGCATTGTTCAGTCTCATGTCTTTCATCTTTCTCTTGGCAATGCCCCATAGATTCTCTATGGGGTTCAGGTCAGGCCAGTTTGCTGGCCAATCAAGCACAGTAATCCCATGGTCATTGAACCAGGTTTTGGTACTTTTGGCAGTGTGGGCAGCTGCCAAGTCCTGCTGGAAAATGAAGTCAGCATCTCCATAAAGCTCATCTGCTGGAGGAAGAAGTGCTCTAAAATGCCCTGGTAGACGGCTGCGCTGACTCTGGACTTAATAAAGCACAGTGGACCAACACCAGGAGATGACATGGCTCCCCAAACCAACACAGACTGTGGAAACTTCACACTGGGCTTCAAGCATCTTGGATTGTGTGCCTCTCCGTTCTCCCTCCAGACTCTGGGACCTTGGTTTTCAAATGAGATGCAAAATTTGCTTTCATCAGAAAAGAGGACTTTGGACCACTGAGAAACAGACCAGTTCTTTTTTTCTTTAGCCCAGGTAAGATGCTTCTGACGTTTGTTGTTCAGAAGCAGCTTGACAAGAGGAATACGACATTTGAAGCCCATGTCCAGGACCCGTCTGTGTGTGGTGGCTCTTGATGCAGTAACTCCAGCCTCAGTCCACTCCTTGTGAAGCTCTCCCACACATTTGAACAACTGTCAGGTCAGCAGTCTTCCCCATGATTGTGAATTCCACTGAACAAGACTGAGAGACCAATTAAAGGCTCAGGATCCCTTTGCAGGTGTTTTGGATTAATTAGCTGACACTTTGAGCCTACAATACTGAACCTTTTCACAATATTCTAATTTTCTGAGATTTTGAATTTGGAGTTTTCATAAACTGTAAGCCATAATCATCCAAATTATATCAAATCAAATAAAGGCTTGAAATAGCTCACTTTGCATGTAATGAGTCTATGTAATATATTAGTTTCACCTTTAAGTTGAAAAAAATACCCGTGGTATTTCAGTATTTCATGCTTCTTCAAAATAGTGTTATAATAATGTTCTCGTCTTGTTCGTGTGCCATGTCTCTGACCTACGTGTATCATCACTCCCCTAATCTGAGCCCTCAAAGCGATGCCCTTGCACATTACAATTCACTGGTGGAGAGAAATGACTTCAGATATTTCTTTATATACATGAGCTTTTATGGGACAAATATATATGTAGTAAAGCCACGTAGATTTTACAATACATGATATACTTCTAGACATCAATTAAATCTATCGTATTTACCAAATCATGACGCTAGAAGTCTATAAATTAGTCATTTAGGCAGCTATTTATCTCTTTCTCTTTGTCTTGTTGAATTAATTTAACCAGTGTGTGACAAAGTACACAGAGTCCCGGCCTTTTAAACACAAAACATTTATCTCTAAGTAAGTACAGTTTCGTCTTCACTCGCTTAGTTAAATATCTGAGCTTTGGACTACCTCGCAATGCCGAGCAGAAGGGGGCGCTGTTTCATTACTTTAAACCATCATAGTGGTGAGTCCAGCGATCGAGCTGATCCAGTGTTGCTTTGTTAGCCTGAGCACGACATGTCGCCCACCGATGTCATTGATTTGTCAGATGGAGCTTCCCTGATATGATGTGGACGATGTTATGGTTCAAAAACATTGTCTGAGCTAAAAAACAGTAAAGACGTTGTCGGCAGGATTCGAACCTGCGCGGGGAGACCCCAATGGATTTCTAGTCCATCGCCTTAACCACTCGGCCACGACAACTTACACCCTAAAATGTCATGCAGAAAGAATTCATACTCAAATTCATATGTATTCATGTTCAATCTATATAATGTGGGTAAATATGACATATGATCAAAAGTGTAGGCGTATCAGTCTCATCGGTCAGTTAAATAATCAATAATCAGTCTACATAAAGAAATCGATATCTTTATTATTGTATCAAATAAATACTGTTGCTGATAAATTTTAGTGGCTATTACATCAACCCTCTAGTAATAATTCGGTTTAAATGGATATTTGCACAATATATTAGCCCACACCGAACAAGGCAGGCTTGTTTGCATTTGACAATTGCTACTTTGCAGAATCTTTTACATGCAAAATTTGAATGCTGATGCATTGCTAGTTATAGTTTAACTCTGCTGTAGCTGTAAGGGAATTTCAAGCTACATTTGCCTGACTTATGTTGCATTTGAAACGACAATCTCCAGAAATATCCCCTACATTTTACTTTTATTACAATCTCTCCCACCTGCCAGTCTGTGTGATATGAGCAGCTGAGTGGGTAATCTTGACATGTGCAGGAAAGCAGACAGACTCAATGTTTTATTATCTTGTTTGCATTACATAAACTGCATTACTCTGTTGTTGGCTCCCATCTTGGTGTGGTGGTGCTGCAGCGACAAGGTTTCCCGCACAATGCTCAATAAAACTGAAAGCGCACACTTTACTTATTTAAGAAAAAACTGCCCATGTAAAATATGAAATTAATTAATAGACACATCGTCGATAGTCATGAGCTGGAAGCAGTGTGACCACGTGACCCCTCTAGTCTGCTGTTTGTTCAGCTAGAGAGGCAGAGAAGAAGAAAAATGGCGGCTCTAGGCGAACCCAAACGGGACGCCGGGCTAACGTTTTAGCTTTCACACCCGAAAAGACACCGGGGCTCCTCGGGTCTACTGCACCGTCTGAATCCCCACAGGTCCAGCTTTGTAGGGGTGCCGTTTTCGCTCACGCCCGTGTAGGCTAAATAAACGCAAACACTGGGATAGTAAAATAATAGCTTTCGCTTATCATGAGAGGAAAGAGGGGCAGGCCGCCCAAACCGCTACAAGCCGAGGAGCCGTCCACAGCTACGGCCCGGGGCTTGCGACCCAGGAGGAACCTGAAGCCCAAGTTGAGGGACAGCGGGGATGAGGACGCCGAGAGCCCCACAAGGGAGACCACCAAGTCGGCCAAGAAAAGGAAAAGGGGATCCGTCACGTCAACGCGGGGCAGGGGACGAGGTAGAGGTGGCGGCGGTGCGAGAGGAGGCAGAAGGGGTCGTGGAGGAAGGCGGACGGCTGCCTCCAAAACGGTGGTGTACGACGACCACGAGAGTGAGGAGGAGGACGATGCTGTCAGTTTGAGGTCGGAGGAGGATGAGTTTGTTGAGGAGGAATCTCAGTCCGACGAGGACGAGGCCCTGAAAGAGGAGTCTGATTGCCTTGAAGATGATGTGCTGGACGAGGAGGAGGAGGATGATGCCAGCTACTGTACAGAGAGTAGCTTTAGGAGTCAGAGCACACACGCCAGCACTCCGGGTAAATAAACGCTTTGGTTAAGTGGTGGCTACAGTGTCTGTACATACTCTGCAAGGGTTGGGAAGTACATCCCGAAATGCTACTGAGGCTGCTGATTATTGTTTTAGATCAGTGCAGGAGGCAGTATGGTTATTGTTCAAAATGGAGAATGCACACTGTATGAACACAGGCCGCAGTCATTAATGCTACTGCAGGTGGACGGTACCTGCACCACCAACTTACCTTGTTACCGTCCTCGTCTGTGAACACATCTTAAAGCACACCTTTCATATAATATACAGACATTCTTCGAGTATCTGCGACTGCCTCTAACTCGAAATGTGCAGCTGCATTTATGTCAACAACTTAGATGCTAGCGTGCTAACGTTAGCATGTACAATTAGCTCCGCTCATGCTACTGTCAGCCCAGAGTCTGTGTTAGCTGGGTAGCCGTAACTTTACGCATTCATAGCAACCCTCAACACCCACTGCCTTTAAGCTGAATACGAAATGATAGGTTCTGATTTAAACTCATAAAAATAAAGGGAACAGATAGCTTACTAGCTTAGCTATCGTGCCTGTCATTTCTATCACTTTGCCAGCTCTGAACTCAGTTATAAACCTCCAACTCACTCCAAAACTCAGCTAATGTTAATGTATTTCACGGTGTAATCACGCAGAGTGTTATATATTGTTATGTATTCTGTATATTGCCATACAGAAGATATTTGCCATAGGCCCACAGAAGAGCTGGGTTATATTGATGAGATGAAATATCACAGCATTTCTGACCTATTGTGACACTCAGTTCTTTCATACAACCGTAACTAATTCATTTTAAAAAGTTAACAATAAAATTATGGTTTACTAAAATCCTTTGTGTTTCCTGCAGGCAAGAAAAAAGTACGGGCTCCCCGACCTCGCACTCCCATTCTGGAGGAGAAGGAGATTCCTCCTCTTGAGCTTCCTGACACCTCCGAGGACCTCCTGGTGCCTAATGAGGAACTGCTCAACGCCACCTCCATTTACGAGGTGCTACGGAACTTCAGCACAGTTCTGCGTCTCTCGCCCTTCCGCTTTGAGGACTTCTGTGCAGCATTGGTGGGCCAGGAGCAGTGCACTTTAATAGCAGAGACCCATATTTCCCTCTTGAAGGCTATCCTACGTGAGGAGGACTCCTCGAATACTACCTTTGGCCCTGCTGACCTCAAGGACAGCGTCAACTCCACTCTGTACTTTATTGATGGCATGACGTGGCCTGAGGTGTTGCGGGCATACTGTGAGAGTGACCGGGAGTACCATCATGTCCTGCCATACCAGGAGGTGGACGACTATCCCTACGGTCCAGTGGAAAATAAGATCAAGGTGCTACAGTTTTTGGTGGACCAGTTTCTCACCACCAACATCGCCCGTGAGGAGCTGATGTCTGATGGCAGCATGCAGTATGACGACCACTGCCGTGTGTGTCACCGCCTGGGTGACCTGCTGTGCTGTGAGACCTGCTCAGCAGTCTACCACCTGGAGTGTGTGAAACCGCCTCTGGAGGAGGTTCCAGAGGACGAGTGGCAGTGCGAGATTTGTGTGGCACACAAGGTGCCCGGTGTCACAGACTGTCTGACAGAGGCGCAGAAGAACAGGCCCTACATCCGCCAGGAGCCCATTGGATATGACCGCCACCAGAGGAAATACTGGTTCCTGAACCGAAGGATTATTGTGTAAGTTAGGACCCTCACTGTGTTTCTGTTCCTCTAGAGTTACCTTTCATTCTGTGCCAATTTCCTCAAACAGATTACAGTAACTGTGCATTAAGTTGGCAAATGGGAAATATTTTATCATTTTTATTTAACCTGTTTAAAACACAGATCCACATTATCCCCAAATAGATTCAAAAAAGAAAACAGGAAAAAAGCCATGTCAACACCAGTCCAGCTGATAACCTTAAACACGATGGGGCGTTACAACCCTAGAAGAAGTTATTCAAAGCAGCGGTAGGTCAGGCTGGCCAGTAACTCAGTGCTCATATCTCAACTTTCAGTGGAGTTATTGTGATACTCCTGTTATTTTACAAAAATTGTAGTATAAAACTGTTAATTGTTTTGGTGTTTATTTTACATGTGTGAAGAGGTTTGACGTTTTTACAGAGAGCGGGACACACTTCAATGTAATGAACATCAGCTATATTATTTTACATGTATTTATTTGGTGTACATGTGACATATCACAATATATACAGGTATAATATAGAATCCTAATTAATTTCAGCCGTTTCAGTTGCTAACTGCAACTGAAAAAGCTGAAATTAAAAAGTTCAGTATAGATCTAATTGTACAAAGATAGCAAGACTTGAGGTGCTGAGCTTAAGCATTCATGTAAAGCTTGTCATCATAGTCATAGAGCGGTGAAAAAGTAGCTGCTATGTAGTAACCCGTGACCCATGTAAATATTCAATAACAGCCATATAAAACACCTTTTTAATGTGAAAAGTTTTTGTTGTTCTGAAACCAAATGCACATTTACCTGAAATATGTCAAACATAGGCCTGGACAAAAAATGGATTAATGTAAACAAAATTGCAAACAAATTGTAAACAAAATTGCAGCCAATTGAACAAAGTTTCCTAAAAGGTAGGCTCACATTACCAGACCTCTGCGCTGTGGTGTGTGTGTGTGTGTGTGTGTGTGTGTCTCTGTGCTGTTACAGGCTAAAATTTGAAACAGCTGGAGAGTGAAACTGAAAGTTACTGGGAAAATCACTTGGCACTAGAAGGCAACATGCTTCCATACTATTCGTCATTTGTTTGACTGAAGATTATAGAAGAGACATGCAGTCCAAGCCTTTTTTCTCTACTGGCAGAAATACTTTTCCTGATTCCCTCCTTCCCCTCACCCCCAAACCTGGAACATGTACTCTAACAATAAGAGGCTGAATTCGTCTTACTATCAGACAGTAAGACAAATTCATCCTCTTATTTGTGAAGTATATTTTCAAGCCTTTAATGTTTTTGATTTGGGGGGAGAAAGACACTTGGTTAAAAGAATTCATAAGCAGATGAGCAGTCTGCTGGAGTCCCAGTTTAACCTGTCCTTGACATTCAGTTCTATCTTAAACCTGATTATCTTTTTTTTAACAAATGGCTATCATTTAGTATGAATTGTCTTGTGATCGGATTCTAGGATAGGAATTAATTTTTTCCCCCGAGCTAACTTGCACACTGTTTTCCTAGGGGTGCACCCATCTGACTGATCCCAATACCAGTACCTGGGCTTTGGGTATTGGCCAATGCAGAGTACCGATCTGTTACCAGTGTAAAATGAATAAGCTGTATTCCTCACTGTGAGGAAAAGACAGGGACTCATTATTTAATGTTGAAGGCACTCTCCAAGCAAGCTGTCACGCGTGTAATTGAATAGAATAAATTGGTCCTCCTTGTCACAGAGACCCGATCCAGCTATTTGAGCCAGTATTGGACCCGATATCCGTATTGGTGCATCCCTAGGTTTTCACTATCTTATGCAGGTATCTTAACAGAGTGCGGGGTTGATTTAATCCAACCCCAAAATATGGAATCATTTCTCTTTAGCACAAGTTAAAATTTACAAAAATTTACGAGGCATTTACCCAACACTAGCAAAATTATTTTACTAGCTAACATAAATGAATCAATTAGTGAACTGGTGTCATGCAATGCCTCATTTCATACAGTCACCATGTTTACAGTGTCTCAGTTAACTTCTATCGTAATGATACCTTGCATTGAAGTGGTAGAGGAGGCATCTAACAACCCCGTTCTTCTCACTCCACAGCGAGGAGGACGGAGAGCATGAGAAGAAAAAGATCTGGTACTACAGCACCAAGGCTCAGCTGGAGGAGCTCATGGAGTGCCTTGATAAAGAGTACTGGGAGATGGACCTGTATGCCACTGTGGAGGAGATGAAGGAGGAAGTGCAAGCTCACATGGACATCACAGAGGACCTCACCAACAAAGCCCGTGGAAACAATAAAGCCTACCTCGCTGCTGTCAACGGTACGGGTTTGATAATGCCTTCATTCCTCAAAATAGAGATAAATTTGAATCCTCTAGAGGTCTAATCCTGTTCTGGTACTTGAGAGTAAGATGTACTCGTGTTTGTGTTAGCAGCGATGATTCGGACACGTGGGACTCAAGCTGTGCAGCGATCATACGTATCTGCGTGCGTTTGTGTCCTGCAGGGTTACGTTCAGAAACAGCCCACCTAAGCTTCAGATAACATAGTTCCTCCCCTCAGGCAGCAGTGCTCTGCTATGATGACAGTTGACTCAGAAATGTGAGGTGCTGCGTTTTTTTTCTTCCTGCTTCACGCTCTCTCAGACACCAAGCAACTGTTTCCCCCTCTCTACCTTCCTGCAAGGAGACCGGCTGGTTAGAAGACTTTTGATTATCATGCCAGCAGCTTCCGTTTCTGTTTGACAGGCTGACATATCCGTTTTTTGTAACAGTTTTCCTATGTGTGTGTGTCACCAAACTGCCTAATTTCAGTTCTCAGAAAGACAGGGGGGGGGGCTAGTATGTTTTGCTCTGTGGATGTACATCTGGCAATCTGTCAAAAGCTGGATGTTTTGAATAGGTTTTCTGTAGCCCAAAATGGAAGAAAAGATGTTTTTGTAAAGCCATTGCAGTGCTCTCCCCTCCCATCATAAGTGATTTATGGATGTTGCTGGTATAATTCATCCGTTAAAAGCCCTGTGCTGCGACTTGCCTTTCTTCCTTTAAGCTGGTTTGGACTGGGAGAGCAGTGAAAACTTTAGTAACATGGTCCTGCAGATTTTGGGCTCCTGAGGAAAGAAAATCTGCCCTGTCTTGGATGTGTGTGTAGCATTTTTTTAATGAGTTAACTGAGTTATAGAGTGCTAGCGTCCAAGACAAAGTTCACACTATTACTAGGTTATTATGTTTCTTAATTTATGTATACCTTGTCAGGAAACAAGTCAAAGGTCACCTGGAGCTGAAAAGCAGCATTGTATCATGGGGATCTGTTATGCTCCAGTTGCCTGGTTAGGATGCATCTTTCAAATAATTTTTATTTTACTGGAACGATTAGTCGACAGACAAAATGTAATGGCAAATCAATTTTTTTTAACCGAAGCTTCTCAACTGGTAGGGTTTGCTGCTTTTTTGATCATATGTGATGGCAAAGTGAATCTATGGGTTTTGGACTGACGTCACCTTGTCTTTAGGAAGTTATGAGATTTTTCACTTTCTTCTGACATTTTATAGACGAAATTTTAAATCAAGAAAGTAATAGATTAAAGAGCAACGACAACAATTGTTGGTTGCAGCCCTATTTGTTTTAATTGGAGCAAATTTGTCTTTGTTTTTCGCCGCAATAACTGATTAGTATGATTAAAATGATGATTTTGTTTGTAGATGTGGTCACGGAGCGTCTGAAGGTCAGGCGGGAGGCACAGGAAACAAAGAGGCGTGCAGCGAAGCAGGAAGCAGAGACGGGCTCTGTGAAGACAACGGAGGACACTGCCGAGATCACCTCGCAGCTCGACAACGGAGAGCACGCTGAGGCCAAGGAAGATGCTAGTTCACAAGGTAAAAGTGAACTGAATATACAGTATTTTTTAAATCATTCTTTCATGTCATTTCTTCCAAAGCAACCCCTGTTACTCGTAACAGCAGGTGTAGTTTTTCGACAAAGTGAGAAATATTGTATATTGTATGGCGGAACTGTGTCAATGATGTGTCTGCAGCAGTATCAACACCTCTACCTGAACTGCTCATAAACAATATTATGACTCCGCTGGTGCTGTTCGCTTTGTGTATGTATGTCGTGCCACAGCAGCCACGGTTCCTCCTGCTGCAGAGGAGAGCGCTGATCCTAACCCCAGCTCGGCCAGCGGGGACGTAGCCACACCTAAAACGGAGTCCCTTGAACCTCACAAGGAAGCGCAGTCTCCTCGCCCTACGAGCCAGGACAGTGGGGTGTCCCCTCCGTTGGCAAAGCAGGAAAGGACAGGTACTCGAGGTCAAAGATTGACTCGCGTTCGCTCTGCTGTCCACCTATCAGCCGCATCTCTAGCCAATCATCTCATCCTCCACCTCATACCCTGCTGCTGTGCTGTACATCCATCTCCATCTTGTCTGCTTGTTGCTGGTTGCTGCTAACCCCCCACCTGATTTGCCCTGTTGGGTGTACGGGTGGCTAAACTGATCCGTCTCTTAGTCTCTATACATTTTCAGTTTTATAGCCAGGTGTCCATTTGTTTCAGAGACGGGAAGCACAATCCATTTTAAGGTCAGTTTTTTGAAGGATAGATTTTGTTGTCATTGTTTTTGCCAACGGGGCTTGAAGAGACGTTCCGAGATTAGTTTTTGGATAAATTAAAATGAAAACAGAACACAGTGTACACGTCCCTGGCAAATGCATGACTGTGGGTGTTCCAGTGCTTTGAATTTAGACAGTTTATTTTTGCTTTTCTTATACCTCTGCCATATCTGTGGTGTTTAGATATCTCTCCAAAGTCCTGGCAGACCAACTGGGGCCTTTTCCTTAGGGCTTTTAGCATCATATGTTGCTGTGCTAGTCACAAACACTATATTACTGGTCTCAGATTGCTTTTGTGTTGGCTGGCTGCAGAACCCCCCACCTTTCTCTTTTACATGGCTTCAAACAGGATGCCACGTGTCTCTGACCATGTTATGTTACATGTTCGCTTGTGTAGAATTCTGTTTCCTAAGCTCAGTTTCTAATTCATCTGCCTCCAAGGATGCACACATTGTCAAAGAGGACTTTGTGCAGACATACTAATCTTTTCAGACAAAATACTCTTAGCTGTTGCTATTAAGTCCTCCTTTCTTTGAGCAGCTCAACCAAAGCATCATAGCTCTTACCACTCATGCAACACTGGAGTGACCATAATAAGCCTTTTCAAATCGCCTTTCACAGCATCTCTTCTTTATCTTCAGTAAACATCTAATTAGATAGTGAGGAGACCTTTTTCCCCCTCTCACTTAATTGTTCCTGAGAGAGCTTAAGCTGTTGCATTCAGCACCTGCTTTGGTGGCTGAAAGCTCCATTTATTTTTGGTGCTTTCATTACTTGTCTTGTGCTATATGTGTACTCCTGCGCTCATGGTCTTAAAACGCACGCTTTTGGCACTGTGGTAGATTGCGTCCCTGGCAGCAGCTAACACGCCATGCCTGTCACAACCAGCTCCTTATTCTCATTCCAACTTGTGGGTATTTGGGTGGGTTCCTGTTGCTCAGACAAAAGGCTCTGCGCCTGGAAGCCCCACCTGCTACCTCAACAACAAAGAGCTGTATTTATATAAGTGCAGGATCACTCCTGTAACAACTCAAAGGCAGAGCTGGTGTCTTGATTTGGCTTTGCAGCAAGCGTACAGCTTGTTTGGGATTTGTGTAGCCTTTCCTTTTGTTTGTTGGTTACATGCAAATTTCAAGTCCTGAGACCTGGTGCAACATTGCTAAGCTATATTGAGAATTTCCAAATTGCAGAAGTTATTAAATATAAAATAGTAATTTTGTTTTGTTTACACAGCTGCCATCTTTGCTCGTTCCTTGTAGTTGATGTCATTCAGTTTCATTCCTTGCATCCCTGTTTTATTTTGTTTTTAGATGAGGATGTGAAAGCAGAGTCTAGCAATGAAGTCAAGCTCCCTGAAGAGTCGCAGACACAGACCCAGGATCAGCCTCAGCAGCAGTCATCTCAACCAGAGGTGAACAGGGGCAGCAACCAGGCTTCTGGATGTGGGAGCCTCAGGAAACCAGAGCAGCCTGACCTGGCTGATCGGACCTCTCAGTCCTCCTTCACCAGCCAGGATGGGACAGGTAAAGGGAGTGAAGTTCGTTAGTGCTCCAAAAGCAAATAAACACAGACCTTTTCAGTTCAGTTGTGTCAAATTGTTTTATCAGCGTCTCTGTTCGAATCGATGCTGAGTGTGTTGTTGGATCTGCTTTCTGAATCTCAGAAGAGTATATCGAAAGGGTCAAGACTGAAAGAGGGCAAGCAGCAGGACCGGACTCTACTAATCTAACGCCAAGAGGCAGCAAAGAGGTGAGTTATGTCTCTGTGTCTGCTTTTGTGCGTGTTTTTTTTTTTCTTTAACAAAAGCATTTAATTTTACAGTTATTTTAATTCTTTGACAGAAATCTGTTTAAAATAAAATGTTTTCAGTACTGATTAAATTGTTTCAGTCTAGGATCCTGAATTTTATTTCGGCAGATCTTTATGTTAGCATGAACACCACATTGACCTTGGCTTAATTATTGATTTTTAAATAATAAAAAAAAACTTTATAGAAACAGTTTTGCCCATGCATGTACTCAGAAAGTACCGTCACATGTATCAAAATATTTAAAAATCTCTAGTATTAAAGCCACAACCTTAGAAAAGCAGCTTTGATCTCGTAGTTTAGTAGAATGTAATGTCTCCCCCCTTCATGTTTCAGTCCTCTCCTGTACGCTCTGATGGCGACACGTCACGTCTCAGCTTCTTCAAAAGGGACCTGGCCGTGAATTTGAACAACTTGTTCAAACTTGGTCAGGAGGGTAAATACAGGGTATATCACAACCAGTACAGCACCAATGTCCTGGCCCTAAACAAACATCAGCACCGCGAGGACCACGACAAGAGACGCCACCTCTCCCACAAGTTCAGCCTGACGACCGCGTCGGAGTTCAAATGGAACGGCTCTATCTACGGTTCGCGGAGCCTGACTGTCTCCACCCTGCGTCTCACCATCATCCAGCTGGAGTCCAATGTCCCGGGACCATTTATGCATCCTAACTGGGCATCGCACAGGTACAACTCGGATCAGGTTAATGTGAAGGCCTTTGGGGAAATTCACTGTAGTTTCTAACGCTGCTACACAACAGCACCCTTTGAGCTGGGAAGCGGATACTGATACAAACTTTGTGGTGGCTTACCAAGTGCTGTTAAGCACAGGCTGTTTGTACATTTATTTCATGTTTAACATTTACTCTGAAGGACAGCCACATTTCTGTCAAAGTTACTGTCCCAGTGTGGTTAGAGGTCCATATTCATTTAGACAAAAGGCTGGTATTTGTACACAGCTCTGTAAATGGGACACAAACTAAGTGGGCCGAGATTTGTGTGTCAGGTAATGTGAAATTATTTGCCCACAGACATAAAGTTTACTTTCTAGTTTGCCAAGACATGCTGCTGTTGTGATGTTTGCTACAGGAGCAGGAGAGTTGTGAGTGTCGCTGTCTGGAGCCGGTGTGCTGGCTCTGGGACAGTCTCATATTCTCTCTGCATGTTGGCTTCGCAGCAGCAACATTCAACAATGCCATGACAAATCATTGTATCATGCATCCCCCATGCTTTTTTAAAGGACACAACAATGGTTCTTGCAAAATACAATGATCAATTTTTACTTAGTGTAAGAACTTTAAATATGATGAAGCTTTATGGGAGAAATATCTGTTAAACAGTTTGTATCTGTTCTTTCTAGGACCAACTGGAACAAAGCGGTGCAGATGTGCAGCAAGGCTAGGGAATTTGCTTTGGCCTTGGCCATACTTGAGTGTGCCATCAAACCAGTGGTCATGCTGCCCGTATGGAAAGATTCTCTTGGACACACAAGGTAAAGGAAGAACAAAACCAGCCGCATAAACTGCCCATATGGCAGTCAAACACACTAATAGCACATTAACGGTGCCCTCCAAAAGACTAACATGACTCAAGATATTCACCATCTGTGTTACTTCACTGGTGATTTCTTCAGGCTGTTTGGAGTGCATTGTTGTTGACTGAACAAGCTGCGATTTCTATTTCTACACTGCCCATGCACCTTACATTTTTTATGTGTGTTACATACTGTACTGTCTTGCTTCAGGCTACATCGCATGACCTCCATGGAGCGGGAGGAAAAAGAGAAGGTGAAGAAGCGTGAGAAAAAACTGGAGGATGAGGAGACGCTGCAACAGGCCACTTGGGTGAAGTACACCATCCCCATCAAACACCAGGTAAAACTGCAGTGTCTTTCAGGTGTCATCCAGCTCCCCCTGTGTTCCTTTGAACATAGGAAACAAATTACATTTACAATAACAGGATATAAGTGGATATTTTTACAATGATATTTTCATACAATTAAAACTCACTTGTGTGTTTTTCTATCCAGGTGTGGAAGCAGAAGGGGGAGGAGTACAGAGTGACGGGGTATGGGGGCTGGAGCTGGGTCAGTAAGACTCACGTGCCACGTTTTGTTCCAAAGCTACCAGGGAACACAAATGTGAATTACCGCAAAGATCTGGAGGGTAGGGCTGAACATGCATAATTTTCTCACTATATTCTTCTGCTGCCGGCACTGTTGGCTCATATTATTGTGATTTTTTTTTTTTCTTTCTTCATAGCAGTTAAAACGAGCAAGGAAAATGCAGCAGCTTGCACAAATAAGCAGAGAAAGTTGATGGAAACTGAGAAGCAGGCTACTAAAAACACAGGGGACGAGGACAGTGAACAGGCAGCCCCGACTGCGTCGTCTCAGAGCACTTCACCAGAGGAGGACTGCAAATCTCAGACCTCCAAAGAGGAAGAAAAACCCAAGGAGGAGGAGCGGGGAAAAGATGCAGAAGAGAGACGAGACGATGAAAAAATGGAGGTTGACCCAGAAACGGCTGCTTCAGGTGACGGGAAAGGTAAATGTTAAATGGTAGCATTTATTAATCTGCCTTTGGATATATATGGATATATATTTCCTTCATCCAGTGACCTCTGTTATTCTTTGTTATAGATAAAGTTGAAAACGTTGGCCCTTCGTCACCTTCTGTGCAGCCTGTGAGGGAAGAACCAATCCAGACGGTTGAACAACCTAAGAAGGAGGAAACCACTGCATCAAAGCCCTACTATGATGTTGTTAACGTCAGCGAGGGCTTCCAGCTGCGGACAGCTTATAAGAAGAAGGTGAAGCCCTCCAAACTGGATGGGCTTTTGGAGCGCCGGGTAAAACAGTTCACCTTGGAGGAGAAACAGAGGCTAGAACGGATGAGACAGGCAACCCTGCTCTCCAAAGGGGCTGTTGCAAAGCCTACATCCGGGGTTAAGACTGAAGGATCCACATTAGGCAAACAGCAGCCTGCTGTGACCCCGTGTGTTAAAGAAGAGAAGGAGGAGAGCCGTCAAGTGAAAGACCACGTGGTTAAAAAGCTCCACTTTGAGCAGGAGCAGTCAGAGATAAAGGCAGACAACTTGGATGTCAAATCAGAAACCACAACACCCAACCACAGCAAACAGACAGAGGGGAATTCTGTGCAGGGGAACGGTGAGGAGGCTCACAAAGAAGTGAATGGAGGACCCCTAGCTAGTACTGAGCTCAACAGTAAAAACAATTGTGTGTCAGATGCAATAGAAAGCAAAGACAAAACACAAAAGCCAGAGGTTGCTCGAGTGGGAGAGAACGCTAAGAAGCGTGGGTACGAGGAAATGGAGCAAGGCAGTGAAAAGAGCGACACAGAGAGCACGGAGGTAGACCAAAGCAAGTCCAGTCCAGTGCAGGTGAATGGGAAAGCTGGTGATACCACGACTGCGGACTCAGACACCAACTCAGACTCAGCCAGTCAAGTCCAAGGTGATATTAAAGAGCCTCAGAAAGAGCCTCTCAAGTCTCTGATGAATGGAAACCTCTCGCAAAATGATGTGTCCGAAATATGTCCACCTGCCCTGAAAGTCCCGAAATTAGAAAATCATGTGGCAGCGAAAGGAGACTCTCTCAGTAAGAATGCGGCCATGAACAGTGAGGGGACATTACCTAAGCTTCCACCTTCAAGCCCATCTTGCCTGAATAGTAACAGTACCGACAATAACAGTAGTTGCGAAGGTTTGAAGACTTCCATCACCACTAATACCACCACCACCACCACCACCACAGAGTCTCAAAGTGCCACAACAACTGACCTATCCAGTCCTGTTCCCACTTCTGCCACCACCCAGCCCAGCTCCAGGGCAAGTGTCCCCCAGAAGAGTAAGGTCCCAGTCACTGACACCAAGATGGGCACTTCTGGTTCAATAACAACCAGCTCCATGACTATTAGTAAAGAGTATTCCACCAGAGACAGAGTCAGCCTTCTCAGGTTCTCCAAATCCAAAAAGGCCCGCTCAGGGACAGCCCTGCCGTCCTACCGCAAGTTTGTCACCAAGAGCAGCAAGAAGAGCATCTTTATCCTGCCCAATGATGACCTGAAGAGGCTGGCGAGGAGGGCAAGCATCAGAGAGGTGCCCATCTTCAACTACAACGCCAAGCCCGCCCTGGATATATGGCCCTATCCTTCACCTCGGCCAACGTTTGGGATCACATGGAGGTTGGTAACACAGTTAGCTCTTTTTACAAATTGTTTGGGACACTTTAAAAATGACACTTAGAACTGTCACACTGGTACTAGTGTACATTTACAATAGCTCAGTGACTGTCTTCTTTTAACCAGTGTTACGATTGATATGCCAGCTTTAGCTCGGACACTGAAGAATGTCGACATTATTGATAGTTGTTGTTGTCTGTCCATATTTTGTTTGCGTGGCAATAATAAGACGCAATATCATGTTACTAGGATGTAAATATGCAGTAAATTAAAATGTGTATGTAAACATAATCACAAGAATAAGTCAAAATAAGTAGCTCATGACATTTTTCTGACTGTGTCCCATTCAGGTACCGTCTCCAAACTGTGAGGTCACTGGCAGGGGTCAGCCTGATGTTGAGGCTGCTCTGGGCCTGCCTGAGGTGGGACGACATGGCCGTCAAGCCCTCTGCTGCTGTAGGGACTACTCGGAAAGGTGAGAAACTGCTGCACCTCATCCTTCACCTGCACTGATCCTTCACTTCCTATGGACTGCTTCTCTGCTCTCTCTTTGAGGAAGCCTTCTTACACCAGTTTCTGTTTTACTTCAAACATGCACCTTCTCATGTTGTCTCGTCTTCTGTGTCTGCCAACAACACGCTGGTGTCTCCACCTTCCAATGCACAGATGAGTTCTTGTAGTAATATGAGCTATTAACAGTTGCCATTGTTCAAATATGTTTGACTGTCACCACAGAAACCACAGACACAGACATCACCACAACAGAGATTATAAAACGGAGGGACGTGGGGCCTTACGGCATCCGCTCAGAGTACTGCATCAGGAAAATCATCTGTCCCCTCGGAAACAGAGACACTCCCAAAGGTAAAAGCTGAAACTTACTCAGGAACAATTTTGGATTTAAAAATAAATCGTAGTTGCAAATTTGTAGGATGACCAAGATCCAATGCTTGAAGAGTTTTAGCTACACTTTATGAGGAGAATGAATAGTTTGTTTCCCGTTTACCACGAGCAGAAACACCTACTCCACAGAGGAAGGGCCTGCGCTCAAGCGCCTTGAGGCCTAAGAAGCAGGAGCCAGCCAAGCTGACGGGGCCTGTTGCTGTGGAGACATGGGTGCCTGAAGAGGACATGGAGCTGTGGGAGATCAGGGCGTTTGCAGAAAGGTGCAAAAACACACAGCACACCTCCTCTGGCCCCGAACATTATTGTTTTGAGTAACACTGTATTGTTCTGATCGAGCAGATTGTCACCTTTTCCCTTGGTGTTACAGAGTGGAAAGGGAGAAGTCACAGGGTCTCGATCCCTCCAAGACCGGCAGTAGTCTGAAGACGGCAGAGGAAGTAAAGGCCCATTTGGAGAATCAGCTAAAACAAGCCAGACTGGCTGCACAGCAGGTGGGAACGCTGCGCGCACACACACACACACACACACGCGCGCGAGCTCATGTATCATCAGTTTATCTGATTTAGTAAGACCTTGTTTAGGTCAAAGTTGGGTGGCACTATACTGGGAGGTCTTCAAACTCTATATACACCAAAAATGTTTTTTTAGAAACGTCTGGAGCCGCTGAGAGCGAGTACTACTGCCAACACTTCCACAACAACCACCACCACCACCTCAGCCAACACTCCCATTACTCCCAGCACCCCAGCATCCACGGGCCAGAGGACAGGTCAGGCCACACCTGGAAGCAAGATGGTCCTCGCCTCCAAACTGGGCTCTCCAGTTTCCTTCCAGCAAGACAAAAACTTCCATCAGTCTTTTGCTTCCTGGGTCAAGCAGGGTCAGACCAACAACAGCTCAGGTAAGGCGGTCGGAGAGGAGAATTTGAACCATCTTCATCTGAACATGCATACCTACATGTAATGGTCCAGAGTTGCGTGCCTTCTCATCCGTCATATTCTGTTAGAGACTGGCAGACAAAGGACTGTCACAGGAGACATTTTTCTTTGGTTTTACCTTTTATATATATATATATATATTTTTTGTCCGCCATTTCAGTTTGTAAGAAGTCGATCATTGGCATGACTTTCCACAACCTTTCCTCTTTTTTGTGCCAAAATGACTTTGTGGCTTGTGGTGTCCACTTTGAGTTCTGTTAAAATTAATTTGATTTAAAAATGGTCCCAGTCCTTTATATCCGAAAGGACTACAGAAGAGCCTGTGTATCGTCAACATATAAACACACGGCAAAGCAATAATCCCAAATTTTCAAAATATCGGCCCCTTTTTGTTGACTCAAACGTTCCAGTGGACACCACGGCCGTAGACTGCCTGTCGTGGTGGCCCTTGTGGGGTATGCGTGACTGCAGGTGGCATGGTGTGTCTTGCAGCCTCCACTGGCTCGGTGGCCACTGTGGCCAGCAGCATCACCACCACAGAGCAAACCTTCCAGATCGCTGGCAGCCCAGTGACTGTGGCTGGCCAGGTCCTCGCCGCCAAACTCCCACTGCCCGCTAACAGCAAGATTGTCACGCTGAACATGCCCACCACTCAAGGAGGTAGGGAGCATGAGTGTCATCCATTTCCGCTGGTTTGGGCTTACTCTTGCCAAAATGGATAAACGAGTGCCATGTGAGAGGCAAAATCTGCCTCTCACATGGCACGGTGTTGGTGTTGAGCATGGATGATGCCACCAGTGAGTCTTTTGTTTTTCCTTTTTTTGTTCTTTTACATTAGATAGCCAATAGTTAGATTGCAGTTTTTTTTGTCAGTGCGTTTGGCTGAGTTTTGCATAAACTACCAATGAACTAAAGAGTTTTCAACTGCTTTAAATACTTTTTAATATTTTTTTTAAACAATACATTCCAAAGATCTACGCCCCCCCCCCCCCCACACACACACACACACACGCACACAGTGCATGCCTCGCTGCTTCTGTACATCCTTGGACTATATCGCTGTGTGCATGAACCCAATGCATGTTTGTTTCTGTCCTCATGTAACCGTTCTTATTAACAGGTGTAGTCCAACAGAAAGTACTGGGCATATTCCCCTCTGGGCCCCCTGCAAACCTTAGGACCTACAGCACACTACATCCCACGACTGGCAACATCAACCTCAGAGCCACCACCTCTGCCTCAACTACCCAGCAACAGGTCTTTTGTCTCTCACCTTGTCCTTCTCAGTTTTTACTTAAAGCTAGGGAAAATATTAAGCATTGTGATTGATCATTTTACCCTTTGTGTTGTGGCTTTGTGTTCCAGGCCGTCACAGCAGGAGGCCCAACACAGCCTGGCATGACAATGAGCCAGTCGCCTACCCCGTCTACCTCCATGGGCACAGCAGTGGTCAGAAGTCCAGCGTTGCCTCAACAAGGTGTTCTGTCTGACATATAATTTCCATTCACAACTGAATGCCTTCAGCCTTTGTTGGCTCATGCCTTACAAATAACCATTCGTACTCCCTCCTCATCCCCCTCCAGGCCAACCTCAGCAGGCTGTGACCCAGATGGGCAGTGGTCAGCGTGGACCCACGGCTGTGCCTGGTTCTACACCTGCGCAGACGACTGCAGCTCAGAGAGCAGCGGGTGCTGCCCCATCGCCTCATGCAGCCACCACAGCACCCGGGCAGTCACCTGTAGCTTCCTCCCAGACCAGCAGACCACAGCAGGGTCAAGTTAAACTCACTATGGCACAGCTCATGCAGCTAACACAGGGTGCTCAGGTGAGGACATATTTACATGTCATACATGTCTTTTCCTGCTGAGCCATTTAAAGAGAGCTTAGAATTAAATCACTGTCAGCTGAAGGCAAGATTCCTTTTGTCTACAACTCTGCAGGGTGGAAATCCAGGTCTGACAGTGGTGATCCAGGGTCAGGGCCAGACCCAGGGACAGCTACAAATCATCCCACAGGGTGTGACGGTCATCCCTGGTCCTGGTCAGCAGCTAATGCAGGCAGCGATGCCCAATGGACAGGTCCAGCGCTTCCTCTTCAGTCCCATGCCTCCATCCTCATCAGCTTCACCACCCACTACTGCTACCCCTTCGAAGCCTGCCGTAGCGAAAACCCAAGGTCCAACCCAAGTCCAGACAACTCCGTCAACCCTGGCCCAAACCCAGATGTCTGCTCCTATACCAGCCCCAACAAACATTACAACCCCAACACATATGCCACGTTTGGCCCCCACTCCAGCCTCAGTCCCTGCGCAAACCCAAGTTGCAGCTCAGGCTTCATTGCAAACACAGGTTTCAGCCGCTACCCCATTATCAGCCCCTGCACATTCGCAAATATCCACTCCTGTGCCTGCCCTGCCACACGTTGCAGCCCAGGCCTCAACACAGGTTTTATCCTCCACACCAGCCTCTGTCCCGGCACAACCTCAAGTGGCAAGACCTGTGCTTGCCCCAACACAAAATGTAGCCCCAGCAATGGTGCAAAACCAAGTCTCCACCCTCACCCCAGGCTCATTCCCTACACAAACCCAAACTGCTGTGTCGCTACCTGTCCCAGGACAAGTTGCACCTCAGTCCCACATCCAGACACACAGCCCTGCCCCAGCCTTAACCTCAGTACCTGTCCCGATGCATGTTACTGTTCCTGTCCCTGCTTTAGCCCCTGTGTCAGGCCTGTCTAACAATGCCCAAATGCCTGTCTCAGCCTCCCTTCCCTCACCTGTCCAAGTTCCAACCCCTGCTCTTGCTCCCGTCTCTGCTCCTGTTATAGCTGTTGTGTCCACCCAAATTGCAGTTCCATCCCTTGCCAAAGCTCCAACCCAAATCCAAGCCACAGCTCCGGTTCCCCTTCATGCTGCTGTGGCCAATGCTGTTGTCACACCAGTCACAGCCACCTCCACAACACCTTCAGTGCCAGGTAAAACACCCACCACAATTTCCACAGACACACACCAACACCATCCTGTTTTAGTCATTAATCTATTTACAATGGTTGATTTTTTTTTTTTAACATATATACATCACTTCTCTTCTCCCTCCTGTTGCAGCTCTGATAGAGCAGAGGGCAGCTCAGCCCCAGGTTTGGACTCCGGCCTCATCTCAAGCTCAGACTCCAGTTCAACCAGCCCAGAAGGCTGCAGCTCCCGTTCAGACACCTGCGCTGGCCACTGTACCCGCCTCTGCCCCCGCTTCAGTCTCCACACATTCACCCGTTACCCCTCTGCCTCAAGCATCTCTTCCTCCTCAAGTACAAGTCCAGCACCCTACTGTTGTATCCTGTGCAGCAGGTGTCTCAAATTCCAGTCTCAGCAGTGCAGGTTCATATGGCGGGATTACCGGTCTCTTCTGTGGTTACTTCTGTGAGACCCACGCAGCCTCAATTCCAGCCCCAAGCCCATACACCACTCCAACCCCAGCGTCAAGCCCAAATCTGTGCACAGATTCAGGTCCAGCCCTTTGGCCAAGTCCAACAAATGCCACAAATTCAGGCTCAAGCAGCGCATCTCCAGGCCCAAGCACAAGCCCAAAACCATCCCCAGGTCCGCGTTCAGTTCCAGCCACAAACTCAGCAACCACCCAAAGCCCAATTACAACCCCTTGCTCAAAGTCAACCTCAGGTGCAGTTTCAGTCCCAAACATTGCCCCAGCCCCAGGTCCAGGCTCCAGCACAGGCCCAACTCCAATCAAGAGTCCAGCCTCAGTACCATCCCCAGGTACAAGCTCCATTTCAAACACAGGCTCAAACCCAACCCCAGGCGCAGCAACAGCCTCAGGTCCAACCTCAACCCCAGGTTCAGTCTCAGGCCCAAACTCAGCCACAGCCCCAGATCCAAACACATCTTCATCCCCAGGTTCAGGTCCAGTTCCAGCAACAGAGCCAGGTTCACGCACAACCTCAGGCCCTGCAGCAACCCCAGGTCCACACTCAGTCACAGGTGCAAACTCAAGTCCAGCCCCAGCCCCGTTTTCAAGTCCAGTCAACGCAGCAGACCCAGGTCCAGCAACAGCTTCAGGTCCAAGCCCAACCCCAAGTTCAAGCTAAGGTCCAAGTCCAGTTCCAGCCTCAAAACCAAACTCAAGTTCAAGCACAGCCTCAGCTTCAGGTCCAGTCTCCAATCAGGCATCAGCTCATCACCGTTCCAGGCCTCCAACAGCCGGTCCAGCTGCTCTCAGCTCTGCCACCCCATGTTGCTGCCCAGATCCAAGCCCAGATCCAGGCACAGGCACAGCAGCAGGGAGGCACTGTTCCCCAGCAGATCAAACTGCAGCTGCCTATCCAGATCCAGCAGACAGGGGGGCAAATTCAGGCCCACCAGATCCAGAACATGGTGACAATACAGGCGCCACCTAGTGTCCAGGAGCAGCTCCAGAGGATGCAGCAGCAACAGCAGCAGCAACAGCAGCAGCAGCAACAACAGCAACAGCAACAACAACAACAACAGAAACCAAAGAAGAAGAAACACCATGAGGCTAAAAGGGAACAGAAAGAGCAGAATCTGCAGGCTGTCAGCCCCGGGGATGGCATCCAAAAACAGGTGTGACTCAAAAAAAGCTATTCGCAATGATTAATTTCTCACAGCATCTAGATACAGTAAATACTAACTGAAGATTTTCTGATGTTGTCAGGTGGTAGTGAAGCAGAATGCTACAGCAGAACAGCTGAAACAGAGGAAGACCCTGGCTGCAGCTGAGCGAGAGGAGAACCAGAGGTTTGGGTCTTAATAATCACAGAATTGTGGAGCTTTTATGACAAATGTTAGTTTATCCTGTGGATGACAGTAGTATTCATGGTATTCAGTGCATTTCCCTCCAGTGTTGTTGTCCACCTATCCTGATATAAACGTTTTCCACCCCATAACTGCGCCCCCCAACTAAAGCTGTCCTCTGTTTTCAGAATGATTGTGTGCAACCAGGTGATGAAGTTCATCCTCGACAAGATTGAGAAGGACGAGAAGCAGGCAGCTAAGAAGAGAAAGAAGGAAGAGGTGGTGGAGCAGAAACGCTCCAAACAGAATGCCACCAAGCTGACTGCCCTGCTGTACAAGCACAAAGAACAGCTGAAGGCTGAGATCCTGAAGAAGAGGGCCCTGCTGGACAAGGAGCTGCAGCTGCAAGTACAGGTAAGCAAACAGGCTGCTTTCACCAAGACGGTTGTGTAAAGAGTATTAGTCAAGATCGGGCATAACATTTGGAGAGGAGGTCATTACATTACATTACATGTTTTCTTCTTCTTAGGAGGAGCTGAGGCGGGACATTGCCCGGCTACAGAAAGAAAAGGAGAAAGCCAGAGCTGCTATCACCCAGGCTGCTGCAGCAACGGTCAAGGCAGCCGCTTCCCACTCCTCCCATCCTTCTCACTCTACACATTCCTCTCATAGTTCTCACACAGTGCCCTCACCGTCGCCATCCCATAAACGGAAGAGGGAGGAGGAGAGAGACAAAGACAGAAACAGAGACAGGGACAGGCATCACGACAAAGACAAGAAACGGGACAGGGACAAGGACCGAGACAAATACAGAGACAAAGACGAGGATCGAGAGAGGGAGAGAGACCGAGAGCGGGACCGACATCGGGACAAGGACAGGGACAGGAGCAGAGACAAGGACAGAGATTCCAGCTCATTAAAACACAAGAAGAAGAAGAAGCTTTCTTCTACCTCAAAGGATCACAAGAAGGACAGCAAATTGTACTGTATCTGCAAAACGCCCTACGACGAGTCGAAGTAAGCTGTCTGGGAAAACCTTTCAACACACCACTGTAGTGACGCTCGCTGTATTGAATCATCATCTTTATGATTTCAGTGAGACGAAACCTTAAAAGATTCTTTCTCTCTCAGGTTTTACATAGGGTGCGACCTGTGCTCCAACTGGTTCCACGGCGCCTGTGTTGGCATCACAGAGAAAGAGGCCAAGAAGTTGGAGGACTTTGTGTGTAATGACTGCAAACGTGGCCAGGAAGGAGCAAGCAATGAGGAGTTATACTGCATCTGCCGGACACCATATGACGAATCACAGTATGGCTCGCTACAAATTATATAATCATCAGCTTCATCTGTAAACATAAGCGATGTTGTCAAGTCTAGGCCAGTAATTATAATCTAGAAAACGCACTGCGGTATTTTTGCATGTTAAACATTTAGCTTCCATAATTCATTGCTCTGTTCATCCTCTTCATTTTCTTCCAAATGTGGACCCTTTCACTGGATACACTCAATGTATCCAATTTTCACCCACAGGTTTTACATAGGCTGCGACCGCTGCCAGAACTGGTACCATGGGCGCTGAGTGGGCATCCTGCAGAGTGAGGCCAATCACATCGACGTGTACGTCTGCCCGCAGTGTCAGTCAACGGAAGATGCCATGACGGTCCTCACGCCGCTCACTGACAAAGACTATGAGGGGTTGAAAAGAATATTACGCTCGTTACAGGTATGAACATACTGTATGTGTGTCAAGACTGTTTTTACTTATGTAATAATATGAATTACATTAGATATAATCTTGGATAAAAGCAATATTAAAAGTGTCATACAAGAAGGCTCAAAGACAAGAAGTGGTCTATCAAAAACCTATCAAAAGTTTTTTCAGCATCCAGTGGTAAAGTCATCAATATCTCACATCCAAGCACATTGTGAGAAATTCTGCTAATAATTTATTCATGGTTTTTATATTATTACTACACATTTCTAAATTGATTATTTATTAATCTCTTATTTTAACAGTCCCATAAAATGGCTTGGCCTTTCCTTGAACCAGTGGATCCCCACGACGCACCGGATTATTATCGTGTAATCAAGGAGCCAATGGGTAAGCACAAATGATACCAATTGTTTATGAATGGCTTTTTTTTTCAACCCTGGAAAATGTCCGATGTTTCTGCCTTCCATTGTTGAAAGGTCTAGTTGTTAATTTCCGTAAGCTGATGAAATGATTCATTTAAAAGATTTAAAAAATGCTTCTCGTACTGTTTATTTCATTGTATTTGGTAATGTTGAAAATGTTGTGCACATATTCTAAATATGAAATAAAAACTGCTCTTACAACCCACATTTCGCTCTCCCTTGTAGACTTTTCCACAATGGAAACCCGTTTGCAAAAGCGACATTACCACAAGCTCACAGAGTTTGTGGCCGACGTGACCAAAATCTTCGACAACTGTCGCTATTACAACCCCAACGACACGCCCTTCTTTCAGTGTGCCGAGGTGCTTGAAGCCTTCTTTGTACAGAAGCTTAAAGGTTTCAAAGCGAGCAGGTAAGGTCAGGTGCTCCTACTACTGCAGACTCTCAAGGTCCCCACGTTTCTTTCTCCTTTTCCGTGCTCATGTTTGTGTGCTGTGAAGCTTTGACTCTGACCACACCGGCTGTCATGTCAGTTTCATTTGTTCTTTTCAGCTTTTGTTTAGACCAGTGGCATGTCTCGTTTTATGTAGTAAAATGTGCTTTACTTGTAAATTAGAGTCGGCTTGAAACTGTCAAATAATTTGAAGGGTTGCTCAGCCGTACTAAAACCAACAGAGCTGACGAACGTTAAGACATTAAGCCCAATGTCTTAATAGAACTTAGTGCCATGTTACATCTGTATCGTGTTTCATCTTGCATTTGTGTCTGTTCCCTTTTGCTGCATGCCTTTTGATTTATGCCATCCCATTTTCTTCTTTCTTACAGATTGTCAGATTCTTAAATGGGCCAGTCTAGCTGGAGTCTGGACTGGATGCTGGGGTCTCTAGTAATAATGACACAGGAACTTTCTATTTCCAGAACAGTAAAAATATCGATCACTAAAGAAAAGAATAACACGAGAACAAACACCAAATGTGCTTTCATGTGTATGCCTCCAATTGGAACATTTTCGGTAACCATTGTAATATTCAGTTTAATCACAGAATGGCAGCCATGTTGACGTGTTCATCACGTCATTGAGGGATATGCTTTCTTCTCATTGTTTGCCTACATCGGGCTATTTCTAACCATCCATCCCAGTCACTACGAGTTTTTCAGTGGGATTTTAAATGCGTTTTAGGTTCATAACTTGGATCTATTTTCTGTTATACATCGGTTGGATTGGATTATGTGTTGACCTTAACAGTTATAAAAAAAAAAGAAATTATAAAGCTGCATATTTTATTATAGAGATATTTATGAGAAGTTTTGTATGTTACATCCCTTTGAGTTTGATTTAACTGGCTGTTAAGATGGTTGTCTTGAATGTACAGACGTTTTATCATGTACAGTGGTTGTACGATGTATCTGAATCTGTATTTGAATGTTTTAAATAATTATGAAGCAAATCATTTTAGATAGTATTATTTTATGAGACTAATATGTAAACCTCATCCTGTTCCTCGCCTCACAAAGTAACCTCAGTTTGTAGTTGTGGAAGATCTCTTCAATAATAAAGGCATTCCCAGTTAATGACGCCAACATGGCTGCAGGATCCTCTACCGACCCCTTTGCATCCTCTGTCTGTCTGTCTGTTTTTGTCGAGATGTCACAACAATAAACAAAATGCGAAGGGCTCTCAACTTTCCCTTCTCTCCGTATTCTGTAGGTCTCATAACAACAAGCTACAGTGTTCTTCGGCCTCTTAGAAAGCGTCGCACATTGCTCAAACAAAATGCACTTGCCAAGAATATGGCTTTTCTGAACTGTAACTCTGTGACAGACTCTGCCTCGTCCTGTGTTTGGGATCTGCTCCTCTTGACTGTCGGTGCAACCAGCACTGCTGCTTTCACAGAACTGTTCAGGCAGAGCTGCCTTGTGCCCATTTGAGCTCTAAAGGACCTTTTTTGGACCTGTCTTCATCAGTGGGACTGTAGAGTGCAAACAACTGAGGCATTTCAGAAGAAAGTTTACCTCGGAGAAAAGACTCTTAAGGAGCTCTCATATTTCCATGTTCTTTATTTTTTTGATCTCAGTCTTTTTATTTTCTTTTCTTTCTTGTTAAAAACCCCCTCAGGCCATCTTTGTGGTCATCATGTCCAATGAGAAATATGAAATTGAATACTGATATACAATGGCTGAGCATAATGTATCAAGAGTTTTGTGTTTAAATTCAGATATCACAGTGGAACAACTTTTTCTCTCGCATTTCCACTCATTGTTAAGTCTGAAGTAGCATGAAAGTCAGTTGTACTAAATATCTGGACATCGGTAGTCTGCTTGGTTAAACTTCTATAACCTACTGAAAGTACGGTAATAAGCTATTGTAAATGATTTGCTCCACAGTAGTGACTGACTGAGAAGGATGAAACAATGTATTTGAAGTTTCCTGCCCTGTTTGTAAAAATTTGTCAGATTTTGACTGGATTTCTTTTTCTTTTTTTGTATTACAGCTGAAGAAATATTGATGTATATGGAACTTAATAAAATGGAAAAGACTGATTCCTTCCTTAGGCATTTGTGGTGAAAGCAACACATGGGAGCATAAGACAAATGTTTGCATATACATAGCACCTCACAAATTGTGTTCTAAAAGTAGGGACAGTATAAAACAGATTAAATTATAATAGAATATAAAGAATTAACAAAACATTAAATGTGCTTCAGTGTCTTCAAGTTAAGTAGTGGTTTTGGTTACAGACCCTGTTTTTGTTCCATGAATGATGACATTTCCCTATCTGATAAATACATTTATCAGATACATTAATTACATTTACATTTAGTTACCACCCATGCTGTTGTTAGTATGAGCTGATATAACCATTTAGTCTACTCAAAAAGATGTACATTTGCCAAAGTAAAAGCAAGCACATTGTGAAGTGGCACCAGCTAAAAACAATTGGAATATTCAAATTCAGATTTACAAAATTGGCGTGAACGACAAATATCTTTACATTTACTTAGTAATTTGGTACATTATTTTTTTTTATTTAAAGCGTGCATATGAGGTCTTCTTTCGTTTTAATATTTCCGTCTAGGAGTCCAGTGACACCAGAAGCGAAATGCACCGATCTGGGAACAGTTCATTCTTCCCAAATGTGTGCAGAAAATAGACTGTATGTGAGAAAGGACGGCAGAACACTGATCCCGAATCAGTATTCAAGAGCGGAGATCTCGCGATGTTACCACACAGTGACGACATTTCCTGTGTGCGCTGATTTTTTTTTAAACAGGCCAATGAACGGAGGCGGCTGGATGCTTTCGCTCGAACAGCCCAATCAGGAGGCTTTATTGCAGGAATTTAAAGGTCTGTGCGGCATTGTCTATGTGCCATAACCTTTGTGCGAGGACCAGGTAAGAGCCTGTGAATTGCATCTTATTAAAAAGAAGTTGTTTTTGAAAAATTGCATTTTGTATGTTTTTCTGTGTGGTGCTTACTATATTTCCAACTTGTGCTAGCTGGCGTTGTGTCTATTTTAATGTGAAACCGGCGGTCTCCTCAGCCTGACATGTTTGTGACATTCACGAGGCAGTTCAACGTTAGTGATGCCGGCTAACTTTTCAAAAACCTTTTTTGCAGAAGTAACGCCACAACGCTTCCCTCTTTCACCGCTGCTAAACTTCCCTGACACTTGGAAAATGTCTGAGAACGTCGCACGTCTGAACAAGTTCAAGAACAAAGGCAAAGACGCAAATGTGAGTTGATTCGGACAAGTTGCGTTTAGCATAATGTCCATATCGTTGCTCAGAGGTCGCAGTTGTTAATGTGTGACTTGGTTTTATTTTAAATAAATGCAGGAACTTCGACGCAGGAGAGTGGAGGTGAACGTCGAGCTCCGCAAGGCGAAGAAAGATGATCAAATCTTCAAAAGAAGAAATGTGTCTGCATTTCCTGACGACGAGGCCACTTCTCCTCTTCAGGAAAGAACCCAGAACTGTCAGGTAAGCCTTCAAAGACCTTATTTAAATTGAGAATGTTTACTCTATTGTTCAAACTGGCCATTTAATATTACATCCAGTGAGTCCACATGCACCAGTAAAACTACAACACAATTGCATTACTAAGTTATATGTAGCTGAGACTCTTATGAGTTCATTCAGCTCTGTAGGGATCTCTGAGACTGTTTGTTACTGACTTGAAATATATTTTCTGCACACTGACACAGTACAGAATTAAGAAATTAAGATATTTCTTCTGTTTGCATGTTATAGTAATTTGTGTTGTCCACCTCCAGTGTATACATTAAGTTGTGACTCATTCTGACAATTGGCAGGCCTTCAGACAGTGGACCGTTGAGGAGATTGTCACAGGAGTGAACAGCGGTAATGTTGAGTCTCAGCTCCAGGCTACACAGGCTGCACGGTAATAATTCATAAATTAACATTATACATTAGTTTTACTGCACACAACTCAAAAATGACTGACTGCCAGCCACAACAACATACTTTTAACGCACTCCTGTCCTGAATTTAGGAAGCTACTGTCTCGTGACAAGCACCCTCCCATTGACCAGTTGATCAGCGCTGGTCTGATCCCCAAGTTCGTTACCTTCCTGGGGTTGATAGACTGTCCTCCAATCCAGTTTGAGGCTTCATGGGCTCTGACCAACATTGCCTCTGGCACAACTGACCAGACAGCAGCTGTTGTTGCGGGCGGGGCCATTCCTGCCTTCATTAGCCTGGTCACATCCCCCCACCAGCACATCAGCGAGCAAGCTGTCTGGGCCCTTGGAAACATTGCTGGTGACTGACATAATTATTTTATTTTTTAGTGTAGTCATGACTATTTGGTTAGAAGTCAAAGACACCAGTTTAATTTATTTTTTGCTTTTTAGGTGATGGATCAGCTCTTAGAGACAAGGTCATCAAGCATGGAGCTGTGGCCCCTCTGCTCAGTCTGCTGGCAGTCCCTGACCTTTCAGTATTTAATGTAAGTATTTAAAAAGTCAAGTTTAATCATCATGTAAATAATTTTCTTGAAATGGCCAAATGCAATCATTTGTTCTCCTTACTGCACACTAGAGGGTGCCCTTACTCAACCAACTGCAGCTCCATGTCAAACTAATGCCTTTGCTTCTCTTACATTTGATGTCTTTGCAGACCGGCTACCTGAGAAATGTTACATGGACACTGTCAAACCTCTGCCGCAACAAGAACCCCTCCCCTCCTATGGTTGCAGTCCAACAGATCTTACCTGCTCTCATTCGTCTACTACACTGTGATGACCGGGAGGTGTTGGCTGACGCGTGTTGGGCTGTTTCATACCTGACAGATGGCCCTAATGACCGCATTGAGGTGGTGGTCAACACTGGCTTGATTCCTCGCCTGGTGAAGCTGCTTGGCTTTGAGGAGCTGCCTGTCGTTGTACGTATGAAGTGTGTTCTATTAGTGCCGCTAGTATGTACATCAGTAGGGTGATTGTTTGTTCTTTTAGTCTCTGTGCATAATTCATGTGGAGTGTTACATTGTGTCATCATGCTGGGGCAACTTCCTGAGGTTGTGCAATGACCCCTCTCCCTCAGACCCCTGCGCTGCGTGCCATCGGCAACATTGTGACCGGTACAGATGAGCAGACTCAGGCGGTACTGGATGCCGGGGCCCTGAACATGTTCCCCCCAGCTGCTGCGCCACAAAAAAGCAAACATCCAGAAGGAGGCGGCCTGGACTCTGTCCAACATCACAGCAGGGAAGGACGGCCAAATCCAGGAGGTCATCAACGCAGGCCTCGTTCCATACTTGGTTGATATGCTTGTGCGGGTATGTTGATTGATTGGATTTATTTATTTATTTTTTTATATTTCAGCTTTACCTGTACGCTGCTGTCAAAAACAGATGGCTGCATTTCTTTAACCTTTCAGGTCATGTTTTATGAGGTATCATTCTCTCCTTTTTTCTGCAGGGTGACTACAAAACCCAGAAAGAGGCTGTGTGGGCTGTTACTAACTTCACCAGTGGGGGAACTATTGAGCAGGTGGTTTACCTCGTTCAAGCCAATGTGATTGAGCCTCTTCTGAATCTACTCTCCTCTAAGGACAGCAAAACTGTCCTTGTCATTTTGGATGCCATTACCAATATCTTCATGGTGAGTGCAGTGTCATTGGGGGTGGGAAAAAAAAAGAACTGTTATCCGTTTAATCGGATCTGATAAATTTAAAATGTGGTGTGCATTTTCCTGTCAGGCTGGGGATAAAATTGGGGAGGCAGATAAGCTGAGTCTAATGGTTGAAGAATGTGGGGGACTGGACAAGATCGAGGCTCTGCAGGCTCATGAGAATGAGATGATCTACAAAGCAGCCCTCAACTTGATTGAGAAATATTTCTCTGAAGAGGTAAGTGTCTTTAAGAAGTTTTGAACTTGTTTTTTTTTAAATAACTTTTGCTCATAAGTGCTCTTACTGTTTTTGGTTTTACATTTTGATTTTGAAAGGAGGAGGAGGTGCAGTGTGTGGCCCCAGAAGCAACTGATGACGGTTATGCATTCCAAATCAGTGAAAACCAGAGCACTTTCAATTTCTAGAAAACTTTCTAATACCTCTCTCAACTGTACTGTACCTTTACTGTCTGTCCTTTGTTCATGTAATTGTGACTTTCTTTGTATGTATTGTACATACTGTTTTAACATAACTGATAAAACATGATTGTAAATAAAGTTGTCAGATCGTGTGGGGTTTTTTTCACTTTTTTTTTTTTTTTAAATGTCGGTAAAAGTAGCTTACAGCATATCTAGAACTTTTTTCCTGCACAAGCAGGGTTTCAGTAGTTGATCGTTTAAAACAAGCAGGACCTGCAAATAACTATTTCTCGGCTCCCAGCCAAGAAGTGGCCTGTATTCACACTTTTTTTTTTTTTTTTTTTTTTTTTACAAAATATGATTAGTGAGCTTTACAGGTGTAATGGCCCTTTCAGATAGGAAGTGATTTGTGCACTGGCTGCGGGGTTCAGCACAAAACTGCTGGGTTTAGCATGAAAGTTAAACTATTTCAAACTTTGACTGCGGCATGTGCATGCGGTCACAGAGTAGTGCGCTGTGCTGTGTTTATGCTTTGCTCTGTGCAGCAACAAACCAGTATGATGCAAGCCATTGAAAATAAATAATGGGCTTCGCAGTGTGGTCGTAGCAGTCTGAAAGGCCCATTTCTTAGCTTTGGACAGAGTAAGGCTAGCTCTGTCTTTATGCTAAGCTAATCAGGTTACACATCCAATTTTGACTGCAAGATATTTACATGAAAATGGTATTAGTGCTATTATTTCAGTCATTTTGATATGTCGCAGTAAAAAGGCACAGGTGTAAATAATAAAACTAACACAACTTATGCCTGAATTCTATGTAGCTGCTTTAGTTTCAGAGGTCTGGTATTGGGCGTGCTGTCATGGCTTACTGGGAATAAAACGGGGCACCTGTGCTTTTTCCACTATTACTACAAATTGCCTGGCATGAAAATCCCTATTGCACTAATCTGAATATTAACAAAATTTAAGAGCACACATGAATTAAATAGTTGTTGTGGTGGAGGAAGGGGACTTTTAGAGTTGTGATTGAATCAGAAAGAGCTTTATTGCCAAGTGTTTTACACATATGAGGAATTTGCATTGGTGATAAGGGTCTACATGCAGACAAAAATACAGTTGACAGATGTAGAAATATATAAATATGTAATAAACAAATGCAAGTTTATATAAGAAAAATAGATGAATAGAGAAAAATAATACAACTGACAGTATAAATAGAACAACGATCAACAATAAAAGAATAGAGAAAATGAATACAACTATTTGCAGAGAAATGTGAACAATGTTGCAGATATTTATATGTGTATTACTCTGGTTTGAGTTGATACTCTGGTTTGAGTTGTGCAGACTTATTGCAACAGAAGAAAATCCATCCATCCATCCATCGTCAACCGCTTATCCTGCGTACAGGGTCGCGGGGGGCTGGAGCCAATCCCAGCTCACATTGGGTGAAAGGCGGGGTACACCCTGGACAGGTCACACAAGAAATTATGTACATAAAAATATAAATTGACAATATAAAAATACAGAACAACAATGATTGACATCTGACAACAAATATGTGCAATGTGCCAGGTTTGTGCATGATATGAAATAAACTGAAATAATATTTGCATGTAGAGACATTTGTATTATTTGAGGGGGGAGGGTGTCAGTGGGGGACCCGGGTCCTGTTAATGAGACTAGCTGCAGAAGGGTAGAATTATAGTTACGCCCCTGCAAAAACTGTCATAATCGCACGTAGCTGTGTTTAATAATGCCATCAAAGTATAAACGGGACAATTTATCACCAGCTCAGGGACACACTGGGGCCTGTGTGTGAATTACAGTGAGGTGCCACATGTTGGAGAAATGTTTCACTCCCCCTGCATGTGCTGTCGTCACTGGTCAGCTCCTACCAGCAGCCTCCTGAAGTGGATCCGCACTGGAGGGCTCAACAGTTCAACTCTGGGCGAGCGGAGAGGACTCAGTGCGAGGCAGAGGCTCCTTCCGAAGATGTGAAGAGAGGCACCGTGTTACAGAGCCGTAGTAGCTCCTACACACGTTTCTCGGAGTCATTTGCAGTAAATGCATTTCGCTGCAGTCACTCGCGATTTCTCCTTTTCTTATTATTTTTTTTTAACGTTTTACATTTTGTGAGCGGTCGCTATGGCAGTTCAGTTCACATCCGGGCCACAATGCCTTGACTCCATTATTGTCTAAAACTGGCGGAGAGGTTGATAAACCTAATTTTTTTTTTTTTTTACACTTAAAGACTGATTTTTATTACGTGCGGTGAAGGCTGGAACCAAGAGGAGATGTCTAACCAAGGAGTCCGGCGGAATGGCCCTGTAAAGCTGCGATTAACAGGTAGCTAGCAATGCTTTTAAATCCCCAAGTCCCCACATACACTAGCGAGGAAGGCTCGGTGTATTTGCTGGATGGGAACAGTTCCCATGGGCCATGGAGTTGGCTTACCGCCGGTTCTTTCTCCCGTGATTTTCACGGTCTTCTTAACAGCTGCTATGCCTTTTAAATATTAGTTTTTATAGTGTTAGCTAGTGTAGGGGGAAATGACAGAGTGGACCCGTGCATAACGCCTAATATGGATATTATTGTTCTTGGAAATAGTCTTAACCTTGTGATTGTCCCCAGTATCGTTAACCACCAGCACAAATAACACGGGTCCCGGAGTATCGTAGCTGTGTATTGTGTTACTCTGCTATTTGGTTGGTTGCCGCTTGGTGAAACGAACATCTGGGACGATGTCTCGCATGTGTATTTAACGTTAGAGATATTCATATTTGCAACGTAAGAGTGTTACTGAACTATCACACGGTTCTGCTGACAGACAGGCTCACATAAAGTTGGCTAGCTGACGTTAGCCTAGCCCAGACAGCCTGCCAGCTAGCCATAACCAAGCCTTTATGCCAGAACAAGCCTCGTTTGAGATGACAGGCAGCTCCAGAGGTCACAAGGGTCTGCAACTGCCACTGAGCAGTGAGCAGTGTCCCACAACTGCCTGCTAACAGACAGACAGCCGCCTCCTTTGATTGTCATTGTTGTTACAACAGTTCACCATTAAGTTGTATTCCTGCAGGGGAGCTGCATCCTTCTTTATAAAGCAGTTCTCTGAGCAGCTCTTACTTTCACAACATGATCCACACTGGAAGTCTGTATCTTTTTAGACCTAGTAATGAATGTGAAGTAACATGCCCTTGTCCTGGTATGTTTGGACATCTCCCAGCCTCTCTCCCTCAGCTGTTTGGTTTGTGCCTTTTCAACACAAACAACGAAAAGGTTTACATGAGAGCACACTGTTTTGACTGGGAGAAGTGCCGGACAGCTGCCGTCTTTGATGTCCGTCCAGGATCTGTCCGGAATCAAACTCCGTGGCGGTCTTTTGTGTGGGGAAAGGGCCAAATTAAATATTTAAGCTGGTGCTGTTTCTGATAGGAATAAGTGGAGACAACAGGGCGGGATCTTAATGAGGTGGATTTAATGAGCTGGACTTGCAAGATGGCCAAGGACATCAAGCTCGGAGCAACATTTCTGTAGTTGTCAGAAGTCATTCAGGGTTTAAAAGCGCACAGGTGGATGTCTATCTGGTCGAAATATTTCTCAAACCGATTTTCAGGGTTTTGCAACTAAATATTTAGTAGCTCATATAGGCATGGAGATATTAAGGATGGACAGGTCATTGGTCTCTTTCTCGTACAGCTGCACAGCATTCGGTTGTGAGTTTCTGACGCTGCATGAAATCTCCAACCTGCTGGCCCTACTTGTTATTTTCTTCATTCTGTTACTCCCTTAGCGACTTGTCACCGCAAAAAAAATGTTTATACCCAACTTTCGTGTTGAAATCTAGAGTCCGTTAGTTTGTCACTGCAGTTTGAGATGGACTGCAGTGGTCTCCTGGTGGAATGCTAAGAATGTGAGTCCACTGTGGAGGGGCATAAAAAAACAAACAGAGATGGGAACCTCACAGACCAGCTCTCCTCTTGATGCTGAGTGACACTGCACACCCCTCCAGACTAAATATCCTCCCTCTCTTTTGAGTAATTATGTAATATTGTGCCATGTCATGCACACCGTCAGCCCTGTCCCATAGCTCAGCGCACCGCGTTGCCTTTCAGGAGAGCAGTGGGAGGTCAGAGCACGAGAGGAGGCTCTATAGGAAGGCAGCTGTTTGGCGGTAAAGCCCAATTGCTGCACTTTTAGCGGAGAGGCTTCGCTACACACTGTCATTATGTGTTTCTTTGTTCAGCACTGCACAGCTGTGTATACTAGGCCGGTTAGATTGCTGCATAGGGAGTAATGGGCCCGGAGAGCGTCATTGCGACATTGTAGCTGCATGTTGTCATCTGAAGTCAAGTTGATTTTTTGACACGTAGCTGCAGATGAATTTGTTTCCAGGCAGGTTGTGAATGATGAGTTGATACATTTATACAGGCCTGTAGCTGTTTGTGCTGTAGGCGTCTCTCTGTGCTGACAACCCCCATGTCCATTTGAACCAGATGTTGCAGATGTTTGCCAGCTATTAAACTGGAAAAATATGGCAAGCAAGCTGCTAAAACTAACACTTGGGGTGAGAATTGCCCCTTTACCACACGGGACAGGTTTCCATTATACTCTACAGCTGATCACTCCTAAATTATGTGACACACAAACATAGCTAATGGCAGAACACGCGTGATCCACCGAGTCGGCATAAATTACATCAGCAGGGCACGGCTCATTGCCTCGTCTGATCATTCTTAAATTCTATCATGCAGACATAGCTTGCGGTATAATTTGTACCACTTTCCATGCAACCGTAAATTTGATGACACGCAGCTGAATGCCAAGTCTCAGAGTAGTGCCTCTGATATGATTGAGACTTTGCTGAAAAGAGAACGCAGCCCTCCAATCCGTCATGACTGTTAGTCACAAGCTGTCTTTCACATAGAAGTAAAATCAGACTCATAAAAATCAGTTAGAGTCAACGGCGTTCTGCCTTTGCCCTTCTGAATATGTTTTCTGCCCAGAAAGATGTGCAGCAGAATAATAAACGAACTGACGTTTGTTTGATTTTCTGGTCTGATTCAGATTCTTGACGTTTATTACCGCTTTTGTCTTAGCTAGGGGTTTACATGTGACTTGTTAAGCATATGGTTTGCTCATCTGAATTCTTTGGCGAGCCACAGACTAGCAAAGAGAGCTATCTCAGTGGGATTCCCTAGAATTCTCCATTTGCATTCCCAGCTCTTCCTCTCTGAGTCACTCCTGTTCTTTCCGACTGTAAGCCTCTTCCACCTCAGACCAAGTCCAAAGCATATTTCACTCCCACCCTCACTAACTGAGCTTCTTCCGTGTGCACTGATTCCCTTTCTGTCTGATGCACTCTCTGTAAGCAGTTGGGTGTCTTTCTTTCCATTTAATCAGCTGCTGTTGCAAATTAACAGGATTTGAAGCTGCTGCAGTCGTATAGGTGGGCCAGCACTATTATTTTTGGTTAAATAGTTGCACATTTTCCCTGCTCTTTTCCCTAGAAAGGTGACTGACAGCTGAATTGACACAGATGCTGCTTGAGAATAAAACAGACTTATTTTAAAGATACAACAAAGGCCCTGGGGTTTCACACTGGCCTGCTATGTGGCTTTGAGTGAAAGGCTTAGGTCTCCTTTTTTAGTGCGAGTCCTCGCTCTTTCAATGCAGCTTGGTCTCACTGTAGTCTCCAGAAAGGGGGGGGTGGGGGGTCTTTGGATGTTGGATAATTGAAGAAGAAACCCACACAGCTGGGCACAGATGGGGCTGTGGAGGCACAGGACCTGATGATCAAGACCGTTTTAATGTGGTCTGAGCTAGCGCTGGGTACATTCATGTGGTCTCAGACAGAGCCATTTTTTACAGAGTGGCTGTATGGAAGTGATTTGGGTTCATCTGGGTGTTCAGACAGGATACATTGTAAATACACAGTGATTAGCTGCATGTGGGGAACTGTTGACTCTGCTGGCCCATCATGGACATGCATTTTGAGCCAGCGTTTCCACATTTTGCTTTAACAAGATACGAAAGAAAACAAATATAATGGCGGCAAAAGACCAGAAAAAGGAAAACAGGGGTGGGGCAGTCATAGAGGGAATGTAATAAGCAATTATTGCACATCATTTGTAAACATTTTCCTTCCCCCTGCTGAGAGCCTCCCATAATTTTAAATTGTTCCATCAATTAATTGACTGGCCGGGGTAGGCTTTCCTGTTGCTTCAGCTGCTCTTCAACGAGGACAAAGCTTTCTGCGGTTGCTCTACCCGTAGCCGCCGCCAGCGACAGCCCGGAGGAGACCAGATGTAGCAGGGGGAGAGAGAGTGGGCAGTTCCTTAGAGAGGAAGTGCTCCCCAGACCCGAACACTTGTCCAAACGTCACCCCTGACAGGTGGGGAGCAGCACAGTCCAGAAACCCCCTTTTGAGGTTCTCCTGTAATAATAAAGGGAAGAATTGCTATTACTCAGCGGGACATTAGGCCTCTTGTCTCGGTCACTGTATTATAACAGCGTGCCATGGGTTTGATTAGTGGGCGGCATGTGTGGTTTGGGGAGATTGGCTCTTCCTGAGTAGAGCATCAACACTTGAAAATGGCTGCATTTGTAACATGAACAGCCGATAATATTTTCCTGTATCCGCACATCCTGTTTCATTTGGAGCCTGAAAGAACAGACAATCACCTACAATGTTCTCTGTTTGTACTCGACCGTCCTTCAGCAGTTCTTGCCTGCCAGGGCTACATGAACCCCTGGGAGTATTTTTGCCATTGTCAGAGTATACTGTACGTGGAAAGATTGTTGCTAAGACAATTTGACTTTAAAAATACAATATATCCTCAGATTGAGTCAGCTGTAACATGTGTTGCGATTCAGAGTGCCTATAAACCTTTTAGCAATAGAAACGCACCGATTGATCGGCCGGTGACTGGAATTGGCCGGTTTTCAGCTTGATCGGTCATGAATGGTGATCACTTTCACATATCCGATTCTGTGCTGCTCAAATTTACATGCGTGATGATTCACGTCATTCGCATAGTGGCACAGAGTGGGCTGGACAATAAAACAATACAATAATTAAAGCGATTTATTTATTTATTTTGTTTATTTATTTTCAATAACAATATAACAAATGTTCAATAAATGTTTTGATTCACCTTAATCACACACAAATTAGGACTGACATTTTTGTACTGGGTATTTTTTTATTTTATTAAGATGTTTATTTTGTTGAGGAAAAAGGACAGAAGTAAAGCTTTTACTTAATTTTACTTGTGCTTTTTTGTTGAAAAAGATTCTATCATAATTGTTTTGAATGTTTTTTTCAGATTTGTGAAGTGATCCACTGTTTGGAATCAAATGTTTTTCATGTTCTGTCCATAAAGTAGAGTTTAAACCACAATTAACCGTCAGGTTTCTTAAACTTTCACCGAGGAGCAAATATCAGCCTTTAAACTCAAAAGAAATAATGATTTGATACTTATTGTGATAATTATCGATATTGAAAGATATGGAAATTTTTATCGTGATAACATTTTTGGCCATATCGTCCAGCCCTAGGCACAGACAACTGTCACACCCACACACAGGTTCGTAACTTCTTCACCGTGAGTTAAGACAACACAATACTCGTAGTTTGTAATACCTGACTAGAGCCCGACCGATTTATTGTTTTGCAGATATTATCGGCCGATATAAGCTACATGCAGATTTATCTGCATTGGCGTTTATATCAGCTGACATATGACTATTTAAAAAAAAAAGAGAGAAAAATGTCATGAGTGTTGCATAGTTTGCCCACCAGAGAGCGTGCTACAGCTCCTCTGTTAACAACACTGCAGCCCCACGGAACAAAACATTGCTGACCGCAATCTACCTGAGCTCAGAGCCAGCTCTGCCGGAGCTACGGTGAGAAGCTCCTGGTAGAACGAGTAAACGAGAGCGGACTTGTGAATAAACGTTAGCTGTACAACTATCTTAACACCGCTTCCTCCCAGAGTTGCAGGTCCTCCTTGAAGGCAGTCATGTAATATTGGATTAATTAAACCGCAGCATTTTCTCTGTGTCACTGTATCATATTCTATATGTTTTAAAAAGCTGTCATTGTGGCAGATTATATGTAAGGTAGGCCTAAAAACTACTGCATGAAAAAAATATTTGTGTATATTTGCCTATGTAGGAAAACCCTGTTTATTGTTGTTATTACATTAGATATGATATGCGGTATTATTCATAGCAGTAGTAGTATATGGGTGATTTTTATAGTTTCTGTTTTGCTGGCCCCCACAATACAAACACTATTTATGTGTTGTTTAGTGTTCATTAGTCATTGTACTCTATAATTTATAACAAATCAGACAGTTTACATTTTTTTCTGTAGTTTTTATTTGACTCTTTTTTTTTATCAAAACCTTAATATATTTTGTTGCAATTTTGTTGAAAGTACTATTTATCATAATAAAAAGGTTTCTTTTTATACTGCAAGATGTCATGGTATCTTGGTATGGTCTCAACATAATGACGCGTTTCTTTAAATAAGGGGAAAAAACAATATCAGCCGATATATCCATTACCCATCTTTTGCTTTTAGATTTTTTAATACAGAAAATATCTATGTATGGAATAACAGAAAAAATAAATAATTTCTCTAGTTGGTGAGGACCCCCTTGGGGTCTGCTTTGCCCACCCATTTTAGTACTTTACTGAGAGTGATGTTATCTGGTATTATGTTAGAAGATTATGTTGGGCGACTTTATAGAAGAACAACAGAGCAGACTCCTACAAAGAGAGAGAAAAAGAGAGGCGAGACAGGCCAGTGTATGAAAGGAATAGGGTAATGTATTAATTTATTAGTCAATGTTATGTCATTATGAACATAACATTGAATTGACCCCAGGAAGTATAGCCCATGCTCCTATTAAAGAATGAATTTTTCCTTTAAAGAAAAGTTACAAAATGTTTTTGTGTGCTGTTAATTATAGTTCTTAGAAAGGAAGAAATTGGGCCAGAAGGTTGTAGGGGTGGAAGAAATAATCGATTCTTAGATGCATCGCGATGCAGACGTGGAAGATTATGAATCGATTAACAAATGTCTAAAATCGATTTTTTAAATGTTAATTGATAACGTAATGTTGACAGAACGCAAAAGGCAAAACCCGCGGAAATGTAGTGCTCGGACAGTAGGTGGAGCGCACACAGCAGAGAGACCAGCAGTGTTCCCCCGCATTCGCCAACGCTGCAGAATGAATAACCACCCTACTAAGATGTCACACAATCATTAATATCAATGTGTAAGTTATGATTTTGACTTGCACACTGCGAGCATGGTGACACTCGACGCTCGGCAGCTCCCTGCGTATTCTGTGTGTGTGAGGCCGAGCGAGTGAGAGAGAGCGGCAGAATGTGACTGTGAAAGTTAGTGGAGAAATATATTAGCAGTAAATTTCAGTCTGGTAGTAAACGTGCAGTGCAGGTCACTGTGTGTCCATTAATTAAAAAGTCTGTAGTTTCCCCAACTGCTGGAAAAGTGAAGGCTGTTAGCACTAGCTAACATCTCCCCTGGACAAGGGCTTGCTCTCTGTCCCCCCACACAGGACTCTGGACTTTTGGGGACAGAGCCTTCAGCGTCACAGCCCCATCCTGTGGAACTCATAACACTTTCAAAGATCTACTAAAAACCCAGCTCTTGGTATTCAATCCTGAACGACTTTTTGTTGTAATGTCACTGTAACTATGTGTAAAGCGTCCTTGGGTCCCATGAAAGGAGCTAAAAATATTTATTTATGTAACGTCAGCTAAATTAGTAACAAAGTAATATTAATCAGCTGTATGTCATTACTAACTAACCTACTAGTCAAGGGCTGAACACTTCAGGCACAAGCTTAGACTAAACTGTGTCCTGTCCTGTACACAGACTGAACATCCTGTTAATTATTTTTCAGTTTTCAGGAGTCTGACAACTGGTTGTTAAAGAAATGAGGGACCATGGAGCTGAGGTAAAATCGATAATCGTTTTATAATCAAATCGCAGCCCTCTGAATCGTAATCGAATCGTGAGGTGCCCAGAGATTCCCATACCTAGAAAATTGCCATCGGTGCACCTCTTGTTAGAAAGCAAGTCTAGTTATGACAGTTATGACTATTAGCTTGCTGAAATTATCAGTAAATACCAAAATTAATGGATAAAACATCTACTAACTACTTAAAAGCAGTAGCACAAACACAAACTTGGCCAAACTGACCAAAACTCTAACTGCTCTATTGAAAAATTATTGTAGCAATATCTAATTTTGTATAGCGAATGAAAAAAGTTAAATAACATCCAGTTTGAAATCAAATCAAATGAACGTGACTGGTGGAATTGATGAAGGAGTACTTGAGTTCATCTGATGGGGCTGGGGACACGCTCTGCAGCATAAAAAGGTTGGAAACCTGACTGGGGATGCATTTTGCAGTATATAGTTATATCACATTATTTATCTTATCACAGCTCTTATTGCAGGGTGCTCAATATAGGGAGAATTCACATGGGAACTGATGCTTAAAGAGGTGGTATTATGCTGTTTGGCTTTATTGAGTTATGTCTCTTTTTTTGTGCATGTAACAGGTTTGCAAAGTGAAAAAGTCCAGTCCGAAGGGAGTTCCCATCTCCCACAGAAAACACTGCTCTGAACTGCCTGAAAACAGCTCGTTTGTAGTCCATCCATTTCCCTTCCTTCACTGTGACGTCACAATGAAAACGCATCATAAAGCTTGCCAAGCTGCTAGCGGGGTCAGGCACGCCCTCAAACCAAGCTAGTCTGAGCAGAGGCCCTTTTATTTTAGAGAAGCCCCTTTTCCACTGCACAGTGGCTCAACGGTCTGTGTACTTTGCGCCCAACGGATTTTCATTTTGAAACAAAACAAATTTTTAATATCAAAACAAAAAACGGTTTGTGTCCCGTTTTTCATTTCCCTATTTACTAATGGTAATTGGGAAACGAGCCGTTTTTCGTTTTTGTTTTGTTCGTTTCAAAACGAAAATCCTATTCCCAAGCCTGTGTGGTATCCTACAACTGACTGAGCTGCAACTAATCCACTGGTTTATTCAACTCTCACACACGCAGATGCATTTCTCTCATGGTATATCATTCTGCGCCCAAGAAAGAAGATTGTCCCCGCTCTGAAAGTGCGCCTGAATGATGTCCTCTCCTTCTATTTCCAGTCTTGTGATTTTATGTAGTCAGTATGTTGGATGCCATAGTTAACTTATACTTCATGAAGAATTTAAAGTGGTACGGTATATTCAATCATACGACTCCACTTCTCAGTTCAGGATCTATACGCCATGCCACATTGCAAGCCTGCACTGGTCGTGTGCCTCCTGTAGTACTGTCGGAGGGAACAAGTGCAGAGAGCGTCTCTCTTGGCCTTGGAGAAGTGCTAATCCTTCAGGGTGGTTTGGGAAAGTCCTTCTTCAAAGGCCTGCTCTGTCAACCTGGCTGTGGTGGTTTATGGGTCAGAACTGGATTTGCAGTGAGTGTGAGGGAGGGGAGCTCCAGTGAGAACTCAAATGATTCTTGTCTGCAGGCTCTTTTCCTATCATTCCTGCCTGGCTGTAATCCGTGCTGTCCTTCCCACCACCCTAGCCCCTCTATTTCTTGCCTATTTTCCCAATCTAGTGCTCCCTTTGAAGTTAAAACTCCACTTGAGGCGGCTGTATGTATATGCTAGATCCTCGCTTGACTTTAGATGCTGTTAGGTGTCTGCAAAGCCTGTACTGACACTTTTCAGTTTGCCTTGTTTTATTGATTAGCTGAGCCTTGTGGCGTTGTCTATCACGTTCACTGATGCTGGGGATAAAGTGACTTGTGAGGATCATTAATGAATCACTTAGACAATTCAGTTGTTTTCGCCTTTGTAGCGTTGCATAATAGTAATAATAAAGTTGTGATGGTGATGTGTAAAACTGGTGGATTTTCCTTTTAACCATGTTTACAGATCTTGGGCCGTACTACTGCATATGTTAAAAAGTTGCATAACACCGTTTGTGGCTCCCGAGGGAGCTGTGTGAAATCTGATAAATTGCCTTGAAGTGATGTCACTCGAGTCGGCGTCAGTTTCGTCTGTAGATAAGCATGCCAGACCTCTGCAACCCGCTCCTCTACTCCGCTTGAGGTTAGCGGCCCGAGGCAATATTAGGGGCTAGTTGCAAAACACACCTGACTCAATTGACAGAACTTGAGTTGTATTGTGGGAAATGAAGATGACAAGGAAGAAGAAGAATGAGTGAAATAAAAAAGACAATGCCTGTGGTTCTGCTGCGTTGATCTTGAAACTTTTTTTTCTGTCTATCCATCGGGAGTCCGACAGTGTTTTATCGGTGGCGTACTAAGTGAACAATATCACTGCATCTCTAATTGTACATGACAGATGTGTTTTATTTTTGATTCATGTCATGTTGCCTTTGTCAGATTCCCATGGCTGTTTAACAGCTTATGTCACATGATGTACATGGAAGACCTCCGTTACGCTCCGTCTACACAGCTGATCTAAAACTAGATCTGTATATTGTATATACTTTCGTGCCATTTTGTTGACAGTTTGAATACTGCATTGGAGAAATGGACTTTGTCACAGCTCTGACAGAGCATGGCAAAAGGGGAGAGCTCCAACTACAAGCTTTATGATTCTAGCCTCGGTCACAAATGAAAAGTGGAGAAAGGCTTTTACTTTGTAGACTGCTCAACAGCAAGACCTTTTAGTCCCTGAAAGGAGTGCAACAAGGAATGGAGTGTCCCTTTTGCGATGTGTTTATTGTGAAAATTCATGCAGGAATGGCAATAAACACAATACTGCTGCCCTAGTAAAGCCTCTCTTACTCACAATCATTAACTGTCTCACATCCCTGGCTTTTTTTGTTAAGTGTGAGCGGTCCGCCATCCCTCCCACTCCTAGTTCATAATGGTGTGTGTCACTATTACTGGTCAGTGTTGCACTCTTCTGGAAGCTTAAGGGCTTGTGAAGCTGGTGGAGCAGTGTGCCAGTAAAGGCCTCTCTTGTCACGTGCCCCCTTTTGATCTGTGATTGAGGCTGTGGCATTAAGCTTGTTTCCTCCTTCGTGTGTTTGTCGGGACGTCTGTGATTACCATCTCCCAGCAGTGTGCCCAGGTGAGATCACTCAGCAAGTTGGCACAAAGTCTCATTAGCCCTGATAAATATCCACACATGCGGCGGTCGTTTAATTTTCCCTAGAAACAGAGGTGGAGGCCGGGTGGCCTGAGCGTTCCCGCCCAGCTGTCTGATGGAGGAGGGTAACCTGAGAATAATTCTCCGACGTGCCGGCTCTGCTTTAAACCTGAATGGACACGGGTTGATGTGATTAACTCTGTAACTCTGACTAACCTCAAGCAGATGGGGGTCTCTCAAGTCTCCAGTGTTAACGGCTGGCGGGTGTGGGAGTGGTTTGGCGCAAAAGCCGCAAGACGCCAACAGCTGACTGGAGGCATCTGTCGGTGCCTCGGCCTGACGTTTGAGCCCCTTCAGTCCTCTGAGGAGACGAGACCAGAAGAGAGATGTTTATATTCACACTGGATCACATTTCAAATGGCACCTCTACTAAAGTTGAACAAATACACCACAGGATTCCTGTGTAGTAAAAAAAGTCTGTCTGCATATTCACAGAGAAGCCAATGCAATATTTCAACACTGGATTTTTTGCTCCCCAACGCTCTGGCCCTAGAAGAATCCTAAATATGTACAGAGGCACATAAGTAGACTGTAAATCATTGTCTGTTCTTGATGACTGGTGAGAATGACTCTGATGTGTAATTGTCTACATGATAAGAGTCGCCTTTTTGATTCTCAGGAAATTCATCTCGAAACTAACCTTCATATACAAAACTGGGAGTGCCGGATGATTCAGCTCTCAGGCAGATGCTGCAGAAACTGTAGTCAGTCGTATTGGGAATGTTCAGAGAGAGAGCCTAGGGCTGAACAATTAACCAAAATCTTATCAACTTGAGGTTGTGCAATATTTGTGAAAGGCAAAATTTGTGTAAAAATGCCATTGAAAATATTGTTGTACTGTAGAGATGTCCCCCACATCATATTCTACAGACATCTTTGTTTAGTAAAGATTAGGGATGCACCAATCCACCGACTAGGGACTGGAATTGGCTGGTTTTCAGCTTAAATATTTATGCTACGAGCGGCATCAAATATCCGATTTTCTGCCAGTCACACTTAACATTACAAACGTGCTATGCACACAGCAGCACAGACAGTAACCGGCTAATGTCACAGACACACATACACATGCACTAAAATATGTCGTAAGCGTGCAAGCTCTTCACTGTAAGTAAAGATGACAAAACACTTGCAATTTACACTTGGAGAAAAATCTGGTATTAGGCTACGTTAGAAGATGTGGAGGCAGGTAAAAACACAGTGAACCCCTCTGTTGGTGCCGATGTCATTCAATAACACAGTCTGTAATTTACAAATAAAATAGGAAACGGAATCGACAGGTCAGACCTTTTCTGAAAAAATAGGTAATCGGAATCAGCCAGGAGAAATGCAATCAATGCATCTCTAGTACAGATCCTTGCAAAAGCCACACCTTAATTTTTTAAATATGTTTTTCAGTGAAAATGACAAAATGTAGAAATTATCAAATCATGTCGCAATATCAGCCAAAATAATCGAAATTGGATCTTTTTTTTTAACGCCGTTCAGCCCTAACACAGCCTAATATTTAATCTTACAACTCTTACTAAAGGTGAAGCGCCTGATGTACCAATTTACCGTCCAGAGCTTAAGGCTGAAAGAGTGTTCTAATGATGAATGTTTATAAGCCAAGCCGGGATGTTACTTCCACCTTGGTCTCCCATGACTGAATGAAATTATTGTTTGGGCTTTAGATAAATTAAGAAACTATGCCCAGGCTTGTGATGGTCACATGAAGCATTCTCCACACATCTGCTCTCTCCTCATCTCCTTTTCTTTATCACTTAGTCTGAAACTCACAGCTCAGTGTTTTTAAGGTCCATATTTTTTGCTTTTGAAAGGCTTTACATGTCAGTACGCAGTTTTGTCAAATGCCACAGGTTTAACTGCGTTGGTAAAAATAACTTCAGCAGAAGTCTTTAAAAGATGGCTTCATTTGACAACCCAAGCTCTGAGAGATGATTTCATCCAAGCTTAGCTAAATGTGGGTCAGACATGATGACACATAGACACGCGTCATCTAATTTAAACATGACTTGTAGCACTTGGTAAAAGCTGTTTATGGCGTGCACCTGCGCTCAGCGGCATTTGGTCTTGGCTTTTGATCAGGAGGCCACCGTTGAATCTCAGTGAGACATCAGGGCTAATTACTGAGGATGAACACGTCATGCAGGAAGGAATTGTGGATAAAATGGCTTCATCCTGTATCTATCTGGAAAGCCACAAGTCATTCTGTGCTCAGCCCAGAATTGCATTTTCCATTTAATATTTCTCAAGTAGAGCTGCAAATATTAGACTAATAAACAATTAGTCCATCAACAGACATCTGTTGCTTTTTTAATTAATTAAATTGATTGTGGAAAAAAATGCCAAACCATCACTGATTCCAGCTTCTCAAATTATTTGCTGTTTTTCTTTGTCATACATAATTGTAATATGGTAGGTGGTTGGTTTTGGACTTTCGGTCAAAGTAAACAAGACATTTTAAAAGATTGCGATCCCCCCCCCAATTTTTTTATGTTTCTTAGACTAAGCGAAAAAATAATCAACAGGTTAATAATGAAAGGAATTGTTAGCTGCAGCCCTGTTCTCAAGACATAGTAGTAGATGGCTGTGCTGTGCTTTCACCTATGATTACGACATGATTTTAAAAAGTGGCTGAGGGTCCAACACATTCACTGGCAAGTCACACGGTATAAAAGGAAAAATATGGCTGGGCACCGTGCTCCCAGATGAAGTTGAGAACTCATTTGTAGAAGCCAAAACTCCCCAGGATTTTTTTTTTGGGCATGGGGCAAAGTGAAGAAACAAAGCAGCATTTTTGGCATAATAACCCAGCCGTGTGGTGGTCCTCAACCTCTGTTAAACAGGTTTGTACTATCCACCCTCTCCACTGCAGCTTGGTCCAGGCCTCTCCTCTACTCTCCTCCATTACATCAGACAGGGCAAAGGAGCCAAGAAGCTAGGAGAGCTGCACAGCCACTGGATTCAACTCGGGTCCCGGCCAGCGGTAGTGCAAGCTTGCAGAAGCCTAAGCTGCGCCGCCCTCTGATTTGCTCACTGTTTTGACTTCTCACTTAGCAGCAGCGGCAGCGGAGGTACTGTGGAAGACTTTACTCGCCTGGATGACACTCTGTTAGGCACGTTGTATGATACAAAGTGGAAAGACAGAGTGATGTACTATGCAGGGGTAACAGGAATGCCACTAAAAATTGCCATTGTGGCATGGTTTCCCATTATTTAGAGCTGAAAATAGTCGGGGTGGACTCCTCTATTATGCAATTACAGTGGACTGTATCACAAGAGGGAAAAGGTGACGTGAGATGGATGAAATGTTCTCACACTTAGAATGCTGCCAGCCTCTTTCCCTTCACGTGTGGATGTGTGTGGTGAGTTTCCCCATGTAGTGAAACGGGTTTTTGCAAAGGGCAATAAGCTCTTCACCTGCCTTAGTTGGTGGATTTATTAAAATTGTGCAATTTTATATCTGCACATTATTGTCTGTTTGTTTGTTTAAAGAACAGTTTGGTTCAAAAACAATGTTTTGTACAGGTTGTTACATGTCATTTGGTGAGACCAGTACGTCTCTTTATGTTTAGGGCTGCAAGTAATAACTGATGCCCTAATTGAATCATCTTTGTTTATAAAATGTCAGCAAATAGTGAAAAATGTCAATCACAGTTTCCCAGAGCCCGGAGGTTGCTTCATATGTTTTGTTTGACCAACAGTCCAAAACCAAAATACACTGAAGTTACAATTGTAGACGACGTAAGACTAAGGAAATGGGCAAATATTCAAATTGAAGAAGGTGGTACCAGATAATTTAGGTATTTCTTCTTAAAAAGACACACAAAAACATTTAATCAATTATTAAAATAGCTGCTGATTAACTTTGTTTAACTAACTGATCAATCGTCTTAACAGTTAGAGCAGTTAACAGCTCTAATTATGTTTGCATCGGATTATTCTCAATCATGACCTGGCTGTTTATCCATTCACTATTTGTTTTTGTTGTTCAGTTACTGTCAGTGTAGAAACATTGCTCCGTCACTTAGCCACAATAAATCTTAATTGTTAGAAAATTCCATTGGTTACAGTTGCCAACGTTACGCACCGTGGCACCTAAACGAAACTTTACTTCCTGTCTAGTTATTTATCTTGGCTGTTTGCCCAGATATTAACAATGCCTAATAACCATTTGAGCTTTGATGCTGCTTCATTCTCTAACCACAGCATGTCATTTACGGCTCCACCTTGCAGAGTAGACCTGTTCTTCCTCTGAGCATCTCGACGTGTTCCATTATATCTCTCGTCACTTCTTCAGCAGGTGCTTTGTGTGATGTATAGTGATGGATGGCATGTCTTAGTCATGGCCTTTTATGAAGAGGAGCTTTGGGTGATATATTATGACTTCTGTCTTTCCTTTTATTCCACTGTTTTATGCTTCTAGTCACAGTGATTTGGTGCAACAGTTGTCCCCAGATGTCCTTTAACTCTAGTGTGTAAACGGAGTCCTGGGAATCTAAGTTTTCTCTGTTTGCTTTGCGGTATTTAATGCACGTCACAGGGACTATGAGTTTCTTAAGACATTTCACTGCTGGTTTCCTCTCCACTCCTCAGTTGTTGACAAGATTGTTTTTTTCCCCCTCCTTGCTAAGGGCACATGTGAGAAGGAGATGGAGCATGTCTTTGAATGCCTCTTTGAAGCTTGGAAAGAGGGGGCCGCACTCTTTTTCCCCTCTTTTTTTCCTTTTAAGTGTTTCCTTTCTGTTTTCCTCTTGGTATAAAATGATGCATGGGGGATTTTGTTACTCTTTTTCCTTTCTAATTCTCTAAATCTTGGAAATTGCAGGTCTGTTGAGAGGTATTAGAAGATTTTCCTGGCAGTTAGTAGTTCCATGATCACTGTGCCACCAATGACTCTAATATCTGTATTATGTGACCAGAAGGAGTCTTATCAGATTTGAAAATTACATAAGTGGATTTTCTTAAGACAAAAAACTGCCAAAGCTGGGACATCTCCCTCTGCCTACAATGTCACTTTGCGTTAACCAAATTTCCACAGTTAGCCTGCACCCTGTGAAGATTTGGACTGACTTCCTGAAACTCTACCATGCTTCCTCGCTCTGTTCTGCCTGACTGCAGTTAAGGGCTAAAGTTAAGTGGTGTAGCCAGGTCTTTAAAAAGTAACCCACTTTTGTCATGAATAGGGCAGCACTGAATGGGTGGTGTAGTTCTGGACTACCCTATAAAGCAGGGCCTTTTAGAGATGTTGCTTGTTTGGCATCTGCTTTTGCTTACGTTACATCTCACATGCGTCAGAATTAGGGCTGAATAATTGATCTAAATTTGAGCAAAATCGCAGTATGGCCTACGGCAATTTTCACGCCCTCAAAAACACAGGTGGAAAGACACTGAGCTGCAGTACACACCTCTCCTCTCCCTTCAAAACACTAGCTACCCTTCAGGCAGTCAATGGACATAAAGTTGTTACTTTGATGTAGAGACAGAGTTAAAACCATAGACTGTATGTAAGAAATGGACATAGTCATCATGACATCACCCGTTGGTTTGTGGACTGCAGTTTTGAAACTTCGAGTTTGACTGAAATATAAATATGGTAATTTCCGGGAAGTCCCCGGAAATTACCATATTTGGAAGAGACGAGATAACCGCTGTGCCGGGCGCTAGCTAGCTAGCTTGCTTAGCGAGGTACTTCTTTAATTCACATTAATTGTCATTTTAATTGGGCTGATAAGTTTGTCTGGTGAACAAAAAACTAAATGTACTCACCAGAGAAAGTGAATATTCAACTCCTAATAAGCTTTTTCAACGGCACTGGTTAAATTTACACAGTGTCTAGGGTACGAGTCGGCTCTAGTCTGATTAACAGGTCGCCATGGTAACGATTTGTCAATCACAGATAATCCCGGCCCGAAGCATACTCGGTTTTATGGTCTATTTTCCTCTAAATGGCACCATAATTTACTAAATGAACATCATGTTGTATTGAAGAAGACTTGAAACTAGCGACTGAGACCATAAACTCATCAGGAAAGTGTTTACTGAGGAAGTTATTCAGGTGAGTAGGGTCATTTTATCATTATTTCTAATGGAGCCGGACTTCTTTTTGCAGCCAGAGTAGTCCCCCCCTGCTGGCTGTTCAATAGAGTGCACGTTTCAGGGATTTCACATTGGCATCAGATTGCTGACCGGAATCTTCCTGCTTGGTTAAAACTTTATGGATGAAAGATACGTTTGTTACAGTTTAATAACTCACCACTCTGAAACTCGTGCTCCAGTCTGTTGCCAAGTTGGTCGGCAACATGTAGCCTACAGCTGAACCGAAGCTGTTTACTGGCTTCTCGCTGACCCAGCCTTCTCAGCTTTGATTGGTTAGTAGTTCTTAACTAGGAAGTGTGCATGTGCAACTCCCAACAAAGATCATTTAGAGACAAGATGTATCACTCCTTAGCTAAAACGAAGCTTTCAACACAGGGTGAAAAGAGAAGCTGCAGCAATGTGCAGTATGGAGGGGGAAAAAAAGTTTTTTTTGAAAATTGAACCATGTAAACCTGTTCTGGTACAACCCCTAAATAGGATTTTGAACCTGAGCATAATACAACCTCTTTAAATCATTCTTCTGTCCTGGGTTGGTACTTTTGCAGTCGAACATGAAGCAACGTTCAAGTGGTCTATCGATATGGGTTTTTCAGTTGCAGATGCCAGTAAGTTATCAAAATACTGTAATACTATTTAATAGGGACAGTTCACAATGAATGTATTGTTGCAGTACATGTATAATGAACTGTGCCCTATTAATCAGGTTAGTTCTTTACAGCCTCCACATGCTGCTGAACACACCCTATAAGTGGGTCTGACGGAGGCTACTCTCATGTGGGCAGTCTCCTCCTTGCATTACATCAACATTTTGGCAGATTCCATGATATTTTGCATTTTACTTTAATTACAGTTAATTATTAGAAATTGTCATATTTTGTGATTCCCTCCATGATTTCTGCACCTTCCAGGGAGTCGTTTTGGGGGGAAGAAGCCTCTCGAAATGACCAAAACTAATGTGGTACCGAATGACATCATAGTAGAAATGTGTTAACATTTAGAAAAGACAATGCTGATTGAGGAAATTTAGGGCTCCAAACTAATTTTTTCACCACATTCCCAAAACTCACAAGAGGGAGCGCTAACATTGTTCCACAGCAGCCACAAGGCTGTGTGCAGATGTGTTATCAGCCCTGTGAGTTCAGGCATCGCCCGATTCCGATTTTCTCAGAGTTCCAGATATCGTCCTGATATTGATGACGAGTTGGGAGTTTGCCATCTTTTCTACCTCTGCATGTCTCCTTTTTCAAAAACACGTAATAGTCACACCACAATAAATAGAAACAACATGACAACCTTGTGTTTCTTGTGTGTAAATTATATTTCGAGTGGCTATTTTTAATCTGTCATTGGTCTAATCCTTTAGGTTTGTTAGATGTGGTGGAAATGCAAACAGGAATGTGTAAGGGGACTTCTGGTTTAGTTTGTCAGGCCATATAGTTTGGTTTTTTAGAGAAAAGGGTTATTGGGGGAGTCTGTGAGTTGATTCACTTAGTTCATAAACTGCGCCTAATTTCCTTCCTGTGTCAGACTGAATGCCTGCATGTCTGTGAGATTGCCATGTCTGGAACCTCCAGCACCCAGCTAAGATCAGGCTCCCTCCGCCGCAGCCCAAGTGACAGGGGCCGACAAGAGGCAGCGTTCAAGACCAAACATTACTGTCATAGGAGATTGATTAGAAAATGGTTCAGAGATTAGCAGGCGACAGATAGAGAGCAAGTTCACTGGCACAACCATCAGCACTTCATCAGTCACAACCCTGCCTTCTTCATCTCTGTATCTCTCCCTCCTTTTAGGTTGTAGAGAGGAGCGAAGAGGGGAAAGGGAAGCCTTTTGTTTATCGAAGAACAATGCTGCGCATGAGAGTGTGCAGTCCTGGGCCTGGAGTCAAAACAGGGCAGACAGACAAACAGGCAGAGGAAAGGTTGGGGGCTGAGAGAGTGGGGAGGAGGTGAAGATGTGTCAGACTGTCTGGTGCGTTGGGTCTGTGCACTGGATTGGAGGGACCAGGTGGACAGGAAAGGAGGTTCAGAATGGGGTCAGCCTGAGCTGGTGGGCCCGAAGAGATTTGTTTAGGTTCACACACAGTTACGATTCAACGCAATGAGAAGATCGGCTGATATTGCCCCTGAAAGCCCCCTCCCTCTTATTAGGCTGTCTTTCCAGACAGTTTTGACTTGGGACAGGGATGGTGGAATATTACCAGGCGGTTGTCTCTGTTCCCACACCCCCATTTCCTCCACCTCATAAGCTCCAGTATGATGGTTAACCGCAGAGCTACATGCAGTGTGAACCCTCTTTTCCCCACGCTGCTCTCTTTTTATTCTTCCCATGCTTTGTTGTGTTAGTGTGTGTGAACGTGAACGTTAAAGCGACTGTACATGTCGATCCAGAAAAGACACCCGCTTCCATCTCGTCTCGACCTGTGATTGCTACCATGGCGACACCCCCTACTGCTCCTTCCCTAGACGTCATGTGACCTCTCCCTCCCCAGGTGTTTGGCTTGCGTCTGGTGGACTTCATTGATTCGCCTGCACAGTAGGGCTCTTTGTGTGCCAGCCTGTGAGAAACCGGGCCCATCCTCTCCCCACAGGTGGAACTTTAACTTCACTCCAAGGTCTCCGTCACTGCCTGCACAGCGCTGCTGTTGCCGCTCAGAGGAATTGATTTTTTTTTTTTTTCAAAGATACAGGCTGGCAAAGGAAGAAGCTGAGCAAATCCAAGCTGATAATGAGTTGTATGTGGTGTTTGTTGAGCTTTCCCTGCTGTCCTTGTGGACGCAGCCCTGTTTGAGCGGTGTGGACAGCCATTATGTGACTAATAAGCTGCAGTCAGCCGAGCAGCCACTGAGAACAACACACTGCTCCTTATGTGGAGCCACCAGGTTATAATTCCACTTACTCACTGACCAATTTGCCAAGTATTTGTTTCTTCCAGTGGTGAGGCTGTAGGTGGTTGTTAGATGATGCTGCATATTTTTTTAACAATGTTTTGATACATCTGAACCTTTTGTGTGGGTGAGCCCGTCTGCTTGCCATCACATCCACAAATTCCTTACCCGTCATCCGTGGTCTGTTTTAAACTAACAGTACTCTGTGAAAGAGAAGTGGGCCATCAGCCTAAAAGGTTTTGGTCATTTATCTGTTTGCGCTCAAAAGTGTTGTGTGGATTGAGCCAGTGATGAAAAGATGGCCTTTCGGTGATGGCTGCAGTTAAGCTAATTACTGAGTGTCAAATTCAGATACATGTGTCTTTGACTGATACTGTGCTGTATGTATGGCCACATAAAAACGGTATGCTGACTTGTCATCCCTATCGAAAGTCCATTCTGGTCTAACTGGCTGTAAGTGGAAAACGCCTGCGTTCTTTGTTTATTGTCTTTTTAAATGTCTATACCCGTCTCTTGCTGTGAATCAGTCGGCGTTGCAGGCTGTGCGACCGGAATGAGAAACACAGGCTACACAGAGAAACCCTTCTCTCAGCTCTGCCTCGATACTTGCCGTCGCTATGACGACAGAGGATTTCAGATGGGCCTGAGATGCACGAGGATATGCGACACTTTTCCGGAGTGTGTGTGTGTCTGTTTTTTGTGACAGAGAAGGAGTAAGTTAGAAACCAGTAAGGAGCGTAATGATACAGTCCTCTACCCGTTTAGTGCAAAATGTTACACAGATTTCGCTGTTCAATACTCTCCTGATGAAACAAACTTACACGCAACTTCTTGTTTTTCTACTTTATGGCTAAAAAGATTTTTAAACAGTTTAAAGACAGTTTAACTTTTTAAATAGATTTTTTGGAGGCTTTTGATGCAAAATGCAAATAATGACTCACTCAAATGAAAACATCAAGCAAATCTAAATTGTAAAATTTAGGCATGGGGATCAAGACCCGGGTCCAAAATTTCTCAAAGCCCAAATATCAATAAGGTTTGAGCTTATCGATACTGCTATGGATACCTGTGGGTCCTGTGATGTAACGTTATGTCTCGAGCGTCAAAACTATTATTTTTGAAACGCAATAGAAAAAATCATCGGGCTGCGGTCTCTGCCGGCTCCTGCACGTACGCACACAAAGCAGCGGCAGAGTGAGAGGCTGCGCTGTTGTCACTGGAATACAGTGAGGGTTAAGTTAGCGCCAAACTACTGTAACGTTAGTTGATGACAGCTATGCTCATTACTGTAAGTACGTGCAATAAACCTTTGCAAGTAAAAAGACAATACTTTATCAATACACCTGTCTGGTAAACATGTAGAAAAAGTAAATTTAATCATCTCTGTCCTCAGTATCTCATCCTGTATGTTTTATACAAGCACAGCTAACGCTTTCTTGGCATTAGCCAAATGTTAAAAACAAGTTAAATAGAAAGCTATCTGTCCGGAGCACAGACTGGTCTGTAGTCTTAAAAACTCAGCTGCTGGCTGAGACAAACCAGCCGCTCCTCCTCCTACCTGGTAACGTTACCTGCAGCCAGCGAGAGAGGAGGAGGGACTGATACAGGCTGATGTTATTGTTTCTAAATGTCACTCTGTACTTGTGATGTCAGATAAAATTGAGTTACTTTGCTGTTGTAAACTTTAATGTTGCTGCTCTAGAAACAACATTTAGCTGTATTTAAAATATTAAATTAAAAACATTCAGGCAGCTAATAAGTACACTTCAATATATGGTTATTTATCACGAGTGATATGTCATCTCAATATATAACGTTATCATACATTGAATATTTTCCTCATACGGTTCTGGCCTACCTGATGCCCATTGGGTCTGGTCCTATAAAATAACCATCACTAAATAATAGTAAAGTATCGGTAGTGGTATCAATAAAGAATTGGCTTGTTAAGAGGTCTCAATAAGGGTATCAATATCAATAAAAATGAACGATCCCCATCCCTAGTAAAATGTATTTGATTAGACCTGCAATGATTCGTCGACTAGTCAGTCAACGATAAATTAATCGACAACTACAGCCACTGAGAGTCGATTAATTGCTTCTGTCACTTTTTTATGAAAAAAAGGCCGACACAACAAAACAATAATTTTCAAGACACCACCTTAGAGTCTTAGTCAGATTAATTAATAATGATCATTAGTTACAGCCTTATACGAGTTTTGAAGACCGTTGTTAAGCTGTTGTGTAAATGTGAGACCATAACTGTCAAACATCCATAAGATGTTGTTGTTATAGAGGTCCATTTTTAAGTTTATGATGCATATTGTCAAATTTTTTTAAATATTGTGCCATAATGTTAAGCGTGAAACTGTTATGTTGTACGGTGGTTTTATGTTAAGGGCCGAATAATATCCCCACCACCACTGCCACCACTTTAAAGGAACAATGAAGAAGTTAATTCTGTGTACTTGTCACTAATTTGTCACATTTGTTTAAATAAAGGTTAGATTTGCACCCCGCACTACATGATTTGGTTGAGCTAATAATGGCCACTCCCTGAAAACAGCGTTCTGTACAGTGTAGAACAGAAACAATGTGATTCTAGCTGCTGTCGTCTGAAATGAGCTTTTAATGGTTGTAGTTTCTAAACCTTGGGGCCATGTGTATGTGCCCATCACATTATGAGGGCTGACTGTGTGTGTGTGTGTGTGCTGACGTATGTGTCTCTCTTCAATTTTTATGTACGAAGAGCGAGAGCATGTAATTACATTTGTCGGTTTGCGAGCTTGAGAGAGCCCGTCCAGGGTGACCAATAAAACAACAGATTTACGATGCTGCCCTGTAGGTGCAAGTTTGCCCACTTCCTTTTCTTGGGGAAGGCTTCTGTCATCAGGACCCCATTTCCCTAAACGGCATAAATTCACAGGCATTTCTGTGTGCTGGCAGGTAAAGACGCACTGCCATTTCTATTAATGAAAGGGAAACAACATTTCATTGTGCCTTTTGTGTTGTTTTCTGATATGCCTCTGCGAGGGGTTCAAAATAACAGGTTCCACACTGGAATCTGTAAGCCATGATAAACCAGTTCTGGAGCTTAAAATAAAGTGTTTTGGTGCTACTGTATTACATTTTTTCATCATTGGATCAAAACATTAAGCTGCTTCTTTCATTATTTCCCTCCTTGCACTTTCTGCTCTCCTTCGTGCTTGCCCTACATTCAGATCCCGCCCCCGGCCCCTCGCATTACATCCCCCGACTCCTCTTTCTGTTTGTTTTCTTTCTTTTCATAAGCAGCTTTTGTAAATTCAGAGCATCATAGTTGGAATTAAAACAACATCATTAGACAGACCTCTGCACGCTGGAGGTGTGTCAGAAATTTATGCTCACCAAGGGCAAGGAGGATTGTCAGAGAAAAGGAAGCAGAAACCCCAGAGAAGCGGCATCAAACATAAATGAGGTCCCTCTTTCCACAGAGGGTGACATGGCAGCTCCAACCAAGGGTCCCAAAAATCCAGCCCACCCTTCATGTCGCAAATCTGAGGCCCCATCCACACTACTCCGTTTTAGTTTACAAATGGAGAATTAAAACAAATACAATCTCTGCTGGTCCACACCAACGTTTTAGATGCGTTTTAGAGTTGATCCCCGTCTATATTAAAACGACTGAAAACACACGTGTAGTGTCCGTTCAGGTACACTGGGCATGCGCGCAGCGATTACAAACACGCAAATTAGATTAGTCACAGGAGATTTGGCAAAATAATAAAGAAATACAGAAGAATCAGACCAGAATTTTTTTTTTTGCATGGACCAATAAAGAGCTGGGATTTACTGAATGTAACACAGGAGTGTGTCCTCGGAAAACAGACTGCGCATCGTGGCAAAGTAAACGGCGACATGCAGTACAAGTGTAGGCAGATAAGTGTTATTTGCATAGTACAGAATACTTGTCTCTGTTTTGTAGGACTTATAAGACCCAATCTTGAGCCAAGCGAGTTTCATAATGAAAAACTGGGTTGGAGGTGTTTTCAAACTTCTCTGTTTTAGGTCTTCATTTTCGCCGTTTTGTTTTTTTTTAGTGATTGGTCAGCTGTGCAAAGGTACGAAAGGAGCCAGGGGTTTAACGTGTCTCTAGCTCTTTTTTTTTTTTTTTTTTGCATTTTTAACAAAACTATTTGTTACTTTTATGTCCAATCTCCCCCAATCTGTGACTAACAAATTTTCACTTCTCCTTCGAGTGTGGCAGTTCGGAACAACCGTACACAGTTTTGATTTCCGATGTGGTCTTACAAGCCTGTTCTGATGCTGCAGGACCCTCCCCTTAGTCTCTCCCATCTTTTTAAACATTCTGCCACAACAACAGTTAATGAGGAATGACTTAACATCTGTCCGGGCCAGGTCTATATCATTAACTAACCTGTTTTTAGTCATCTTCCGTGCTAATTAAACTAACCTGCATTTAAACTTAGACATTGCTAGTGTGATACAGCCTGCTGTGGAGCTTTTAAAACTAAATTATACCCTTTGCCTTCATACATGGAGTCTTATGGAGGTTGTGAACGTTACGGCGTCCCCAAGCGAACTGCAATTCATTTTTGACAGGTGAATCGCTCTTTGCTACATAATGTTGTCTCATGAGGCTCATATAGCTGTGGTAAAAGAAGACCGTTTACTCTGGTTCCTTTTTGTCTGTATATGATGATGACACATAATGTCTATCTTTCATAAGGGTTTGTTTCTGCTTACATGGAAGTGTAGAGCCTCACCAACCAGACTTTTGATCTCTCTGTCTCTCTACTGTTAACCTATAAAATGATTTTTTTAATGAACTGGCCTAACTAACTAAAGATTATGTATATCATCATAAAATGTTAGAATGACTGTGTGTAATGAGAACTGTATTCAGATGGCTGTACTCCTCTGCATCCCGAGTGCTGTTCTTGCTCTCCCTCTCTCTGCTCTGCAGCCTCAGACTCCTAATTGGCTTCCCTGCAACCATTGTCTCCCTGTGTGTACCATTCCAGCGGTTTTCTCTCCATTTTCTGTTTTCAGCTGTAATTTGGACCCTTCTATATTTTCATAAGGAGCCTATATAGGTATAATTGTAGTGTTGCCTTCCTGCTGTGTGGCTAGCTGAGGACTCGCAGGAGGGTCTGCAGGGTTTTGCTCAGCTTGGTTTGGTTAAGGCTGAGCTGGCCGTTGTGTGGGCCATGTCAGGCCTTGCCTTGCCCAGCAGTTGGTCTCATTTTGTCTTTATCATCATTTCTTTGTTCCTGTCTGGACTTTGAATGCAGGGTTTCTTGCCAATGCCTTACCTTGCTTTAGAGTCATATTTCCCAGTGGTTCACTATTCTTTCTCCTTACCTCGTGTGGATTTATTGCATTGTGACTTCTAGACTGGGGAACATTATGCTTGATTTTTTTTTTTCCTTCTGGAAACGCCATCAAATCACTGTCAAGCTCGTTTTCACATTATGTACATGGTGTGTGTGTGTGTGTGTGTGTGTGTGTGTGTGTGTGTGTGTGTGTGTTGTGGCATGTGGGCAGGAGCATTGTGTAAACACAAAGAAAACTGTCACCTGTTGCCTTGCTCCACCTTTTTCACCTCTCGCTTTAAAGGTTTAAAGCGTCCACATGCATACACACTTACTCTTGGTAATTAATTAGATCCCTGGAGCTAGAGTGGAGAGCGAGTTGTCTCCGCTGCCCCTGTGTGTGTGCATACTCGTCTGTGTGTTCAGGAAGAGTGCAACCGAAAGCGATGCATACCAGATGTTTTAGAAATGAGGTGGGTTTCACTGGAACGTAACACATTCCCAGGGATGTTTGCGGAAAGAAATTCTTCCTCATCTGTCGAGCATGTTATGCACCCCCCCCCCCCTCGCTATTCACCCTCTGTACTTTTTAATGGGGCTCTTGATGGGGTTCCTTTCCTTGTGCATCTGTAAGCACCAATTCAGATGTAAATGTGTTTGTGTGTTTGATGCTGGTAAAGCTGGTGATTTGTGTATTTAATTTTCCCTCTGTTTACCGGTGTGCAACATTGTTTCAGCTCAGACAGACACTTAAGTGGTTCGGGGTGATATTTGAGATGGTGTGTGTGTCTGAGGATGTGCGCCATGGGATGGAGCGACAGATGAACCGGCAGTGACTGCATCTCGAATGGCTCAAGTTGCGGCCTGCCACTGTGGGCATGCCTTTGTCTATTTGTGTTAGCAAAGTAAAGTCTGAGCACGCTCACTTGGGGTAGGGTGCAAGCCGGGTGCATGCACCCAGTGAGGGCTGCATCTCATTTACTCATTATTTTCTAGTAAATCATAGAATTGTTTGATCTTTAAATGTCAGAAAATGGTTAAAACCATTAGTCCAAGTTGACATCTTCCAATTGCTTGTTGTTCCCAAAGAGATGCAGCAAACTCTCATTTGAGAAGCTGACAATTATTTTTCCTTCATTTAATTAAACTAATGAATTGACTAATCATTTAAAGCAACATTATGTAAGAAGGGTGTGTGTGTGTGTGTGTGTGTGTGTGATTTGTCGCCCCTACCATCATAAATATGGACAACTGTCCAAGTGCATTTGTTATGATTACATTACTTATGATCAAAAACTAGCAAGTCGCCAACTTTTCTAACACAGACAACCATCGAGCAAGTGCGACAATTTATTTCTAATAAAATAAAATATTTCTAACTAGTTAAGCAGCAAGAATGCCAGCTCACCGTCTGTTCTCCATCATTTCAGATCTTTTAGCTCATGCCAACGAGTAAAAAAGCCAGTCTGATATTTACTCTTGTCTGGTCTCTTGCTCGCTCACTTCCCTTCATTATCCTCGCTCTCTCTGACAACGTCTTTTTCTGTCTTCGCAGCCTCTAATATGATATCCATACTGACAATACTGAGCTGGCTTCTTCCAAAGAACTTACATTGTACATTCCAAACTTTTTGCTTATTCTTAGAGCTAGCTTGCTCAAGAGTTTTGTTGGTGAAATAAAGCATTACACTGCTATAGATGCCCACTGTATCAGTGTTAAATAATTCCAAGAACTCCAGGCCAGAGAGGCGATGATAGGGACGCCATTCACCCTATTACAAGTCAGTGTACCATTAAAAGTATTCTGAAGCTGTTGTTTTGAGATACTACATCATATTGCTTAAAGCTCTTTAACCCGCCTGGAGCTGGAACTGTCGGCTTTAGACTAGTCTAAATCACCCATGACACTCCATACATATACACAGACATGTACGTATATATATATATATATATATATATATATATATATATATATATATATATATACACACACACCACAGAATCAGTGTTGATTGTTGTATGTTTTTATTTTCAAGACACACATTCACTTCAAACCAATGAATCAACCACATCAATATCCAGACCAATTAGTGTCTGTTCCTCAGAACACTTTATCACAGACATAAGCTAAGCCAGAACTGTATTTCCATGTGCCTGACTCATAGGCTGAAACTGGTACTCCAGACGCCCAGGAGGTGACTGAGCTTCCTCATCCGTCAGGCTCTGCCTCATCACCTCAGCAACCTCCTCCATGGCTCTCAGAGTAGATCAACAGGATCAACCTATCTGCTGCAAAGGGGCGGGTTTGGGAAGGAGAAAGAGAAACAAAACGTCCCCTCCTACAGAGTGACATGTTTCTATTTTAATGATACAATAACTGTTAATTGCTGTAAAGCTTCAACTTTAAACCTGCAGCCAAGGAGTTGCTTTCTTTGCTGTAGTTGACGGGCTGTCTTGATACACATCGTAGGCACTGTGTGCTATTAAAATGCTATCTAATTGTCTGTAAGAGATGGTTTGTGTAATCTGTGCCAAAGTTGTTCTCAGAGGGTTTTCCTGCTTGAATCGTAAACTAGACAAATTGTTTCCTGCTACCTACCCATGCACATTCCTGCCACTTTTGTAGCAAACAAAATCCTGCTTTACTGTTTTTGACTTTAATGTTTATGTTAAATTAAAGCTCAACTCTTTCTTTCTTTTCTTTTTTTCCAGTCCTCTGTGCCAAAAACCTGGTGAAAAAGGACTTCTTCCGTGAGTATCTGCCAATCATAGATGTTTATGATAAACCTATATTTGCTTTTCACACCCTGTTTGGCTTTCCATTTTGGTTTTGTGGTATATGATGCATGCACTGTATGATGTGGGTCACTTTGGCCTGATAAAGTGCCTGTGCTCAGCTGCTGTTAGCCTTCAGAGACACACTAGGATCTACTTATTTATCCATTTCAACAGATGTGGATGGTTTACTACATATGTCCTTGTAAGTAGGAGCTTGTTGTCTTCATAGTGCCCCGTTGCTTTAAACTGTAAAACACAGACTAAAAAGTGTAATTGCTGACATACTTTATCTATAAATAAGTTTTGTAAAAAGCCACTAGAATATAGTGAATACATTTCCATTATGGGCAACATTTCTGCAACTACCTTGCCTAAAATACCAAGTTCTTTTCCTCCACTAAAGATTTAATAACTCATGTGTAGGCGTCTTTAGTGTTGTGAGTGTTTTGCTGTGTTTGGGTCAGGCTGTCATGGTGAGTGAGCATGTAAAGGGCTTCTGCTCACTCAGGTGGTTTCTGTGGTGCCTGTTCCTGCCATTCCAACACTCAGGAGCTGAGCAAACATTCAGTCAGGGAGTTGGCGGAGAGCACCACCAAAATTGTAGATAAAAATATCTGCGTGCGTCCCTAATTGTGAACTAACATGTGTGTCTGTTCTGCTCTTGTGTTGACATGTTTGCATAAATTATTGTGCTTCCTTCAACCAGATCTACGTTATTTGCAGGAAAATGTCACACAGGTCCCACCTATCAGTTATAGATCTGCCACAAATAATTATTTGCATCATCAATTAATCTCTAGATGGACAATATATCAAAATTGTTTCTAATAGTAAACAGAGAAACGTAAATACCTTTAAACACTACTGCAGCCAGCAGATACCATGTGTTGCAACTAGCAGACATTTTGTATTTCTCCAGATAGATTACTTAAATAATGTCTCACCAAACACCAAAGATTTTTGTGTGACTGATCAGTTAATCTGCTAAACATTCAGCCAGGATAACATGGTGTATTTTCACACAAGACCAGCTTAATTAATTGAAAGCAACAAATTCAATGCATCTTATTTGCGACTGTAGTTTTGTCGCCAAAGGACCTCCATCTTTCAATAAATATGCCCAAAAGAATATGCAGATAGTGCAAGGAAGAAAACAATGAGTAGTCTGGACTAGTCCCCTAGCAGAAATCAGTGCTGCAGACACCACAGCATCTGCTAACACCGCTGTGTAATGTTGTTATTTGTCTTGTTAAATTGTTTGTTATCTGTTATTTATTCTTGGCGAATGTGGCTGAGGCTGAGTTGGGCTGCGGCGTATTTTCCTCTCTCCCTGCAGGCCTCCCTGATCCCTTTGCCAAGGTTGTTGTGGATGGTTCAGGGCAATGCCACTCCACAGACACTGTGAGGAACACACTTGACCCCAAGTGGAATCAACACTACGACCTGTGAGTCTCAGAGACGTTGACACTTCTCACTGACAGCTGTTTTCAAAAACAAAAAAATCATATTCCTTGTATGTTTATTTGAATACCCCCACCTTCCTTAAGATTTAATCTAAATACAAACAGCAGTTAGCCCTGCTCGGGCTATTGTCTTTCTTTTTAACCCCAATAAGTGAGCATACAGAGCGTGTCAGACTGTCATTAACAGCACCTAAACAGTAACAGATGTAAACAGCTCTTGCATCTGGTCTCTCACTTATCAAGATACTCTGTAATGACATAACCCTTCAGTTCCAGCAAAGAGTCTAAAAATGTCCCTTGGAGCGGTATTTAAAGAAACAGAAAAAGAGAGGCGTCTCCAGTAGTATTTTCTTCCATTGACTGAAACACGTGCATGTCTTGTTGTATCTTGATTGCCTTTCCCAAAGATGGTTTGTGCTGCAAAAGTAACCTGGAAAAAAAAGTACAGACAGAGCGCGTGAGTGAAAATGTGAGAGTGAAAGTTTCCAGTATTCGCCCCGGTGTTTATCCAACCGTCATGCATAGCCAACAGCGAGAGGAAGCACATGTCTCCGTTTGTTTGGTTGCTGGGGATACAGGACCCTCTTTCTACATGGCTGTTAAATTAGCTGCTCATGTCACCTTTGACAAGAGGGGGGAAAAAGTCACGCGCATGCACCTGTAACGATGGATGGGAGAGGAGAACACAAATTCGTGGAGCTTCTCTGCACTAATTTGTCCCAAGAGCATGCCGACGTAGCAGACTGGAGTTTATGTGAAGATTCTTTGCGTTTCTGTGCCAGTGATAAGTTCAACAACAGTATACCGCCTTTACTGTCTGTCAGTGTTTATCCTCATGGCTAGCAGACAGACTCTCAGGTGGTGTGTTGCAGAAGAGAGGTTTTAATTGATTGAGAGCAGCCTAGAAAGCCGTCTGGCTGGCTCTCACTTATTAAAATAAGGCCTGCAACACCTGGCGTTGTGAACACAGCCTAGTGCGTTAAAGCTGTTGGCAGTGACTCTTTTTTTCCATTGTTGTAATGTGCTCATTTGAGGGAGTAGAAATCCTGTGTGTGCATACAGGCCCCTGGTTTCGTTGGTCAGCCACAGCCAGCAAACTGGCCCATGAACTGTGACCCTTCTGCATTGTTGCAGGATGTGGCCTGCATGCCAAGGATAGCAGACAGTCTGTCTGGCTGCGTGCCTCTCACACTCAGTCTGCCTGCACCACATTTGTAAAACAGACAACCATTACTACAGGATATGGTTAATATAAAGAAAACATTAACATAACAACTGCTCAAATTATAAGGACAAGGACATGGTGATTATTAGTAATTTTAAAAAAAAAAATATATATATATATATATATATATATATGACGACCTTCATCTTCATAGTCAGTGTCATGAAGTGTTTTTGGAGTGTCCCTCCAGTGTGCACTCAACTCGGTTAATTAGAAGTTCTTCAAATATGGCATCGTTAAATAATACATCTGCAATGTTAAGTGCCCAGACTAGACTGAAATGATTTACGCCCACTCATCCATCCATTTTCATCCAACTTGAATTTGTATAGAAGCACCCACTGAAATTAGCACCACCAGCCTTAATGGCTTTCTTAGCTCTTTATTAGTATTACCACGTAGTATAATTAGGGCTGAGCAAAAGGAAAAAAATAAGTGCTACGATGCAGAAGAAGTATTACAGATTCACCTGATATGTTAATCTGAGGAATTATCTGTTAAACTTTAAAATGCAATGAGTGATTATTCATTCTATTCCACTTGGAGAACCAGAAGCTGGTTGGTTCCACCATTTATCCATCGCTTTTAAGACTTCTGTGCTTGCTTGCTAACTAGTTCACGTTGTCTCTATTGCAGCATGTAGTGTTCAGGTACTGACTTCATTATGTGTGTTTTTATGTCATTTTTATTTGAATCAAATTAGTAAAGCTACTCCGAGATCTTTCCATGTACATTTTGGCTAGTGCAGGGGTACCAGAGGTTGCGAATCACTGTGCTGCAGTTAAGTTTTCTTTACAGGAAACCTATTTAGCTGTTCAGTAGTGTCTATGTCTTAAAAAGGTCTGTCGATCAATTTGAGAAAATCAGCATGTTCCAGTCCAAGGTGTGAATTTTAGTAGTGGGCCTTCCTTTTTGTTTCTGTTTGTATCTTGGACTGTGACTATTGTTGCTGTACTGTAAGGGTTTTCTTTTACTTTGACCATATGTTCTTGGCAGTAACTTGCAGGAAAAAGCTACTAAAAAAGTGCAGAAGATGTCTCTTGTATGAGTCTGCCAAATAAAAGGATGTATTTAGAAAGCACATCTGACTCTTTAAATCTGCTCTTTTATTGCAATTTTCCCATTGTCTCTTGTGAGACGTATGTGTGTATGTTATTGCCTATGACTGGTATTAAAAATCTTAGCCAGACTAATGAATTTTATTACATGGACTGTGATCCAGATGAGGGCTTGGTTGTAATACTTCCCTCCCGTCACGTCTGTCTGACATCGCAGCTCTCTCACATCGCACCCCAGACAGGCATTTGGCATTGGCTCAAAATGTCCAGACGTCTTACTCACAGCCCCATTGTTTCATATCCCTTTTGGTAAGCAGCATGATAATTACAGTGGGATGCAGTTCTGCGAATCGTACCGATGATTAGTTTTAGACTGAATGAGGGGGGAGCCCACGCGAGCCAATGTGCCACGACAGGTTCACATGGAGGGGTTTTATCACACCCTCTGCCTTGGCTGACACACGAGGAGCAGCACGAATGCACCGGAGGGAAAGGAAATAATCAGTTTCATCTGTTTGTTATTCTTTACACATCTTTGGCTGTGTGTATACAATGTAATTACCTGACCATGTTCTTTACTTGCTTAGCAGGCAAACATTTTTTTTCCTTTAATATTGTTTTTTACCATGTTAATTGCGTAGCTCATGGGATGACAATGACATGAACCTTTAGCTCACAGCACCGCTCGCCTTACAGCCACACAGAGCCGCTAGCATTGATGTAGACTCTTAGTCTTGTGTGTTATCTTTTGTGCTGTAATAATTGATTCAGTTCCACCTATAACTACATGATGATGATCTTTATCTACACATTAGTTGCATCACATCTCTCTCACTTCATGCAACTTATTCACAACTTCCTCAGTTAAGAGTAAGGGAACCTGTAGCAAATAGTATGACTTTACAGGCATGCATGCGGTATGTCAGTGTGTTTACTGTAGTTTATGAACCTCTCCTAAACATCTCATTAGCTGATTCAAAATAGTTCACTTGGAGGCAAACAACCCTTGAACTGTATAACTAATGTAACTACTCTACACATTTGACAGCATGATTGATGACCGTTTATATCCAATTACATTTTCAATGAAGCTGGTTTAATTAAGCTGGTCATTCAGATTTTTCATATAAAATCAAAAGGGGCTAATTTAAAAAACTATATTTTGTAGAAACTTTTCTTACAGTGACAGATTCTTGCAGTATTTTCACATTCGCAGCAGCTTTGTTGCTACTCATCGCGTCACTGTAGTTAAAAATATATGTCATCCCTCTGCGGCATCTCTCCTCCATCAGTCCTCCGTCTCACTCCCCTGGATATGTGGGGAGGTGGTGTTGTGAATATTATACGATTCACAGGGTCACAGTCTGCTTGTGGTGCTGTGTCTCATACTCAGACGTTCAGGGTCAGATTTACACATACACTGGCTGAAAAATCCGTCTGTCACCCCACCTTCCTCTTCTGCGTCCCGCCTGTGTCTTGTAATGTGTCCTTGACGCGGCGACTTAGCGGTAGCCTCTGTGGCAGATATATCTCTCCCCTGCATTGCTGGGGACATCCTGACTGAGCCTCCTGTCAGCACATTATCTGTTACATGTGGACACTACCAGTACCTCTCTAATAAGTTATTCTCACTGCATCTATGAGAGATCACTATTGAATATTAATAATGTCTCCTCCCCCTTTCTTTGCCCTCAGGTACATCGGAAAATCTGATTCGATCACCATCAGTGTGTGGAATCACAAGAAGATTCACAAGAAGCAAGGGGCTGGGTTCCTGGGCTGTGTCCGCCTTCTGTCCAACGCGATCAACCGCCTTAAAGACACAGGCTGTAAGTGTCCGGGTTACTCCAATGTAACAAACTGTTAATGGTTTCTTCACAAATCTTCTAAACACAGTACTGGGACTGTGTGGCTCTGTCTGTTCACTAGTGGAGAGAGCCATGTTGCCTATTAAAGGTGTCCTGTGGAGTTTCTAACCACTAGTAGCACTACAGAGAATTTCATTTATGAGGAGGTTCCCGTTTTGTTTGTATGGAGCGCCTGAGAAACACTCTTGTGGCCACCGTCACGCTATTCCGCCGATTAGCCATCGCCGACGGTAACATGCCAAGAAGTTGATGTCCAGATTTTTTTTTTATTTCCAGATTCTCTTTCGTTCTTGTTCCGAAAATGAAAATGCTACAGTTGCAGCACAGATTTTGCTGCAAAACTAAATCTTCTTTTACTTTTGTGATCTATTTATTTGTTGTTTAGTTAGCTCAGTTCCCTACTCTCTTGTGGGTTAATTGCAGTTATTCATGAGATGTCCGTCATCTGATTGCCACAGCCATCATGGTAAAATGAGGCCGTATTCACCAAGCCAGTCTTACACCTGTAGTGTGATAAGAAGCAGAAGTTAATAACACACTGCTGCTGTCAGGGCTAAATGACAGAACATAGAGTAGCTCCTTTTAGTGTCCCGTCTCCCTCACTAGATCTGACAGAGGCCAGACCTGTGTGTGAGAGGGGTCAACACTCTGCCCCCTGCCAGAACAGGAAGAGCCAATCAGCGTCACCCTGCAATTACTGTAAAAATGTCTCATGTCAGAGGCTAACTGGATAAAAGAGATGGAGGCTTTAGTAAATGGCTCCTAATAAAAGCAGTGCCAGACAGTTGTAGCATCAACAAAGCGGCCTGGAGTTATTTTCCTGCTATGGAGAGGTGGTTCCTGCTCCCCTGGTCCTGTGGCCTTGTAGGTAGAAACGGGAAAGAATCCCACCGCTTTCCCTAGAAGCCCCTGACACTGTTGTTTTCCTGGAGCGACACAGGAAACCTGAACCTTGTGCCACAGCTGTAAGTGGTTTGCCTCCACATTTCCTTTCTCTCCTGGCCTCCTCCTCACCCCTACGTTTCCCCTTCAGTCTTCTCCATAGACTGGCAGCATGTGCACACATGCACACACAAAATGCCATTGTGACTAACCTCCCTCTATCTCCGTCAGCCGATCTAGACAACCGGTCATTTCACACAGACATGCATAATTGTACAGCTATTTAAGTGTAAGCGTAGATTTGTTGTGTTCCCTCTGTTGTGGTCTCTCTCCCCCCTGTGAGTGTTTGTCATTCTTTTGTTGTTTTTGTATGGAATTTACCAGCAGTTGCAGTTTTGTCCCCTCCACAGGCCTTAGAGAGGGCATCGGGTTGACTACAACATTTGTGTATAATTGTAGAGTGTCTGGGGTTGACTGTAACGTTTCTGTATAATTGCAGAGTGTCTGCGTTTCTTGTCTTTTTGTATATGACGCATACATATTTAAATGTATGTACTTGTGAGTGCACTTCTCTGCATACATTTGAGTGTGTGTATGCCTGTGTGTGTGTTTTCTGTTTTCTCTGTGGCTGCTGACCTCCGGCCAGCCCTGTAACGGTCTGACCATTGCCTGTTTTGGTCCCTGTTTAGTCTAGACAGACATCCTGAACTGATCTGCATGACACCCAGACAACAGAGAGAAGATAGTGGCATTTCTCATGTCTGCAGGCAACTTGGACATTTTTTTTGTCTGTCCTTTTTTTCTTTTTTTCCCCGCCTGATCTTTCTCTTTCTTTTTCCCTCACTCTCAAATTCCGCAGACTTTAAGAAGTTCAGACAAAGAGTTTCCAGACTTTGGCAGAAGTTCATGTCCATGCTAAGACTGAGTGGAATAGTGCAGGCTTTGTACTGAAATTTGTCAAATGTTTGACCTCTGCATTTGAACTGAAGCCTGCTCTATACCGATGCTCAGTGAGATTTTTACAGCCTGTGGCTGTTCCACAGACCAGACCATCTGTTCCAGGGCACAGCCAAGCTGTGGTCTACAGACAGAAGAATGAGAGACGGATAATGAGGGACAGAGGAATTGACTCTGAGTGATGTAAATGATACAGAGCAAAGGGACTTGTCCAAGGAGGGAAGAATGCATCCCAACACATGCTAGTTTACATGCATCTCGCTGACACTGATTAATCTTCCCCTTTCTTTTCTTTCCTCCTCTTTCTTTCATCTTCATTCTCATTTCCTGTTTGTCTCGTGGTGTTCACTTGCTCGCTTCTCTTCTGTCTGTCCTCTCTCCACAGACCAGAGACTAGACTTGAACAAGCTGAGTCCCAATGACAGTGACACAGTCAGGGGCCAGATAGTGGGTGAGTACAGATGGACACGGAAACAATGATGCATTTGGTAGCACAAACAGATTTGGGGAAGATGGGTACTTTAATTGGAAAGTAAATGGGGGGAAAAAAACTAATACTTCATAATCTACAGTATCTGCAGCGTAGTCCACTGACTGTATTCTTCACCTGATGTCTAGCATGTTGTCTGTCAGTCACTGTGTTGAATATACAAGGAGGAAAGTAAACAGCATTTTAAATAAAAGGCAAAAAGTTTAAAAGCAAGTAATTTCAGTATTTTCCTTTTTAAATGACCTCATCATGTTTTTATTATTTACTTTGACAGTCCCTGTAGTAATCATGGAGCTCGTTATGGCCTTCCATGTTCTGTTTTGCCTCTGGCATATTGAGTCATCATATATACTGTAGGCCAAAAATAGTCTTGAGGATATTCTTTAATGCCATTATAAACATATACATGTGAAATATGTTCAGCTCTAGTCTGCCTAATGTTGCCCATTCTCTTTCACATTTATCACAGTCTTCATATAAAATGTAGGATTAGATTTCATAACACCAGACCCTTCCTGCAGGAGGGAAAAAAAATTTCTTCAACCAGACCCTCCAGGATACCACTGATAAAATGTAACCCTATTCCTGTTACTCATAAAGATATATAGCGGCATTTTGTGCTACGATAAAATATATTTGCCTGCACTGTAATCTGCTGTCTAGTAATCCTAGTGTGTGCATCTGTTTGCCATGTGTTGCTGCAGTGAGCCTGCAGTCTAGGGACCGGATAGGCACAGGAGGCCCTGTGGTGGATTGCAGTCGGCTGTTTGACAATGATCTTCCAGATGGGTGAGTGAGTTTGGGGAAATCTCTTATCATCTCAGAAGGAGCTTTTTGAGACGCCATTGCAAATCCTAAACAATAAATGCTGCCTTGGAGTACAGGAGTAAGACAATATGTATATGATAATTGCATGTGGTGAAACTGAGCAGCGAGACACAACACTGCTAGATGGTTCTGTGGCTGCTCAACCATGTCCGCTGAACACTGTGTATGTTTCTGCTGCCAGCTGGGAGGAGAGGAGGACGGCGTCTGGACGAATCCAGTACTTGAACCACATCACACGCACCACACAGTGGGAGAGGCCTACCAGGTGAGTACACTGCAGCCCGCAGAAACTCAAACCCAGACCTCTTAAATCAAACAGCAGCAGGCCGATGGAAGACCTCGTCTCTGACCTCAGTGCTCCCATACTGGGGAAGTTGGGCTCCTTTTTAAAAAAAAAGAAAAAAAAAAAAAAAAAAAGAGGTGTCTCCTCCAGACAGTGGTGTTTAATGATGTGGAAGAGCCAGGGAAGTCACGGAGCCGACATGAGCGGGAACAGAGGCATCTCTTTCCAGCTTCATCTCTGTCTGTTGTGCTTGTGAGCTGCCTTGAATAGATTTCCTAGTAAGCATCTGAAGACTTCCTAAACACTGCCTATTGATCTGTTTGTGTGTGTAGAAATGACTTCCTCCCTATATGGTCTCTTTGTTTCTTAAATGGATTCACCATTACCTTTTTCCATTACCTTTTCTTCTGTGTGGTTCCTCTCAGGCCTGCATCAGAGTACTCCAGCCCTGGCCGGCCTCTCAGCTGTATCGTGGATGAGAACACGCCCATCAGCACAAACGGGGCCACGCCCACCACAGCATTGCCGCCTAGTGGCAGTGACCAGCGGGCCCAGGAGAGAAGGGTCCGCTCCCAGAGGCACCGCAACTATATGAGTAGAACCCACCTGCACACGCCCCCGGACCTCCCTGAGGGTTATGGTTAGTGGGAAGCCAGCGCCACAGAGTGGACTTGTATATAGTATCCTCTGTATGTATGAGTGAATATTTATCGTCTAGCCTTATTGCTCAGCCTTCATTGAAATAATTACAATTGTACAAGGATCTGGTAATGGGTTGGGAGGGAACTTTACATTTAGGTTACCCCCAGTACCCTCACATCCTCTACCAGTAATTGATACAGTGGTGATTTATGATTGATGGTGTCATTGGGGTACTTGAGTTCATCTCACAGAAATGTTGGAAACCACTTCACTATACCATCAATACAATTTCACCAGCTTTTCTATGTAACGGTAAATATTAATATTCTTGTTACACTAGAGTTTTAAATCCTCTGTGAAAGCCTTCTCTACGTCCACTGTGAACTGTGTTGTCGTTGTAATGCTGTTGTGTTAGTTGCTTCGCCTCTGCCCTCCTCCTTGCTCAACACTGGGCTCAGTTACCCGGCTAATCTGTGGCCTCATTCAGTCCAGCGCCGCTCTGGTGCCGCTGCAGCTCCACACAAGGAGCCTGAAGTACTGGCTCCATTTTAGACAATCTAATTGAATTGATCTAGCTGTTAAAGGCTGGCGGCAGCCATTGACTCCCCTTCTATGTTCTCCTTTCAAAGTCAAATAATCAGACACATTCATGTAAAAGCAAACACACGCAGCACACACACACACACACAAGCTGTGATCCCCCACATAGCCCAAGGGAGTTTTGTCTATCCTAAGAGTAAAATATTCTGGAAGATAAGGGAACCAGAGCTCTAAGCATATCACAGCTTTGCTCTCAGTCCTTCAGATTAAGAGGCTCCTAGCTACGCTTGTCTCTCTATCCCTTGCACTCCCAACATCTTTGTCCCTACTTTCTTAGCTCTTGGGCAGTCCCTATAAAATCTGTCTGCACCTCTGATTCTCCTCATGTGTTTCTACAATCACACTAGCCAAGAGATGTCACCCTATGTGTTGAACATATATCGTGCAGTCATCAGATGGGCGTGTGTTCGGAAGGTCGTGTGTACATGCATGTAAAAGCAGGGGATAAGTCCAAAGGGATGCCAGAGAAGAGCTCTCTGGCAAGCCGCTCCATGGAAATATCTGTCAGGCTATGATGAATGAGTACACCAACTCAAAAGTCAGACAACACCATCTCTCCTCTCCCTTCCTCTCCAATCTTCTTCACCCTGTCTCTCACCTCCCCTCCTCCCTCTTCTGCCTCTTCCTGGCTGCCTCTGGGATCTACACTGAATCAGGCAGTCCTTTTATCTCCCATCTGTGTGATATCTCTCTTACACAGACAGATTATAAGCACAATCTGTCTGCATGTGGCACATGAATTAAACTCTATTTCATTTTGCATGTGTTTTGAACATTTGACATACACTTGATGCCAAGGTTGAGGGATAATCTTCTAGTTCCTCCTCTTTTGTAATGTGATTCACGTCATTGTGTAACTGAGGATCTCCAAATCTTGCATCGACTAATCCTGTTTTTATGTCTTCCTACAGAGCAGAGGACCACGCAGCAAGGCCAAGTGTACTTTCTCCACACGCAGACAGGTGTCAGCACGTGGCATGACCCCAGAGTACCAAGGTAGGTTGGCCACAGGATCTGTGACTTCAGGGAGACAACACAACAAAATAATGTTCTGTTTTATCACTGTATTGTTTTGCTTTTTCTACTATCCACCTCTCATACTGTAAAATATATGAAACACAAGAATAATCAAACACATAAATGAGAAATTACCGTCCGCAGATGTCTGCAGTCCTTTCTGAATTTACCAAACGTCACTGACATTACCCATATCCTGTTTCATGGCAGTCTCTTAGTCCTTGTCTCCTTGTAGTTTGCCGTAAACCTGCAGCAGATTATGAGTCTGACATGCTGTGAGAATATCCATGTCACGGAGCTCTGAGAGCGATTTGGTCCTCTGGCACAAGAGTTGAAAGGCCTCACTCTGGGACACATGGCCGTCAGCACACAGGTCTCAATCAGCCATACCAGGGGCTCTTGGGCAATGTTCAGTTAGGCATGTGTGACCTACTGATTATCATATTCCAAAAGAAGTGCACACGCACACAGATCTGCATGTGCAAAGACAGGCTTCAGTGTGCTCCAGACACTATCAATAAAACATGAATGATGTTATAATACCTGGCCACTGCTCACATGCATTCTATCAGTGTATGAGTGATAGATGATATTTTTATTGCTCTTGATAGGAGGCTATCGGTCACGCCACACCTCACTGGGTGCTCCTCAGACAGTTCCAACATTAGCAGATGGCTTAGCTGCCAAGTTCTCATCGCTCTTGAGGCTCTGGTCCCTTTTTGGCTTAAATCCTGCAAAAGTCCGCGCCAGCATCGAGAGCCTGCTGTAATTTTTGAACCTTTTTGTCTCCATGGAGTCCAGCTGAAAGGGGTTGCAGGGCAGCAGTAAATAATTTAGATGGGAGTAAGAAGAAAAATAGAATAAAAGTGATTTCTCAGACATCTCGGAATCTTGCTGTCCGCATGAGTCCAGTTAGTCAGTGCTTTGGTATGTTTTATACCTAAAATGTTGATGTGTGTGCTTTGCCTCTCTTTTCCCCTGTCTCCCACCCTGTGTTGCCTCTATTTTTCTTAAATTCTCAAATGCTTCATTGGGCTCTACTGTTGCATTTCAGAGATCTGAGTAATGTGAACTGTGAGGAACTAGGTCCTCTACCGCCTGGATGGGAGATACGGAACACTGCCACTGGGAGGGTTTACTTTGTCGACCACAATAACCGAACCACGCAGTTTACTGACCCACGCCTCTCCGCCAACCTGCATCTAGTCCTAAAGTAAGTACTACAGTACCCTTGAGCCAGAAAAATCTAGTAGTGAAATAAATCAGGCGGTACATAAAAAAAAACAGCATATAAAAGCAGAGGATTTATTTTCTGTCTTTGTTTTCCTTCTGTAGTCCAAGCCCCAACGGTTCTCGAGGAGGCATCGAAAGTCAGAATGTCAGGTAAGGTTTGGGAATCGCGCCAGCAGTCCTCACTGCACACAGACGGGAACACACACAAGCACACACTCCCCCCAGACATTCACAGACTTACTCACTTTGCCTCCCCTTCACTCAGTGTTTTACAGTGGGATCCTGTGCCAAGGTGTGTTCACCACCTGTAGAGGTTCAGCGCTCAGAGTGGCCCTTCTGCTGAGCAGACGTTTGTGCGCACACATGCAGAAATACAGGCCCATTGCTCTCCCCCACAGCCTGTCGTTCTACACAAAAAATTTGAATTCCTCGGGCCCGCAGAGGTTTTGATCATAAAGGCGTTTTAGCACACAATCTGTCACAAAGCTGGCTTTGGCCAGACATCAGATAGCTGAGTGGAAACCAAGGCGGCTGTGTCTGTGGCTGAGGAGCGTCTTACGTCCAGGAAACGGAGCATAAATTTGATGCCCAAGTCCATGAATGAGCTGTGTGTGCGTGTGTGTCTGTGTTTGTCCGTCTGCGTAAGTTCATGTGTGTTGATTCATGCCTCTGTGCATGGGTGCACGTGTTCAGGATTTCTTCCCCTGCGCAGCTGTTCAAACACATACTGTGCAATGATAGCCATAGAATTACCAATAGGTCCTTGCTCCACAAAGGTGGAGCAGCGAGTGGGTGCCTTGGTGGGCCTCCTCCGCCTGATCTCATTCCTTCTCCGTGCAGAGAGAGATGGAATGCATCGACGGAGAGATCAGGTTTCTTTTTTTCCTGTTCTGATGGATCAAAGAACGTGTTTGGGATTTTGTATTCGTTTTGTGTTTTTTCATCTATGGCCCTCTGAAAAGTCTTATAAAAGTGTAGCCTGGCACGCCACAATTGTTTTTCATGTAGGAATTTTGTCATGAGCATGACTATGCCCAGATGTGTGAAAGTTTCATGCATGCAATTTCAGACTTATGTGTAGTCTGGTAGGATGATTAGTCATATCAAAGCCAGGAAATTGGCATGTCACAGGAATAATTATTTTATAAACATTTTTTCACACATTGGCATCTCTTTGTAGCTAATAGAGTTATTAGTGATGTGCAGTACTTTTGCACATTTTTGATAGTGTGAAGTGAAAAGTCAAGTGATATAAAGTGTACAACTGGTTATTCAAGGGTACACGGACATTGGCCTAATTTTCGTAAAGTGACTTCTTGATTAAGTTTGCATGACTAAGGATTAACCTTCAAATTACATTAACCCTGCAATAGGTGATCTATTGCCTTTTTGGTTCTGTTTCTGTCCTAACTGAAACTGCTCTATCCCTGCAAATAGGGTGGACTTTGGAGTGACATTTTTTCGTTTGTTACAAAACTCTGGTAAAGTTATCAGTCGTCATGGGTTTCCATCAAGACATCTGCTTTTTTATCAAGTCAGGGATTTTAGAAATGTTCAACCCTCAAGTGGCGTCATCCCACAAAAATATATTAAAAAAAATATATATATATATATATATATATATATCAAAGTTATAGTTTATAACTTTCTATGTGCTAAAGACACTGCCTAAGCAACCCAGACCACAGTTTTGGTTATATTTTCCTTATGATGTTGCAATCTTCTGCCGAATTCCAGCCCCCTGACTGGTCGAGGTCACTGTTCAATAGGTAACTGATTCCATGTCTGGTTTTTTAGACCTGGCTGCAAGACTGCCCTCTGTATAGTTGCATGAGAAATAACTATGTAATTTCCCAGATGTTTGTGATTTGTCATGTAGCCAAATCATTACTTTTATTAGGGCGACCTGTCTCTGCAGTGAGCATCTTCAGGTAACATGCACAAGAGTCAAGCTCGTCAGTAAGGAGTGGGAAAGAGAAGAGAGAACTCTAGGGCATGTTTGCCTGCAAACATGACAGGAAGAGCAACAGAGCCAGAGTAGGAATGTTTGATTTATGGGTCAAAGAGCAGGAAAAGATGCTCCATGCCTCTCCCACCCTCTGAGTTGTCTACAGTGTTTGGGTTCTGTCGGGAGAGTGCCCTTCCTGCCCTGCCCCTTCTTCCCTCTGAGTCTAGTCTGCAGGAAATAAAGGGATTCAAGAGGAGGTCTCGAGTGTCCTATGGGGCCCTGTGGCTTTCTGGGATAGCAGGAAGTGATTGAAAAGCCAAACTGGATTCTACTGGGCAGACACCAGAAACCAAACGCAGTTACTCAGTGAGGAGAAGTTGTTGAAAGCCATAGGGTGGATACTTGAGAGTAGCAGTTTTGAGCAAAATTAACAAAATGTTAAGGCATTTGAGGGAAAGAAATGGTACAACACACAACACACATATAGTATGAGATGTACCCTCCCTGACTAAAGACAACTCTATTCACATCCTGCACAAACACATCCATCTCCACAGTCATCCCTCCGTTCGATAGCCGCTCTTCGCCGAGCCCAGCCAGACCCAGGATTTTTACCTCTGGACCTAGTTATAACATTTGAAATGCCACAAAGCATGTAGGCAAAACGCTCAAAACAGCGTGCCATTAAGCTAACTTTAAGCTAACGGGTGTGATGTGCCATGTGTTGTACAGAGTGAATTGACTGATAGGCATTGAATCAAATTAATATGATCAAATTACCTGATCAAAGCCTGTGTGAGACTGTTTATTTTAACCTTGGCATCCCTTTGAGTGTTACAGCCTAAATATCCATACTCCATGCACACAGACTGACATGTGTATGCTTCCACCACCCTCTGTGCTCGGCTCTAGAGTCTGGTGTTTATGACCCTGCTCAGAGCTGAGCATGCCTACCACCCCCCACTTGAGTGCAAAAGGCCATTGTGCAAATAATCCTTTAGTACCGACACCATAAAGACTCTTTTGATTCTGTGTGTGTGTGTATGGTGTGTTCCTTTATAGAGTGCCACCCTCTGAGGCCGTTTTCCCAAACACGGCGCCTAGTTCAGTAGTTGTATTCTCGAGACCTCTGTCATCATTAACCGCAGTTGATGTTCACAGCTGCGCCATTGAAACTGTGATTAAGCACTTTTTTGTCAATGTTTGAATTGTTTCATCAAATGCCGCTTTCAAGAAAATCTTTTGCTTTTAGCACATTCTGGCTTCAGTTTTGGAGTATCAAATAGAGTGAGGAGGTTTAAATTAATACTGGTACATTCAAACTAGACTGCTCTACAAAGGCAGTGAGCCTACAGAGGATGTCTGAAGATTTTCATTCATCCAGGTCATAGTTTTCCAAGGTGGGTTTAAAATCAAGGGCAACTGGACTGATTGATACTCAAAGATATTTTGCCTCTCATCCACGAGGCTTCTTCAGTTCTGGAACTGAAATATTAGAAACGTTTATATGTATCTTTAACCAGGTCCTTGATTTTAACCCACCTTGGAAAAAAATGGTTTAGTTTTAAAAGGCCAGCTGTACTACATTCTACTAAAAAATGCAGATACTGCACTCAGCCTTCGGCAAACAAAATTTATTTCTTCACCTTACTTGTCCGTTTGCACTAGTAAATACACTACTTTGATCATTTACAGTCCATAGTCTATAGGGATTAAATGTAGCCCTATTTTGCTACTGACTCTGTTACTACAGTACATTGAAATCAACATTAAATTAATCTACAATTTGACAATACAGTAAACAGTATACTAGATGAGAAAAGGGTTGCTTGTAGTGATGAACCTACAGAGGATTATCACTTGAATCTGTAGCTTTTCTCTGCTTTACTGAGCTTTATAGTGAGTTTTAGCTCATTGTTCAGCAGTCCAGTCCTACATCTTCACTGTTTTGGTTCAGTCTTACCCCTGTCATAACATCATTTTCAGCAGCAGTAGGAAGCTGTTATCTCTCTCTCTACCTGCTCAGCACCAAACATATAGGTATATTTTTTTTCTCCATTATGATAGCATTGAGCTAATGCATCATTAGATATGTGGAATAAAAATCAAAAGTAATTGGATGTTAATTCATCAAAATGGTTAATTTTTAGTTATCACAGCTAGTGAAAAAAATTGTTAGTAGATTTAGTTTCAGCTTTCTGTCTCTCTGCCTCTCTGTGGCAATTGTACATGCTTTTATTTTACATAAATGATTCATTCATTTCTATAACATAATTTGTATATGGTAAGACAGATTCCTGTTCTGACTGAAGTTTGGCAAGTATATACTTAGTGCGTTTTTGGTTTTGCATGCCAGAACATGTTTCTATCATAGTGCCTGCACTATTCTCTCTGAATGTCTTTTAAAACAAACCTTTGGACCTGTAAAATGTAGCAGGACTGGATGACCCTACATTGCCTCAAGTGTACATGATGGTATAAAAGCAACCGAGGAACTGTTTGCAGAACTTTCTTTTCCGCAGTCATATTCTTCTGCTCCCCCGCAGAAAGCCTTATTTTAGTTTAGCCATTGCTCTGTGTGAGACCACCTGGCCTCTGCCAGGTGGAGAGCTGGTGAGAGAGGTGTGTGTGTGTGTGTGTGTGAGAGAGAGAGACAGTGAGTGATTGGCCGTGAGGGAGATATCTTACCTCCAGTAATCCCACCGCCACCTATGGATGTCTGTCTGTCTGTCTGTGAGGGGCTGAGGCAGCTGTTTGACTTGATGTGCTTTCCAGATGACCTCAGTGTGTTTACTCCTTGTACTCTGCAGTCAGCAAAGGACGAAGAACTCACTCTCAGAAAGCTGTATTTGAGTTTCTTGGCATTCCTCCTCTTTACTTGCTTTCTTTTTTTCTCACCAGTTGTTTGTGTTTGGTATCGGTACATCTAAGACTTACAATGTTTGTCTTATATCTTGTCCCTCTGTGTCTCTCTTTCTCTTATGTTTCTCCCTCTCCCCCACTCTTTTCTGCTTGTCTACCTTCTCCCATCGCTGCTCTGTCCTTCTCTGTGCCGTCTGCCCTCCAGTCGTCAGAACCAGTTGAAGGATCAGGTCCAGCAGGCTCTGGTGTCCCCCGGTCAGCTCCCAGAGGAGGCCGAGTGCCTCACGGTGCCCAAGTACAAGAGAGACCTTGTTCAGAAGCTCAAGATCCTCCGCCAGGAACTGTCCCAGCAGCAGCCTCAGGCTGGCCACTGCCGCATCGAGGTGTCCCGTGAGGAGATCTTTGAGGTGAGGATGAAAACAAACAAGCCCAGTCATGTCTTCATATCTGAAGCTCACAAGGGGTCCCTGTTATTTTACCATACTCAGAAATGGGTACATAATTTAACCCAGAGGGAAATTCAGTTGTCACAGGCAGAGCATGCATGAAACAAATTAAAATGCATAACAAAATGTTAGAAAAGTGTGGAAATAATTTAAAGAGGTGGTATTATGCTCATTATCAGGTTCAAAATCTTAATTAGGGGTTGTACCAGAACAGGTTTGCATGGTTTAACTTTCAAAAAACACCATATTTTTCTCATACTGCACATTGCTGCAGCTCCTCTTTTCACCCTATGTGTTTGTACGCTCCGCTCTTGAGCTACACACACACCAGCGATCCACACAGCTCTTAAAATATACACAGTCTACAGTTAAAACGTTTCAATATTCCCCAGAATATAAAGACAGATAATCGGTATGAAAACCTTCCAGCTGTGTTTTCCTCTGCCGTTGTTGCTGCAGCGGTCTGTGTGATGGCAGGAGCAGAGGGTTCTGTGAGCGGGTGGCTGGCCTCACACACTCCTCCCGCAGGCTTCCCCTGCCGCCAGTTGCGGAGCTCCTCCAAAAATATTCAAGCACATTTTTTGTTCTGCCATCACATCTCATAAAACTGTCAATATTCAAAATCTACACAGCTGATTTCTCACCTCTAAACTTCTCAGAAGTGGATTTAGAGATGAAATTCCATACAAAAACTGTAAAATAAACTTTCTGTTGCTGACCTCTGTCTGGTGCAATCATGATGCAGTGAATAGTGAAAATTCTCTGACTAATCAGCAGACTGTCGTGTTTTCACGTTACATTTTAGTGTCCCTCACCTCGCTTGGAACCTCGACGGAGGTGAGGTGATACGAAAAAAAGTACCTGGAAGCAGGTACAGGTCCAACATTTCTACAATGGAAACCCAAACAAAGGCGAGTCGAGCCAAAGGGTCTCCGCTCAGACTAGGTCGGTTTAGGGGGCGTGCCTGACCCCGCCAGCCGCTTGGCAAGCTTTATGACACGTTTTCATTGTGACGTCACAAGTAAAGGAAGTGAAGGGCTGGACTACAAATGGGCTGTTTTTCAGGTGGTCCTTTGGGCTGGACTTTGGGCTTTTTCACTTCGCAACCTGTTACATGCACAAAAAAGATATATAACTCAATAAAGGACAGGGAAAAAGCCAAAAAGCATAATACCACCTCTTTAATATTTGCTCAATTACACAGCCATCTGAACCCTTTTACGCAAAACTCCAGCCAACAACTCTACATTTAGCACCATAAGCAATAAACAATAGCAATTTTGTGTTGTCCCGCAGTTTACAAGTAATGCCCGTACACTTCTGGCCCTCTGAGAAGCAAACAGCACATTATCTCATTCTTTTGTTCCTGCTGAGCTGCTTGTAAAATTTACTTATTTATAGATGTACCCAAGTTATTGTTAAACATTCTCTCAAGGCTTGTTCCCCCCTTCTTTTTGTCTACTACCATAAAGGTCATTGCCCATAGCAGTTTGGTTGTGAGAGTGATATCCCGCTCTCTCTCTCTCGCACACACAGTTATCTATGATGTGTGAAGGCAGTCTGTTTAAAATCTAAAGCAGGCCTCTTGTTTGAGATGAGGATTTTCTCAGCTAGGGAGTTTTTTGTTGTTTTTTTTCATTTCTGCATCTAGGAGGTGCAGGGCCTTCATCAGAGCAACAACACCTGCAACAGACTGCATGACCCTCATAAAATATGCACTGGAATGTGCTGGAACAGCCACGTCTGTTAATCTGAACGAAGACATTTTTGTTGGCTGATCTCAATGTGAGAAAGAGAGACAGGGAGGGGAAAAGAGAGGAGGGTTAGGGCGGTGGGTTGAGGTCGAGCGAGACATAACTGCATAGTGTCTCCAGACCAGCTGAGGCATTACATTATGACTGAACAGCCAAGTGTTAGCTGGTAGGCTGTCAGAACTGTCTTTATGTATACTTTTCGGCGTAGATAAGACACTTCCATTTGTCCTGCAACGCCTCTATGTTGTATGCTATGTCTGGAGGGCACAGTGGAACCTGGATGTGTTATTATAGTCTTATAGCTGTGTTTATTATAACTGCCACTAATCCACCACGCTGTGAGCCGTCTGCACATGGGATGAACACTGATCGAGGCAGAGAGATCTCACAACATAGAACCAATTCGAAATGACAACACACAGCTTAACTTTCATTTTGTCCAGTACTCCTACCGTAGAGCAAATTTTACTTTAAAGCACTCCCCAGTACTTCTAGATCCTAACTTCAGACCTTTTAGTCTCAACCTTTGGTCTAGCCCGTATTTAGCAAGCCCCTGGTACAGATATTGCAAACTGATAAATGGCTTCTCTTTAACTCTTTCTCCGCTGAGGTGCTTATAGAAACAAATACCTCTGCATCAGCAGCTAGCAGGGCATATACGCTAACCAACTGTCTGATGCTGTCAATGTCTTGACGGCGTGCGCGTGTGTTTGTTTGTTTGCATCCGTGTTGCAGGAATCGTATCGACAGGTGATGAAAATGAGGCCAAAGGATCTGTGGAAAAGGCTAATGGTGAAGTTCAGAGGCGAGGAAGGGCTTGATTATGGAGGAGTAGCCAGGTAAGAAGCAATAGGAAAAGAGGAGTATGGTGCATGGAACACACAGACCTTTTACACAGTGCTCTGCTTCCTAGTGGAGGAGCCAAAGCACACAAGTTCCTCACCATTATGTTGTCTGGTTTGGTGTAGTCATTTCTTCACCACTTTAATTTAGCATGTTTAGCAACTCTGATGTGACCAGTATCTCTGTCATTTTTTTTCTCCCCCTCCGTCTCCTGCTTGACCTGTGTGCATCTGCGCGGCGTACGCTGTCCAGGGAGTGGCTTTATCTGCTGTCGCATGAGATGCTGAACCCGTACTACGGCCTGTTCCAGTACTCCCGTGATGACATTTACACACTGCAGATAAACCCCGACTCTGCTGTCAACCCTGTGAGTCACAGCTGTTGCTGACAACACACAAAAACTCAATGTTTCAAGATACAATGAGCGGGTACAGTCAGCGCCTCTGTCAGACCAACCGGTACAATCAAAATTGACGCGACACACCTATGAAGCCTCATAATAACTTAATCCACTGATCAATGATATTCCAACAAAATGGTCTTGTTACTTTGTCAAAGGTCCAGATGATCCAATCCAGTAAAAATGTTTAGACTAAACACATTACTTTATCAATAAATCCCCATGGACTGCTGCTGTATCATTTCATATTTGCCGGCAGACGTGGCTAGTTTGTGTTTATAACTGTAAAAACCTAGATTTGTATGTAAACAACTAAGATATTTTATTCAAATTAGCTGCAGAACTCTGACCTTTTGAGTGACACCTAATTCGACTCAATAGTCGCTCACATGTCCCTTTCACAGCCTAACGAGCCAACGAGAGCCCGCGCTGTCAGGAAGGACCAGCCGCTATTATTTCACGGGTAGACTGAGCAAATTGCAACCAATAGTGCAGATGACTGGCACTTGTACTTTATTGTAGCCAATAAAATTCTGTAAATAATGATATCCCGCTTTAACTAGGAAGTTCATGATCTACCAGCAAAAAAAACACATCTGCGTCAAGCTACTGGCTAATATGGTGTGATGCAGCAGCAGCCGCTGCCGAAGGGCGGAGCTGTTTTTTATAAAAAATTTGCTTAAAAAACCTGTGTAAAATATAAATTTTTCATGGTATTGGTATAAAATTTAAAATTGGCCGAGGCTTTAGGCTGTGGCCGCACAGTGTTTTCCAGCTAATAAGTCCCAACTATAGTTGTGTACATGCATGTGTTAGCAAACTTTTTCAAGCGGAAACAAAAAATATATTAGTTTTAGTGTGTTTAAACTTACAGTTCCAATTCCAGTATCATTTACAGTGATGCTGACTTTTGGGTTAGACACATCAGTGTTCTCTTTCAAAGATGCCCAAACACTATGCATTTACTTCAAATGGTTCAAGAACTGCATTCAATGTACTTGAATGAACTCGATATGCCTTGAATTGGCATTTTGCATGATTTTTACAGGAAGGGTAAGAGGTTGAGAATCATGGAATCCGGTTCCCTCTTTAACAAAGATCCTGAATGTTATTTCTTGCTTGTAGACAGTAACACAACAGTTTTTGATGGGTTAATGTATCCATCCGTTTTTCTGCCACTTATCTCCAGGTTATCTGAATTAATTAACTACATTTCAATTAATTATTGTTATATACAGTAGGGAAGTACTGACAAATGTGAAATGAATGCAGAGCTGTCACACACACTTTAAACGCCCAGTCCTGCTCTTCATTTGGAAACTAAAGATTTTTGTACCCCCCCCCCAGGAGCACTTGTCATACTTTCACTTTGTGGGCCGTATCATGGGGATGGCAGTGTTCCATGGCCACTACATAGACGGAGGCTTCACTCTGCCCTTCTATAAACAGCTGCTGGGTAAACCCATCACCCTGGACGACATGGAGTCTGTTGACCCTGACCTGCACAACAGCCTCGTGTGGATCCTGTACGTACAAGACACGTTTTTCAAGTACAACAGCAATACTGACTTTTCTGTAAATGTAAATGAAAAATGAAAGAGTTTTTTGGATTGCACAAAACGGTATGCATTCTACAGTCTATGTGTGCTATGAATATAAACAGAATTGTTATCTGTACCTAAAAATAAATTTAATGTTAATTTCACAAATTATAATCTACCGAGTTGTGTTACCCACATGAAAACCTCTCTCCCGTACTTGGATGACGGCGCCCCCCAGGGTTTTGAATATTTCCTACATCAGTGATCCCTAAGCATGTGACCAGCTTATTAACATCACATCTGCTGGTTTCCCCAGTCTGCATGCATTCAACAAACAGGATCTCACTACTGTTTTCACTGGAATGAAAATGTTTAAAACATTTTTCTATCAAAATGTGTATCTCTGTTCAGGGACAATGACATCACAGGTGTGCTGGACCACACCTTTTGCGTAGAACACAATGCCTACGGAGAGATCATCCAGCATGAACTCAAGCCCAACGGCAAGAGCATCCCCGTCACCCAGGACACCAAGAAAGAGTACGTCCGGCTCTACGTCAACTGGCGTTTTCTCCGAGGCATAGAGGCCCAGTTCCTGGCCCTGCAGAAGGGCTTCAACGAGGTCATCCCCCAGCACCTGCTAAAGTCTTTCGATGAGAAGGAGCTTGAGGTACTTTAGTCGATTTCCCATTTCACACGTCTATTTGTTGCTTGACTTCCCTCCAAGTACATTTAGTTAAACATACTGAAATTATTTCATGACACTCCTAAACAAAAAGAATCTACTTCTTTCACCGACCTGTAGCTGATTGTATGTGGCCTGGGTAAAATCGACATCAACGACTGGAAGTCCAACACACGGCTCAAACACTGCACTCCAGACAGCAACATTGTTAAATGGTTCTGGAAAGCTGTGGAGTCCTTTGACGAGGAGCGCAGAGCCCGGCTGCTGCAGTTTGTCACCGGCTCCTCCAGAGTTCCCCTGCAAGGCTTCAAGGCCCTCCAAGGTAATAACACTGAGGAGGAAAACTGTGCAGATGTAATGTTTTATTATGTAAATGATCTTTTACATTGGAGATGTTATGCAATAAATGCAAGACCGTCCTGAGCTTGAAACCGCCACTGAAATAGCTAGGTGTGAATTGCCTTCTTTGTGGACTCGGACAAAAGTAAGAACACACTGAAATATCAGCCAGCAGTTTAAAGGGGTACAAAGTGCTGCATGCTAATGTGATGTCAGATCTGTAATGTAGTCTTTACTGTTTGTTTGTTGCGCACACAGCTGCTCTATATTCACAGGCTCGGTCAACACAATCTAGGCTGTGTGTTTGGGATTTTTGGCTTCTGTGTGTGTGTGTGTGTGTGTGTGTGTGTGGTGTGTGTGTGTCTCTGGGTTTCTCCCACCTGAGATGAGCCCTGAGTCTGCGCTGAGCGCAGTGGTTCAGTGGGTCCATCCTGGCAGACAGCGCTGCCCAGAGACAGAGCGCTCATACACACTTTGTAGTATAATGTGGCCATCCTTCCATGGTCAAAACATCCCCCTAAGCCAGAACACCCAAAAACAACACACACACTTACAGGGCATCACTTTAAAAGCTAGACACAGATACAGTCCAGGCACAAAGTCAACTTAGTTAGGACTGTTGGTATCTAAATACTCTACAGGACTATGTATTGTTGGACCTTCTGAATATTTAATGAATGTCTCCAATAACAGGAAACATCACACAGGTGAATGACTGAGGGTGAATTTAAATACTGCAACAAAGGATGTTCATGACTAATTTATATTAATGTTTCTTTATTGTTTGGTTGTAGTTGGAAAGCAAATATCAACACATTATTTGCAGTGCTATCAAGTAACAGCTTATATCATTGCTTCTTATCGTATGAAAGCAGAGAAAGCCGACAATTATCAACTACTGAATACTTATTCAGTATTCAGTAGAATATTTAGAAACCAAAGTTACAATATTTTACTTTGAAAACTGTCTGAATTTATGTTGTTTAAATTCCCGTTTGAGTTCATTTTAAAAGTTGGGGGGTAAACAGGGCCCTTGTGTGAGGAGATACCACAAAGACACCAGAACAAATAGCTGTGGATGTGGGGAGGGGAGGGGCCCATAGAGAAAGCTTATGTACATGGTCCAGAATTTTGTGCGACACCCCTGTTTTACAATCTCTAACCTGAAATTTTCTTTCTTGGGGATCCTGACAGGATAGGACAGAAGTCTGATTGATTCTTTTAGGCTTGATTGATTATCCTTGCCAACCTGTATGTTCAAGTTTGAATTAATATCTTGAATTTTCACCGTGGCGTTTTAGATCCCAAAAAGACCAACTTAACCTGAGCATTTTTTATATATTAGACACCAAAGTCTGAATGTGTGAACCTTGGGGACAAAATCTAAACTTTCAGGGACTTCTGGAAATTTAAAGAGAAATTCCAGAGAATTCTGCACAGTGAACTAAACTAATTGTGTTTAAACAGGTGCTGCTGGCCCTCGGCTCTTTACCATCCACCAGATTGATGCCAGCACCAACAACCTGCCCAAAGCCCACACCTGGTGAGGTTCTGCAGCGGTGTAGTCATCCAAATGGTCTTGGTGTTTTCAGAATATGATTTTAAAATCTGTTCCTTTCTGTTTTCCCAGTTTCAATCGGATTGACATTCCTCCCTACGAGCACTATGACAAATTGTACGACAAGTTGCTCACTGCCATCGAGGAGACGTGCGGCTTCGCTGTTGAGTGAGTCACAGATGCAGGCAGAGCTCAGAAACAACCAGAAGCAACGTGGTTTGGCCATCAAGAGCCTCCCCTTACAATTCAGTCCACTCAGACAGGGGTCATCCACGGTTGCTTCACCCGGGGGAAGCCATACTTCCCGGGGACACGTGGCCAAGCTAAGGGAGGTTGGGCAGAGAAGACCAGAAAATGTTGTTTTGTTGTTTTTTAGACTCTCCAGCCCTCCTTTGTCTTTTTTATCATTCAAAAGGATCTCTTCAGCTGCTAATAAATAAGACTATTTACTAACTTGTGGAACCTGCAAAATTTGCTGGCTCTTCCCTTTTTTTTTTTTTCTTCCTAAGTTCATTTTAGCATTTAAAAAAATAGACTGTATTCCATGTAGCAATGCTCCATCAAGCAGAACACAAGGTCAGTCCACTCTGAAACACATTAACAAGACTGGTTTGCTTGCTAAAATACAGGGTTATTGATGGTTACCACAGCCACTTGGAAACACTAAATTTGGATGCAGAGCGTGCATGACTCGGGCTGTTTGGTGCCTCAGGGTGATCACACTGAGGCTATCTGTAATGCCAGGGCTGGAAAACGGTGATGTGAGCGGATGAGAATGCAAGACTGGAGACTGAATTAGGCAGAGCCCGACTGTTTACAACCCTCTCCAAAGACAGCAGCAGGGACCTCAGCTCCTGAGTCGCTGCCTGAACAACTAGCGCTGCATTCCCAAAACACCAGTATCACACGTCTGACAACTAGTTTTGTTGAATGAATGACAGAGTGAATGAATTGCTTGAAGTGTGTTATTTTTATAACAGGGAAAATTGAAAAAGAAATCATAAAATTCTATATAATATATATAATTTATTGCTGTTATATTTCAGATACCCCTTTACATTGTTCCAGAAAAAAATACAAATCTTTTAAATGTTAAGTGTGAACTGTTTAAATTATGGAAGACAATTTGTGACAACAGAATTAAGCTTGACTGAATTTCACTTAAGAAGGCTGTGTTTTATTTCTCGACGTAACCTCTCTCATACTGTACAAGGAGAGGCATGTCTTCAAGGGCAAAAAATCTTAAACACACAGTGTTGTGTGAGTGCCATAATTATTTTGAATGAATGAATCTTTGCAAATATTGAAAGGACCCTTTAAATTCTACTGATTTTCATCCTGTAGCAACACATGGTGGTGGGATGTTTCTCTTCTATTACCCTTTGTTAACAGTTTGTCATTTGTAGCTGGGCTATATTAATGTCACTAGCATGAAACCTACCATTAATTTCTGATGGTACTCTGTTCAGAAGTGTCATCATAAACTATTTTATGTTGCCTCCGTGTTGAAAAAGTAAAACCTCTACTACCTTGTAGCCATGTGGTGCTAAATAGCATTAACGTTTGTCTTATATTGGCAACCTTATTCATTGACTTACTACTGCTTAAAGTGCACAATATGCTACTCGTGCTCATACCTGCTTGTGGCCACAAAACCCTTCCAAGAAACCAAGAGCTCTACCTAGCCACATACTCAGGAGATGTCATATGTAGTTTGTAATGTCCTTTTGATTTGACAACTGACAAGAAACTAATTCTGACCATTTGTCTTGATTTCCTGAATGTGAAACGGTTAAAGTCTTGTCATTTAAATAATTTTGCCCAGAGTAGACCATTGACATATAGTAATTGTTGCATGTCTCCATGTGATTTTGCTTGTTTGAAAGGGAACTGAATGAGATGAACTTGTGTTTTAGCCTGCTATACAGTCCCATCAGTGATGTTTTCATTTAGAGGAAAGGGGGCTGTTTTATATGATTTAAAAATGAAATTCTTGAATGTTTTCAAAAGATGCTGCCTGTCTAGCAATCTCTATGACCGTGGACTGTTCTTAATATTTGCATATACACAGACACACAAAAAAAATGAAATCTTAATTTTCATTCTTTTATGTGGACTTGTGTGTATGCAAAGTGAAAAGTGTCCTCAGATGGTGCTTTGTACAGTAATAAGATATTGTTCATATGTGTGGATCCAACGACCTGTAATTTATCTTTTAACTTAAGTAGAAGATTTTCTTGAAATGAAAAAAAGGAATTGCACACAAACAGAACGAGGTCGCCGTGTGTATTTAATGGTGACTTCTGCAACGGACATTCATTCGCCTTTTTAAGTCCAGTGCACAAGCTGATCACCCTACTGTCTGTTCCTACACTACATCGCTCAGCATTGCCCCGTAGCTGCCTCTCATTGAAGAACTGAACTTTTTATTAAACAAGTCAAATTTGAGAGATGGCGCTCTTGTTTTATTTGTTTTTTAATAGCATGATCCACTAGCAGGACTATATCTCTCATAGCTGACTGATGCAATTTGATGTATGTTAACACTATCATTTTGTAAGAGTATTTTATTTTTGTGTGTAATTAGTTCTAATTAAACTTGCCTTTGTCTAACAATGTAAGGCCTTGTACAAAGATATGTCTTGTCTTTTTTTTCTGTTTGAACGGTCAAATGTCATAAAGAAAGACTTTTAATCAGAATGATTGTTAGGCTACTTACAATAGAGGTGCGCTTCAACCTTCAACTGGCCCTTTGGTACAGCACTTATTTACATTAGTTATCATGCAAAGATTCGGGGTTTACATGACAATTACACATGTTTTCGGCCACCCACTGTGTACTCTGATACCACTCTGGATTAAAAAAAAATTTCAGATGGGGGCAGGGAAAGGGGGTAAATGACTGGAGCGGTTGGGGGGGGATATGCAAGTGAATCATACTACACAGAGGTCTGTGTCGAAGACTTTAAAGACAATAGAAGTTTCAGGATAATAATTACACATTGTGATGCTTCCCTGTGTAATCAGTATCATTAAATATGTCAAGACTAACAACGTGTAAAAACACGATCTTCAATATAAAGGTGCAGTCCCGTAACTATGAAAGACAAAATACTACTTAAAAAATATTCAGGTAGGGAATAAAACGTATTCTCACTGTGATTTGGTCCACATTTCAGACAGAGGTAGCCAAAGGTCATAAACATAACCTCTGTTTATTTTCCTGTAGAAGAAAACTGCTTTTTGCCAAGCTTACATAAAGGTTTATATCAACAATAATTAAAGATTAGAATAAAGTCATTAACACTTAACATTAACTTGGCCACTTACTCCATCATAAGTTAATGTGAAAAATCATCGCAGAGGTCACGTTGGCTTTAATAGAAAAATATAAAATAGGGGGAAAGTAGTCTCTTTCATGTTTGGGTTGGTCCCGATGACGTCACTTACCGTAATAAAGCGGAAGCACAATCATAGCCCGATAACCAGTTTCTGTCTCGTACATATTCATCCGCCAATGTATCAAAGGGAAACGCCGGAAAACAGAGTTTAGCTATTCACAATGGCAAGTGTAAGAGAAAATAAAAACATATTTCCAGCTGCCACATAAACAATGTTTACCTTTTATGTTATAAAAGCCATACTTACGTTCTGCAATGTGTCTATGATGTCAGTCGGTAGAAGCTGAAGTTGAGAACCGTCTGGCGGATGGATACATCAGACGGGGGGGGACTTCCTTGTGCTATATAAGCCGGGCCTCATTTTCTCTATACCGGCATTTCAGCACCACTGCCGGTCGGGGTTTTTTTTAGACGGCCAAGCCACAGTGTAGAATATTTATATCTTTTTTATTTATACTCATTAACGTAACCTTACTTTACAAAATGCCTGGGTATTCCGACAGAGACCGTGGTAGAGACAGAGATAGAGGGTAAGTACACTTTCTGGTGTGTTTTATGCGAGTTTTTCTTTCGTGTGATTTGTAGAAATGGCCGACAAGACTAAAACGTCAATGATATAACTAAAAAATGAGCCGAATGACTAAATAAAGTAGTTTTATAGAACATCTAACTAATTACGTGTAATTGTAAGTGAGACACTACCAATGTGAATAGCAGGCAGTTTGCCGGCTTTATCTGTGTGCGGGAGGCCTAACGTTTTACCGGGGAAGGAAACCCGTTGTCTTTTGGCTCAAGGCCTAGTTTGGCCTCGTGCCCCGGCACAGCGGCTTTTCGTTAGCTTCAGGGTAACGTTAGCTGACTAACGTTAGACGTTACGTTTCACCGCCACAGGAAGCACCGATCGTGGATATCGCTGGACTGTTTTATAGAATTTTCTCGATGAGGGTTAGATGTAGATGGCCCCTCTGTAGTTAATATGTAGAGTCACTGCTCTAGCGCGGAGGGCTGTTGCTAATGCAGCTGGCTAGTCGGCTTTTCGCCATGTGGCAGCGTGAATGCGGATACAAAATGCCGGCTGTTTGTCCATTGTTCCTCTGCTGGCTGGAAAGTATATAGCAGCTATATAATTTCACAGTGACGCAGTTAAGATGGGTCTGTGTTCGTTTTAAACCGCTGTTGCCGCCGCCGTAAATGAGTCCGGCCGAACTTAAAACACGTCTTAACAGTTAATTTATTTGCAGCTATGGCGGCGGCCCTCCTCGATTCGGTGGCAACCGTGGTGGAGGTGGAGGGAAGTTTGGAAATCCTGGCGAACGGCTGCGGAAGAAACAGTGGAACTTGGACGAGCTCCCGAAGTTTGAGAAAAACTTTTACCAGCAGCATCCCGATGTTGCACGGAGATCTCTGGTAAGTAACGCTAGTCCACATGTTCATTGAGATGTTATGCAACACTGCTGGAAATGTGCTCCTTCACACACGTGTTGCCCTTACGTAAGAGGTTATGAAAACTGAACTTAAGTTGTTTAATTTGTATCTTCCAGCAAGACGTTGAACAATATAGAAGGGCTAAAACAATTACGTTTAAAGGTAGAGATTGCCCAAATCCTATTACAAAGTTCCACGAGGCCAGTTTTCCATGTAAGTATGAAACTACTCCTGAAACAATATCTCAATATGTAGTTTTGGTGCATGTCAATTAATGCCAGGCTCTTTTCTCCAGCTTATGTGATGGATGTGATCATCAAACAAAACTGGAGTGAACCGACTCCCATCCAGGCTCAGGGCTGGCCACTGGCGCTTAGCGGCAAGGATATGGTCGGCATTGCACAGACCGGCTCTGGGAAAACTCTTTCCGTAAGTTACACGTTCTCATGTTATCATTTGTGCCAACAGGCTCAGTGAGGGTATGATTTTTTTATATATATTTCTCTTGTCCCACGCATTGACTGTTTCATGCTTGCTCTACAGTATTTGTTGCCTGCAATTGTGCACATCAACCACCAGCCTTTCTTGGAACGTGGAGATGGTCCTATTGTAAGTAGTCACAATGCAGTGCTGCACTTTTTCATGCTGTCTCAGTAATGGGTTTTTGCCTGCTGACAATTAAGTGAGATATGATCTGAAGCAAGCGATCTTATTTCAGGTCAGTGTGTAGCTGCCTTTGACTGTCTTGTACTGAAAAGCCATAATTTCCCCCTGACAGTGCTTGGTGCTAGCGCCGACCCGTGAGCTGGCACAGCAGGTGCAACAGGTGGCTGCAGAATATGGCAGAGCTTCTCGCCTCAAGTCGACCTGTATCTATGGAGGAGCGTCTAAGGGACCCCAGATCCGTGACCTGGAAAGAGGTATTGTAGCCTTTTTTTTTTTTCTTTTTTCTTTTTTTTTTTCCCCTGATACATTTACTTGAGAGTTTGGATTTCACAATGAATCTTCTATTAAAGGTGTGGAGATCTGCATTGCTACTCCGGGAAGGCTCATCGACTTTCTTGAGGCAGGAAAGACGAACCTTCGTCGCTGCACCTACCTTGTGCTGGATGAGGCCGACAGAATGCTGGATATGGGCTTTGAGCCACAGATCCGGAAAATTGTTGACCAAATCAGAGTAAGTACTTTGACTGTTGTGACGCATCTGTTAAATGTCTGCCTGCTCACTAGTTGTAAATTTAATGCAACTTGTTTCTAATTGTTACACTGTCTTTGCAGCCTGACCGTCAGACTCTGATGTGGAGTGCAACTTGGCCAAAAGAGGTTCGCCAGCTGGCAGAGGATTTCCTGAAGGAATATGTCCAGATCAATGTTGGGGCGTTGCAGCTCAGTGCCAACCACAACATCTTGCAGATAGTGGATGTCTGCAATGATGGCGAGAAGGAGAACAAGTGAGTAATCTTACCATGGCAGTAAGAGCAAAGTGTTTAAGCCAAAATTTATCATAATGGCTTTAGGTAATTGTGATGCACTTTTACATTTCTAGTAACAGAGCGACTTTTTTTTTTAAAGACTCCTGCGACTGCTTGAGGAAATCATGAGTGAGAAGGAGAATAAGACCATCATCTTCGTAGAGACTAAGCGGCGATGTGATGACCTCACCAGGAGGATGAGAAGGGATGGGTAAGTGTTGAAATGAAAATACTGATTCACAGCTTGGTTGCCTCTGTAATGGCCTTCATAGTCATAAAGTACTTGTATGGATAAACATAACCTTGGATCCTTTTTTGCTTTTAGATGGCCGGCTATGGGAATCCATGGAGATAAAAGTCAGCAGGAAAGAGACTGGGTTCTCAATGGTAACCATGCTTCACCAGTAAATTTACATCACTGGTTATCAAAGCTTTTCAACAGGAAATAATCATGTCTGAAATTGTATTTCTCAATTTTTTTTTTTTTTTTTTTAGAGTTCAAATATGGAAAGGCTCCGATTCTCATTGCTACAGATGTTGCTTCCAGGGGTCTAGGTCAGTATCCTATCTGTACTGGGGGTTTTTTACCCTAATGTATTTCAAAAAGAAAGTGTATTTGCTTTCTTTAACTCTTCTGCTTCTTTCTGAGTTTCTCCCCTGGCCCGAAGGAGCAGTCTGTGTGGCAGGGCCTTGGCATGACAAGCCCAGGTCTCCAGAGGGGGAAGGAGGATTCTTGGAGGTGTCCTGACTGGCGAGGCACGGGTCTCCCAGTCGCGCAGATATACAGAGGTGACCAGGCCCAAGTGCAGCATTTCGCGCTGGCCTGCCTAAAAAGGGGGGCGAGTTGAGGGCTGGCCACAGTTCCTCCCCCATGTGCTCGTCTGTTCTCTGGCAATGGTTTGGACTGCTTCTCACACCCAGGCTCTGTAACTGTCCCAGCTCAAAGCCCAGCTACACTGTCTCCTATTGTCTTGCATGTATGTTTGGGCACTGCGATGCAAGCCATTTGAGTCATTTGGGAGGTGCTTTCTGTTGCGTAGACTTGTTGTACAGCATGGGTGGCGTTTATGTTGCAGTTTTCTAAACTCCTGTCGGAAGAGCAGTCTGCCAGATCGATCATACCTCACCTCTGTAATGACATGGCTACTGGCGCTTTTGGTGACAGTGGGACATGCTAGTTGGACACACTTGGACAAAAAATCCAAGTTCACACTCCTCCCTCGCCTGCGTTTCAAAGTCATGTCGAGACCTGCCAACGAGAGACATTAAGATCAAGTGAACATGGGGTCTGGAAAAATCTTGCCATGCCGAGAGTGGGGATGCACTGTTTTGTAGGCATCCAGCAAATTGGTTCAGATCTACAGTTTTTGGCAAGAGACACTGCAGTGTGAGCTTTATAACATGCATCCCGTGAGTGCAAAGGGACCTTGGTTAAGTAATAGTTCAAACACTAGGAGGCAGTAGTGTGCATAGCAGCCCTACTGTAGGGACACCTGTGGGTCACTTGACAATAAGTGGGGCGTGAGCTGCAATGGGAACGGACTAGTGAATGCATACTCCAAAAAGTGGTAAGACTTCTGCTCCATTCTTTCCGAGGGTGGTTAAGCAGTGGTTCGGAGGCTTTTTATTTTATCCCACTGGATTGGAAGCCATTGGAGTGTGCATCGTTTCTCTTTTCCCACCGTAGTCTCCCCGTGGAGTAAATATTTGTCTGTACCTTGTCTAATGCTAGTCTTTTGCAGCCACATTTTGCCCAGCCGTCCCTACCTCATGACCGTTCTAACTTTTTGTTTTTGATGTGGTGGTTGTGGTGGCGCTGGCGCACATCTGTGTGCTGTCCTCCTTTGCCTTTATGCCACACCGCAACACAATCTTACAGATGTTGAAGACGTGAAATTTGTCATCAACTATGACTACCCCAACAACTCTGAGGACTATATCCACCGCATTGGCAGAACGGCTCGTAGCCAAAAGACAGGCACAGCTTATACCTTCTTCACTCCAAACAACATGAGGCAAGCCAGCGACCTCATCTCTGTGCTCCGCGAGGCCAACCAGGCCATCAACCCCAAGCTCCTCCAAATGGCGGAAGACAGAGGAGGTAAATCTAATTGGTGAGATACAGAAACTGTGCTGTGAACTGCAGCCACTTTTTTTCCCCCTGCTCCTTTTGTTTGTTCTGAGGAGTGGGTGGGTTTATCATAAAGAACTTATTGGTATCTCACACCCTTTTTTTTTGGTTAAATCTTTCTTTTTAAAAGCAACAAAACATCATTATAGCCATTCCTCTCTCCTTAAATGATTTTTTTGTTTTGTTTTTTCCTTTCCAGGTCGTTCAAGGGGAGGCCGAGGTGGTGATTATAGAGATGACCGTCGGGATAGGTATTCCTCTGGAAGGCGTGATTTTGGCAGTTTTAGGGACAGGGATAATAGTAGAGGGTTTGACAACGGACCAAATAAAACGTTTGGCACAAATTCACAGAACGGAAGCTATGGGGGCAGTAACAACAACAGCAGCAGCAGCAATGGCTTCAGCGGAGGCAGCTACAATGGTAATGGACAGTCCAACTTTAGTAACAACCAAACAGGCGCCTTCGGAGGTCAGACAAACTTCCAGGCCCAGCAGTTTGTTCCCGGTAAGGGTGGTGCACAGACTGGCGCTAGTCATCCTCCTTTCCCATTCCCCCAGGCACAGGCTCCGCAGCATCCCCCACCTCTGGTGCCCTACCCCATGCCCCCTCAGTTCTCTCAGTAAACACACCATACACTTGAAAGAAGTAATTTATTGCTTTTTGTCTTGTTTTAAGTTTCACACTTGATCCAGGTTTTTTTTTGGTTTTTTTTTACACAGGGTTACAAACAACATTAACCTCTATCAAGCCTTTTAAGATCTGCAGTGCAGCAATAGATGTGTTGCACACTTGTTTCCCTTACTATTTAATTTGTTACATTCCTCAGTAATGTTTAGTTATGTTTTGTACTAGGTAATTACAAATGTATTGGGTTTTCATGTATCATTGAAAGTGATGTTAAGCTCCGACCTCGGAAGTGCACTGCATGATCTTTCAAAATAAAATATTAAAAACATTTCCTGGTTTTGTGGTATGTAAATTTTCAATCATTGTGGAAGTTCCTGTTACTATATACACTTAAAGGATTATTAGGAATTAATGGACATGGTCAGAAACAATGCTCAGGTAGGCCGTGGCATTTAAACGATGCCCATTTGGTACTAAGGGGCCAAAAGTGTGCCAAGAACACATCCCCCACACCATTACACCACCAGCCTGCACAGTGGTAACAAGGCAAGATGGATCCATGTTTTCATTCTGTTTACGCCAAATTCTGACTACCATCTGAATGTCTCAACAGAAATCAAGACTCATCAGTCTTCAACTGTCCAATTTTTGTCAGCTCTTGCTAATTGTAGCCTCATTTTCCTATTTGTAGTGGAGATGAGTGGTACCCGGTGGGGTCTTTGCTGTTGTAGCCCATCTGCCTCATGGTTGTGCGTGTTCCCATTCTCCTCTGACCTCTAGCATCAACAAGGCATTTTCGCCCACAGAATTGACGCATACTGGATGTTTTTCCCTTTTCACACCATTCCTTGTAGAAATGGTTGTGCGTGAAAATCCCAGTAACTGAGCAGATTGTGAAATACTCAGACCGGCCTGTCTGGCACCAACAACCATGCCATGCTCAAAATTGCTTAAATCACCTTTCTTTCCCATTCTGACATTCAGTTTGGAGTTCAGGAGATTGTCTTGACCAGGACCACACCCCAAATGCATTGAAGCAGCTGCCATGTGATTGGCTGATTAGATAATTGCATTAATGAGAAATTGAACAGGTGTTCCTAATAATCCTTTAGGTGAGTGTACTTTGTCATTATGGAGATAAATAATGCTACACTGGTGCTGCCTATCATGTCCGCTAGAGGTCATGTTTCACAAATACACGAATTCGGGCATAATGAGTAGCCTATGTTGCCCTCACATGCTCTTCAACCAGCATGTCAACTTGACTTGTATAGTAGTATGCTGGGGGACGCTTGCGGGTTGTGTCCATCTTGGTGTTGCCATAACATTTGTAGCAAAAAACGATTAAAAATGTTGACATGCACACTCCTGCCTGGTGCACCAGCAGCGGAAATGGATTGGTAACTTGTTTTCCCCCTCAGTCTTGTGCCAGTCGCATGCTGGTAGAGATGACTAGTAAGGGTTGGCATCTTCATCAACACAAATCTTTTGATGACACTAAAATGTCTATCACAGTAGTCAATCATTCAAAATCATTCCAGTTACACTTGTCAGCTGTAGTTCAAAATCTGTGTATGTGCGGACACCTTGTTTGAGGAAGTTGGAAGAGTAATGTCTCCATCTGCTGACGGAGGACCAGAACGCGTTTTCTGTATTACTACTATTACAACTTACTGGTTAGCATTTAACCAGTAAGTTGTATTATTGAAATAAACCCAACCTGTACCTAGAACAAAGTACCCTACAGCCCACCCCCTGGCTACTGACAGAACAGGACATTTAGCAGGTTAGCCATTTATCCAGAGTGCTTCTGTTGGTTAAAATCTACACTTGATTTACTGTCTTGTTCACGCTGTTAAAGACGGTCGTTCTTTCACTAACTTTTAAGTAGACATTCTCATGTGAATTTAAACGTTTTTTAATAGAAGAGAAACTTTAAATTTCCGTGGTTGTACTTTCGGAGTCCGCCGAATAGCCTCAAGAAAAACAGTGATTTTTAACGTGAAACTGTTTTATCCAGTGTTTCTGTCGGTTTTATTCACCTGGTCCGTTTGTTCTGGAGAGGAGGAGACCTCTGCGGATAATTCGGCCCCCGGTAAAAACCTGTTTGAACACTGATGGAATCCTGACCGGGAGAAGCTGACCGTTCCAAGGCGATGGTGGTGAAGGCAACTCCCTTGATCCGATGCTACTTCAAGATGTCATTAAACTAAGTCTTTTTAGAGACTCCTAGCGGCAGGCAATGACATACGGTGCTTTAATTACTACGACGGAGTATTAAGTAGATATGGCGAACAGTTGTTCATTTACGCATCCAGCAGTTATGGAGCAAGATTTAGCTGAAGTCGTGTTCATAACCACCTGATGCATTTAAGTCCATGGCCTGTTCTTTTTAAGTCATTTTAGAAAAGAAAAAAGTCTTAAATCTGTGTGGCAGAAATATGTATTTAATGTTAATTATCTTGTTTGTGATAAGGACTGAGTTTTAAGACATTCATCAACATAAATAACAGTCACTTCAAGTAGATGCTATAGTTTGAGGGCCCCTGACCCTCTGTGCCTTTGTGTCAAAGGTAGAAATGTATTTGGTTATTAGGTTAAAATCAAATATTTGGTGTGACCGTCCTTTGTCTTTAAAGCAGCATTAGTTCTTCTAGGTACACTTGTACTTAGGTTGGTGGAGAACTACCCTCAGTCCTTCTGTGGATTTATCAGCCCCACTTGCTTCTCTCCCTTCAGGTAATCCCAGATAGACTCAATGAGGCTGAGATCAGGGCTCTGTGGGGGCCACACCATCACTTCCAGGACTCTGTGTTCATCGCTGAGGATAGTTCTTAATTACTTTCGCTGTGTGATTTGAGTCTTTGTCATGCTGCAGAATAAATATGGGGCCAATCAGATGCCTCCCTGATGCTAGTGCATGATGAATAAGTTCTGACCAAATCCCAACTACATTTGCAGCAATACAGCCCCAAATTTGCAAAGAACCTCCACCCTGCTTTACTGTTTCCTTCAGATGCTCATTCTTGTACAGCTCTCCAGACAAATTTTGATTCATTAGTTCAGAGCGACTGCTGCCATTTTTCTGCACCCCAGTTCCTGTGTTTTCATGCATAGTTGTCAGAGGTTTGGCTTTTTGGCGCAAGTCTTCCATAAAGGCCACTTCTGACCAGACTTCTAAAGACAGTAGATGGGTGGACTGGGGTCCCACTGTTTTCTGCAGCTCTGAGCTGATGGCACTGCTGGACATCTTCAGTTTGTGAAAGGAAGTGAGCATGATCTGTCTTTCATCTGCTGCAGTAAGTTTCTATGGCCAACCGCTGCATCTATGGTCCTCAGTGTTGCCTGTTTATTATGCTTTTTCAAAAGAGCTTGGACAGCACATCTGGAAACTCCTGGATGCCTTGAAATGTCTGTCTGGGAGAGACCTTGCTGATACTGTATAACTAACTTGCATCTTGTTGCTGTGCTCAGTCTTACCAAGGTTTATGACTTGTGAGAGTATCCTCACCTTGTTAGCTGAGTTTGGCTGTTCCTCATCCAGTTGTATTCCTCCTATACAGCTGTTTCTGTCTCTGTTATTGAATTGGTGATCATTAGCACCTGTTTATTATAATTGTTGAATCAGACACCTTTTTTGAAGGCAAAGGGTGGTCACAGCGAATAGTGATTAGATTTAGATTTTTCTTCTATTCACTCTCTTTGCATTTTGTTGATTATAGATATATTAACATGTCTATTTTTGACAGCATTCTTACTGTACAGCATTTTCCCCACACCTGCCTAAAACCTCTGCACCGTACTGTATATAGTCAAGACTGAAACCAGGGCACAGGTCAGCACCTAGTGATTACATGCTAGATCTGCCTGTCGACAGTCCTCAGCAGTGCTGTGGGTGCGGCTGATTTAAATTGCCTTCTACATATTTACAGAACAGTGGCTTGGAAGTATGTGTTGAACTCTCTCAGAGTAAATACTACTGAGCATTCTCCGTCTTATGAGTCAGATAATTGCTTTTTCTTTTTCATCCCAATGTGTGACAGCCACACCCTGCTGCTGACAGCGTCATTTGCATAGTAAAACATGTTTAGCTTGTATGAAGGTTTTATGTTTTCAAGAGGGGGGGGGCTCTAAAAGTGATAGCAGTCATTTGTGATTTGTTTTGTGTGAATTGGATCAGAGGCGAACAAACCGACGAGCGGATTGCACCATGTGGAATTTAAACATCTTGGATGTGCTTGATTGACTTATGGAGTGGACACAATAATATGAACACCTTTGTGAAGCTCAGGAAGTATCAGAGAAAGCAGCTGTGGTGATTTTGGTTTGATTTGTTAGTTGGAGAGAGACGTTCCTTTACATTGTGCAGGCGTGTCCCTCCATACCTTATCAATACATGAGGCCTTGCCTGGACTTTTTTTTTCTAACTAGTAGATGCTTTCTATCTCTGAACTGGTCCTGGTGTAATATGCACTTTAAATGACATAGGCCAATAAATGGCTCACTTTGAAGGCTGACATGTTAGGGTCAGTTAATTATTAAACCCGTAATAAGTTATTAACCTATAGCAGCTGAAACAAGATGAACTCTGGGAGGCTTTGAATGCCTTTAGGTTGATATGGTCCTGAACAATTGCTTATTTACACATTCAGCAGGTATGAAGCAACATCAGCATTCAGGAGTTGTGTTTGTGGCCACCTGATGAATTGAAGTCCAAAGTTTACTCTTCTGTTAGCTCTGTTTTTAGTCTTCCTGTGGGGAAAATCTGGCTCTTTAGCTGTTCACTATGTTCACCAGGTAGCTAACTCTCTGTTCGCCACTGGGTGCTGAGCAGATATGGGTTTTTGTAAAACTGAGTGGAGCTGTAGATACAGGTAATAATTCTCCTTAGATTTGTGACCACAAAGTGAGACTACCCTGTTCCTTGTGATGCCTCCTCAATCACCACCCCTTTCTTGTCTTGTCACTCACTCCCCGGTGTGATCTCAGTCCCATTACCTTATTTTTTCTTTCCTCAACCCCGCCCCCCTCCCTTGCCACCTCTCTCCACATAGGTATGTGGGTGTTGGTTTTAGGAGTATCTGTTCTGGGTGTGTGTGTGAGACACACCCACTGCAACCATGAGACGGCGCAGCATGCTGAACCAAGTTCTTCCCACTGAGGCATGAATAAGTAACATTGTGCCTCTAACTCCCACCACCCACTTCAGTTTGCATAGTGCATATTTGTGTTTTGTGCCAGCACAAATGAAATATTTTGCATGCACTGTGACTTTGTTATAAGACCTTTTTCTAATTTTAGCAGCAGGTGAAGTTTGCATTCTTCACACTCTTGATGCTTCCTATGGGTGTATGCCCGATAACTACTGATACTCTAATGGAATATGATCACTCTGCGTCTATTCAAGCTTACTGTTTCTTAAGGTTGCAGACCAGTTAATTAAGACTCATCAGCGTTTGGCTGTATTTGCCAAAACTCTGATGTGAAATGATATTGATTTGAAAATCAACCTTTTTCTTCTGTGTTATTAAGGGTAACACTGCTTCAGTGTGTCATCTTTCCAGTGTGTCCTACCTTACGATTCTGATGCTTGATGGTGAAATATTTTATATTGGACTCATGCTCTTCCTTTTGTTTGTTTTAATTCCTACTTCTCTGATTGACCTGATTCTCTAGCTTATACTACGACAAACATCTATGTTAAGACACTTGCTCGTCTAAATGAACATTAAGAACAAGTGCTAATGATGACCATGATATCCAGACTAGTTCTGCTACATTCCACTATGACCACACATGTGGAAACAGTGAGTGCTATATAATGTCCTGCCACGTCGAGGAGCTGATAACAGGGCAGGCGCTGGATCAGGTTCAGAGAGCATTTCTAGAGGCAGGTGTGTGGAGTCAGAAAACAAGAACAATTAGGTGTTCAGAAACTGTTGAGAATGAATGCATAAAGGAAACGCTCACAGAACATAAAGTCAGAGCGATCCCTGAAGCGGCAGGAGCGTGGAACAGGTCCGCCCGGTCTGCTCCTCCGCCGCTTTTAATGCCGACACACCTGCGGGCCAGGGAGGGGCTGAGACAGGTGGACGCTCCTTAACAGTGGGGGAGACACCACAAGAGACAAGAAGGAGTGAGAGGAGAGAGGAGACAGTGAGGAGTTGGAAGGAACACACTTGGACTCAAGATTACACAAACGGGCCCAGTCTCCCAAGATGTCGAAGCAAAAGGAATCAAGTCCTGTAAAGATCAGCAAGTGAGTTCTGCCGCTTTCTTCTTCGTGTGTGTGTCTCAGGTTTCCTAGTCTTGTGTTACTGTCCCTTGTCCCTGTCGCTTCTCTTACGCTGCTTCACTGCCCCCCCCCTCTCCTGAAGGGATGACCTGAAATCTGCTTCATGTTGGCATTCTTGTACAATGACTGCTATTTGAGTTTGCACGGGAGAGGGCTGCTTTATTTTCCCGAACAATAAAATGCACCACGGGAGTCGGGTGCTATATAAGAAGCAACGGTGAGCTGACAATGTGTTAAATACAAAGATCTTTCTTTCATTCATTCTTTAAAACTAAAGAAGAAATGAATGGACCATCCCTTAAGTGTCTCAGTCATGTCCTGTTTGCTCTGATAATACCACAATGTTACAAACTTTACATGTTGAGCAGACTTTGTTAGTTGTCTTCTTGTCGCCTCATCTGACTCCTTTACTTAACCACTGCACTTACTTATTTTATCTTTGTCCAAAGGGTGTATCAACAAAGTTTACTGACTCACTTTAATGGTGGCACTCAATCGGCAAGTGTTCTGACTCAGTAAGCTCATGTGTCAACACAGTGCCTTTAATGCTCTAATGCAACAGAGATCACAATATAATAGAGCTTTCTGTTGTTGCTATGTAGTGGAACTGGAACTGGTGGTTGTGTCAGTAGAGGAGTGAGCTGACTCCATCAGTCATGTTTACGAAGTTACATATGGATATAAATGTGCGTGTTTCAAATTGCGCAACCTGCAACCAAGCAGGTGTTTATCTGCTCTTAGTGCAACATGTCACCTGGAGGGGATGGAGGGAACACATGATGTTGAATACTGGAGGTCACAACAGGGTGTGCCGAGCTGTCACAGGCCTGAGATTGCTGTTGACAGGAAGGGCCGTGGGAGTGGCGGGGCAGGGTCTTTCTCTGCTGCCAGGTCTGTTTGTCTTAATCACCACAGTGACTCTTGAGCTTGAATGGAGCCGAGTGAGTCTATTAGTGAGAAAATACTGTGGTGGAAAGCTTGCAGGACATACAGGGTTGAATGTTCATGATTATGGCATTAAAACAGCTGTCAATGGTGATGTAATGAATGAAGTCAGCCAAGTGCTGGACCTTTGCAGCTGAGTTAGGAGCCTGTTTGAGTAAAGGACCAACCAGTGGAGGAGGAAGTATTCAGATAATTTACTGTACTAATACCACGCTGAAAAAAAGTATCAAAAGGAAGCAGAAAAATGGCCCCTGACAGTTATGTAATTTGATTATTATTAGTCATTAATGTTAAATCAGGATTTTACTGTTGCAACTAAATGCAACTAATCATTATTTCATTGTGGATTAATCTGCTTATTGTCTTCTCTATTAATAAATTAATTATCTGGTTTGTAAAAATTCATAAATATAGTGAGACATGCCATCAGAATAAGCCAGAGCCCAAAGTTACACCTTCACAGTGCTTGTTATTTCCAATCAAACAGTCCAAACCTCTGCATTATTAAATATAATTTTAAATGATTCACATTGTTAAAAGGAAAAGTTGCATCATCACATTTGAGAAGCTGGAACCATGAAAATTTTCTACCTCGATGAATGGCTTGAATAATCATCAAAATAATGGATGTTCTGTCCATTTATCGATTAATCAACTCATTGTGTCAGCTCCACTTCATTTACTGTTGTGAAGTTATAACAACGCATCATGATGTATAAGATCTTCATAAGTCTTACAAACAAAACATTCCCTCTGAATTGTAGTGGAATACAAGTAAAAAGTGGCAGGAAAAGAAAATACTCAAGTAAAGTAAACTCAGTACCTCATAGTTGTAAGTACATTACTTGACTAAATGTACTTTGTCACATTCCACCACTGGGAGCAATAGAAACTGCTCCGCCTACTACGAGCCATAATGTCTGACTACAACTGTCACAGCCTCAGTGGAAACTGATGACACCATTCATCCGATAAGAGCTGAATGGCTCATTTGATCTGATCTGTTTGTCAGCAGTGATGTCTGTGTCACACACGGACAACATTCCTGACTGCGTATGGGTGGAGATGGGTGGAGATGGGTGGAGATGGGTGTTGGGGGGGGGTCCTGATCCGGGTGTGTGAGAATAAATAGTTCGCTTTCTTATCACAGTGGAAGAGGAATGACAGACAAAAAGCCAGAGTCCAAACAAGTCTTCAGAAAAGGTTCATGGGTGACATGCCAGTGAAGAATTGTGTTGAGCAAGTGAAGCAATCTTCTTTTCTTCTTTTTTTTACTTTCACATCTGAAATGTTTATCTTAGCATCCTTTCATTACACGGAGAGCCAAAGAAAGATTGCTTGTGTTGAAAAAGCTCAATTTGAAGTACAAGAGCAGCTCTTTATTAGGAATACACATTTCACAGCCAGTGGCAGGAAGTCACTAACTACAGTCTACATTTAATCAAGTATTGTACAATTTTGAGGTTCTTGTACTTTACTTGAGAGTTTCCAATTCAGCCTATATATATAGTGAGAAACTGCAACAAAAGAATTTCCTCTCTGGGATCAATAAAGTATTTCTGATTCTAATATTCTCATGTTTTACTGCTAATATTATTATTTTTTTACCTCTGCTTAAATACATTTATGAATGCAGGACTAATTTAGCAGATCGACTATAGTGTTTCTACGGTGTGGTACTGCTGCTTTTAAGTAAAAGTTCTCAATACTGTCCTCTTAAATGCTGTGATCTTGCCCTAATTGGTGAGCTTTCTCAAAAAGGCTCAAACCACAACAACATAACTGTGGGCTGTCCTGTAATTCTTGTTTTCCCAAAGTAGTTGTTCACCAAAATAAAAATGTAATTAAAATACAGTAACAACAGTATCGCTTAATACTTTCTACCAGTACTGGTTTCCTTGTCACAGTTCTGCACAGAATTATGTCTTTGGAGGATGTTGACCATCGTCTGTCTGTGTCTTTACCCAGGAGTCAGGCCACTGACCTGGCTGTGCTGATTTCTCGTATGCAGAAGAATGCAGACCAAGTGGAGAAGAACATCCTGCGATCAGAGGAGCTGCTGGTTGTGGTAAGAAGTCCACGTACACCAGAGCCTTTGAGAATTAAAGACTCATGACTTTACTATATTAACAGTAGCTTAATTTGAATCATAAAGTCTCACCAATGACGGCTGAGTTTACAAGTGTCTTTGACCAATGCTGCCGCTGGGGTGGAGATGCAGGATGTCATTTCTGTGGGAGCAATGGATGCGACATTAGTGTTTTGAGTCAATTCAAGTATGAAAAAGTGTTTTTCTTTCTTTTGTTCTTTGTTTTAGTTATATCGAACATACATTTTACACAGGGAGTTGATCCTTCTGCTTTGGAAGAAAACCCACGTGAACTAATGCCATGTCATTAATCAGCTTGTTCAGCACTCGGACACCTGGAACAATTGTGATATGATTTCCAGATTTTGATACCATTTGATAAAGCCACTCAATTCAAAAGCGCCAACTTAAATAGGACATGATTCAATAAAACTTGAAGCCTTTACAAGTTACAAGGTAGATTTGTTTATCATTTTACAACACGGAGTTGTAGTTCCCTTCCCACTCACAAACAAACAAATATAATACAGTAAAATTATAAACTATGTATATCTATATATCAAAATCAGATAAGCTCAGAAACACATGATCGTTGCAACTACTGGAGATAGAAAAGTCTGACACTCCAATTGCTGCTTGTGTAGGACACAGAGCGTGATGGGAAGAATCTGCCCCTGATCCACCAGAAGGTGATCGCAGACAACCTGGCAGAGGCTGAGGGGCTGCTGAAGGCTCTCTTCATGGACGTGGACAAGTCCAAGAAGCTGCAGCACCCGCAGGCTGCTGAGATAGAGAGAGAGTGAGTTTATTCTGGACTGTCACGGACCAACACCAACAGACGCACCTAAAACCTGATTTGTCACATATCGTCAAGACGCTAGCCACAGAATGTCAATTCCACCTTCCCTTTTACTGCGCTCCACTTGTCTACTTACACATGACTGGAATACTTTCCCTTTTTACAGTGTGAGAAATCTGCATGATCGCTGGGTGAAAGATTGCGCCACCTACAGGGAACTGTATGGCCAGGTTCAAGATTTGGACCTGACGCCAAAGATTGACTGGGGTCCTCTGCTGGATGAAAAAATGGTCAGTTCAAAATTAGGTCAATCTTAGGTTTTAGAAGCTAAACATCTTCATGATAAGCAAGCGTCACAGGTCTGTCCTCCTGTCATTCACAGAAACAGTTAAACTCAGGGTCGTTTGGGCCCAGCCGGCCTGATGTAGAGAAGCAGATTGCAGCACATAACATTCTGCACCAGGCCATCGAGGCTTACAGCACCCAGCTGAAGCCCAGCTCCACCACTTCACAGGTAACGGCACACAACAGTACATAGATGCACGCGCAGGACTACACGCAGGATCAGTCAATCACCTGTATCTCCTTCTTTGTTTGCAGGAGCAGTACCCCGCCCTCAAAGAGAAATATGCTAAACTTTTGGTGAGTTATTTGTCTTTCACTCTGAGGCTTCAATGTGTGACTTGTGTTGCTTGAAGGAGTTTGGTGAAGTTCAAAGGGACGCGATTACCCTTTTTGTGTATTACATCTGACACGCGTGTTGTGTGTCCTGCAGGAGAGCTCTAAGCAGAGACGCGCCCACCTGGCCTCTCTGTACGAGTACATGCAGAGCTGCAGTAAAGAGCTCGTCTACTTGTCGGGCCAGCAGGATAGGATCCTCCAGAGAGACTGGAGTGATCGCATGGTTGACCCCCCAGGCGTCCGCATGGAGTATGAGGTGAGGGGACATCGACAGGGTGTACCTGATGTTGATGTCATTATTGGCAGATGTGGCTACTGATTTTTTATTTCCGCTGTCTAGTGATCAAAGGGAGGTGCTGGGTGGAGAGGCAAAGGGGACTATTAAAACTTGATTGTCAGCTTGCTTTCAAGCATAATCTTGTAGGAGCACGCTGCGCCAGCTTGGGATCCAAATGGTGTAACTAGTATAGTGACTGCTTAGCTGCGGGGAGAATTTGATTTGAATACTTGTAACACTGTCATGTTTAATACATTGAACTTTGTGTTGTTTCTGTTTACATACAGAAATTCAAAAATAATGCACTGCTAGCACACGAGAATGAGATCAACCAGCTGCAGGCGGAAGGAGATCATCTTGTTCAAATGAACCACCCTGGCAGCCCAACAATAAAGGTACATCTGTCAGCTGTGTGACATTAACAAGTGTGATAAATCAGCATAGTACTCAACATAAAGGTATGAGTTAGGATTTGTTACATTCAATTAAAGTGAATGAATCAAAGGGAACAGATCATAATCAAATTTAACTGAGGTGATTGTTTTGCACAGGCACACAGAGACGCTCTGCAAGCTGAGTGGCAAGCCTTCCTCAACTTGTGTCTAGCACAGGAAATACACCTGGACAACGTAGAAGAATACAAGAAGGTAGAGCGCTTCTGAGCGAACCACACTACGACTGACTGTCATAATATTTCTTTTATGAACTCCACCAGTTCACTACAGCTCATAGTTGACAAGTGACGATTTGTTCTCTGCAGTTCCAGCTGGATGCAGAGACGTTGTCCGAGTCCCTGGAGAGACTCAATTCCTCTATGGACCCAAAGTCTCTGGGCAACAAGAGCAACCCTGAGGTTTTGTTAGCGCTGAAGGTACAATTGTGTTGTCTAATTCAATGCAATTTTCAAATCACAGGAGGTGCAATATTTGTTAAAGGTTACACATGTGTGTGAAAATACCGTTTTAAATTAAATATTGTAAGTGCTGCAGAGATGTCCTGGCCTACACATCATGTCCTAGAGACTTAAGAAAATATCTTTGTTTGGTACAGATCCTTGCAAAAATTACACCATGACTTGTTTTAATCTGTTTTTTAATGAAAATGAGAATAATCATGTAAAAATGATCATTCCTCCCAGTATTGCAAATCATATCGTCAATATCAGTCAAAATAATCGCAATTAGAGAATTGTTCAGCCCCACTGGAAAGTATTGAAAAGTATGAAAACCTGCAGCATGCAGCTGTGAAATGTTATTCTACAAACCCTCTATCATTTTAAAATAATTTTGTGTCAATCTTTAATATCTCAGATTGCAAATATTGTGTGAAATTAAAAATTAGAACAAAATAATGGACATTGGCTGAAACGTAAAAGGCAGAAGAGGGGGTACATCAGAGAACGTGTAATAAGAAAAATTTAGTTCCAGTGAGGATGCATGGAAGGTGACCAAATCAATGGCAACTTTATTTATGTTTGATAAAATCAATCAAAAATAAGTGATAAATGGTCTGACATCTCACAAATGCTGAAATCAAATTACAAATGGTAGGCTAAACATCCCTATTCTGCATTATACATACACATTATTAATCTGCTATTGGTGTGATTCTTTAGTGCAGACTGCAGTGACTCCTAATGCAATTATGTACCCACAATGCCCTTCCTCAACCACTGAATCAGCCAAGAGTGAGTCTCCATAAGAAACATATCAGGTCCGTTTCACATCAATCCTTCATTGTATCCAACATTACAAATGCTTCTGGATCCTGTAGCATGCAAGAGGACAGCTTATATAAGATCATTTCCCTACAGCTGCGTTGACAAAATCAATAAATGCCGTCATGTAGAATAGATGATTACTTTTATTCTGTTTTTCCAAAACAGAGACTGCAGCCTAACAATGAAACATTTCCAATATACTGGCAATTTTAAATTCTTCTTCCCAGCTTCCCAGCCTTTCTGTGTGGAGTTTGCATGTTCTCCCCGTGTCTGAGTGGGGTCTCTCCGGGAGCTCCGGCTTCCTCCCAGCTCTCTTAAATAACCTTTAGCTGAGACCAAGTCTGAACACTTAATGCATAATCACTCTTAAATTTTTACTCTGAGCAGCTTTATACATACTAGCTCTGATCTTTTTACATAATTTCATTTTCTAGATTTGATGGTGTTCAGTGTTTTATTTGATAACTTGGTGAGCCTGCTTCTTGGAACAAGCCTCTGGTAATTGAAGATGCCAGTTTGCAGATCCAACCTGCTTTAAATGGGATCAGTGAAGTCAGTTATACTTGCTTATATAATCAAGAAATGCTAAAGTTGGGCATACAGCACGGTATATCTTTGTGTTGCTTCAGTTCTAATTCAGTAATACTTTCAGGGAGATGAACCAGCGGTAATGAGGAATGAGCAGCGCCTGGCTGCTCTCAGGGAGCTCAGCAACAACGTCGTGCCTCTGAAGTTACGCCGAATCAAGCCCACCAAACCCACCACTGTAGTGTCGCTGTGTGACTGGAGAGATGAAGAGGTGGGATGTGATCTGCAGTTTACAGGCTTTATCATAAAAAGAGACTAGATACAAATCATCTTTATTTTATCATCTTCTCTGTGTGTTTCAGGACACAGTGAGACGTGGTGAGAAGCTAAACCTGAAGTCCAACTCTGATAATAACAACTGGGAGCTTCAGGACAGCAATGGGAAGATCAGAACCCTCCCTGGGGCATGTTTCATGGTCCCACCACCTGACGCTGAGGCCCTGGAGAAAGTAAACAGGTACAAACTCACCAAACAGAATATTTTTTCTAATGTGATTACAACAGAGACAAAGCCTGTGATGGATTTTATTGAAACATTGTGTGTCTGTTTGTCTCTAGTCTGGACAGAGCGCTGACGGACTTGAAGAGCCGTAGATCTGCACTCATGGCCTCCTTGAAGAACCCCGCCGTGGAGGTGGATCGCCCTCAGAAGGCAGGTGGGAAGAGAAACATTTTAACAGAATACTCTTAAATTGTTTCCCCTTGCTAGAAGACCATGAATATTTGGTTTATCTAACTTTTCAATGTAGATTTATTATCTCTGTTCCTCCTCAGCCACTGAAAAAAGTGTTCCAGAGGATCCAAGAACCTCAGAGCTCGCCAGTGAAATAGACAAGCTCAACAGAGACCTGGATCAGAGCAAAAAAGAAATCCTGAGTCGACTCAGAACCCCGCTAGACAACCGTAACCCCACACAAGACCTGGCGAACAGGCTGCAAGACCACGAGGTGATCAAGAACATAATGCTTTAATTATATGACCTATGTCACAGTTTCATCATCTTATTTATTTTTCAAGAAAGTTCACACGTCTGTCTCGTTGTGATCACTAACATCACATGTCTTGCCCTCCAGAAATGTGCTCAGACAGTAAGAAAGCTGGAGTCTAATAAGGCTGCGGTCCAGAGAGAGATGGAGCCTATTCTGGCCAAGAAACCCCTGGGACCCATCGCCTCCACCCTGCCCCCCAAACTCAGTGCTACCAGCAACAAGATTGATGACATCAACACCCTTATGGATCTTTATAGTAAAAAGTAAGAAGATGGCATTATAACACAGTGCAGTGTTTTTAAATGGAAAATTATGTAACTTTAAAAGAAGTAATAACACATTCTTCCTCTTACAAATTTAAAGCTTTCTTCATATAAGCAGTAAAACACATCCTCGCTCAATTCAATTCCTTCACTTACGCTGACTAATGTTACCAAACTTTAGGTGAATATTGCTGTATAACATCAGTGTACGAACTTCATGACTCTTTTCCACTCTTCCCTGCTACTGTTACTAGTAGGCAAGTAGCACATACAGATGTCCTGAATTGTTTTCTCTCTTGTGTTCATTAACAGGGGGGAAAAAATGTTTTGCTAGCATAATCTTTCTACATTCCTTTAAAGAAATCTATGACAGGAAAATATGTCTTGTGTGTTTAGAGTTCATGGAGAAATTTAAACTCACCTGGAAGAATAAATGAATGTTCTATTAAGAAGTGGTGCACTTCAGCCTCTTGTGGAGGAAAAGAGTATTACAGCAACAAACACAAATTTTAAAAACATGTTCTCACTGATTATAAAACAGTAACTTAGAAAAATTGTCCTTGCAAAACATTAATTTTCACAGATCAAAAAAATAATTTAAGGAACCAGTTTTTCACCTGTTCTTAAGTCCTAAACGCTGGAGAGAAAATAACGTAGATTAGACTTAGAAAATGTATCACCAGAGGAAGTTTTTTTCACTTACCTCTCAGGGCTTCCATATGCACATCAATGTGTACACATTTTTATTTTGTCACTACCTACCTGTGTTTCTCTCGTCTTAACCAGAGCGACAGCCTCCATGTTTCTTGAGAAGCAGGCACAGAAAGTGGACGGCATGGTCTCTGGGTTTGAGCAGCAACTCGCTAAAGATGGCAACATCCTCGATCAACCTAATGCCCTCCAGAGCCGCAGCCAACAGCTGCAGGTGCTGTATTTCATAATGCAACTAGAACTGTCAAAGAATTCACAACTTCAAATCCTGTAGTGTTTTTCGTTTAATCTAACTCTGTTTTTTCTCCTTTTGTCAAACAGGTTATGCGTGTGGAGGTCGCCTCAAAGAAGGATGAGTTAAATAAATTAAGCAAAGACTTGGACCTGACAGAGCAAGCATGCAGCTCCCTGCAGCGGAGTTTCAATGAATACTGTCCTGATATCCGCCGCCAGGAGAATGATGTGAAACAGGTGAAAAACCGCTACATGAATGTCAATAATCAGCTCCAGGACAGGTGAGTGAAAAATACATTCAAACAGCACATTCAAAAGGCACATTTACAACAAGCATTTACATTGTTGTAAATGTGCCTGTGTGTTTTTTGACTTCTCGGATAACCTGACAAATATGATTTTATATAAAAATGGAAACATTTCATTAGTGATGAGGAGTATTTTTTGTATTTTGCTTTAGGGTTGCTCTCACACAGGAAGCAATCAATAAAAAAAAAGATTTCGAAAATGCTGTTCAGTCGCTGGATTTCTTCTTGGTTAATTTGCCCAATAATACGATCAAACCGACTGATGATGTGGCACAGATAACAGCCAAGCAGAACTCTCAGAAGGTGAGTGGACGTGTTACTTTATACACATCAACCTGTCTCCAACATCTGTCTAAAAACTAACTCAAGTCTCTTTCAACAATGTCATAACTGCGTTGTCTTATCAGCTGCGGTTTTTGCATTACATGTTTTGTTTAGAAAGTGATGGAGGATATCAAGAGGAAATCCGGTGATTTAGACAATCTCAAATTACTTTCCCGTGATCTGCAGAGCGTCTTAAATGTGAGTTCAGAGAATATGATTATTCTCATTTACCATTTGCAACTTAATTTACGGTAGATTAGGTGTGCACTTCAAGTACTTAATTCATTCATTGTTTAAATATATTTCCTTTCAGGAGTATGAGGTGAAGTCAAACACTTACCGTGGCACTCTGAATGACGGCGGTGATGACGGTGATCAGGATTATGATGAACCAATCCAAAAGAAACGTCAAATTTCTATGGCTCAGTCTATACAGACAAAGGTTATAGAAAATCGCCTAAAGACTGAGATCTTATGACATTTGTCTGTGTTTTCTCTAAATTTTTAACTCTGTTGTCTTCAACTTCTTTGCTTTCTGCTTCAACTATAGGAGAAAGATCTACTGAACCGTTTTTCTGAGGCGTCTGCAGAAAATGACCAGCTGCTCAAGCAATTAGGGATTGCGAAGAACATCAAGGCCCAGGTATGTTGTATATTATGGAATCAAAATTATGTACTAGTAGACTTATTCGTTGTGTTTCCCGCCTAAAATGATCATTGGCAGTTGTTCTGAAGCGACCCCTCTCTCTCCTTTGTCCTTTTATTCATGTGTAGAATGAAGAGAAAATTAGTCAGGTAGTTGTCAATCAGCAGCTGCAGCTACAGAGCCAGAAGAAGAACCTGGAGGAGAGTGATAGTCTTAAAAATGAATTAAGCGAGGAGGTTGAGAGGCGCCTACATGCTGAAAAAGAACTGGAAACATACCGGAAGAGGTTCGTGTCTCTGAGGAGCAGGAGGGGGGGTGGAGAGGTTGGAGGAGAAAGAGGTGGTGGAATACTACCGGGACCCAAAACTGGAGGTGGAACTACAGTCCCTGAAAACTAGGATCCAGGATGAAGCATTGAAGAAGTCAAGAACCCATTCAGAGTTAGAAATCATCAATGAAAAGATTCTCAAACTGGAAATACAGCTGTCCAGAATCGAACCTCAAATGGTCACCAAGGTTTTGACTGAATATGAGAGAGACCCGCAGCTTGACAAAGAAGCTGCCAGGATTAGAGAAGAGATGCAGGCGATACGACTGGAGCTGCAAACGAGAGAAACCGAGGCAGTTCATGTGAAAACTGAGCTCACGCTTTTGTCTCAGCAGAAACCAAAAATCAGGGAGACGGTTGTTAAGAAAGAGGTGGTGAGGCTCGAAAAGGATCCACAGATGCTAAAAGCTGTTCTCACGTTCCAGAATGATATTGCGGAGGAGGAATCCCGGTGCAAGTCTCTCAACGATAGCATTTTTAAAACAAGGAGCCAAATAAACACACTAGAGAGGGTCATTCCCACCATCGAACCCAAGATCGTCACCAAGGTGGTGAAGCAAGTACAGCAAGATCCAGAAATGCTTGAAGAGTCAAGGAAACTACGAATGGCTTTGGAAGAGGAGAACAATGAGAATGCTATCTTGATGAAGGACCTGACCACCCTTCAGCTCCGTTATAGTGAAGTGGACAAGCTCAGGCCTAAGGTCGAGGTCAAGGAGATCCTCAATGAGATCTATAGAATTGATCCTGAGACAGAAGTCATGCTGGTGCGTCTGAGGAAAGAGCTGCAGGACTTGAGCCGTAACCGTGCAGACCTGGAGAAAGAAATCACCACTGTGATAGAGAATCTGACTGCCCTGCGTGCTCAGAAACCCCAAGTGGAGTACAAGGAGGTGACGCAGGAGGTGTTCAAAGAAGAGAAAAGCCCAGAAGTCATCAGGGAATTGCAAAGGCTGAACAACCAAGTTTCCCGTCTGCAAGTCAACTATGACACCACCCTAGAGCTGCTGACCCGCCTTCGTAAAGAAAGAGATGAGTTGAAAGCTGAAAAATCCAAGGTGGAGACCAAGCTAGTCAACAAAGAGGTCATCAAATATGAAGATGATCCTCTTCTTGAGAAAGAGGCTGACAGACTTCGGAGGAATGTAAGAGAAGAGATTCAGCAACGGCGCAGTGTGGAGGAGAATCTCTTTGACCTCCAGAACCAATACATTGTCCTTGAAAGGCAGAAACCAGAAGAGAAGATTGTGATGCAGGAAGTGGTGCGTCTTCAGAAGGACCCCAAGCAGATCCTGGAGCATGAAAAGTTGAACAAGACCCTGGATGATGAATTGAAAGCCCGTAGAAAGCCGAATTAGAGGTCAGACAGCTCAGAGCCCTGGTTCAAGAAAAAGAGAAGGCCCTGGCTCAGATGGATGATCGTCAGAAGAAGATTAAAGTAGAGTCAGAGCTCAGGCAGATCAAATCTCGCATTCTTGAACTGGAAAACGCTCCGCCGCCCGTTGAGGAAAAGATTGTCATTGAGGAGGTCCTGAAAGTGGAGAGGGACCCTAAGCTGGAAAAACTTAGTGATGATATACGCGTCGAACTGGAGACTGAGAACACCAATATCAATCGTCTACAGAGAGAAATCCGCAACATTAAGATCAAGTTGGAAATTCTGCAAAAGGAGAAGTCAGTTGAGAAGGTTGTTTACAGAGAAGTTGTTCGGGGTAGAGAAAGACCCAGCAGTGGAGGCTGAAAGAGAACATCTAAGAGAGTTGGTAACGCAGGAGAGAAATCTCAGGCGCAACCAGGAAGATGACATTCAGAAAATCAACATCAAAATGACTCATCTCCAGACATCGAAGTCTGTGACTTCTCAGGAGGAGACCGCTGTCATCGCCAACAGAGATGCTCTGCAGAGAGAGAAGGAGGATCTCTTTAAACAGCTCAAAATGCTAGAGTCTCAAAGACAGAGCATCAGCATTACCTTCCAGCAACAGTCCAAGCTGATGAGTGAGAGAAACCAGATGGCACGGCAGAGGAGTCTTAAATCATCCTCTCAAGTGCAACAGCTGGAGAAAGAAATCCTAAACGAAAAAGACAAAATACACCAGAGAGACACACTCATCAGTGAGCTGCAGAATAGCATTAAGAAAGAGGACCAGTCTGAAACTCACACCAGAGAGACAAATCTTTCCACAAAGATCACCATCATGGATCCAGAAACCGGTAAAGACATGTCACCCTATGATGCCTACTTGCAGGGGCTAATTGATCGCAACCAGTACATCCACCTGTCGGAGTTGGAGTGCGACTGGGAGGAAATCACTTCAACTGGCCCAGAAGGGGATGTAACAATTCTGCAGGATCGCAAAAGTGGGAAGCAGTACTCTGTCAAGGACGCTCTGAGGGACGGTCGCTTGACCCAGCATGACGTGACCCGCTACAAGGAAGGGAAAATGCACATTTCTGAGTTTGCACTCCTTGTTATAGGGGAAACCAGAAAGCCCTTTCTTCCTCAAGTAACAGCCCCGAGATCACCCACCAAACCCGCCCCAACCTCTCCTTTGAACTCCATGCCATCCTCCCTGAGGTCCTCCTACACCAGCCTCAACACTCATCAGAGCAGCGGTTTGAACTCCATGCCATCCTCCCTGAGGTCCTCCTACACTGGCCTCAACACTCAACAAAGTAGTGGTTTGAACTCCATGCCATCCACCCTAAGGTCCTCCTACACCAGCCTAAACACTCACAGTGGCAGTTTGAACAACCTCAGTCCTTCCGCAGGTGATGAATATTTCCCCATCTCTGGTATTTTTGACACCACCACTGAAAGCCGCATGTCTGTGAGAAGCGCCCTGACCCGCAAACTCATTGATGCCGACACAGCTCTGAAGCTGCTGGAGGCTCAAGCAGCCTCCGGTGGAATTGTTGATCTTGCCAAAAAGGACAAAATGTCTGTCCACAAGGCAGCTGAACATGGCCTTATTGACACGGTTCACATGCATAAGCTTCTGAATGCCCAGAAGGCTTTCACTGGAGTCGAGGATCCTGTGACCAAAGAGCGTCTTGCAGTGGGACAGGCAGCAAAGAAAGGGTATATTCCCCAAGAAAACGCCAGGAGGTACATGGAGGCACAGTACCTGACCGGTGGGTTGGTGGATCCCTCTAAAGCAGGCCGCCTCACTGTCCAAGAAGCTCTCGCCAAAAATCTGATCAACAGCACAACAGCAAAAGAGCTGCAAGATGAGGCTTCCTTCACAAAAGAGCTGGTAGACCCCATCACTAAAGAGAAGATATCATACAAGCAGGCGATGGATCTGTGTAAGAAAGACATCAGCACAGGCCTCCTGTTGCTTCCTGCAGCCTCCACTGATGCAGCAAATGCCCCGTCATACTCAAAATATCGGTTCAGTTCCTCCCACAGCAAAGTCTAGATGTGAAATTTAAGATGTAAAATGTTTTTATTTACTGCAGCCACTGGTGCTAGAGGGTATTTGATGCAAAATGAAACTTCTAAAGTGTTTGGTGAAACTGTACATGTGGGTCTGTTTTTTCAGTGCTATTTTTTCTGTCTGCTGTACAAAAATAGGGTAATGTTTGTTTTATATGCTGAATTGTTTTTTTCAGCTCTCTCAAGCTAAATCCTGTGCTAAAAAGTGCTTATTAAACTGTACAAGCAATAATCATGTTTCTTTCCTGTGGTCAATTACGAGAATAAATGCATTTTAACTGAGTCAGTTTAATTCATAAAATAGACACAGTAGGGGGTAGGGGGTATTCACAATACTTCGATTATATGATTGTCAGCATATGACCTCTGTGATTTAGCCATTAGCTAAATGTCGCTCTGTCAGTTGGTTGGTCAATCCACCACATTGGTCCAAACTGAAATGTCTCATCGACTGATGGGTGGATTTCCATGAAATTTGGTACAGATATTTATGGTGCACAGAGGAAGAGGCATAGTAACTTTGGTAATACTTTAACTTTTTCTGTAGCACCACCATGAGGTAGGGGTTTTGATTGAATTTTCAAATAAAATACGTCTTTTGTGGTTATGAGTGATTTGTCTCGACAACTACTTGATAGATTGCTGTGAAATTTGGTACACACATTCATATCTCCCTCCGGAAGAATAGCAATCACTTTGGTGATTCCTTAACTTTCGCCATCATCAGGTGTAATTGTGGATTTGTCCAACGCTTTGATTTATGACCAAATAAGCCCAACTGCAATGACATTCCCATTGGCATCATCAGCAATGCTATGTGCTTGCGTTTAGTGCAACTAGCAAATGTTGCCATGCTAACATGCTAAACTAAAAGTACACCAGCTAAAATTCAGCATGTTGCCATTGTCATTTCAGCATATTAGCATACTGTTGTTAGCATTAAGCTCACAGAGCTGTTAGCATGGCTGTAGACCCCTAGTCTTGCCATTAATATTAATAAAGGTGATTTAGAATTTGTAATCCTTCTATTTGTAGAAACAACTTGTTCCGCAAAACAGTGAATCACCTACTGTATCTAGTACTTATGGCAACATAGCTGCACTTAATATACAATGCTCGTAAACAGCAGCGAGTCATATGATTGGAAATGCTGGATTAAGGATACAGATTAAATATGACTCACATACAAGCAGTAGTGTGGTATGGTTAATAAGGTCAAAAGCACAGGTCTACATGGATGAGACAGGCCAGATAAAAGACCACTTTGACAAGTGATATTGGAAGCATGTAGACAACTAAAATATTAGGACCAGGGGGACCCACTGGTCTTCATGGAGTTCACTAGTTTGTCAGTAGGTATCCATATCAGCCAATGAACGCTGTAGAAAGTGATTTGCACTATTGCGTCTCACAATAGTAAATACTGAAATCCCCTTTTTTCCTGGCAACGATTAAAAGGTGATATCAGTTGGAAATTGCCCACTCTGACACCACAGATGTAATGTGGGAATATGAGGCCTCTGGCTGGGACGTCTGCCTGCCAGATTACCCGGTGACTGAAAGGACTTTGTGGGATTACCGCACATGAGCCTGTCTGGAGGCTGAAGTGGCCCCACTCTGTGTCTAGAGGGGGGTGAAGGATGTTCCCTGATGGTGGTGTCGTCTCATTTAAAGTAGTTAGAAAACATGATGCTGTAATGACAAAACCAGCTTACAGTGTGTACTTTTGGCCTCATGTCACCGTCTTTCCTTTGTCCTTCTTTCTTGTTTTTCTTTTTTAAACAGATGCATCCGTTTTCTTCTTTTTCTGTTTCTGTCCGTGATGACGATCCTCCGCATAAAAAACCTGCCAAATAGACCAGAATTCGACAGCATCACATACAGTATGTGAAAACACAAATAGCACATCTGCACTGATGGACCGCTGCCTGAGTGATAGCGTAATTGGCAGCTACTCTTTGTTTTTCTGTATTATTATTGTCATAATACTAGACTGCAGTGCTGATGGTTTAAACCTTGACAATGAGAGTTTGCACATTTTCCTCTTATTCACTCTCTATATAAATTACGATACCAAAGCCTCCTGAATGCCTGCTGTGTAATCATGCCAATACCATATCAACTAGTATTTAAAGCACGTTTACTCAGGGAGCACTGTCCTGAATTTTTTTCTCTTCATATGAAAATATCAGGAGCAGTGACAGGTGATTTTTGTCTGACGTACACCCACAGCCCTTTCAGACAGGCCCAATGAACCCTTTATCATACCCCTCTCACAAATGGCATGGCTTTATGGTGTTCAATGGTATTTTTTGTTGTTTTGGCAAAGTTTGCATTTGTAATACTGAGTGACAGCTACTGGTTGTTTCAAACATTTACAGTATATCTACTTTTAGCTTTTTGTTGTCTGTTTTCTAACTAGTCTTTTTGCAGACACTAGCTATAAAGATGAGAATCCCACAAATCTGTAATCTTACTTGTGAGGTTTTTTTTCACCTAAACACAAATATGTGGATAAATATTATCAAATCGTAGATTCTACTTTTTTTCAAATTAGCTGGGCTTCACAATTTTTCCAAGTACCTTCTGGTTGGGAATCACTACGCTAACCTGTGATGTGTTTGTCTTGCTCCTCAGTGGTTTAAACCCTCTGCCAGAGGAAATAAACTCCAGTAAAGCTCAGACTTCACCGACAGCCGACTGTGTGAAGAAGCCAGCTGGCTGCATCAGCTTGAAGCCAATGATGCTGCAAGCCATCTTCTTTCTGCAGCTTTCTGTCTCTAAATATAACTTAACGTTTTATTTACCAAAATTTACCCCATCAAAGTCTGCTTGATCATTGCGATTTACAAAAGGAGTCTCATCCTAAAAGAGTTGTGATTTCCAATAGAAAACATAGTAGATGTGGGCCTTTTCTGCATATTAGGATCAAGTGTCGACTTGTTATTATGTGCCAAAACACCCTTGAGCAATTACCTGCCCTATGACCTTTGCCTTTGCCTGAGTGGATGTTTGGTTGTGTCATGAGGTCCTCTCATTTCAGGAGACGCTCCTGGTGGCACCTCTAGTCAGTGATTTTTCACTTTAATATGAGTTTCAATGGAGACTTTCACTGTCACTTGGTAGACTACATACTGTACTGTGTCAAAGGCTTTGTTCTTTTGGCCCTTGGTAGCTGTTGGTGAAATTATATAGTATAGCATTTGCATCAAACATTTTTCCCTAACTCCACTTACTGTATGCTAATTGGAGTTCTGGGTCATTTTTCAGGTGATTACTAAGTGCAGAATTTGTCCTTGAGAGAGGAGGGAGCTGCTCACCCTGGCACGTTAGTGGATTAGATATGAGTCTGTGACTGTGTCATGGATTAAAGCTCCATTCACCAGCATAAGGCTTCCCACTGGCTGGCCTGAGTCTCTCAAGGTTCAGGTACTAGATTGTTAGACTGCTGAAGATACTGGCATAAAGACCGTGACATTATACTACAGGGAGGCTAGGAACCTCTCATTATATATAAATGCAATACTGATGCATTCAAGCGAATGTTTTATTAGATCAACCTGTCAATCAGTGCGTGTACAAGACTTTGTGTCAGCTTGTGATAAAAAACTTGAAAACATAACCTTTTCATCTTAAAAAACAGTATAAAACATTTTATTGAAATTGTGATACTGGAACAGACACAAACATGAAACAAAACATCACAATACAACGACTAGCTTCACAAACTCCCATCTAACCAAAATCTACAGTAGGTGTATACAGGTTTAAGTAAGGTCATTGGATCTGCTGACAAACTGATGAGTGGATCCCCTTCTAAATCCACCGACGTTTACAACAGCTAAAGCCCCCTAATAGAGCTGGAGTTGCTGCGTTTGAGCTCCTAAAGCCTGGTCACTGACGTCAATCCATAGTTGTGGGAAGCCCAAGAAAGGTGCTACGCAGGAGACATCTTACTGTGCAGCCACGAATCCAAATGTCTACCACAAATGCAACACGCCATCTTTACAGTTCAACACTTTAGTCTACTCCTCTCACAGGTGAGTGATAAACACAGGATAGTGTCTCACAATGTGAACTTGATTACATATAATTCACCACATAACAGTATAGTACATTCTTATTTTATAAGAGAACTTCACACAAGATAAATTGACGAGCTTCAGCATGAGATTAGAAGAAAAAAGTCCAACAAAACAGAGCAAGCAGCCACTGAAATCTGAAATGTCCTACAAAGACCTACAACACTGATTTCAAGTTAGAGACAACCTGTGCAGATATCTCATCTCTGGGACAAAAACAAATCACCATGTCATACGTCAACGTGTTCATCAGTCTTTGCCAGTGGCAGAGTCAAGGGATGCTGAGGGAAACGGATTGCTTCACTGTTGCGGCGCATGTACGCGTGGCCGCTAATGGGGTACCACATCTCTGTGAAGGTCAGGTTGGCCACAGTGATGCTACAGCGCCCCAGCACCTTGAAGCCTGACTTGCGGTAGAAGGGAATGAGGACATCTTCGCACATCAGCACTGCTCGGCGCACGTTGGGCAGGCAGCGCAGATACTGCAGGTAGCGCCACATCAGTATGGGACCCTTGCCCTGCTGCCTGAAGGTGCGATGGACAGCGAGGATGTGGATGTGGACAGTGGAGCCGCAGGGCTTGTGGAGAGTCAGTGCGTCCTGGAGCAAACAGTTGGACATCATAAATTCTGACCTCATTCAATATACATATATATGTAACTCATATTTTGGAAAGATGCTGGGTGTCTTACTGTAGTGAGTCTGTCCTGGTCCCAGAGAGAGCCGATGATAAAAGCCACCAGACGGCCCTCCTCAAACCAGCCCATGGACAGTTCTGGGCACAGTGTGAGGAAGTGACGCACCTCATCCAGGTGAAGGGGACACTCACCTGACACAGAGATAAATGCTGAGAGAGAGAGAGAGAGAGAGAGAGAGAGAGAGAGAGAGAGAGAGAGAGAATGAGAAAGAGAATGAGAATAGCCATGGGCAAAATGCTTGGCACCACTTGTATGCATACTAAAAGCAGTGCTAATTGCTCAGTAAACTAAAAAAATAAAAGTTTAAAATTTTGAATAAACTTTAAAACAGTTTCTTTAAAAGCTAAATAAAAATAATGTCCGACCTGTGACTAAATTTAACACAAAAAGTAAATTAGATCTGTTGATTCCATGGTTTTACGCAAAGCCATCCAGCCATCCTAATGTTTCTTTTAATTAAAAAAAACCCCAAAAACTTCAGATCGGATTTGTACTTAAACAGAACGGATGTCTGCTTAGGGGCCACTTACCTTCTCGCTCGATTTCAAAGACGCTTATGGCATCTTGCGTGTTGAGCGGTCGGACTTCGCTTGCAGGAAGCGTGTGTCTCCTTTGGATACCGGGCGAAACAGAGGGTGTTGGCTGCATTGGTTTGATAAAAGGCTGCGCGCCAGCAACGGACATCGTACGATTTCACTCTCTGTTCTCCTCGAACGCGTCTCTCTCCTCCTTCTCTGCCCCTCAGCAGGATCACCTCTGTCAGGCCCTGCGAGGACAACAGGATGGTTTGTGCCCGTATTTATGGGACAGCTTTGCCGGCTGTGATTCACCAACCAATTTGCATTTGAATATTTGATGTCAATGAATGAATGAAGGTCAAACTGTGTAGTGCAATTTACCGAACCCTACAATTAACTGTGTCCATTGCGGTCGCCTGTTTTTTTGTCTCTTAAACGAGATGGCAGATAATAACAAATGCTTTTTTATGAACCACCACCTCCGGCCTATTTATAGAAGGTTTGCGACGTGTATTCACAGGGAGAACAAAAGTGCTGTGATACTAAAAAGTTCTGTGATTTGTATGAATGTATTTAATTACATTGTTAAACCACATTTCAACAAGTAATGTAGTACATACAATGCGCCCCTGTGCATTAAGACGCGCGGCTCATCGTTACTTCCTAACGCAATTAAATGAAACAATTAAAGCACACAATTAAAGCTGAACCATGAAAACAAACGCCACCTCCTGATGGCACCTTCCCCTTCACAGCAGCGAGGCTAAGGTCACACTTACCTAAGGACGCAGAGGTGTGTGTTGGTGAGGTTTTGTGGACTGGCCAGCTGTCCTCTCTCAGCCTCTGTGTCACCACCACACACGTCTCTCTTCATTATGAAGTGATTATTACTATGAGTCACATGATGAAGGATTACAGAAGTTGTTTCCACAACTCGGCGCATTACCGACACTTCATCTCCTGTCTGACACACACAGCGCATAGCGCGTTCATTTCGCTGCCTGTTTCGGGGAAAACAACCACTAATCATATTAGAAATAAAATCGGTCTTTGATTAAATTTTTTTGACTCTCTGGCCCTGATTGGTCCAGCTGTTTTTTTTGCATTCAGTTGGTGTTATGATCTTAGGAATAGTTCAATCACATGTTTTGATATTAAGCAGGCCCTCAGATTCTTTAATTAGGTGAAAGTACCAATACAAAAATGTAAAAATACGCGATTTCTCTTAAAAGCCCTTGATTTAAAACTGTGTACCTTTTGACAGGTAGCCTACAGAAGTATTATCAGAAAAATTTACTAAAATTAGGCTATCAATATCCTAATAAAAGTACGTGTTGTGTAGGGCAAATGGCCCGTGTGACTGATATGTTGTCACATAACGTTCTTATTAGTATAAGTGGATTTTTTTTTTTTTTACTACTTTTACAAAGTGTAGTCCAAGTAGTTCCCTCCAAAGTGTAACTAGATGAATCCAGGAGTCATGAGAGGATTAATAGGGGAGGAAGTGAAGAAGAAAAATCAAGTCCTGCTACACAAACATGTTCTCAATTTTTTGAGAAATTTTCTCTAAACTTTGTTGTTTGGTGAAATGTTAGTTACCTTTACCTCTTTGTTTCTCAAACAGTTATGTAAATTAAACTATCTGCAAAGTCTAAAGACAATATGTCTTTGTAACAGCTCACATTGGAAATGTAAGGAGGGGCCCCATTCGGGAACCACAGGTTTAATCTTACAATATTTTCGTTTAATACAAGTAACTGTAATTTCTAAGTTTATATGTTTTGTTATGTAAAATCTTAAGACTAACTGCAGCTGTTAAATAAATCAAATGAAATAAAAACTCCAATATTTTAATATAAAGTAGCTGAAAATGCTTTGTTCTTAAGTACAGTACTTTAGTAAAGTACTTGGTTACTTTCCACCACTGCTGTCCATAATCTGAATTTAGTTCAGTGGAATTATTATCTGTGCATTTTATTTTGCACATGCAAACTGAGCAATTAGTCAAACTGCTCTGCCAGCACTGTGGCATAAATATCTGATCAAATAATCTTGTGACCTATCTGCTCCTGAACAGGGTGACATCAAGAGAGGCAGGTGGAAGAAGAGGAGCGGAAGGAGCAACCTGAGAACTGAAGAAGCATTTCCTGAAGCAGTGAGGTCCTGGTGGCTGGCAGAGACACACCATAAAGGCTCAGTGTCTCCAGTAGGATTCTTCTATCTTCCCAGTCTTTGGCGTAGTGCCAAAAATATTGTTTTAAGTGTAAGAAAATGTGTGTGATTGCTGTCATGCCGATTATTATCATGCATTATTTTTCTGCCAAAGTTTGAAAATGGACAACATCAGAAATGTAATGGATTAAAATGTGAATGCATCATAATGTCCCAAAGCACAGTTGACCACTGTGCAGTCCTCAGCCTTTTGAATTATGAACAGACTTTGAACAGGTGAGTTAGAAATACAATGTGAGTAAATTGGGCTCCATAGACTTTAATGTATTATATAGCTCCTAATAAGTCATCAACTGTACATGTCAGGGTAATGAGCTTAGGTACAGTTGATCAATGTGCAATACTGAGCATTTTGACATATGAATGGAGTATGTACTGTTTACAATAGCAGAGATATAAATACAATTGATGTCTATTGGATTGTTTTTAAATTGTAATAACTCAAAAAGTATAAAAGTTATCAATAAGAAAAGTCATAGCACCCATCTACAAAGAATCCCGCACGGTTGTGGTAACATAAAAGCTGTAGGAGAACATACAAATCAAAGAAAATCAACTTTCCACTAATATCTCATTACATAATGCAAATCTATGAATATTCTATGAAAATACCTTCATAAAATCAGGCATGGTTCAATATATGAACAGCATATGTGGCATGAATGTGGGTTTTTTTCTTGAGTACTGAGTGAGCAAAAAAAAGGCACAGAATAAGTAAGCAGAAGCACATGCGTGTGATGCTGCTTTCAGAGCTCACACCAAATAATTACAAGTCGACACTGACCTACTGTCAAACATATGAGAAACCAGTGCTCATAAAAGAGCAACAGAGGCAAGAAGGCAGCTTACAGTCACATCTCTATATTTATATGCAAGCAAACAATCCTAGCAGAGGACTGGTAAAATATGATTTAGTTACAGTTCAACTGATATAACTAAACTGGTTCATAGGATGGACATACTGTATATTGTAGACTGATGGAAAAATAAAGTGGGAAGGTTGTTTGCTTTCATCGCAATCTGTTCCTTTCAAATATTGCAATGCCATTTTTTTAGCATTTGGAAGCATTTGAATACTGGTCCAACAGAGGATAATTGTCATCCAGACACATGTGAACTCACTGAATTATGAGCAGAACTCAAGTCATAAGCTCTACGTATTTCTAACGGATCAGGGGGGCGTTTTAGTTGACAAAATATGCCCATGTGCAGTTTAAGAAAAGCACTTCTATCTGTGATAACAGCTTATCTCCCATTCAGGTTACTGAAGTAGTGCTCAACGCATGATGGAAGTTGCTATTATGCAGCCCTGCAGCTCGACAAGGAGGGGTAAGGCAGAGTAGTGCCTCTTACACCCTGAAGTGGGGTGGGTAAAGGAGCGTTGAGGGTGTAACTGCTGGTGTCTGCTAAGGTTTAGGGTTCAGACGTGAGATCGGGAATCTGGGCTTTAGTTGCTTAGCTCATGCTGCGTGTTTGGAGAGAGCAGGTTTGTCCAGAGGTGGTGCCGGAGGTATTCAAGGCCTAAGTATCTCTGTCGGGGCTGAGAGGTGATTCATAGATGGGAGAGCAATAGTTAAGTTTTATTTTTCCTCTTCTACTCCGGCTGGGGCGTCGGTGTCTCGTTGGCATTGTTGTCGGTGATCTTGTTTTCCAGCTCATCGTCGGACAGGAGGTCCAAGGAAGTTCCCCCCACCTGAAGCTGACGTCTGCCAGAGCGACCGGAGGAGAAGCTGATGGGGCCGCTGAGCCTGCAGGAGGAAAATGAAGGTATTCAAAGGTAAAATGCTGCTGCTCTGGTCTCTAACAATCTCTCTGGTCTCTACTCATTTAAAATCTCATTAAACAGACACTTTATGGAGTAATGACATCAGGTAATAAGCCACAGGTCACCACATCATTGTCAATTAGCGTTACATGTAAATAATGTTGGCTGACAACTCATTTGCTGTATGCTAGGTGGCATTTTTGGCCAGCTGCCTTACTTTCTAACTGAAAATAATGCACAAGAAAAACCAGCAAAGAACAGAAAACAAACAAAAACCGTATGGATGCTTGTAATATTTCCCTTCCCTCTGAATTAATGACATGTGACTATTGTTTTCTTCATGTTAAAATAACAACACATTTGTTTTTCCAGTGTAGTGGTGTAGGAGGGTGTGTGGATTTCCAGTGTTTGAGTATCTTTAATATGACTGATGAAAAAAGATGAACCAAACTCCGCCGATACCTTGCTACGTCCTGTCACATAGCTTAAATATGCTAATGTTTGCATTAAAATTCAGTTTCACACCCAAAACCACTGTTTCTATATCACACCAATAATCCCACAATGCATGGATCAATGAATCTGCAATTCCACATTTAAAAAAAGTTTCATCATATTTATTAACTGTCTCTCTACTGTATATTATTTTATATTGGCTTTAACACAAATGTTCATTGACCGTTATAATAACAGGTAATATCTCTCATTAAATGTTCCCATTAAACATTCCCTCCATCTTAAATTAATAGAATTTATTCTAGATTGCAACAACAAAGCATCCACAGAGTAGGATTTCTCCAGGACTCTGTGAACTTTACCTTTCATTTATTACCCGATTCAGAGTTAAACTGAATTTCCTCTAAATTGCTCTGCTGTCCAAATGAATGTAAATCAGAGGTTTAGAATAAACTTGATAATGTTGCATGTATCTGAAAAACTCTTCATTAAACAAACCAGATGTGTTTTGCAAGTTGTTCCCAGTAAATACATTTTCTCCCATTCATTAAATCATTAACGGTTTCTATACCTCTATATGATCCCTCCATGTGAAACCAGATTAATGGTGATTAAGGGATTGTTCCATGAAGAAGGGTCAACTTACTCAAAATACTCATTCACTCTCTCTTAAATAACGTTTCAGTTTTCATCCCTTGAAAGTACACATCATGTGCATTTTCAGCATAAATCCACTGCTCTTCTATCGTGGCTTTGGCTACATGGCTTAGGTAAAATGCTTGAGAAGAAAGGTAATATCAGTCTAGACCTTGGAGATTAAAGCTTCAGAAGATAAAATGTTCCTTTTAATTCTATGATTTTTTCTGTAAACAATAGACTTTGCTATTTTTTTTTGGGGTGGGGGCTGCAATATCGCTTTCTTTTTCTTTAATTTGTGAATCTAATTCATTCTTCTGAGAAGGATATCTTATAAACTCTCTATTCATATTCAATCACTCTGTTTATATTCTGTTGACACAATAAGACACAATTTACTAGAGCATTATTTGAAATCCAGATTGCATACATATTTGAACCCACTAAATTTAAATATATATATATATATATATATATATATATATGTGCAAAAGGCTGATGAAAGTGAAAAAACCTGTGGGAGAGGAGTATATCACTGTGGTTGCTGGCTATTTAGCAGCTGCTGTAAGCGACAGACTATGTCAATTCAATGCTCTTCCCAGTGTCAGCCTTTAGGTTACCTACATAGCTTTTATACCATTGTATGATATACTGAAATACCGTCAGCACCAAACTTTCTTTGGTCTTAATCACAAACATCATAAAATAAAACAAAATGCTAATTTGTTAATGGCAGATAGCTGATGCTGTCGTCTTCTACCTGAGGCGGTTCTTGAGTGTGTGAACCTCGCTGCTCAGGCCCTCGCTGGCCTCGGTAGCGTCATCCAGCTCTCGCTGCAATTTCCGGCGGGAGGCGTTGGCCCTTGTGGCCTCCTCTTCCGCCTCCTCCAGCTGACGCTTGAGCTGCTTCATACGAGAGTTACTCTTTTCAACCTACACACACACACACACACAAAGGAAAAAAAACATCACAAAGAAATATAAAACATGTTCAAAAGCCAGCCTTTTGGGGCAGCAGGGTCGGTTTCTGATCTGAATTGTAGAAAGGAGGTTTGTGTAAGATATAATAGTTGACACCTATTATTAGAGCTTAAATGTCCAAGTGGGTAACTGAGAGAGAAGGACGACCAGAGAGCCGCTGACAAAGCTCAAAACACTGATCTCCTTTAAAACCAGCGTGGGGCTGAAGAGTTGCTAATCATAGCAGCGTTAAAGTCAACAGTGTCGGACATACTTGTTCTTTAATCTGGTCGGCATGGCGACGCTCATCCTCCACTTGCATGCAGATTTCTTTCAGCTTCTTCTCGGTCCTTCTCACAATCTTGTTGGCTGCTGCTCGCTCCCTTCAATGGAGAACAAGTGAAGTTTAGAGAAGCAAAGTAAGATTTAGCGTCACGGGTAAACCCATAACTCAATTTTAAACTCATGTTTTAACATAGATTCAGTTGTTCAACTGTTTGATACAAATAATGTTTTGTATTAGTTTCAGCAAGGAGTAGAGTTCATTGAATTCTCACTTGGCCTCCTGCTCCAGCTGCTCCTCCAGCTGTGCAATCTTGGCCTCCAGTGCAGTGATGGAGGCCTTGAACCTGCTCTTCACAGAACCCTCCAGCTCGCCCAGCTTGGCCCGCAGCTCCTTGTTTTGACGCTCCAATTGCTGGCGAGCGTTTTCGCTCTTCTGGGCTATGCTGCGCGACGCACTCAACTCTGTAGTCAGAGTGTCCACCTGAGTGCCAGACAGAGGGGAGGGGTAGTGCGAAAAGGGAATGACGCAAGGTGGGGTTAAGAAAAAAATGCATTTCTTTATTATGACGACATAAAATCCTTTAATATGTGCGACCTTCATTTATTTTGCACAGGCTAATTAATATTTCTTACAAATCTTTAGATGTAATGTAAACAGGGGTGATCATTAAATTTGCTCTCACAGCTCTGTTCCAGTTTCACACCACACCTGCATATTTGTCTTTCTGAAGCGGTCATTGAGCAGCTCCATGTGGCCCTGCTCCTCTTCCAGCTCCTCCTCTAGTTGGGCAATGCGAGCCTCCAGCCTCCTCTTCTCATCCATCAGAGCAGACCTGACACACAAAGAGAAAGGTCAGGATGAAATACACTCCGTTCACCACCTCTCTCTCTCGATAAAGAGGACCAAACACATACTTTATGCACCTGCTAAAAGCCCACAAACATGCATTAAATGTAAACTGCAAAGGGGCTTTTCACTTCACTGCAGGTGGACGTTTCCAAATACAATTTCCCCTTAGAAGAAAGTTTTTGATTTGGTTAGTTGAATTATTGGTAAAGAGGTTCCCTTAAACCCCAAACTACTTCTACTTCTAAATGATTATCCTGAGTGCTTGGTGACCTCAAATAAAAGTTCTTTCAAGGTTCAGTGTGTTGGTTTAGTGGCACCTAGTGATGATGTATGTGAATTGCAACCAACAGCTCACTCACTGCTCACCCCTCCCAGATGACTACTACTAGTACTAATGTTCTTCTTCTTCGTACCGCACTCTTTCCAGAATGTTCTGGAGCACAATGATTCACTTAGCCTCTAGTCTAGCCTCTTTGACATTGTAGAAGGAACTGGATGATACTATGATTATGCTTATTATGAGATTGGATGACCTTTTGACTGAGCTTTATTTCATTACATTTTTTCATGATTATTTGCCCATTTTTTCTTATCTTGTGTTTATTTTTTACCACTATTATTGTTATTATTATGGCTTTTTTTCTATTTTCTGTACCTGAATTATTTCAATGACCAAAAACGGTAAAAATACATGTTTAACAAAGTCCTGGCGAAGCAAATAGCTGTTGATTCCTAGATAACAAAAAAAATAGTACAATAAAGTTCAGTACAAGAGATGTGCCCTGATATAAAAATCCCCATTTGTCTGCAGGTTACAAGACAATATAAACAAGGAGATGCATGACGGAGACTGTGGTTTGTCAAGTGGGTAACTTACTTTCCAGAGGTGCTGTTTGAGATTTCATCTTGCAGCTCATCCCGTTCCTGCTCTGCGTGGCGCCGGCCCCGCTCTGATGCTGCCAGGTCCTGCAGAGACAGGTCAAAGGTGAAAGGCAGGTTGTCATCATCACACAGTAAATACAAAAAACCTACCACCCTCCAACCCTAACTATGCGCACTGCATACCATATAACACAACCAGCATCACAAAATGGAAACCAGCACCACCCCACTGTCCTGTACCTCGTGTAGCTGGACAATCTCAGCCTCCAGACTCTTGAGTTTCTTCTCATTTTCCTTGGATAAGGCGAAAATATCATCTCTAGAAGCTCGGGCGTCTTCCAACTCTCGCTGGTAGTCCTTCATTTGGGCCTGAAGGAGAACACATTTTGCTGAAAATGGCTGCTTACTGTAATACTGAAGTGACAGATTCAAACATTAGTATCAAATCCGTACCTGTAACTTGCGCAGCTGTTTGATGGCTTCGTCTCGAGCCTTGTTGGCTCCTTCTATGTGACTCTCTATATCCTTCAAATCCATCTCCAGCTTCTTTTTAGCAGCTACAGCCAAACCTCTCTGCTTTCTCTCATCCTCCAACTCTGCCTCCATCTCTCGCACCTGGGGCATACAAGTCATTGGCATGCAGGGATTTAACTGCTGTTAAACTGCTGTTGGGTAATGTTGTGTGTTATTCTGCACCTGCTTCACCAGAGCTCTCTTCTTCTCATCGTTCTGGTCGTCCCGGCCCTGAAGGTCTCTCTCATACTGGGCCTTCATGGCCTGCATGTTGACCTCCAGGCGCAGCTTGGCGTCCTCTGTGGCCTGCAGCTCGTCCTCCAGCTCCTCCAGCTGAGTCTTCATTTCCTCCAGCTGCTGCTCCAGAGTGCGCTTGGACTTCTCCAGCTCGTGGACCTGAAGGAGGAGGAGATAAACACAGGATGATTAGTGAGACCACTGCTCAATAATCTTAGCAAATCAGATGTGCTTCATTATCCTAACGCTCACATTCTTGCCCACGTCATCCTTGGAGCTCATCAGATCTTCCATTTCAGCACGAAGCTGCTTGTTTATCCTCTCCAGCTCCTCTTTGGCCTCCAGCGCCTCGTCCAAAGCTCTGGTCATGGAGAGAGCTTTGGTCTCCTTCTCCCTCGGCCTCAGCTTCGGCACGGTCACGCTCTTCAGCGTAACGGGCCGAGATGCTCTTCTCCTCAGCCAGCATCTACAAAGGAGGAGGATTCAGCATTTAATAAAAATTGTATTTGTAATTTGTAAGAATGGTACTGCAGTCAAAATAAATCTCTAAACTCTAAAAACCATAGAATTAAGCTGTAGCATTTAAAAACAATCTAAGAGTTTCAAACTCACTCCATCCAAAGTGATTTTCCAGAAGAAATATGCCCAATAATGTGCATTCTCACCTGGTCAAACTTCTTCTGTTTCTTCTCCAGGTTGGAGACGATTTGTCTCTGGTGATCCAAGTCAACTGTCAGATCATCCAGCTCCTGCTGCAGACGAGTCTTTGTCTTTTCCATCTTTTCAAAGCCGATGGTCTTCTCTTCCAGACGCTGGCTGGCCAGCTCCAGGTCCTTCTGCAGCTTCTTCTTTGTCTCCTCCAGACCCTCTATTGTTCCAACATCATCTTCTAGCTTCTTCTTGCTCTCTATCAGCTTCAAACAAAAAACAAAAAAGCAAAATTCTGAATATAAAATCAACAGAAATTTAAAAATTCAAATGTTTCCATGAAAGCACAAATCCTACCTGCGCCTGTAGGGTCACCATCTGTTTCTCCAGATTCTTGCGAGCCTCCTCATCCTCCTCCTGCTGCTCCTGCAGAGCGTTCTTCTCCTCCTCCAGCTGACGTATGCGACTGCTGAGGTTTAGTTTCTGACGTGTCTCCTCCTGGAGCAGCTCCTAAAGGAAAATCAGTATGTGTCCAGTTAGTTTAATGGAAAGGATGCATTCAGTGTGGATTGATGATTCATTCTGTAAGCCACCTGCGTGTCTTGCAGCTGACTGTCTAGTCCAGCGATGTCTTTGGCCATCTTGATACCCTTCCTCTCTGAATCTTCCAGCAGGGAAGACACATTTTCCAACTCCGTCTGTATGGAGAGGTACCAAGGTAACAACATGGTTGTCAATGTAAGTCAAATGTATTTGTAAAACATTAAAAAAATATGCAGTAATGGGGATTTTGTTTGTATTAAAGAATATTTTTTGTTTTGGATCTTTATTACAAGAACTGTTCTAAAGAAACAAATTACTGTATTTTCTGGGAATATTTTTTTAATGGTCATTACTGTTTGTATTGTTTATTTTTCGTCATACTGCATACAACCTAAAAATCCAGGAATTATCCCTATTTCTTATTTTAAATACAAATCTAACTAAAACTGATTCCACTGAATTGAATCAAAAATCTCTGCCCCTCACCTGCAGTTTGTGTGTGCGTTCAGACAGTTCTCCCTTGGCCAGCTCTCCCTCAGTGACCCTGGCCATGAATTCCTGCAGCTGAGCCTCCAGTTTCTTTCTCTTGTGTTCAGACTCCGCCTACGCCTGCTGCAGGATCTTGACCTCGCTGGCCAGCTCCTTGTTGGCAGTCTCCTGGCTCTGCTTGGTCTTCTCCAGGTTGGCTTTGAACTAGACATAATTAACAAAAAACATTAGTGTGTAGTCAGCAGTTATGTCCCTTTTCTTTTTGGCGGATTTCACATAATCCTGTGAAATAAGACTGTAGATTGTGGAAAGGTATGTTACCCTCTTTGCCTGTTCCAGCTGTTCAGACAGCTCTTCCAAAACAGTGCTATGCCTCTGTCGCATCTCCTGGATCTGAGATTCGTGGTTTTTAGTCTCGTCCTCAATGGTCTTCTTCAGCTCTGCAACCTCCTGTTCACGCTTGGTCCTACAGAGAACAGCGACACAGAAAAGTCTTAACTTATGGTAATAACAATAATAATATCACCGGCCAAACACCCCACTGTCTATGATATAAATATATAAATAAGGAAAAGTAAAATGCAGTACAGTAGTACCTAAGCTCCTGCTGGGCAGCAGTTGTATCAAGGGTGTCCTCCAGTTCAGTCTTAAGGGCCTCAAGCTCTTCACTCAGGTCCCTCTTTAGTTTCTCAGCCTTGTTCCTGGCCTGTTTCTCTGACTCAAGGTCCTCCTGTAGCTCAGACAGCTGGGCCTGCAGCTCCCTCACCTGCTTCAGAGCGTTGTTCTTATGGCTGACCTCGTCTTCACCCCTGTTAACCATCGAGAGCAATGACGAACATGCAACAAAAGTGTGGGCACAATTTTGTGACTCTGCTGGTATTGGAAAACAAAACCAGAACGCTCGCTGCAGTTTTCCACAAAAATAAGATGCACCTTGAGTTATTTTATTATTTGCTCAAAAAAATTTTTATTCGGTTTACACATAAGCCAGAAATAAGAATTATGCTTAACAATGCTTATTTGCACTAATTCTGTCCAAGTACAAAATGGTGCTGCAAAACTTCTCTATTATTATCTTTTTTTAATTATATACTGTTTAAAAACATAAAGTGAACAGTTGTGTAAAGACTCCACTGGGAGGCAGCAGAGTCACTGTTTCTGTTGTAGCCTACAGTTTTGGACACTCTTAAAGAAGCCATATGCTGTAAAGGCCTCTTATTAGCATGGTCTCACACTTACAAATACCACACAAATTACATGCACACCAGCAATAGTCACACATCGTAAACACATTCCAGTGCAGTGAGAATCAGTGAATAAGTACAGGCAGCAAGTCAGAGGGAAGCACAACAAAGATTAAAAGCTCAGAGGCTATTTTTTTTGGATGATAAGATCACCGCTGTACACTTTGGAGTGTAATCAGCTCAATAAAATGCGGCATATAAAACCGCAGGTGTGAATGTATCTTGTGTTTAGTGTGATGAGCGTTCTGTACAGCTATGCAGCACTTATATCAGACTGTCTCACATCATGAAGCAGAATCCCAGTGACTCAATATTATAGCTCCAATATCCACATTTAGCTCACACAAAGTTATGTCAGCGCTGTTTCCATTCTCCTCTATGGTGGTCCCAGTATCTCTTACCTAGCCTGCATCATCTGCTGCTCCTCCTCCTTCTTGCTCAGCTGAACTTTCAGCTCCTCGATCTGGGCCTGTAGCTCGGATATCTGGTCCTGGAAGTCGGATGTCTCCCCATCCAGCTTCCTCTTGGCCTTCTCTAGCTCCTGACGGGTCTTCTCCTCCTTCTTCAGTCTCTCTAAATTAGAAAAGAAGAGGATCCGATGGTTTATTGAGAAACTTCTTTTCGTTGTAGATTCATTCTAAAACTTCGACAGATAAAGTATGCCACTTTACTATTCTACGCATTCTGTATTTCACTTTACTCCTTTACCCTCCAGGTCGGCCATCATCATCTCCTGCTTGTTTCTGACTTTGCCGAGGTTCTTGGCCTTTTCTTCCTCTTCAGCTAGCATTGAGGTCATCTCATTGATTCTGTCCTCCAACAGCTTCTTTTCCTAAAGGAAAGAGATACAGGCAGGTTGGCACACAGCTGGCTTCTCAACTCAGCATCGACATATTTTGGTTATCTAAAACTTTATCTTATTCTGCATTGCAGTAAAGGAGAACTGCAAGACCCTCCATTTGTAAAGGCCCTCTATACATTACCTCTGTACAGTTTAATACAATGCCTCTTTCCATTCATCCCAGAGCCTTAACTTGAAAGTAGACCTTCAGAGCCTTCTCTAGCTCACCTTGTGGAACTTGGAGTTCTGGTCTTCTAGTAGCAAAATGTCCTCTTCATATTTCTTCATTTTGGCCTCAGCTGTCACTTTCTCCAGCTGAAGCTTCTGCCTGCCAGCCTCCTCCTCATCCAACTGTTCTTCCAGGTCCTACACACACAAGTATTTAGCCATAGCAACAAACACAATTAACATTTTTGTGTTATTTAACTTTTTAAAATAGAAAGACTGTCACATACATTTCCGAGGGTATAAAATCTGTTTTTCGGTAACCAGCTATTTTGATTAATAATAAGTAATTCCACATCTCCTAGGACACACCTGGATATGGGTCTGCATCTTCTTCTTCTCGTTCTGCAGGCTCTGGGTCCTCTCCTCTTCTTCCTCCAGTCTGGACTCCAGGTCATGAAGGATCTCCTCCAGCTCTTGCTTTTTGGACGCCAGGCGAGCTCTCATCTCCTCAGCCTCTGCAAACAGCTCTGTCTCTGCCTGCAGCTGCTCTGCTAGGATGTTCTTCTCCTCCATTAACTACACACAAATAACATGAAAACCTTCAATTGTGCAAATACAGATAAACAGATATTTATATGTAGTATCTATATATAAAATATGGGAGTAACGCAACTGAATATTGCTGTGGTTGTAACTGACCTGCTGGTGTTTCCTCTCCATCTCTACCAGCTCGCCCTCCACCTTGGTCTGCTTCTCCTTCACCTTGACCAGCTCTTCATCTTTAGCCTGCATCTCTTCCTCCTGCCTGGTTACCTGCAGCAGAGGCTTAACCTGCAGGTACAGATGGCCAGAGAAGCTTCACAGGTGTGATCTCTACACATAAATCTGACCAGTTACTAGCAGATGAGTACCATCTAGAGGCAAACAAATGGTCTCTGTTGCACAAAAACTCTTGACAGCATACATGCATTTCCACGTACACACAAGCACACACCTTGGTGAAGAGTCTCCACCACTGCCAGTGACGCAGCTTCAAGTAGGCAGCGCAGTTTCTCTGGAGAACCTTAAGAGCGCTGAGCTGCTGCTGCTTCTTAGCAAAGGCCCTGAAGCATTACAGCAAGAGAGGAGGAGAACAAAGACTCAGTGAGACAACAGGAACTTTCTTGTGATCAAATATATAGAAATGTCTCTGATCGTTTGAGGGGGGAGTGGTTGTCGAATGCAGACAGCAGCGGTAGAGCAACCCTTACTTGCGTGCCAGATATCCCCGACAAACGGCTTGGAAGTAAATGATGATGTCAGTGATCTTCAAGTCCCTCTCTTCCTCCAAGTGGGCCAGGACTCCGGCCCTGAAGAAGATCTTACTCTGGCCGATACGGAACAGGTTGCCGTCCAGCTCGAGAGCTTGAATCTGCCAAAGACAGGAAAAGATGTTGAAAGGGGAGAGGGCAACTGAAGGTAACCGAAGGAAAAAACTGCTTGGTTCGTTACTTCATTCATGTTCTTAATTCTTTATTTAGACTGTCACAAATGAATAACTTTTTGATTATGTCATGCAATTGTCTTATCATCTTATCATGAATACAAGACCCTTGTTTCAAATGTGAGCCTTGTGAGCTCTGAGGCAGACGTTGAAAAGATTTCATTTGTCCATGTCCTTACCATTCTCTCACACGCCTGCTTGCCATCCATGAAGCCCTTGGGAATGGCGTTAGGAGTGAGGATCTCGTACCTGGACATGGAGCAAAGAAAGAAGTGCATTATGACAGAGGGTCACTAGGGCAGTGTTAAATTGCAGCTCCATACTGGCTAAAAATGTAAAAACAGTGGCAGAGGCCTCTGTGTCCTGAATTACAAATAGACTTCAGAGATCAAATGACTTCAAAAAAGGGAAAGGATGTCATCAGATCCATCATGTCTCTTTTATTACCAGGTTGAAAAAAGTATAGTGGTGGGTTCTGGCTATATATAAACCTTATATCATGTCAGATTACGTGGAAAGGGTGTGAGATACTCAGACTCTTAAATCAATAATATAATATATTATCTATGTATGACAATTATTTTTATTAACTTAATAATGTACTTTCATTTTATAAAATGTATATCACGGTTTCCTCTTAAGACTTGTTAAGCTGACATTACAACATTACCTCTGTCTGAACTCCTGGAAGACAATGCGGTTGGGGAAGCCCTGTCTGCAGATACGGATCCCCTCCAGCACACCATTACATCTCAGCTGGTCCAGAACCAGGTGGGGATCCAGTTTACCAGCCTAGGGGAAGAGGCAGAAGAAAAAAAAGAAGATCTTGATGTATGGGTAAAGGGTCTGTGTAAATTTTCTTTACTTGAACAGGCAGTTTTTTAAATTTAGGGTTTATTGTGTTTATTTGTGGTCAATCCATGTATGGTTCGTTCTTTGGTTATTTCATTTCAAAACCAAATCGGAAAAAACAAAGAAACAAGTGTTTTTTTGGGTTTTCTGTTGTAAAACCAAAATGGAAAAACAAAGCAGTTGCCTTTTGTTCTATCTATGACCGGTGTTGCGCCTGTGGTTTGCAACAGCTGTGGTTTGCGTCAGGCTTAATGCAACCGGAGATCCGCATTGCACCAGGTCACTCTCGTGACCCCCGTTTTATTGAGACTCACCCTTTTCTCATGGTTTGGGATGATGCAGCGCACAAAGTTGGGATTGGTGTTCCTTAGTGTTGCCATCAGCTTAGATAACTGCTCCTTGTACAGCTGTCCCACGGTGCGGAACATGCCCTTCTTGGTCTTGTAGGCGGCACCAAACGCTGTCTCATTCATGCCTGCAACCTGGTCCAGGCCCACAATTCGGTCGACTGGTGATGAAAAATTAGATGAAGAGAAAGATAACTGTGTTAATGCAGGGATACATAGGTAACTGATGTGACTTTAGTAATGCTGGTTTTACTGATAAATGTGTTTATGTGTAGAGCACATTATGAGGCTATATACAAAAGAAGAGTAAAGCCAACAAAATTACTTTATTAAATATTTTTTTGGTGTTTAAATTCATCATCAGGAACTGTTGCCAATAAAGGTTAAAGTGTGCAACTGAGCTCTTTTCTAATTGTGTGATAAAGGATAACTATGTTGTATGTATTTTTTTAATATTTATTCCTGTTTGGAATTCTATTGTATTTATTCTTTATTTATCTGCTTTACTCTTTAACTTCCCATTCTATAAGTTGCTGCTGTAACAATCAAAAAAAGTTTTATGATTTTAACATAGAGCAAATACATGCACATACATCCCGGACGTTTCAGACAATATGACTCACGTTGTCTCACACCTGAATGATCTATTGCACGAGGAGAAAAGCCAGGACTCACAGAGCACTGGGGGATGGGACATGTGGTCATGGCTGACAACCGGCGGATGGATGAATATGTTGTGGAAGGTGTTGACCCCAGTGTTTATCATTCTTGGTGCTTTCCTCCTCTTAACATGTTGTGTAATCCCTTGTGTCAGATCTATGATTTCCACAGCAATCAGGTCTTCCATGGGTCAGTACATGAAGCTGCCTGCTACACCCACTGACTCAGTGGAATGGATCCCACCTTTTGATAACGATGACAGTGAAGTCTAGAGTTTAAGTTGATTTCTTTTTATGTATCTCTGAAGTTTTGATTACCTTCTGAATTTTAGACTTGGTAATGCATGTTAGCATAAAATAATGTAGTGGCATGATTTTGATTGATCAGTATATTTACTTTCCTTCTATATTCATTGTGGTAATCTCTTTGTTTTAATTCTATCATTGAGTCCCTATTACATGTTTATTCTTTCCATTTTTATATTCCACTCATATTCACACCCGTATTCTTTACATTATTGTGTTTACTTCCAAGTACTGCAGATGGAGTTACATGAAGGTCTTAAAATTCTCATTGTATTGTGTTAGCATAATATGCTAAAAGGGAGTAGTGTAATGGGAATTCCATTAGGACACCTTTTAAGACACTGCTCTGTAACTCATCACTGAGGACATCCGACCTCTGGGTATGGGGTTAAAGGGAGGCAAGAGATGTGATGTTTTATGCCCAGGTCCCACACATCTCCCACATTCCTCGGACCTGGGTACCTCTTCACAGACTCAGATTTAGTGTCTCTTAGGGAATCATAGAATACACTCTGTTCTCTGGTGAGATAAGACCTGACCCTGAGTGGGAGATAAAAGCTGCATGTGTGGGGACACTGCAGCTCACTCGGATGATACCTTTGTTGCGTGTGTGTCCCTGTGAGTTCCTTCTGCAGAAGACTTGAATAAATTCACCAAAAGACAAGTGTTTGCCTGAGCCTTTATTAAATATAATATCTCGTTTCCATAACACCACCCTTTCACCACCCAAAGGGAAAAAAGCTCCATAGCGTTACCAGAGGTCAAAAACTCCACAGGGAACCTTGAAACGTCTTCCTTTGCAGCTCCCCTATCTCTGTACTATATGTCTCAGATTATACGGATCCACCTGGATCCAATTCCTCAAAATTTATTTGGACACTGTGATTTCTTTCCATCTGCTGCACTCATGGTTAAGCCTGTTGAACGCAATAAAGACTGTGTAATCACTGGGCTAATAATATTTCAATCTAACTGTATTAGTGGACTCAGTGGCTGCAAATCACAGTAGCTTTACATAAACTATATGTCTATTGAGTGGATAGGGGATATTTGCCCTTTTTATGTGTGGTGACACCATCACTAAGCAAGGCATCCCACTAATCCAATCCAATTTCATTACTGTAGCCTTTTTAGTAAATAAAAATCTACCACGGCCTTAAAGCAGTTTCAAAAGTCAACCATCTGACCAGACAAATGTTCAATAATAATTTTATTAGTTTTCTGTTGTGTGAGCTCAACAAAATTTTATTTTTGGCATGATTACAAAAATAAATGCCTTACCTGGCTTACCATTCAAGCAATAATTGCTGGAATAACTATAGTGGCACCAACATTCATGGAAGAATGAAATGTTTTTGCGTCAGAGGTTTTAAATACAAAAGGAGTACAGCCATGCAAAGCCAGATGGGAGTTTTTTGTGGAGCGCACACAGCAGCCAGGACAATGATCCCTCAAGTGTAGATGATAAGGAGAAGCCATGGGTGCACGAAGGTTAATTATTACTATCATTCACCTGGAGCTTCATGGAGCCCAGACACATTGTCATAGAAAGAGGCTCTCTGAAACGTCTGAATGTCTACAGCAACAGAGACACGGACAGAGAAAGACAGGAGAGTGAGAGAGAGAAAAAAGTAGGCATGCACACTCACACCCATCATTCATACACCCACAAACACACACACTTTCAGAAGCATTTATTGGCTGTTAAAAAAGAGGACTGAAGAGTAGAAGTCAGTTCATGCACTCTAATACTACACTACATGCTTATTATCAAAGCCTTGTTATTATTCAAAGGTAATGTTGGGTTATCTTAGCTGAACATTACTCAGGAGAAAGATTAGTCCAGAAAGTGTTACATAACCATTTTGCTTTCCATTTGATTTGATCTGTTATTCCATTAAAAAAACAAATGTCAAATTAAAATAATGATTATGAAGGCCGTGGTTGCCATCTGAATATTAACTGCATTAGCAATAAATCTGTCCTTCACCTCTGAGAGAAGAGTCCTGGCTGTGGTTTACCTCGCTTATACTTAATGTTTTTCTTGGCAACACTCATCCCACAAGAGAGAAACCAAGAAGCGCACTGCTGAATGAAACTCAGACAGGAGATTCGGTTGTTTACAATAATACATTTACAGCGATGCTTGTGCAATGCTCCTCTTTAAAAGCTGTACTTAGACACTGCTGTGCTTTGAGCTAAATGCTAATGTCAGCATGCTAACATGGTGCTTGGCATGTATAATATTTGTCATGTTCACCATGTAGTTCAGTGTGTTGGCATTCTAATATTTGCTAATTAGCATTAAACACAAAGTACAGCTGAGGCTGACGGAAATGTCATTAGTTTTGCACAGTCCACAGGAGTGCTTTGTGATTCGATGATGGTCCTGGATGATAAGCATTTGTTACAGTTCATCCTGAGGTGAACATGAACATCTTGACCAAATATCATGGCAAACTATCAATACTTAGAACAGCCAACAGACTGACATTGCCATCCATCTTTTTGTCTCTCATTGGTTCACCCCACAATAGGTGTGTAACATCCTTCTGGACTGATATGGATAATTGCAGGTTTATTTATACAGCAGATTTAATTTAATACACTTAAACTCTTGATGAGTTTCTACACATCAAAAGAAAATGTTAAGAGACTCACCGTCTTTCCAGAGCTCAGCCACAAACTTGTCAGTTGACTGGTGAAGCAGCGTGGCCACATTGTCATTCAGGGGATCCATATTCTTCATGAGCCATTCATCAGCTTTGTAGTCCACCTGAATTACAAGAGTAATTCCTTAGTGTTACTTTAGTGCTGGCCATTTCTTTATCATAACAGATGATCAAAATCATTTTAAGACAGCGGCCTGCACCCAAACAGGTTAAGGTGTAAGGTGTATCAACAATGGCCACACACATCTACTATAATTTGGCTGGTTTGACATCCCAACAGCGAAAAGCCAACTCAGCATTAGATGAAAGTTCATTCATGAATTTTGCTACATGTCATCCAATCCTTTCATATACTGTTATTTATGCTGACAGCGTAGAAGCAAAACTACACTTTTAAAAGGACTGGTTTCCAGTCTCTAAATAATTGCTACTGGTCTGTTGCTTCACCTGTCTGCAACAGAATGTAAACTAATTCTTCAGTGGCAGCTCTAATGGTGTTTTCAAATACTACGCAGTTGTTTTATCTTACAGGCAGTACCAGATGTGCTGTATGTGCTTTGTGGGACCACACAATTAGTGGTAGAAAGTTCCAAAATTCCCATCAATCAATGATACACAATACTGACATAATAAGAACTGTTAAAATAAAGACTTATATTATTTCTTTCTTCAGGTCTTGCTGGAACATAGTGTGTTGATGGAATTTGTCTCTGTAACATGATGATGAATTTTACTTGCATGTGTTTTCAAACGTCTAACATACTACGAAGAGTGTTGGAGTAGAGCAGAATTTAATAAGCAATTGACACAGTCAGCAACCTGAGATGAGGAATGTAATATCTCCATATGGGTTTCATCAGAATCCTGGAAAAGCAAACTAACAGTGTTTGCACTTATTTTCCTCTTCAGTATCACTCTGCCATGCAGGATTTATTTGATGAAGTTCGAATTTAATGCTGGCCCCAGTTTTGAATACTGGAAGCTTATCATCAGGTTGAATCATAGATTTCTTCCTGTTTGTCATGGTAAGGCTCAGGACCGATGTTTAGACATGACTGACGCTGATGCTCCTCACTTTGTTCATATGCACATGTGTCAGGCAGGAAAAAGAGACAGGTAAACCTAAATAAACTGTCACTCTGGGGATGATATCAGTTTCATACTGCGACTGACAAGCGTCCTCTCTGGAATGTTGCGGGGTATCGTTTTCTCTTTACAGATGGCAGACCACCACACAAAGGTGAAAGTTGAAAACCTCCGTTATGTAACTGCCAGGCAACCAAAGGCTCAGTCTCACACCAATGTGAACCAGATGTGGGTTTCTTACAGCAGCAGTATGACAACTGGGCTATTGTTTTCAGTCAGTGACCTGGTTAACGGCGCCTTCAGAGGAGCAAAGTCTGTGCCTCCTAGAAAGGCTTCAAAACAGGTCAGAAGCAGAGTTGTTGCACGAGGAAAACAGAACATGGATAAATCTGTGGCTATAAAGGAGGCATGAATAAAAGTTTTCAAAAACACATATGTAATTTTTTTTAGTGTCAAAGAGCTGTCTTTTCAGAGTGGGCCATACTTCAGTAGTAGGTCCAACCAGCTGCCATTCCCAAGAGAGCAGTCAGAATGCAAGACCACTTAATGGGCCTGAAATGCATACCTTCCCTGCGTAGTGAATGATGCAGAAGTCAGCTTTGTCCTTGAGCTGACGTGGCTTCTGAAACTTGGTGTGTGTGCCCTGCTCCTGGAGCACCTTATCTATAAAGGTCTTGTCGGTGGCTTTGGGAAACCAGCACTCCTCATCCAGCAGAGCAAGGATACCAGGGGGGTTAGTCTGTGGAGACAGAATGTGTTTAACACATGTATTCATAAGCAGACGTATACAGTCACATGCACAGGTGGGGAACACTGACCGGCCTCTCAATGAGGTCGATGCAGGGCTGCAGGTCCAGGCCGAAGTCGATGAAGCTCCACTCGATGCCCTCCCTCTGGTACTCCTCCTGCTCCAGGATGAACATGGTGTGGTTGAAGAGCTGCTGCAGCTTCTCATTGGTGTAGTTGATACACATCTGCTCAAATGAGTTCAGCTGAAAGGAAGCAGAAGTCTGTTAGTATTACTTGATTACACTAATAAATAAAACATTTCAAACAATTAGTAAATCTGTATAATTGGATTCTGTTTGTTCCATGTGTAAAGGAACACAACTACAATGTGTAGAAGGTAGTTTATGTTTCGTGGGATTTAGTTTTTTAGTATTTAAGCAACACAATCAGCACCTCAAAGATCTCAAAGCCAGCGATATCCAGGATGCCGATGAACGACGCCCCCTGCCGTTTGGTCCTGTCCAGGGCCTTATTAATGCGGTGGACCAGCCAGCGGAACAGCCGCTCATATGTTGCCTTGGCGAGGGCTTCAACAGCAAAGTCAGCCTGAGGAAAACACAAAGAGTGCAGGACCACAGAGAGTAACCATAAAACACACTATTAATAATACACAGCCCACTGAGTCATGAGTGCAAATATAAGAATAGAAATGTTGTGTTGCTGTTTTATCGTGGCATGACGTCACACCATAGGCTACAGAAAGGACAAGCCATTAGGAAGATGTTTAAACTTATCCTGTCACCCATGAGTTAGCAAAAGTGAGGTGTACTATAAACAGAAAGAACGAAAGGCACATATAAAAACTGGAATTCAACTTTTCCAGTTTTGATGCTTTAAAAAAATGAATACAATGCAAACATAACACAAAGAGTTTGATTGCACCTTACCTGTTCTTTGGTCTGTGCCTTCTGTACATAGTCTCGTCCCACTTTGATCCTCGGTGTGAGGATAGCTCTGGTAAACTCCATAACATTCATTCCAAGCAGGTGGCAGAGCTTCTGCGCCACTGGGAGTGTGAGGAAGCAGGACGCATATAACTTATTGTTTCAATATAGACATCACACTGGTTCGCATAAACAGCTTCAGATTTCATTAAAAACAGACTTGAGGTTTTTTTTTACTCTCTTCAGATTCTGATTAAAGGGTTATGTTAAGTTGAAATAATGAAATAAAACATCAAATAAGCAAGTCTGAAAGCAGCACTGCCTAACTACGTTTAAACAATGCAGGATATATGACCATACCCAAACTCAGGTTATTCTGGCTGGGTGGAGACCCCAAAATGGGTCAGGGACTTTGTTCAAGTGAGTTCTTAGGGAACTAAGATCAGTATGTTAATGGATCAGACAGCAAACTTAACTACTTAACTTAACTATATTTTATATATTACACTGAGAGGTATGTGAATACAATTTAGACTGATGACAAGCATGCCAACAGACATGCAAATGTAACTTCAGTGCAATCATGTTTCAAGTAAAGCCCGGGCTCACAGAGAGTGAGGCAGTTGTGTGAGTTTATGTGTGGAAATGATCATCTGTTTTCCACCACCTGTTGTGGTGGAAGCGGGAGCGCTACAGTCATCTCATTTTCTGGATTCATGAATCATGAGTGACAGTAGGGAGGAGGAGGTGTTTTACTGTGACTGCATGATGGATGTTCACCTGTGTTCTCAGGCATGGAGGCCTGATCAGTGTTTCTCTCTTTCTTAAAGATGATGTTGCCAAACTGCAGCACCGCAGAGACCACCTTCAACATGCCTGGAAAGGATAAGATAGCAATTAGGTAATGGTAAGAGTGAGGAAACAAAGTCAATCATTATAGAGAGAGAAGGAGAATACTTGTTTCAGAGCACATCTGGAAGTACTACTCACAGACAATCTCATCGTGGGAGAAGCTCATGATGTGCATGGCATCCAATGTCTCCTGGAAATTATCCTTGTCCTGCTGGCCAGGGATGGGAATGTTACCATTTGACAGGAAACGATAGTTGTTAAAGCCTTCGAGGAGCAGGTCAGCTGGAGAACAAAAGATTTAAAAAAAAAAACTATATTATTTTAATGGTCATTTTAGTCAAGATCGTCATGTTCACGCTTTCAGCTTATTGCTGTATGTTCTCCTAGTTAATGTAGAATGCTGCGCGTTAGGATTCGTTTCAGTGTATACTTTCTGTTTGTAAAGTGCAGTAGGCCCATGATGCGTGTTGGTTTTGACACTTTTAATGACTGTTTGATGTCAGTGAGGTATGTGTTACATTTGCATCCATTTTAGGAAAGATAGCTCAGTCTAGACTCAGAGAGTAAACAGAAAAGTGAAGGAGAGAAATGAGTTGTAAAGTGTTGACTTGAATGTCATCATGGAACAATGCAAATTAAAAATTAACGAGAAAGATTAGTTGGCTGGTGCAAATTCAAACCAGCTTTCTTTAGCTCTATTGCCTGAAGCAAAGTGGCAGAAACATGAAACCTCACTGTCATTGCTCTAATACTTTTGTTTATTCCTATTGCTCTTTGTAGCAGTTGTCAAAAACTCACTTCGGAGGTGCTCTCCAGCTCCTGCCAGCAAGCGGTAGAAAATGTGGAAGGTCCTCTCATCTTTGGCCTGTCTAATGGCCCTGGACTTCTCCAGAAGGTCTGAGAGCAAAGGTTAAGAACTGGCGAGGATATAACAACATGAACTCAATAACTCTCTACTAAAGTACACAACCAATAAGACTTCCTAGAAAACACTGTGGGGAATCAAATGTTTATTTCTTCTACGAGTGTTGCAACAAAGGAATATTATGGTGAGGAGCCTTATCCATTGTTTCCCTCACCAGGCATAAATAAACATGAATAAACATGAGGAACAACAATAAAAACTTCTTTAGAGCTCAGTGCCCTCTAGCTCCATCTGGAGAATATGCAGAACGGGAATGGCATTCTTGTGGTTAAGCATAAGCCGTGGTGAGTCGCACAACCTGACCGCTATTCTCAGCTCCAAACTCAATGTGTACCCTGTCTTTTAGCTCCCTTTGTTGTGTTTGAAACAATCCTTTGACCTTCTAGTCCGTCAGCCTGTCCCAGTAATGAGGATACAAGTTTCAATATTGGCCCCGACAATGTAGCCTGTGACATCAAAGTTGATTCTGATGAACTTCCCCTGCAAGAAACAAGACGTATATTTATGTTAAAAAAACGTGGTTGAGCTTGTTGAAACTTCATAGGTTAATTAAAAAAGCCTTGGATGCTTGGATGTCAGCATGAACTGCTATATGTATTTATGTGTGTTTGTGTGTGTGTGTGCATATGTCATATGTTCCTTCCCCTTCGGGCATTGTTGCATTTTTAAACACCACTTTGTGGACTCTTGCAGATGACAGACACACAGTGGAGAACGAAATGTCTATATTAGGAAAAGGCAGGTTAACAAGTCAGAAAGAATCTCAGGCATGTCTGTGGTTTCCTGACAGTGAATGTGTGCATGTACGAGTGTGTGAATATATGTGCCCATCTGTCTGCTGGTCCTCATTGCTTCTCATCTGAAACAGCTGGTGATTCACGAGGACTGAACGCCATGGTGGTTAATCCTGGGCACATGGTTGACTTAGTCATACAAAAATGTAAAATGCTAAGAGCGAGGATTGTTGTGATTCCTGAAACTCATCACTACAAGATCAGATAACTAGATATAACAAGCACAGCGTCGGTCCATTTTATAATACTAGACATTTTAGGAAATTATTAGAGAAGAGAGACTTGTGAAACAAGACCAATAAACAAAATCCAATCATCCAATCATCAAATATTCAAAAGTTACATATTTAAATTAAAAAGCCCCACAAGATACAGTAAAGGAATATTTTCTGACATTTTGGGAAATATACATAATCGCTCTCTGGTGAAGAGTTAGATGAGTAGATCGATACCACTCTTACATCAGTGTGGTAAATATGAAGCTACACCGAGCAGCTGGTTAGCTTAGTTTAGCACTAATCTATATAAAGACCCTAGAACCAAATTTAGGTCCTGGTACACGCAGTTAGTTCCTCTAAAGGTTTATGGTTTATAGGGGGTTATATGCCAGACTAGTTCTTTGCAGGGAGCAGAGTCTCCACTGGTTGCCCGGTGTGCTACAGAGGTGCTGGTAGGCAGAACGTTTTTTAACCTTCAGATAGAGCCAGGCAATCTGTTTTCCTGTTTCCAGTCGTTATGCTAAGCTAAGCTAACCTGGCTGGTGGCTATAGCTTCATATTCACCACACAGACCATGGATGACATGACAGCTCCCCAAAAGTGAATCTAAAACATCTCGGATTCCACCCTCTTGTGGCAGACACCAGTATAGGTCATAAACCCCGCCCTCTCCATTAGCAGATGGGACGTGGACCGAAATAAAAAAATACACGTAAAATACATTTTTCTCGAAGAACATTTCAGTAATTTTGGATCGCTCTTATTCAGGATATTTTGGCTTCAATTCTGTTCAGTGGGAGGAAATGAGGACGTCCATCTTTATACAGACTCATGGCCCAGACACAGGCATGACTCACCTCTATCTCTCATTTATTTTGGGCCATTTGGCCATTTGCTTTTTATCCCGAGGTAGAGTTAAGAGGTAAAACATGAAAGCTATATGGATCCAAACTTCTTATAATCCATACAATTATCTGTTTTATATAGCTAACCTTGAGAAACCCTCCATAGAATTAAATTATCTAAGACATAGAGGGAGGACTCCTCACGCTGTTATCTTTATGTAGAGTTGGTAATAAAAGCATGTGTGTTTCTAACTTTAGCTTTAGATTATATACATTTCTTTATACAGGCAAGGCAAACGTAAACTACAACTGATAGTCAGGTTGATGCAAATCTGTTCCCCTTCTGGATACTATCTGTACATAAATCAAGAGAATGATCATTTAAATGGGAACTGAAGACTCACAAAGCGAGATGAGTTGTCATTTTTCACTGTCTTGGCATTGCCAAAAGATTCGAGGATGGGGTTGGCTTGCAGGAGCTGGCGTTCCAACTCACCCTGTGGAGAAAGACAGAGAGGTAAGAACCCAAGTAGCTGTCAAACATTTCTAACGCCTGGCACCATGTAATGAATCTTTTTATCACTATTTATTTTTCTGTGTCAGCCAAAACATACACAAGCTGGTCAATTCTTCATAACAGAGCAGCAAGAAAAAATACCGTAGCCACGGTAATATGCTAAACCAATTATTCAGACAGTCAGCAATTTATAATGGCTCTGCTGGCTTTACTTTAATCAATTGCAGTAAAATTTGATTTTTGTCAGGGGAATTTAAAAAGTTTAATGGTCCAAGACAACCAAAACGTTTTGACGGACCTCGTGAAACCACTAAGGCAATATAGTGAGTGTGTTTCGACATATTCCCTACAGTGAGCGGTTAGTTGATGCCTTCTTCCGGCCTGCACATTCCTGTGGTTGTGTACCCTATATATCCAAAGACTGTACCACCATGATGGTAATGATGGCTTCCTCCCAAATCTCAAAACCTGGGTTGATAGGTGGTTAGGACATTCCCTAAAGCCCCTGAAACCTCCAATTCCCCTAAACAGTCTCTCAAACCAGGGCTCTGGCAGTACAGAACTAACCCCTACAGCAGATCAGATCTTGCCCTGATCTCACTCGAAATCTAATTCTTTGGCCAGTAGTAGAGATAGAGTAAGAAAAAGAGTACAACAGAGAGAACTGGTTTTAATATGAAATAACACAGACACCAGTGCATCTGTCCCTGTAGAAGAACAAACAGGCATGCCCATTTGTCTTTCTCCCTGAGAGATATAAGAAAGTCTGGTCCCCTCTGGTCTGCTTTACATCTTCTCCACTACTTCATCTCCCCCTTACGAACCTCTTTCCTCCATCATATCTTCGCTCTCCCTCGATCCCTGGTTCTACATTCCTCTGGCCTGTGCTCAGAGGTAGCCGTAATGGAACGCAGAGGGAAAGCAGCATTAAGGAGGTCAGATGGTGTGGATGGTGTACTCTGGCAGGGGAGCACTAAAGCCCTGAGTTACAGCTACTTACTCTCAGCTACTGAAATACAGCATAATAAACAGGCATTCACCCGGATTGTGTGTGCTCAAAGCTGCAGGTTATAGGTTTCAGCTAAGACTCTGCTTCTATAGTTATTAAATTTACAGAGGACACGGAAACATCGGGTATTGGTTTAGGGAAGAAAGAAAAATAGCTCCTGGATAAATCAAGCAGAGCAGAGGTGAGCCAGAAAATATCAAGTTTTGTTGAGCGCACGAGAGACAGGAGATGGAGTTGGGACAAATTCAATACTGCGTCAGCAGAGTATCACTTGTGTTACTTCTGGGACACAACATTGTGGATTCAAAACTGAAAATCCAGGTGAGGCTACAACATCCACAGAAACGTCCCCTTTGTTACTGGCTGGGCAGCAAACGCCACATATGGTTGGTTACCGGAATAATATTATCCCAACCAAGGCTAAAGAAAAGGCCAATGAATTATTAACTGAAATGCTCTTCAAACTAAACACATGCATCTAGAATACATTACCAACAGAAAACATGCAAAAAATATATTAAAAATTTACTACCATCATGTCTCATCATCTTTTTACCTGTGCATGTAGTGTCATATATTTACTTCACTAAAATGCAAAACCCTTAAAACATTTGAGGGGAGATGTTTAGTGCGGACGTACACTAAGCTATACAGAGTCAGTTAATGCTTGACTACCACTTAATGTGAACAGTTTTTGCATCTGGCTGACATATGTTTTCTAATAAAACACCTCAGTTTCCAACTGCTAATAAACCTGAAGCAACTGATAAAACAAAGTGTTTTAGTATCATGAGCCTGCTGGTTTAATGGCAGATTGAGCGGGCTTCAAATAATCATGTGAGACTGAGCCAGCACAAACAAATACCTCAAGAGAGAGAAGCTTAGTCTGTCAACATCATCATGAAAGCGGCAGAGATTGAGAGAGAAGGGCATGCACATACACACAAATATCAAAACGGACCACACACTCTTTTTAAGAAAGCGGGAGATACACTTGCCTGGAGCTTGAATGCTTTGGGAGATTCGGGCTGTTTGTTATGGATAAACAAATGTAAGTGTTAAAACCTGAAGCGCTTATGTCAGACACAAGCCTCAGGAAACAGATAACCAGTACAAACTTAGTCCAGCATTGGGGACAGTCTTCGCAGGAGTAGTGACCAGTCAGGCTGTATTAAAATCTATTAGGTTAGCTGTGGATTAATACACAACTTGTTATCAGCTAATATCAAATATCCAAACTAAGCTATGCACTTTTATTTTGAGTAGAGTACAGTAACATTACAATTCATTAAGTGAATAGTTTGACATTTTTTGACATACGCTTACTTGCTTTCTGGAAGAAGATCAATCACACTCTCATGTCTGTGTCGGAAATATGAAGCTACACCAGCACAATGGCTGGAAACAGGAGGAAACTGCTAGCCTAGCTCTGTCCAAAGAAAATCCACCTACCAGCACTTCAAAAGCTCACTAATTAACACATTATAGTGTAAAAAAACACTTTGATGTTTTATGGGGGGGGGGGGCAGAAAGCAACTAAGCGTATTTCCGAAAATGACAAACTATTCCTTTAACTAACAATCATGATGAGCTAATTCACAAATACCAAGGCTAATTCAATTAGGATGTATTTGAGAGGTCAGGAGAAACTGGAGGCCTTTGGCTGGCCAAGAAAAGAGAAGTAAAAATGTTGGCTGTGGGGCTCTCACAGGAATGTGGTCTTTGCGTCCTTTGTGTGAGGAGGCAACGTGGGCCAGGTACTGGATGACCTTCTTCGTGTTCTCAGTCTTGCCAGCGCCTGATTCACCTCTGAAAACAAAGGGAACAGACAGCATGGATATACACACAGTGGACTGGGTGAGTTAAAGGTGTGGTATGCGATTCTGGAGAAATCCAATACTACGGCAAATAACATGATATAGAGGGACCAACGACACAGCAAGTAAAGTAACTAACGTTAGCTAGGTTTTGGATTAGCAAACTATTGCTGCTGCGAAGCTAACAAGCAAAGAGGACGAGACAGTCTCAGAACCAGCACACCACCATCAGATAGCGATACTCACAACTCTCTGAAAGTAAGCTGAATGTCCGTGGGTAAGATATTTAAAGTTACCTGACACACCTGAAATCATGGCTGTAACAGTGTTACGGCCCGAGCCACTTTGTTTATTTCCTATTTCCAGAGCCAGGGCTGTGTGCAAACACTGGATATTTTCCAGCGTACACACAGAACAGACTGCTAGCGGACCGTGAAGAGATATTCTCTGAGTTTGTTAAAACAACGTGTATTGGATATGAATCGCATACCCCACCTTTAATGAACACTGAGTGAGAGAAAATAAACACGCATTGCTTTCACTATAGTTTCTACCTTTCTCATCATTTCCAACAAATAATTAGGTAAACAAAACACCCTTTGTTTGCAATCATGAATTACAGGCCTCTAGTTGTGAGGCATAGCCACATTACAGAAATAAATCTGTGTAAGTTGTCCACAATTTAGCAAGGTACAAACAAAACACTGTAAAACTCTAACCAAAACAACTCTCATCATTATGGTGGTCAAGAGGTACTGGAAGAAGCCCAAGAAAAGAATAAACAAAGAGAGAAGGAGAAAGTAAAGGAGCATCAGACTATCTGTTGTTTTCTAAATCCATCCATCCGTCTGTCCGTCTGTTTTACTGGAGAACCCTGTGGTTTGGTAGGCCAGCCTCCAAAGTTTCCAGGCTCTGCGTTTGGGCCGTCTCTAATGATAGCTGTACTAAAGCAGGCCCTTCCACGGCTCCCACAGTTAGGTCCCAGAGCCCAGAAAAACCAGAGCCAACACCGAAACCAGGCCAGCAACACTACATCTAGCTACATACCGGTGGCTTTAGTCTAGCTGGCTATTAGCTCTGCTGAACATAAGCACTGCAGTTTTAGCTGCTGCACTAGAATTCGATGGGCGGGTCCTCGAACACAGGATACGGGCATAGCAATATAGGTCAAGTTAGTTACACATGCCAGTTTCATGGTTTTACAGGAGTAATATTACGGGGTCAGTCACAGCAGAACTTATCACTCTGAAAACTATCTATCTCCTGCTTTCTCACAACTGTGATAAAGCAGAAAATGAACTGTAGTCTCAGCTCTTCAGTGAGAGATTCTACAAGTTCTCTCTCTCACGGGCCACTCCCTGTTCTGTTCTTTGGTCAGCATATAGACATAGTGAGCTAGAGAACAGTTTTACAGCTGACTGCAGACTTCCTTCACCCTCAAATCTTGTGTCTGATACAGGATACATAACACATGTTCATTCTTGTTGCTAACTGACCTGCACATAAAGTGTAGTTTGTTTTTTTTAAATCAGTGTTTCTCCAGGATTCATGTTCCTTGGAGGAAGAGTAGCATATAAAACAGTATTAACATTGTGATGTTACATCTCTTCAAAGAATTGGGGGTTTGGTTAGAATATAATATAAGATTAGATTAAATCAAACATTATTGATCTCAGGAGGGAAATTTAGCACTACAGCAAGGGGAAGACAAAAAAAAGTAATAGTGAGAGGGTCACTTTTAACCACGTACAGGGCCTGTTGTTACTTATGAAGATGCTTCATTGTATTTTGATGGAATTTAATCACCGAAAAGTCTTTGTCTGTTTTTGCTTTATTAAATATTATTATACACTTCACACTACATTTATTTCCAGTGATGAAGCAGCTTCATGACCACCCTACTTATTAAACACTGCTTTTTATCGAAACACAGCTAAAATGGCCCCACTTTCGCCAACAGAGGGTGCAGTTTTTGAGAATTTAAGAGAGATTATGCAACAGCTCTTGTATGCTCAATGGCAGTGTCAACTAAAGCCACACTGAAAGAGTGTGCCACTTAATTACTCTCTGCCATAAAAGATGAAGGCACGGCACCAGACCGCACTCATAACTCCCTCGGTATTGGGTAGAGCTGCTGCACAACCCAGCATCCACAAAAAGCTATTTGAAACCATTCTTTAAATAAAACAGCAGGATGATGGGAAATGGCTAACTGACTCAGGGTGAGAGAAACAAGGCAGATGGAGAACGTGTTTCTTCATATAGACAAAACAACCAGGTAATTCAGAAGGGATCCGTATGTGCTCTCATTGTATGGTATCAGTTCTTATTTTGAATCTTCCTTGCTGTATACTACATATAACATTTTGAGGACAAGAAGTGAGACCCTGCCTTTATACAAGGTAACTCCATTGTGGTGCAGCTATATAATCTTTACCCTGAGACAGTTTCATTTTCCAGCCCATCAAGCTGCTTTATCACCAGAACCACCTAAAAGAACAGGACAACTCTCTGTCCTAACAAAGAAAGTATCTCAAGACAGTAAAGCACAATCAATAGAGAGCTAAGGGTTGCTGTACTTACGTGCAAAGGATTGATTGGTCCTCACGATCTGTTCAGAGAAAACAGGAAAACACAGTCAGAATATTTCCACCCTCTCCCTGGTTTTACCCTTCATTACAACTGGAATAATTACAAAGATAGCCTTTTGCGGTCAAGCCGTTGGGACTATAATGCAACGTACCCAGTTCTTTTAGTTGGTATAGGCAGAGCATCAACATGCAAATAAAGGAGCTACAGTATGTGGGCAAGACTGTACGGTAGCATCACAAATTAACAGTAACAACTAATAGTTTTCATGAGATGAACAGAAAATACTGAAATATTGCTTCATGGACACCAAAGCCACATTAATCCAGTATGTGTGTGAGTGTGTGGCAAAAGTACACTTTACTAGAGCCCGACCATTTATCTTTTTGCAGATATTATCAGCCGATATTGAATTGAATTGAAGTTATTGAAGGATAGCCCCCTGAGATGCAGCATCTCATTTTCAAGGGATATCAGCTACTTGCAGATTTATCTGCATCTGCGTTTATAAAAGGCAATATGACTATTAAATAGAGAAACAGAGAGTCAGATCCTTCCCTCATGTAATGAGTGTTGCATAGTTTGTCCTGTTCTGCTCTGTTAACAACACTGTAGCACCAGAGAACTAAACATCAGCTGACTGCAGTCTACTGGAGCTCAGAGAGGTGAGTAGCTCCTGTTAGCTTTCCGTTGAGCTCTCATCACTTCTCCTTGTCAGAGACCACACTTGCTAACCCTCCTGTTTTTCACTGCCTGCTCAGCAGTATGTTTAATGTTACGGTAACCTGGTGTTGGAAGCTATGCTGCTGACAGACGTGATTATAGATTTATTTTTGAAACAGTTTGACAGTCCTAGCGACCGGCTCTCTCATTTCTCTCTAATTTATTACTTCTAAATATTTTCTAACATCGCCAACAGCAGATAACGCTGCCTGTTGCTAAATAAGCCACAAAGTTAACGCTGTGTTTATCAGTAGCCTAATGAGCGATTAAACTGTAGTGTCTCTAGTTACAGTTGGCGTGTCAGAAATGATTAAACCAGAGGGAAACTTGTGAATAAACGTGAGCAGAACAAGTATCCAACACACAGTTGCAGGTCCTTGTTTTAGACAGTCATGTAGTATTAGATTAATTCAAGGGCAGCTTTTCCTCTGCATCACTGTAACACAGAGCCAAAAGTGTGTTAGGAAATCGTTTCTGTAGCATTGGATAGAATTAACAGTGCAGGTGTTAAACTAGATGTAGAAGGTAGGCTAGTATGTTAGGTGTGTATGTATATATATATACATGTTTGCCTATGTAGGACAGCCCAGTTTATCATTATTATTAGCAAAGACATGAGAGATGATACATGGTATTATTATTATTTTTAGTAGTAGTACTACAACACAACACAATGAGAGCATGTGTTGTGCTGCATGAGAGTATGTGTTGAGAGATGTTTATTTCTTAATTTGTGTTGTCTTTGTAAAGCTGCAGAACAGACAGAATCTAAAACAAACTTCCCTGCGGGGACAATAAAGTATATCTTATCTTATATAGGTATAGGAACTGTTTCACTGGCCCCCACAATACATGCACTATTTAGTGTTCCTTATTAGTAGTCTCTATAATTTATAATAAATCAGATATTTAAAAATGTTCTCTGTAGTTTTATACATTTGAGTCTTATTTATCAAAATTATTTGTACTTTTATTCAAAGTACTATTTCTACCAATACAAGTTTATTTTTAAACTGCATTATATCTTGGTGAGGTCTTAACATAACAAATGCTGTGGTTATGCGTTTCTTAAAATAAGGGGGTAAAAGAATATCGGCCGATATATTGGCTATTGGATTTTAAAATCCTCAAATATTGAAATCGGTATCGGACTTAAAAATCCCATATCGGTCAGACTCTACCCTTTACATCAAACAGCCCATTCCTCAGCCTCCTACATCCAGACTACTCTGCAAAGCCTTGCTGTGTAATGGCAATAAACTGACACCCAGACTAGTAACCGAAGCTGTCACGCCTTTCAAACACAGAGGAAATCAGACCAGAGTCCAGATGACAGGATTAGCTATGCCCACTGACGTGTGTGACCTCTCAACTTTAAAGGCCCTGCTGTGCACCCCAGAGAACTACAAAGACCACAACCCAGAGGGAACTGATCCTTTTCTCCGACACTCCTCTCATGTCACAGTTAGAGCATGCCCTAATCTAATATACCCACTGGTACACAACCTGTACATTATGCCACATATTTCTTTCACATTTAGAGAGGAATTAGGTCTGTGAATATGGTTCAGCTTCAAGTTTGTGTTTGTGCTACTACAATTTAAAATGGCAGTAGCAGGACGTCTCAGTAATTTAGTTTTAGCTAACTATTTAAACTGCTTATCTATTACTATTAGTATTTCAATCACGCATACGTTACATTTAGCTGTTTCTGTGGAGTTAGTTGAATTTAGTTGATTTAATTGAGCTTTCCGAGTCCCCCCTGGCACCTGCAGACGTAGAAAATAGAAACTTAGGCCTACTTGACACAAAGTAAACAAGCATATATTTCAATATGAGATAATGTATTTTGTGAAAAAAATAAAATGTCAGTTTCAAAAATAGAATAGAAGTAAATCCTCTACATAACCTGATTTTGTGATATCCTGTTAATAATAACTGCTTTATCATTTTCATCATAAATCTATCATTCAGCTGAACACCTCTTCTAAACCCTCAACTACAAATACCTAAAACTGTTCATTAATCCCACCTTTTCCACACATTCACCCTCAAGAAAGCACATGAAAGGAGCCACGTGACAAAAACCACATGAAGTGTTGTAACTGTTTACTGTGACTGAAAGCTACAGGCATGACTTAAAATCACGAAACCATCTGCTTTTGTACTGTGTGAAGAACGAAGCCTGACATCACACCGCTCTTCAGAGGACGGATGACATTGTAGAAATGACCTCGTCACATGGTCCAACAACAAAGGCCAGAGGCAAAAACATCTGGGTGAGTGGCATAAAGGAGGAGGAGCTACATGGACTCCTTCCTGATGGACGCTATGTCCATTATCACACACAAACCTAAGTGAGCAAACAGGCTCTTAAATGTAGGGATGGTATTTTGGTAAGTATTTTGGGTTCTACATGAGCCTTTGTTGAGTAAATATTCCATCATGTCACTTTGACAATACAGAGACAAGACATGGATTTAATTATGACTTTAAAGTGGTACTTTATTTGTGCCAGTCACAAAGTGAGTCCTCCTGCTGCCCTTCAGTCGCTGCTGACATTCTTGTGGCAGGAGGTAAGGAGATCTTTCATTTCCTGAGAAAGAGCAATTTAGGAACACCTCCACATTCCTAAACTCAATAAAAGTGAAAGGAATGGGGCCACACCATATGCAATCACATCTCTCACAACTACAAACTGCATTGCTGAGGGAATAAGAGCGGATTATACTGTTAGATATTACACTGTATGTCTTGTAGCAGGAACATTGCAGACGTGCCTGAATATTACACTCATATCTGGTGAAAGCCATTTTGTTGAATGTTGTACTTTGTTGTCTCCTATGCAGTTCTCTTGGACCTTTTCTTCCACTATGTTTGAATAAAGCCAGTTCAGCAAAAGACTATGATGACTATATGACTATGAGCTACAACCTCTAATGGATAATATGAGTTCTCTGTCAAATAGCCACCCACTGTGGGGATGATTGCCTCATATAACCCATTAACTCACACCTTGTTGATGTGGGTCAGTTTTCACACATGGCTCAGACAGTCTTTCAGGTGTTATCTTTCACCAAAGAAATGACCTTTTGTTCTGCCACCTTCAGCTGGCACAAGCACAACAACAGTGACAAACGGTTTGGCTGTATGTGCGTGTGTGTACTTTTTTTCTTTTTCCAGTCAAAGTCTATTTTTTCTCAAAAAATGATGAATGCAAATGTAATGCAGACAAGCTCGAACACAAATAAGCACAAATATATGCACACTTTGGTTGAGCAAGTTACTATAACAGTGGTAATGATGAATGAGCTGCTCACTTTAACTGGCCCCGTCTCTCTCGATGATGACGCAGCCTTCGAAACACGGGTCAAAGTTTGATTACTGTTCCCGTCTGGGTTTCAAAGCCACATCTACATAAACCTGAGGCTTATCAGATGCACCGAATGTTGATTTTCACAAGACCTTGCACCTCCAGTCTCACTGGACAGAGGCACGCAACACTGCGTAACCCCTCCTGGATATAAAAACCAAAAACACACTCACTAAACAGCCTCTGAGCAACATTAATTCAGCTTTACATGATTAAAGGGAGAGCCAGTTTGCATGTGTGACCTCATGTGTCTGAAATTAGCACTTGATTGCAATCTGCAAAGAAGAGGGAAAAAACCTGTTACAAATTATGATTTTGTAATTGCATTTAAAAGGTTCACCCTAAGAGCCACTCTGGTCCTTCCAAGTGCCCCGCAACTATCGTCAATGGCAATCAGCCCAAATGCCCATTCTGTTACTTCAAGTGTTGCTCTGGTGCCTTAATAAACACCATGTGATAGATAATTATTTCCTGTGAAAATCCTCTGGTGTACAGGAACTATGCTTTGCTCATCTGGCAGCACTCAGTTGTTTGGAATTGCAGTGGCATGCGCAGTAACAGATACCATGGCTCAACATGACGACAAAAACTACAAAAACAAAACAAAAAATTCACAAAAATGTACCACAGTAGTACAGCCTTTCACATGTTGGAAATATATTCCTGTGTGTGTCCACCATCATTATAAAGAAACCTCTGGTCAGTGTGGGAGATAAGATGACCTCAGCTGACACCTGTTGACTAATCTGATCACTGACATGAGATGGCAGATTGGCAAATGTCCATGTAAGGTAAACGAAGAAACAGATGGACCTATCAAAGTGAGGTAGGGGTGTGTTTGAGCATGAGTGTGTTTGTGGACAAGTGACGTGGATACAGGCCACCTATCAGTCCTGGCTAATGGGAGGGGAACGGCAAAGGAATCTTGGCAAAGTCTGGATATGAAAATAAAAGGGTACTGACCTTTGGAAATCCTTTAGAGCTACATTCACTTCATTTTCTGCTCATCTGACATCTATTTACCCAGCTTATCTCTGATGCCCTCTTTATACTTTTCATTTGACCTTATATCCCTCTGTGGACATCCATCCCCTCCACATCTGAACCCCGGCTCATTCCCTGATAGACAATCATTCCTTTAATCTACTGTCCCCGTTGTGATTGTATCCTTCTGTGAGGTCAGACAGACTAAAGTAGACACTGACTTCACTTGCCAGAAACATGGGGAGGGTTTGTAACTAGACTGGTTGTACCCAACCAGTCAAGTTGCAGTTTACATCCTTATTGGTCCAAACTCATAATACATGTACAAAACACTTGGAAATACATGTGATATACAGTATATGTATGATTCCACTGAATATACATTGTTGAACTGATTAATGAAGGATTATTATAGATGTACAGTATTACCCAAACAGGTACACATGTACTTAATTAATATGTATATGTGTGGATTGTAGAGTATAACCTGACAAAATGTGGTGCTTTTCTTTTCTTCTGGCATTATCAGATGCAAAGCCTCTGTATGAGCTATAGGTGAATCTCACTCACTCACACGATTAGCTAGGCTCGCTTCAAAGCAATTTGCGGTCAAGTGATTCTGATGACGCTCGAAAATCAGAATGAGGAAGGAAGTGAAAGGCAGAATGGACGAGAGGGACGAAAGCACGTACTGTGCCAGTTATTGTTTACTCAACATTGGGTGAAATCTGGAAACGCCCATTTTAAATTATGGAGAAAAAAATATTTTGAGGTCAAAATGACCTTTGAGTCAAAAGTGTCACTTATTCAGTGTCTGACCAACTGTTGGTCACAATTTTGCCCTCTGTTGGTGAGTTACAGTGTTGAATAATAGCCAAAAAAGAGGTTTTCCAGGACATTCTGATGTCACAGTGACCTTTAACCATCGAATCCCATTTCGCGTTCACAAGAATGGGATGAACAAGCGGAAAACCTAAAAACTCCGGCCACGGCTGTCCCCACACTCGAAGTATGGAAACATTGTCTATCAAACATACTGATGAAGAAGTAACTGTACAGAAGTAAATTTGTCTACCTGTGCTGTGTGAATGCGGGAGTGCATGCATCCATCTGGTCCGTGCTCCTACCTCGGCCCTCTTGGCAGCTGCTGCTTCCTAGATCACCACGGCAACTAACTGCCTAACTGCTGGCGCATATTTACCCAGGATGCCATGCTGGCTAGGCGTAGGTGGACCAATCAAACCAAACTGTGTTCTTCCCTTCCAGTAGCTCATTACTGCCTCACTAAATCTTTACTCCCTTTGTGTTTTCCCCTTCTCTCTGCTGCTCTCATTTCCCTTTTCCCCCATGAACGGTGCAAAGCCAGATTACTCAGACCACTAAAGAGTACTGAAAACAAAATCACTTTTCCACACCAACAGATGTTTTTCATTTGATCACCTCATCAGAACTTTCACCCGCACTGTTATTTCCACCACAACAACTCACAGCCAATCATTTAGGTAATGTTAATGGGAGATGGAAATAACTCGGGCCATTCATTCATCAAGTTTTAGGTTAGACCACAGTAACGTCTCTGTTTGGATACAAGCTAAATGACAGCACAGGAGATGGAGGCTTTCAGAGTAATCACAGTTCACTGAAGGGTGAAATGCTTCAATTCTACTCCATGTTTAAGATGGAGGGCAGGCAGTTCTTAAAAACAATACTTTCACTTCAACTGCCATGTCCAGGTCTACAGGGACACTAATTTCCTGAGGTTGTTGTAAAGGTCACCTATCACTCATTTTTATCAATTTAAACTGCATACAGTCTGTCTCATGGGTGTACAAAAACTGATACTCACATGCACAAATCTCACTTTAGACTCCCGTGGCAGGAGACGGGCCTGTCTTGCACAGCAGGGTTCCCTTTGCTGCTAATAATTTATCCCCTACGAGGATTAAACAAACCCTCATTCTTCACATTCCGGAGCATTCCCCCTCTCCCTCCATCTCCACAAAGGCCCTGATCATTACCATAACCCCCTTTTATCGACCTCATTTAACCCTGTACAGTCTCAGGACTGTTTTCATAGCCAGACATGTAATCTTCCTGGAGTTTCCCATACTTAGTAAATATTGGTGATCTTGATTAACAGGAGGCCAAGAGATTAAGACAATATACTGTATATACCAACAACACTATGGTTTGCCTCAGAAAATGCTCATCAGTAACTATAATTGATTTGAAGTTAATGAGCGAAATTTAAGCCAGTGGTTCTCAAACTGTGGAGGCACAGAGCCACTTCAGGGTGGTTATGGATGGTGGACATAAACACACAATGCTAGCAATTATTTCAATTGCCTTTATTGTTAATGACTGATAAAAATTAAATCCACTTTTGGGTTAGGGGGGTCATGAACTTTATTTGGCTTCTGAAGGGGGCGTGACAGAAAATGTTTGAGAACAATTGATTTAAGCTGTGGTTACATTGTGTTACATTGAAATACGACCAACGTAACAGTAATTTTTTTCCGGGTTCAAATGACTCTGAGTGAGCAGCAAAATCTCTCATTTAGGCTGAAGGCTGAAAAGGTTTGAGGCCCCCGACCCACAACCACCAAAAACATTCTCCTCATCCCCTGCTAAAACCAAACCTTGGTGTTGAAAAGCATTCTTCATAGCTAAGGATCATAATTATGTCCATTTGTTGTCAATGGTCCTCAGCAATATGGCTCCAGTTCAATGCAGTTCGACCCAAAGTCTAACCCACAAATTGCACTCCTAATTGCTGCAAACTGTTGTTTTAATGTTAACTGTGCATGTGGATCAGCCAGCTGTCAAACAAGCCATGATTGCATTCACACATATTCCCATTAATCTCATACTTGTGATAACATTGGCAAAGATAACTAAAAGAAAGCCCTTGATGCCTCCTATGCAGACTTATTTATGTAACATGGAATTCACTCCCAACTTCCTACTCATGCACACCCTTTTCAAGGTATTTTGCCAACAAAAGAAACAAAAACCCACATTTCTGATTAGAAACATGCAACAATATCTAAGAAACTGTGTTACAGAATGGAAGTTGGCTTGAATATATGATTTTCAGCCTTTTGGGGTATTTGCATCTGGATATAACACATTTTTTCCACACTGCTGCTCGAGCTCTCACAATTCGGTTCATAAAAGAAGTCGTAAAACACAACTGCACACAGTGAAAACTCTAACGCCATGGCAACCACTTCACACACACAAGAAATCCTGAGTGATAGCCAGTGAGCTGCTCTCTCATAAACTACTGTTTTATGTGGAGAGGTGCTTACCCACTGTTACACACACACATACACACAACTCCCTAATCACAGCAGAATATGGTGATTGTATTAGTGCAATGTAATATAAAAATGGCGGCCTAGAGCAGAAGCACAACAGAATCCAGAGCTACTTAGAACCAGAGGAACAAAGCTCTATGTGTGTATGTGTGAGAGACAGAGCTCATTCACATTCCCAGACAGTGGACTAGCAAACAGTCAGCATGATCTGGGAAGTGTTCTGGTCTGTGGGTACCTGCAGTGTTTAACTGTCACTTCCAGGCTTCCGGACAATTATGATAAGACGCAAATTAAACACAGTTAAGTAGAGGGCTGAGGAACAGTAATATGTTACATCCTCCAACTGCAGTCTCGATAAGATAAACAGACTTAGAGGCTACAAATCCTCCAGAAATGATTAAGGTAATGCTAAAAGTCACTTTACTTTATCCACAGCATGGAACAGAGTTAAGCAGAAGGAAGGCTAATGGCAGACATTAACACTTCTTTGTACAGTACTTGGTACAGTACAGTCCCCAATTTACAAACTTGGTAGAAATCTCTAACACAAAGCAATTAAAACATGTGTCAGTGAAATGGTGTCTTCCTCGAGGGTACACATTTAGTTCATTCAACTACCATCAACTACCAAGTTACTATGAAGTTGGAGGAGTCACAAGAGAAATAATAAAAACAGAATAGTCACTAGTCAGCAGAGGCTGAGATATCAGAAATGCTGGCTCCTACACAGGAGATGTCTTCGCGTTTAGTTTGAGCAGCCTAGAGTGAATTCATGTGTATTTATGTCTTTCCGTTTCTGACCTGAAAAAGTGCACGTTTAAATACATTATCATTTTTCTCAAGGGTAAAATTTGTTAAGTGTCAGCAGTTAAAGGTTTAACAATTACGCTCATTTACAACAACAGCTGAGGATAACAACAGCAGTATTTTTAGAGATTTTTATATAGATATTTATAATTTATCATAGATCAAACACTTTTTAGTTACTATAATGTACTTTTCTGTACATATGACCATTTTCAACCACTGAGTGACGAAACAGCAAGAGTGTTTTTCACTGTAATGCTGTTGAACCAGCTGCCAGTTACGCATTCATGAGCCTACGAACAGAGGGGCAGACAGTCCCACTGGCCAGGCAGGCCATTTGCATATACCAATCTGTGTGTGTGTGTGTGTGCGTGTGTGTGTGCATGTGTTGGAATTCGGATGCCCCTGGTTTCCCTCCCTACCAGCTCTGGGGCCTCTTGGGTGTGGAACAGGCGTTGTTTTCAGCAGGCTGACGGTGCAACAGAAGTAACATTAAGGGGAAATGAGGGGCAGGTGTGGAGATTGTTTTTTATGGTTATTAGCTTGTGTGGCTCACACACAAATAATACAGTCCACCTCTGTGCCAATCAGTAACAAATATGTCCATGATATAAATGTAGACGATGCAGGCAAGATGCATCATTTTCCCACTATCAGTGTGTGAATATGGGTGGAGACCGTCCAAAATCCCACTGACACAGGATGTTCCCCTGTGCATCTGGCACAAGTGAATACTTCCCAGGAGGAGGGAGAGTGCAGAACAGTTTGGCCAGATGAGGCGAGAAGAGTGTGGTGGGAAGGGACCGGATAAGAGATTGAAAAGGGAAAATGGAGATAGCAGAGGGAAAGATCACAGTGGAACACTGAAGTCTGAAAAAGAGAGAACAGCTATCGGAGCTTTCCAGCTATAAATAACGTCATGTCTCCCGCGGACATACTTGCAGATGAAATCCTAAGTGTGTTTCAGGACTTCTGATTCAGTTTCGGGATGGTGATGACAGTTGGCAGCTGAGATCACAGACAGAAATAGATTGTCATCATGGGATAGTGAATGTCCCCACCCTCTTTGAAATGACAGCAGTGTGTGAGGGACGGCTTGAGTGAGTGTGTGGGGGTAGAGAGAGATCAAACACACACATACACACACACAAAGGCAGAGAGGAAGCTATTCTCATCCTTTATACCTTAGTTTCCTCTCTTGAAGCATGTTAACCTCTCCTGTCTGTCCTTCTCTCCACCTCTTTCTCTCACCCCTGTCAGACCACAGGAACCAAAAAAAACTTTGCTGTTGTTGTGTTGGATCATCAGGTGCTCTCCGACCTGCCTAACAAACACATGAGCTGCAACATTCGACACGTGGTTTACTTTTCCAGATTATCTTTTGTCATTTTTGCCTTTATTGGTCATATTTTAACTGTTTAATCTACATCAACACACTTAGTAGTATAATTACAGGATTATGATAAGGTAACACTGCAACAATCATATTCTGATTAATTGTTTATCAGAGAAATGACTGTTTGGATATTTAAATAAGAGTCTACAGGGGTGAAGTACAGCTCATTCCTGTTGCTGTATGACTACAGGGATGTCATCAACTGAAAGGAAAGGACTTCACACACACTACATGCAGTTGTGAATAAGATTCTTGGTAACAACATGTTCTTAATGTAGCCCCACACTGTCTTAATAGCAATGAAAAAAATCTACAATACTCATTCACAATAAATGTGTTGTAATATAAATTCATTAAAAAGGGAATGAGAACAATTATGACCTGCATGAAAAGGTTTTAGCGGGCAGGAACAAATTGTGATTTCATACCAAAATTGTTCTGTATCACCTGATCCTTATAAAACACAACCTCAGATTCGGCACATCGCCCACTTAAAAAATGACTTTGCCTGTGGTATCACTGGCTTCAACTATCATGAAAACGAAGCCCACACATACACACTGACACACATGCACACAGGACTAATTTGATTTAGGGGTTTCATGGGTTAGCAGTCTCTCTCTTTCTTTCTCTCCTTTTCTTTCATTAGGTGGTTGGCTTCACACTTCTGTTTATCTGTACATAAATCTATGCACTTCTATTTTATTTTTATATTATTTATTTATTTGTTTCATGCCTTGTTATGTGAGTAACTGTAACAAAACAAATTTCCCCTCTGGGATCAATATTTCTGATTCTGATTCTTTTCACAATTGGACGACTTGAAATTTTGATATTTTGGGACACATGCTTTAATTCGCTTTTTGGCAGAGTTTGATGAAAAAAAAATGATACCACTTATCTGTCTGTTAAATATACAACCATATGCAATTGCATGTAAAATGACTTCATAACACTTCTTGACATTTAGTAGTGCTAAGTGCTAAGCTAAATAGCATACATAGCATGAGAGTGGCACTGATCTCTAGCTCTCCAGCAGAAAGTGAATAACCATATTTTCCAAAACGTTGAACTACTTTTAATTGTACACAGACAGAACAAGACTGGAGCAAAGAGTTGAGAGACAATACACAAGAGCCTTTTATCACAAAGCCTATTAGGTCAAAAATGTGGTATATGAATTTAAAGGTATGTAGTTACATTGACTGCATTTAGCTGATGTGATACATCAGCGTTAGCTCACCTGCCTGCTTTTCGGTAACTAACGTTACTATTTGTCTATCTTTCACCAGAGGCTCAGCAATGTGAGCACAACTACATGTATTGGATGATAACAAAACAGCTAGTGAGCTACACTGAATATTATCAATGGTATTGTTGCCACACTTTATAACAGTTAGACTGCAGTAAGTAACTTTACTGTAGTGAATGGGTCATCTACTGTGTTGGTCTGTGCTGTTATGTTGTATTATTGTTTATTATGTGGGTAACACAAGTTACAGCGACTGAGATGGTGGAGTAGCTGTGTGCCTGAGTATCAATAAAACCGCAATAAATATAAATCGAAGGTTATGGAGCAAACAGCAGCAGATCCATGCCATTGTAACGATAGCTGGCTGCCCTGCCTTGTGTTAAGTTAGTATGAACAAATAGCTCCACATTTGCTTTGTACCCATTGCATCCTTACTTGCTGGCTAAAATCGACACTTTAAGATAATACCAGTAGTACACAGGATAGTAATATTGATCACATTAGCTGGTGAAGTAATGTGGAAAGCCATAATATTACAACTATAGTAGGCTATATTGCAATGGATAATGTTAGCAACTGGTAGGCGTTAGCCGGTGAGCTAACAATCAGCCTTAGTGATGTTCGCTGTTTTCACCCGACATCATCTGATTCTCGTTTGGCCTGATGGGCTTTAGCACATAAAACTTTATTTTTGTCTTTGATCCTTAAGTGGAGTTTGTGTTGGAGTTTGTGTTGTGCTCGGAGCCGGTTGTTATATGGTTAGTGGACTGCATTTCGTTAGCCGCTGTGTTTTTGCTGCTTTTGCCAAGAAGCTCAGACGCAAAACCTACACATGAAAAGCAGAATAGTGAATGTTCCGAGCAACAGAGAAAAGAGTCCTAAGTTAGGCTACAGCCCATTGAAAAAAAGACACTATAATTTTTATTTATTAATAAGTGATTTCATTGAAAAACTTCATACACATTTTACAATGTATACTGATGGTCGCTGACTTTGGTGAGAGTAATGGAATTTAACAGTTTAAACAGTCTATTTAAGAATAGTGTCAGTCTGTTGCACGTTAAATCAGCTCCCCAGCTCTATGTCCTGTGGGCTTGTGTTTGGCTTGTAAGGCTTGTCTCATACTGTCTGAGCTGTGCTCTACAATGAGCATTCACACAGGCTTTTGGAGACTTTCCCTTTTCAAGTCCCACAAAGCACATTTTTCAAATACTTCTGACGCAGGGGTGAAATGAGAAAAGTCTGGGAGGTGAAAAGAGGGGTATCGAGAGAGATGTGGCGACTGAGGGAGAGAGGGAGAGAGAGGTGTAGAGGACCAGGTCCCACGTGTTTCTCATGGAGACATGCTGGGCTGGTGTGGTAAACATTCTTGGGATAATTAGAAGACTCTTTGAAATCTAATATGTCTATTCCCCGGCATTAACTGTAGTTAATGTCTTTTACCCTGAAGATATGCGACAGCTATATGGCAGCATAGCGGAGAGACAACATATGAGTGTTGACGGTGGAATGGAAATCCACAGTTCATCTATCCAGTTGGAAGTCACTGAGTGGGACTTTAACATCTGGTGGGGGTGAGACAGTTTAATGCACTTTGAATAGTTGTACTACCTGTGTCTTGTGTTTGCTGGAGAGAAAAAGCAATGCACATAAGTGACAGAGAACAAGAGACAGAGCACAGCCTACAGACCACAATCAAAAAAAACCTTAGTACTACATGGAGAAGAGAGAGACATGGCAACAGTGAGGCGTGATCTACCTTTTGGTTCACTGAGCACAGTGGTCATGCCAGACAAAGTACCAGCAGCTTCAAAATAGCAGAACACAATAACACACAGATGCATTCGTGTTCTCATTTCCAACAATAGCAAAGGGGTGTGGGATCTATTCTCTGTTTCTGATACACTGTGACTATTGTTCATCAGCCTGGCTGAACAAACTTTAATCGCATTCCAGTCTCATAAACTCATCAGCAATGACTGCTCCAAAATAAAAGCATAATTCTGTCAAAGTCACCATACAAAAAATACATTCCTTTGAGTGAGTCTGAATTTCATTATAGTTCATTTTTAGTTCAGGTTTGTTGCTGTTACAATGCTAATACTTTCTCTGTGGGTAAAGTTCATGGTAGTTCATCACAGTTTTGAAATGTTCCAGTCGAGGATCCAAATGACAAAGTCAGGACTTTGCCAAAAGACCAAAGGTAATGAAATAAGTTGTCTTTCTTACTACACGTGAGCCGAGGAAATATTTTACTACTGCACTGGGTGCGATATGCTGTGATGCAAAGTGAGCACCTATGTGCAGCCCAAAACTACAGGAAGCAGATTTGTGCATGTATGTCACCAATTTATTTTAAATATATCATCTCTTCGTTTTGGAAAGAAGGCACTATATAAAGAGAAAGTAGAGAAAGCAGCAGGACTCCACTCCAAGTTTTCCACTTTTTTATTACATTTGCTTGGAAACAGCTCGTGTGATGCATCAGGCTGTCACACCTCATCATGCTTATCCATTCTCCATCACTGTCAACAAGGATTACGTGTTATGGGTCCTGTGGAAATACAATAAACATTATCACTATTGCTGCTTAAAGGTCAATCATAGGTTTTACGTACAAGAGAGTGGGTATCTGGAAATGCTGTTTGCGCTATGAGTCTTACACATGCACAGTTTTGTTTGTGCTAATAGAGTGTGCAACAGCACAAGGGTAAAATTAGCCTTGTGCTGTTGGGTGTTGCCTTTAAGCCAATAAAAGGGGAGAGAAAGCAGTTGCGGGAGATATGACAGTAAGAACTTGGCAATGTAATCGATTGCAGATGGCAGCCGTCGGGTGGCTTGTTTGGTCCACAGTGGTTCTTTGTGATGGCTAGGCCTGCCATAATCCAACAGGACAAGGCTGTTTTCGTGTGCATGCGTGTGTGTTTATGCTGGCACCTCTAATATCACAGTGCTAAGCTCTGCAGCCCCACAGGAATCCAGACGCACAAGGGGGAGCAGGGCTTCAGCCACAGACGGGAAATTGTATCAGTGTCAGACTGTGTGGCAGTGTTTGACTGAATCTGACGGAATGAGTGAAAGAATATAAAATAACACACTAAATCAGAAATATGGAAAAACCAGAAAAGGGATAAAAGGTTAGAAGAGGGTATGACTACAAACGAAAGTAGGTCACTACAGCAGGGGCAAGTAGAAAATCAGAATCAGAAATCAGAATAAGAAGGACCTTGATTGCCAAGTAGTATTTTACACATACAAGGAATTTGCTACAGTGATAAGGTGCTACACGCAAACAAACATATTATATAAAAAAACATAAAAATGTATAAATATAAAATAAACAAGTTAAACACACATATGTCATCGGTAGCTCATTAAACAGAGTTACAGAGCAGATCAAGCCGTGCAGCTAGCTCCCTGGCCTGCAGTGGCGTGGGCTGTAAGGTCATGGGTGTCAGTGAGAGGGCAGTGACAGCATCAGTCAGGTAACCCTATCTGTCGCGCTGAAGCTTATGGTATCAGTGCTATGTGTCTCTCATGACAACACTATCCAAGAACGAGTGCAATACATGACAGAGACCTTAAATCATTTTCCCCACAACCTCTCTCAGATAGGACCGTCTACCATTATGGGTCAAGACCTGGCTTCATGGCAGCTTATAGTGTTGACTAGTGACTACACATGTAGTCACCTTTATGTCTTGAAATGAATGCAATACTCTAAATAACTGATGCAAAAGAGGTGGGTGAAACAGATTTAGACTTCCTAACATTTAAACTTCATACAATTTGTCAACGGTGGACAAAAATGATAAAAGCCAAGAATCAGGTTTCTTTCTATAAAACAATCACATATGCATGACACCTGGCACACAGCAGCTTTCCCAATCATCGTCCTGTCCAGGTTAGGTTGGAAAGGAGTGTGCGTGTGTACATGTGGGGAGGAATGTAACCATAAATCAGAAATGATGTACGACCCCCGAACAGAAATATGATTTTATCCTGTATGAACTCCACAGCTGTCTGCCATTAAAAACGTATCTGCCCATGTCTGTGTGTGTGTGTGTGTGTGTGTGTGTGTGTGTGTGTATGTGTGTGTGTTTGTGTGTGTGTGTGTAAGACACTCATGCAAACATGCTGTTTAAACAGGCTTCCCCATTTGTCTGAAAGTCATCTCTTGAATATGCAGCACGTACAGACGGTCCATTTGAAGACCAGGAAAAAGTCCCTCACACACACACCCAGCCACGCACATGCACACACACACATGCGCGCACACACACACACACACACACATGCGTGCACACACACACCTTACTTTCATTTACCCTCCACATCTGTCTTGTCACTCAGGCCTTGGGTGTGCCCTCCACCAGCCCATCTCTACAGTCCTCAGTGCCCCAACAAAAGGCCTCATTTCCCAGGGAAGAGCCCTTTAGCACTAGGCCTCCCTGTCTACACCCACCCACACACACACACACACACACACACACACACACACACACACACACACACACACACACACACACACACACACACACACACACACACACACACACACACACACACACAGCACCCTGATCCCAGCCCCCTTCAGGCTGCACAAAGCCCCCATTGTGAGGCACAATGCTGGCCGCCCCCTCTGCCTTTCCCCTGTACCCTCTGCTCTGTTTCCCCCATAACTCTGTCCCTTCTGCCCCCTCTTGCTTTTGCCTGACTCCCTCGTTCTCTGCTTTTCAGTCTCCTTTTCCTTCCTTCCTCTTCAATCTCCACTACCAATTCTGTTGATCTGTAGTGGTTTTGCCTGTTCTCTCTTTTAGGCTAGCCCTTTCCCCCTTCAATATAAAGGCCTTCAACATTGCCTCTTCTCTCCCCCAGTCTCTCCCAGCATGTCCCTCCCTCTCCCCTCTGTGTTCCAAGACATTTTACACTTCTCTGACTGTGGTGTTACCTCCTATATCCCCTACTCTGCTTTGCGGGATAAGAGACAGTTCATGTAGTAGTATCTTTAGTTCATGCGAGGCAGGACTCATGATTGTAAGTGGAAACTAAATACAGAATGTAACTCACTTTGCAACTGGGGTCTCATAATTTCGTCTTCAATGCTTAATGAAATAGCTCTCCAACATTACAGCACTGCCTCTCCACAATTTCAGAGAGAATTATTTTTTAAAGGGTTTAACGAAGACCACTGAAGACGGTACAGTAGAAAACAGAATAAAATTTCTTCTCAGACTGCTGACAAATATGGCACTTCAAAGAATTATAAACAGTATATTTACTGCACTTAAAGGTCTTGTTCAATGTATACACCAGATGCGGTCCCTTGCAAGTTACTGCGGGAGAAAATGTAATTCATCAACACAAACTAGTATAAATTGAAAAGATATAGAGAGCAATCAATGACATGACACGGAGGTGAGCCTGCACACACTACAGCAATCAAAGTCAAATGTGGCTCTTCTACCTGGTCATAAACCCACTATTTATCTGTGTGAGTACACCGATTACAATTTGGTTTTGGTTTCCCAGCCTTGAAGTCTCTTTCTTGCAGCTTACGCACAACCTCTTACTCCCCATTGTTACCTGGTATTAACATATAATCTGTATCTGGATACATCTGGATAATGGCATCCGATTCACGAATATTTGAACTTAGTTCAATAAGCAGTCTCGGATCGCAGTAAAATAATTTGTTGGGTGGAATTGTCATCAAACATGGTGCGTTCTTAGGTAAGAGTTATCTTTGATGGGCATTATTCTTTTTTGCTGGGGAAAACTTGCTAGCTAGCCATTTCTGAACACGTTGTGCATACACTGCCATCTGTGTTGCTCCAAATTTCAATTGATTCCACCACCCCATAACATTTGTTTAAAAATGATGGAAGCAGCAATAGCATCGACCATGGTGTGGAGTTGCAAGACTGGCACTAATCTAAAGAAATCTCTCTTGTATGTGCTTTTCCAATCTTTCTGTTAATTAAATGTTGTGTTGTCTATTGGCAAAGCACATGCATGCATATTGTTTAACATGTTTGATGTTTTTTGATGAGAGCTTTCCTGCTACACAACGTCTGTGGTATACGCAGAACTATCTGTGGCATTTTTCTCATAAAATAATGACCAAGGCTGTGTGGTTTCTTGAGTCAGCTCAGCTGCATTAACACTACTGTACAGTGCAGTTGCCACCTGGGTGTTAGTCTACCTCATCAGTCCTCCTTAGAAACAGCAGCGTGAGCCAGAAACAACTAACTAATAAGAGGGGAGTAAGATGAATAAAAACGGCTAAACACACAAACACAAAACCAGACAAAGGGAATCTGGAAATATGCCAGAAACTAAGCCTTGTTGTCTAACTGGTTGAGGGCTGAAATAAGAGAAAGTGGGGACACAATGTTGTCAGTTAAACAGAGGGCTAACCATGGCAACCCTGGCTATATCCTGACGTGGAGGAGTGATGAGAAGGTGGACATTCCACACTCTGGTCCTCCTGTGTTTCCTGATCAAAGGAGGAGAAGGAAGGAACAAAGCAAACTGAGCCACCGCAAAGCTTCCAGCGGAGCTGTGGTTTGTATTTTTCATGTTAAGTGAAAGGCGACCAAAATGCCTTCAAGGATGTGGGGAATTTTCCTCTTCGGTGTCATGCCAGAACATTATGGTTGAAAGAAAGAAAAAAAGAAAGGGGAAGACTGAACAAACTAGTAAGTGAAGCAGAGAAAAGGGTGGCCAGCTGCTTTAGTCACTGAGAGAAGAAAGAAAGCAATTAAAAAACAGTGGGAGATCCTAAAGAGTTTGCAATATTAGCTTTGAAGAGATCAAAGCAGCCATATTAAACTATCTGAAGGAGATTCAGTCAAGAACACACACAAAAGTCCCTCATGGCTGCCAGCACAAATACTGTCACTCACCAAGTGACACCTCTATTTGAGATCCCAGGGGAAGGTTATTTTAGTCACACACACACAGATACACACACAGGTATCCATGGTGAAGCACCCCTGCTCAGAAGCCCAGCAGTGTGTAACAGGCTGCTCGGATGACTGTGACAACTTGACGGTAACTCAGCATGTAGAATTTAGCACAGCATGGTATGGAGAGCTGGAACAGTGATGACCTCATTCCTCTGGCTGCATTGCTCCGCCCCCTTGTCCGAAAGAATGAACACCGCCGACAATGGTGGCACAAGAGAGGTGTCCCATATCCAGACAAACCTCTCGCATAGCGATGACAGGGAGGGAGGTGTGTGTGTGTGTGTGTGTGTGTGTGTGTGTGTGATTCTTTGTGTGGTTCTGAGTAAAGCTATATTAAGGAATCGCAGAATTTGATAAAAGTTTTATCAACGGTAGAACTAGGAATTTTCAAGGAATCTGCCAAAATGTGGATGCATTTTATAAAAATTGGGGTTGTCCCAATCTTCATAACCATTTTTTTCACAGCAAATAAGCCAAACCAATGTAATTCACATTACATGGTTTGCAACAATGTATTCAATATGAATCGTCTCCTGTTAAATAGTTTTATAGTATTTTACTATCCTACTGTTGCAAAACATTTATTGCGAATCATCCACATAAATAATTGCATCCATTTGAATATTTATATATGTATATTTGCAAGATACATCTTATTCATTTATATTGATTACATTTTAAATATTTTCTTATTAAGTTGTTGAAATTTTATTTATCCAGCACATAATTGCACACTCTTTCTGATGACAAAATGTGCTTTAATTGTAAAACACAGAATAAAAATAAATTAGGAGGAAATCAGTGATCCAGGAGAAAATCAGTGACTTAAGAAGGTTTGTTCAACATTAACCCCATATAATACTTAACAAATAGTTTCCCAGAGCTTTGGTGCTAAGGTCCAAACCAGTGCACTAAGTCACATGCCAACGCAGAGCCCAGAGCACAGCCTGAGGGCCTGTAATGACAGGGAGCCGCCAGCACATCAGTCAGACACACAAACCCTGGCGCTTTACAGCTGCAGCTGCGGAGGTCAACCAACAATCAGTGACAATATCCCATTAAGACTGATGTACATTGGGAAGTAAAAACTAAAAGGCAAGGGAAACATTGGCAAACATGCTATTTAAAGAATCACATCCTTCAGATGAGAAACAACAGTCAAGAGAAACAAAAAGGAGAAATTCGTGCTGTTCTTTTGTCTTTTTTTTTTTTACAGTTTGACAGTGATGGCACACACAGCAGAGAGGCTAAGGCTGTCTAAACACTGATACACTGTTATAAAGGTTCTGCTTATCACAGCGGTTCTTCTACATCAGAGATTCAAAAACAATTAGCCAGACCCAAAGTGGGCCACAGTCCTGTTTCTTGTGGGTCATTACTTTGTAATCATGCTCACATGCTCAGATCTGATATTGCACACACAGCGAGGTGCAGACTTAATTGCACTCTTCTTTATTCTCTCAAACGTTCTGGGCTATCTTGCCTTCATCAGAGTGGACGACTTGACATGGAATTTAAACTGTAAACAAGCTAAAATCTTGAGTATGCAGTTTGTGGCACGGAGCAGCTTAGCAGTGTGTGGCAGAAATGCTCACAAGTCTCTGAGCCAGAGTCCAAGTCAAGTCTCAAGTCTGCGAGCTAAGAGTCTCAAGGCTCTTGTGGTTATAATGAATGTTGAATCACCTGCTGCGTTCAGTCCAGGCTGCTTATAAAACTGCATTAGCTATAAGCGATTCTGTAACTGTAACTTTTTTTTCACTTACAGAGCACAACCATGTAATGTGCAATGCAATTAATGACACCTTATTAACCACTGTAAGTCAACATAATAGGTTACTAACCTATTTTGCATTCAGCGCTTCTTTGTTTGGGTCTTGTTGTATGAAGTTTTAAAGCCAAATGGTATTATGATGAATGGCACAGCAGCTGCTGGTGTTTGTTGTCCTCTCTCACATGTGGCCGCGCGCAGCTGATACTACGTGATATGTAGGCAGGTTATAGGTAACGCAGGGAGGGGAATAGCAGCAAGCTCATCAGATGTTTCCTAAAAAAAAACCATTGTTCACGAGTCCCGCGCCTCGAGTCTGAGTCAAATCTGAAGTATTTTGAGGAAGAGTCTCAAGTCTGAAGTCACTGTGTGTGTGACTTAAGTCGGACTCGAGTCCGGGCCTCAAAGTCGAGTCCCATCTCTGGTGTGTGTCCAGGATGAAGACAACTCTCAGGATCAGGATGCATTATAATTTTCTTTGAAAGCTTCATGTGCAAATGCAATGTAAGGATGTATGGCTGCACAAATGCGGCCCTTTTAAATAATGACATTAAGGATGCAACTAATTATCATAAATGAACGATTAAACTATTATTTTCATTGTCGATAATCTGTTGATTGTTTTCTTGATTAATCGATTAGTTGTTTGGTCTGTAAAATGTCGATCAGTGTTTCCCAAATCCCAAGAGGACGTCATATGTTTTCTCCACAACCAAAAGATATTCATTTTATTGTAATAGCGGTGCAATGAAACCTGAAAATATTTACATTCAAGAAACTGGAATCACACAATTTTACTTTAAAAAAATGCTTCAAACGATTATCAATTATCAAAGAAGTTGATTCTTTAATAGTTTACAACAAATTGATTATTCGATTAACTGTTTTTGACATCATTATGGATTGAACTTATGTTTGAATTTGAATTTGTGTGCTTGGAAAAAAGTTACAGTGGTTCAAAAAAGAAATCAGTTCACAGTTTGGAGAAATAACGGCAGAAGGAGCCAGAAAGTTACATAAGCACAGCAAACCGCCAATAATATTGAGAACCAGCTCGGTGTAAACAAAGCAACTTAACACTTCGATCCTTAATCCTTTGCCCGGTGTTTACAATGCTGGCGATGGCGCTGAACAGCCTCTCATTATGGTGCAATTACCAATTAACCATATGACGCTGGTGAACACCTGCCAGATAGTTAGTCTTCTACTTGACCCCCTCAGTGACAGCAGATCTCTCAGACATAATGTCACGTCCTCTCTGACCTTGTGACCTTTCACACACTTTTACACGCTTTCTTCACACATTAATCTCCTAGGCTATGCAGCCGAAGCCTGTGCTGCCTGCAAGTGAGCTAATACAATTCCATTTGATAGAGTTATAAAACACAAAGGTTCACACTAAGGATGATCATCATGACACATGAAATTTTCAGAAACCTGTCAATGAAGACTATAATGATAGTAAGGAGCTTTATAAAAGCAAGATAAAAGGTCCGTTTGAGGAAAACATACCTTGAAGCATGCAGCGATATGCTGACTCAGAGATGGCATAGATGTGTGGAGGCATCTCGTGCCTCTTCTTTCCTCTGTACATCTCAATGATGTTCTCTGAATAGATGGGCAGGTTCTTGTAGGGGTTGATAACCACACAGAACAGGCCAGAGTATGTCTGTAATTAAACATACAAAACAGACAAACATGGGAATTTAATAAACAATAAGGAGCAAAGAGAAGCTGAAGCTCAATATCAGGATGTATTTTCAAAAATATAAAATCACATTAACTGAGCCATGGCAACTTTTCAAATCCTGCTTCAAACAGGCAACCTAAACTCTCATCAACCAGATTTGGAAGTGGATATAAAGAGAAAATGTAAAACATCAGCAAGTTTACAGCTGTTTAAATCATCAACCCTGCATTCTTTCTGTGCAGCAAGACCTCACGTTAATACCCACTTTTTAGGAGCTTGCATCGTCATGGCAGCCATGCAACACAGTGATAGATACAGGGCAGACTGACTTAATGAAACACTGAACAGACTCAACAAAATACCCTGACAGCCCTAAAAAGAGTTTTCAAATATAACAAAGCACCAAACAATGTGCATGAATATTATCTGGTTACATATTGCAGCAAGCAGCTTGCACTGCAAACATTTAGTCAACTTTATGACTTGTGGGGTTGCATTTGGCTGTGTAATTAGCAAGAGGATCTCTCTCCAGAGAGTGTGTGTGGTATGAATGATTCTCAGCTATGCTGCAGGCTGAATCAACCAGGCAGCAAGGCAGCTAGAAATGAGTGAGAGGCCCTGGTGGGGCAATGGCTCTCTCTCATTCTGGAGATGTTATGGGGGCTTTGCATTCCTCCTATAGATGCCACAGGGGAGTTGCTTAACAGTACAAATGACTTTCATCACTGGGATGTAGCGGCCTATGCAAATGCCAACCTGTACTTACTGTACCTCACTAGCTACCTACAAACAGTACGTAACGTGAACCTTAACTACAGTTACATGCAAATGTACAGAAATCTTTAAGAAGAGTGAACACTGAAGTAATGGAGAGCTACAACTGGACGTCTGGAAGTCAATTAGTAAAAATGTGTAATTGCCAAATAGATACATCATACAATCAATGACATGTGGATTAAACCACCAACAAAAAGACAGCTTATAACAGACATAGACTTGATGTATGTTAGAAAGCAGTCAGGCCTATGTGGCTGGAGGCCCCGGGGATCAGAGTCAGCCGGCTCCCTGTTGGCTTCAAGGTCAGGGTGACAGGCATGTTAGTTTGTTTTGTCTCCTTCTGGGACCAAACATACACTCTACAGATTTTGCACATGTTCTCTACAGACTGCAGTCTGTAATAATGACTGGGCCTCTGTTTGAAAGAGCTTTAATTGTTTCAAGGGCTGTTTATTCTGTTATCCTTTCTTGTTAGTCCTGCTTCAATAAATGGCATCATATCATAATACAGTACCGACAGAAAAACTATGTCCTACAGTGATCTTTCACATCAAAGCATCAGGCATCGTGACATCGACTTCATAATTAAAACTACATCCAAGGCTGAGGGAAGCATGAGTGACTCAGCAGCCATAGGTTCACAAAGGGGCCCCAGAGAGCAGACAGTAGACGTTACGTAATTCAGCTTAGTAAGGGCCCTCAGTCAGCACTGATGCTCTGTACTGCTGATACAGAAGACAAAAATTGTATAGGGGTAGAAAACAGAAGGTGGGGAAGGAGAGCGAGCCAGACAGAAATGAAGAGAGGAGCAATGATACAGCTGACAGGGATCCCTCAGGTCCAATCCAGTGGAGAAACAGAGCTGGTAACAAACAGTGAACCGTGATCTCAGCCTTTCTGTAAATTGCTCCCAACCTGGCGGGGGAGAGGGAGAGAGAGAGAAAGAGAGGGAGAGAGAGAGAGAGACAGGGGCCTGCTGAAATACTAACTCTCCACTCTCCTTTTTCGCGGCTAATGAAAAATGTATTCCCCCTTATCTGGAAACTGGAGCTGCTATAAATAGGGGGTGTGTTCTGTTCTCTTTCGTCCTGCGACATGCAGCACTGAAGCAGCTGGCGAGGCTGCAGAGAGATACCTGGAATCTAGGTTCAATATTTAGTGTCCCAGGCAGCTAAAGGGTGCAAGGAGGGGACTGTAATGTGAGGCTCCATATGCATGCATGTTTTATTTGGTTAAAACTGCACAGAGAACTTCACCCCTCTGAAACAGAGTTGGAATGGTGTGTCCAGTTTGCTTGGGAAACTTAACCTGATCTCTAAAAACAACAACACAACAACAGAACAACAACAACCTATTTAAAGTTAAAGGTAGAGGTGCCTTATTAACCACCCAATTTCTGTGACCAATTACACAAAAATGTTTCAAAACCAAAAAGAAACTAGGAATACTTTTATGCATGCTCGTTGCACTCCAGGAATAATTGGGAAAACTATTGCAGGATCATTGCAGTATAAAGACCATTTACTACCACTGTTGCCAGCTAGCACGGCTAACTCAACACCGGCTGCCAAACCAACATGTCTGGCCCAGTCCAGGAAAGAGAAGGTGATATTTCCACTGTGAAATCAGATCCAGGGGAGGGGATGCCGTGGCCCAGTAACAGCTGAGCAACACACAGGCAACAGCAGACACAACAGCCGACCCCATCTGCCATCTCTAATCAGTCAGGCAGCGTGCCTATGTGGATAGGCCCCTCTCCATTGCAGAGACTACAGAGGGCACTCTGGGAGCAGAGGCGGCCTCAGTGCCATTAATCTATGTGGCGTATAGAAGACCTTGACAGTGATTCACTCCACTGATTTCATAACAAAGCTTGTGAACACTTCACAAGGGTTTTGAAATATAATCAGTACACTGAGACGCATGGTATCAGATCACATGAACAGTAGCAGGACACTTTCTGCTGCTTTAACAAGATGGAAATTTTTGCTCATTGAATTTTAGAGCAGGGTGGCCCTTGGCTTAAAGCTTATACTGCAATGTATTAAGAATGCAGTGTGAATGATGCTTCTGTTTGTCAAAATTGTGGTGACATGAAAAGCAGACAAAAAAGTCAAAGGCTGCATCAGGGACCTGTAAATTTGAATAGAGACTTTAAATAAAACATGTAAAACCTCTCTCCGCATGGATCTGAGCATGCATTTTTGTTTTTATTTGTCCAGCATTAGAAAGTGGAACACATTTTAAGCAGGAAAACAAATGGGACAAGTTTGGCTTGCATGCAGCTATCATTTGAATCTCAGAAATATTTAAAGTGGCATGAAAAGTAAGGATGTAAGAAATAAAATGTGGTCAAGATGCAAGAAAAATGCAAGGAAACAAAATGCATGTCATTGTTGTCCAGGACCAGCGAGGCAGGGAAGAGGAGAGAAGCAGAAAGAGTGTGGGAAAGGGAGTAGAGCTGGTGAAGACAGGACAGACACTGAGCAGCAGCAGGGCTGAAGTGGGTGGCAGGAGACAGACAGACGGACGATCTTTTTGCCATGGAAGAATGCTGAAGCTTTCTGACAGCTGAGGCTTATCTAACGACACAAAGGCCTGCTTGTTGCCTCACTAGTGTGGGGTAGCCTAGTGTGTAGCACTGTGGTTAGCCTGTGACTCACCACCTCACAGAAAGCAAAACTGCTACATTAAATGAGTTGACTCAACAGGCAGGCCGACTTCACACGGATGGAGCCGTCATAGGATAGACAGAAGGATGCTTAAGTGGAAATAAGTACCATTTGTGTTTATAATTACGATAATATATGTGTGTAGGGGATGGATAGAGAAGCTGATCAGTACCACTGACTAGTTAAACAGGTATAACTTTGAAAATTCCCTTTGTGGGATGTACGCCACCACATTCACTTGCATTTCCAAAATTTCAACAGTGGAGGACAAAAGAAAATGACATAAATTAGAGATTTCGACTGTCAAGCCTTGATCTCAAGCCAAAGACAACAATCCTGTCTTATTACAGCATCGTGTAAGGTGCTATATCGTTTGGGTTTACTTTTTTGTTGGACTTTGGTTCAAATAAATCAAAACACAACACCTGACTCTATGTTAAAAATGTGCACATTATTACAAGGGGACTGAGAGCATAACTTTCCCTTTAACATCTGAAATTAAAGTGAGCTATGGACTTCAGCATGCATGCCCAATTAAATGAAATTCAAAAAAAGGTAAAGCTATTCATAAAGAATCGGTGTAGACTGGCCTTAGCTTTTTCTCAGCAGACTCAAGCAGATCTATGCTGATCACACTATGATTCACATATGGAAGTCTTCCCAACCACCTTAACTAAGAACACAGCCTGGGGGAGGCATTATATTATGTCTGCAGTAGATGTAGCTGAGCTCTGGGGGGTAAGTCAAATACAGTGGAAAAGGTTTAGAACATAGGGGGGTTTCTTCTTCTAAGAGCGAGCGCAATGGGAAAATTCTCTTCCTGATCGAAAACCAACAGACAGATGTTTTCAATTTCTCTTAGCCGACGGGCAAATTAACAAGCTCCAAAGCCAATTTCAGAACCACGAAAAAGCAGAAACCATGACACTATGGTATGAGAGAGAAAATGAAGAGGAACCTAGGAGGGAACTGGGGCAACTGGGGGGAAAGTGATAATAACTCTACCACATGACTAAAGTGAAACACTCACCTTTTGCCGTATGTAAAGTAACCATACAAAAGGGGCTAGACCAACTGAGAGCCAGTGGTGATGCTGCAGCACGTCTTGTAAGGAGGATACATTTTAAGAGCAACAATTCCCCCTGCAGTCCCTGAACCAGTCTCTCAGGTGATAACCAACCCACATTCTATTCCTGGAAAACATGTCATTAAATGGGTCAAGATCACAACTACAACTTCACAGAACAGCTCCATCTGAGGTAAAACGGGATTATGGGGTCAGTGGCGATGCAGTGATACAGACCACCACAAACGTTAACAGTGATAACATATAGAAGCATTTCATAACACATAATTAAGAGATTAGACAAGAACCATAATGACACAGGTCCATTTCAATTTGGATAACATTTTTGACCACAGAGAGTGGAGCTTTTCCTACCTCTGTACAAGCTGAGTGCATTTACTGAGACTTGTACTGCCATGAAGATGGCGATGAAGATGACAAAATCATCCTGTTTCACCCTACAGATTAAGTTTTGTTTTACAGAGTGAGACTGCAACACGTGAGAGGGTGGGGTCATGCCTTCCCTGCAATCAAAAAGTCCCACCTGTACATGCACCAAGCAGGACAAACAAATAGAAGCTAGTAGTGTTATTGGAAGAGGCCTGCCTTTGGCTGAGGTGAGAGAAAAGCAGTGGGGGGGAGGGTAACAATATGTAACCTAGAGGCACTAAGGACAGAAGATCCAGTGAAGGTAAAAGTCTGGCAGTGGTTAAAAGACTAGCGAGATCTGTCACTCATACTGTGTGCAAATATGTGTGTGGTCAGGATTGATTCACAGCAGCAGAAGGCTCAATGCCCTCTCTGTCTCCAAACAAAGACTGATATATATGAGAACTTACTTTCACATAAGAGTGCAAAAGACAGGCAGCTAAAAGTTAAGACACAAGAGCATACAGGCAGAAATACTGCCCATCATTTCACAATCATAACAACTAGGGGTTAAATTCAATCTACAGCTGCGAGAACCATGGGATCTGTGTGTTTTAAGGTTAATTAATCACCATAAAGTAAATGCTGTTACAAAAAAAACTGACAATCTTTGAAGGATCCAGGTGTAAGTCACTCACGTATATGAGTCCCGAATAGTAGCGGTCCTTCAGGTTGTGCAGCACAGACGCCTCGTTCAGGCAGGTGAGCTCGGCCATGTCTTCCACTTTGCTAAACTTGGGCGGGTTCATCTTCTGGATGTCATCCTTGTTGATCACCACCTTCTTACCGTTCTCGGCCAGCTCCACCAGTACCTCCTCGCCGCGCTCCTCCCGGATGCTGGCCGCCTCAAAGCCATGGCGCTCTGAGGGGACCCACACAAGCTTCTTGGCCGTCCAGTCAGCCTGTGTGGCCGGGTTGTAAACCACAGCCCGGTCCACAAACAGGTACCGCTCTGGGTCCTCTTGCCCACTCCGATGAGACATTTTACTTGGGGTTTACCAGAGCAATGTGGCCACCTAGAACAGACAGGGATGCAGGCATTGGAACCTTAGACCTTACATGCAGGACACAAAATATCAGTAAAAGAATCCACACCTCATGTGTCTAATAGCCCTAGACCGCTCCCCCATGTGATCAGCACAGACTACTTAATAAGGGGTAATGGTGTTTACCTTCATGGTTACAATGTAACTAATATATCGTGGTCGTGCACTCTCTGTAATGCTTATTCTTTTGCAACTGACTATACATATTTTGTAACAGTAGAACAAATCACATTGTGTGACAGAAAGCATGAATGAAAATAAATCTCCTGCACTCATATCTGCTATGACAAAGTAATACACAGGACACAGTGAGGGGTGGATACCATAAGTCACCAGTGCAGAGCATGACTAGTGCTGAACGGTGACACCAAAGTTGGACTACATTTTAATGTTTAGTGTCGGTCTGGTCTGACTGAATGGGTTTACACAATAGCACTGCGCATACTGCGTAGTCTTCACCGCTCTCACAGCAGATCAAACAGGACGTACTAGTCCCCTTCTTCATCTAGAAATATCTTCCGATAATGGAAATAATGCACGGTGACACATATACCTGCCGTCCAGATAATATATACAACCTGCACTACTCCATACAGATGGAGTTTATACAACAGATATGATGACTGTGCACTGGCAAGTGCCCAGGCAAGGAAAGCAGCAGGGGGAAACTTGCGGCTCAAGTCCTGTTTGCAAATATTAGGGCCAACGTTAACGTCAATTAATCTGCGCTAATAAACCTGCGCAATTGAAATAGCTAATTTAGGTAACCAGAGGATGACCTGATAAATAACGTGACGCTAGCTCAAAGTCCTGTCATCATGAACGACCGTTAGGATAAACGAAAACAATTAACGTTAGCCTCAGAGGGAAAATGACTGTCTGCAGCGACGCTTTGTTTAACTTCAATAAAACTGAACTCACAAAGCTAGCATAACCCCAACTAGAGAGCATTTAGTTACTCTGTGGTCTATGGAGTTTCAGTCCGACCTGATAAGCATGTCTGTAGGTGTTAAAACACCCCGCAAGGTAGACTACAGGCTACCTCACTTTATAAGACGGGCTCTAACTCACTATGGTCAGACTAACTTTCCAGAGCGACCTCCATGCTCCATCCCGGAGACTGGTCCGTCCATCCACAGTGATGGTCCAATATTCCCCCACGCGCTCTCTCTCATCCCCCCCCTACCCCACGTCCTCGAGGGAAATAACACTCACCTGGTGTAGTCAGCGAAGCAGCAGTCCGATCCCGTTCACCACGCAGTCCGAAATCCCCCTGATGCGACCCTGTGTGCGACTGGCGGCTACACACAATTGAAATGCAGGCATGTATTTGGGCTCCGGTATGCACCACAGGCACAGTGTGTGCTGCCTCTACACTGGGGCCCCTCCTAAACCGAGTGAGACTTGACCGCTGCTGCTGCTCCCGCCTACGATGGACTGTGCTCACATAGAGAGTGGCCATGCAGATCAATACACAACACTGTGACACACTGTGTGGGATGATTCACATGAGCAAACAAATGCGGGTGATTGTGTGTGCTGAGGCATGTCATCATCTATTTTAACTCACGAGTAAACGCATTTTATTAGGACATTATGCTGCGGTAAACGCTTTTTATAAAATCTATCCCCCAAATATCTATGCATGGCACACACCCACCAGATGTAGCCTGGAGACAATTGGGCTCTCACTTTGCGGTCGTTCTCTTCCCATCTCTATCATTGGCTGGGAGGAACCAGCCCCCCCAATTTGGTACAACCCAATGAAGAAATTATGGATATTGCAATTGTTGCTTGCCTACATTACTCATAGCTTCCAAAATAACTTTGATTATCACTACTGACCTTTCCGGTACCGTCTGGTATCTCACAGGTCTTCAGTCTGGACAAAACATCCTTTAATAAAAAGGAATAAAACAAAACAGGAATCTAGTTTTTGAGAAAAGACCATATGGACCGTTATCCCATTTAATAGGTAATAATTGTTCCCATCTTCAGGAAGATGGGAACAATTCCTGAAACTGAAACACCGCCCTCTTGTGTCTGAAAGCGACAACAGCAGCATTTTATGCTCAACAAAACTCACGCGATCATACATCACCCCTACCACAAACACAAGCTTTGGGTTTTTACAGAGGCATTTTATTACAAATGGGACAATCTGACAGAAGGGCAGGAAAGGCATGTTTTCTATCATTAAATAGTCTGTACTAAATGCTGGAAAACATGCTGTTGGTGCAAGTTTTACATCAAAAACAAGAAAGGCATGTATGTTGTGGTTGTGTGCAGTCTGTTAATATTGGAGACGTCAGCGTCCTCCCCTCCAGGCTGCTCCACCCCTCTTCTTCATCCCTCCTCCACCACGTCCTCCTCCTTGTCCTCCTCCCGATCCCCCTTTCACCTTCTTCCTCACTCCGCTTGCTTGTTCTGTGTCGTCCTCGTCTCCGTCTCCTCCTCTGGGCCTTTTCCTTTTCTCGCCTTGCTCCTTCATTTCCTGAGCAAGACAAGACATTTTTTTCCCTTAATTTAAAGTTTAATGGGCTGAAATACTCCCCCAGTATACACTCCCAATGTGACCTCCATCTTTCTTTAAAAGCTGTGGTTCCCAACCCTTTTTTTTTTTTTTTTAAATCTCAGTAACTGGTGGTTAGATGAGGCCAGTTAGTACTTTCAGTCTATTTCTAAAAACTTCAATTTGTCTGTTTGAGAGGACAGGAACAAGTAATTGGGACAGTAAAGTACATCTTTTTGACAGGTTTCACACAACATATCCTTAAAGGCTAAGTTGGGTATTTTGCAACCTGGACCCTATTTTCCCATGTTTCTGTGTCTATGTAACTTTTTCTTTTTAATTGATCCAGTATTGAGCGAGCACAACATAATCCTTGCAGGCAATTGCTCCCCCTCGAGTACGTCCACTAAAGTTCTTGTTTTTGCCAGTGTCAGGCTCACATTATTATTAAAAGTATTTTAAAACATTATAGAAATGATCCCTACAGAGATAGACCTTTATTTAAAGAGCGAGATCCTGCTTGTTTAACCAAAAACACCAAAAAGTTACATAATTACCACTTCCTTAATTGGTTAGTTTGTGTTATTGTGTGACTTTGATGTTAAACACCAAAGTCGCACAATAACAAACTAACCAACTGACTGAGGTTACTGTCTTGGTGGCTTTGAGAGCAACACAATGACGGTTTCTGGATACAGTCTCTGTATGGATCCTTTTCATAATGTTGTCAAGACACTTGGAATAAAAAGCTGACCCTGTCATTGGCAAAAACACGCACTTTAGTGGATGCACTTTGACGGGGTGCAATTGCCTGCACAGATTACGTTGCAGCCCCCCCTGCTGCCGGCAGCAGCTTCTGTTCAAGTTGTGGACGCTTTTTTTTTTTTTTAATTGTCCCAATTAGTCACATAAACACAAAAACATGGGAAAATAAGGTGCAGGTTGAAAACTTAGCCAAACTTAGCATTTAACAAGGGTTAGTAACGAGCAACATTTTAACTACAGTATGAGAAGGGAAATTTAAAAAAAATTAATGAAGGCTTGGAAGGCTAACGAGGTTTATGCGGCTCATTTTGCGCACAACATTTTACATGCTTGAGGGAACACCGGAACAACAATTAGAAAGTGATCACACAGTAAACATGACTTACCAGCCTGGCAAATCTCTGGGCCTCGCTCACTCTCTCCACCAACATCATGACTTCATCTTCCTGCGTAGGGAAGGCAGGAAGTTTCTTCCCAATCAGGGTTTCGATTCGCTGGAAAAGCTCCACATCATATCTAAGATAACAGAATATGTCAACTCCATGTCACTTATTTACTTTCAGCAGAAGCAGCAAGCAAAAAAGGCAAGCACACGTACACAAGCACACGTCTGTGCTTAATATTAATTAAAAAATATATATCACTGTGGAAGAAAAAGTTAAATATGATCCAATCAATTATCAGGGCATCGCACAGGATGAGAGGCTTCTAGCGTGAAACAGATAATTCTTACTGAGTGACAAAAGTGATGGATTTCCCGGACCGTCCTGCTCTGGCTGTTCGTCCGACTCTATGGATGTAGTCCTATGAGGGCAGACAGATCCAGAGATACGTTTTAAATCAAATCAAGCAAAAACAATCATCAAATAAAGCAGCAATGTGAACGTTAGCAGTAAGGTACCTTGGAGTGAGTGGGGATGTCGTAGTTTATTACGCAGTCCACGTGAGGAATGTCCAGTCCTCTGGATGCCACATCAGTCGCAAGCAGCACCGATCGAGACTTGGACTTGAACTTGTTCAGGGCTCCTAGACGTTTATTCTGACCAACAAAGGGAGAAAAATCCAAAGAGTGAATATGACATTACACAGACAACAAAAAAAGACACTGCAGAGAAGTGTTTAGCACTGATGGAAATGCTAAAGCTTAAAGGTGCCGTAGAATGCTCTTTTTCAGGTTCATACTTGTATTTAGGGTATCTATTAGAAAATATTTACTTTAATGCTTTAATGCTCACATCCAATTCCCCATACTCTCCACTGCTTCAGCACATCTTTCTGACCACTCTGTTTTAGCTCCTGTCTCTTTTAAAGGCCCCCCTCCTTTAAGGACCACTTGCTTCTTATTGGCCAACTTCCCCAAGCACAGAAGAGGGGTGGGGCATAGCGATACCACACTGAATCAATATTTCTATGTGAGAAAATATTGGCTGGTTTTCCCTCTGCTCTGCTTCCACTTTTACTTTTATTTAGCGTTTATTTGTTACTGGTTACTTTAGCAGCTAACTACTCCTAAAAGCAGCTGCAACTAAGTTAGCTTAACCGTAAAAGCACGTTTCTGTGAGATACACTGCACGAACATCTAAAGCTTTGGGTCACGTATGACTGCTAACTCTGGAACGTTCTCTTTCTTTTCGACTTTATAAAACATAACCTACTGCTGATGGAGAAACTCAGGGGAGCTGACAGGAAGAGAGAGACAGAGGGAGACAGAGAGAGGCAGGGAAAGCCGGTGTGTATGCAGCGAGAGGTACCAGAGGTAAAGGTGAGAAATCGAGGCAGGCAGCAGGTACATTTACAAATAATAATAAAAATAATGTCCATGAGTTTTAAAATGCTTTCACAGGGCGGAATAATGTAAAAAATTAAGATGGTATTTTTGTGTGGGGGTTTGGTGATCATCCCCCAAGAAAATTTTTAGGTTTTCCAATAAAGAAATATGCAATTCCACATAATTTTTAAACATTGTTATTACTGTGAATAATAAGAAGGAAAATCTAGAGCAGATTTTCAATCAACTACACCCCAAAAACTAAACTTGCTATATAAGTCTACTGAGTTAGAATTATGACTATTAGACCTGGGAAGAATTGATGTGGTTAGTTTTGATGCTGTTCACAATGATTTTACATTCATTGCGCAGCACCAAGCAGTTTTGAACCTCACCACCTTATAATGGCAGGAAAACACATTAAGACACAAAAACACATGTTTGCCTTTTGTGTCTTAATTTACTGGTTTGCACATTTGTAGAAATTTAAATAAAAAAAATAGGCAACATGAGAATATAATATGTATAATTACTAGCATTTCATTTGTACATCAAAACCCAAAAGAATAATCTCCTCATTTGCTTTAACGTTACTAACCTCAGCTCCTCTGTGGTCAACACTGTCCTTTCTTTTAATTTAATTTTACTATCAAGATATACAGTAGAGGACAGAGCTGTAACCTGACAACTTAATGCTGATCTCATCCTCCACTAACTTTCACCGTCACTTTCTGCTGCTCTCTCTCTCTCTCACATTTGCTCGTCCTTTTCAGAATGATGAGAGGGACACAGCCCTGCGTTGAGTGTTACTGTAGCTTACTGATAATCACTGATGATCGTGTGAAATTTTAGTAGCAGCGCTCATTCATTAAGCAGCAACAGTAGGCTTCAACTACGTTGCTATTAACCAAGATGATGATGTTCATGACACTTTGTTGCAAAAAACTAAAAATCTACATTTTGGCACCATAAATTCAATCAACTATGTTCGGCTGTACCAAAGAATGCTGTTCCTAACGGTATAGTAAGGTAGGGCTGCAACTACAAATTATTTTCATTATCAAGTAACCTGCCCATTTTTTCCTCAATGAATCGCTGGGTCATTCATTGGTGTGTGTGTGTGTGTGTGTATTCCTCTGAAGCTCTACCTGACTCATCTGGCCATGAAGAGGGATGGCAGTGATGCCGAGGTTCCGTAGCAACAGCGCCACTCGCTGGGCACTGTTGCACGTGCTGCAGAAAATTATAAATGAGTTGCCGGCCAGCTCGTTCAGGATGGACACCAGGTAACAGTCCTGCAACAAAGCAAACACAAGCACAAAACGGTGTCACAAACTCCAATATACTTTGTGTATTAAATACATTTTAATAAGTGATGTGGCATTCTGTGGACAGGGGACGGACAGCTTGCAGCATTTGGTTTCAGACATTAAAACATGGAACAAGAAAGCGCATGTCTCTGGGCCCTACCTTGTACTTCGATGGAATGAAGACATAGTACTGCTGCAGTTTGTCTACTGTAGAGTATTTAGTGGATACCGCACACTTCACAGGATCTTTCAGAGCTGCTCTCTGTAGTTTCTGAACCTGTAAACCAAATGACAGCATGTCAGCGTGAGACAAAAACATGCCCCACAAGTGGCGTATTGCTTTGGTGTCTAGCAACGTGTACCACATAACAAAGAAGGACTACAAACACTACGGCTCACATGCTGTATCAACTAGACCCGATTAAAAGCCTTCTCAGTATTGACGAGTGTTTGTCTACCTTTTTGGTCATGGTGGCAGAGAACAAGAAGGTGCGTCTCTCCCGGGGAATCACCTTCAAGATTTTATCCACCTGGCAAAAGAACGAAAACAGACAGAAGACTGACTGAAAAAAGATTTACTGATCATATTTGTTGAAAAAGATTTTATCATGATAGTTTTGAATGTTCATCCTCAAATTTGTTAAGTGATCAACTGTTTGGCATCAAGTGTTTCTGATCATAAAGAAAATTTTAACCACATAATTAAGCATCTGGTGCGTTCAATTTTCACTCAGCAGCAAAAATCAGCCTTAACCTGGCATATATGGTGGCAATTATTGATATCGAATGATATGAAATGTTTTTATCGTGATAACATTTTTGGCCATATAGCTCAGCCCTAAATGACACCTAATAACTCAAGAGTTTCTAACTGCCTACCTCAGTCTCAAAGTCCATGTTGAGGATTCTGTCTGCCTCGTCCATGACCAAGAACTTCAAAGCTCGTAAGGAGAAGCCCTTCGTGTTCTCCATGTGGTCTATCAACCGACCCGGTGTAGCTGTCAACACATTTGATTCACTTGATCACATTAATGCTAAAATGATCAGTTGTTTAAACTGTTGAATATCTAAATGACAGCAGAAAAAAAATCAGTTTCTGATCTGAAAGAAACCTTTCTATTAACTTTGACCCAACATTGTTCATTTCAATAGAAAATGGAAACTGAGCTTGCTTAGGGAGTTTGCCAGATTAAACAGAGACAGTATAGTATGGGTAACTTGAATATTGTTCATTTGAAGAAAAAAAAATTAAATCCTTGAAAATGTATAAACAAGATAACATTTATCATGAACAACCATTACAACATCGGTTCAGCACAAGCACAAGCAAATACACACACACACACACACACACACACACACACACACACACACACACGTATTGACAGTTAATTTGCTACAATTCATAACATCGGTGTAAAAAAACAAACACTGATCAATTATAGATTGACTTATCATCTTACCAATAATAATGTGTGGTTTTTTAGCCAACACTAAGGACTGAGACATCATATCGATTCCTCCAACTATGACAGCTGCAAAAGAGATGTGTTTGAATTTAGTTTTAGATACAGAACCACAGAAAGTCATCTGCATCACTGCAAACCAGTAAACCCTTTCAATGGACACGTACCACACTTAACACCAATGCTGGAGCCCAGGGCCTCAAACTGCTCAGAGATCTGAAAGGCCAGCTCCCTGGTAGGTGTGAGGACGAGGGTATGAAGCCTCTGGGGGGAGTCCAGCAGTGACTGGAGGATGGGAAGCGCAAAGGCGTCTGTCTTTCCTGAACCTGTCTCTGCCAAGCCAATAACATCCCTCCCTGCAGTATGAGACAAAGGTGCAGACAGACGTTATAGAAGTTATGTGTACTGAGCAGTGGAGGGAAGTAACGGTACATTTACTCAAGTACTGTACTTCATCAGTACAAGAATGATAATTTCCCTTTTACTTTGCTTTCTAATTCTACTCAATTATTTGTCTCAGAGACATATACTGTACTTTTTACTCACATTTATTTGGCAGATATAGTTATAGTTACTTTGCTGATTACAATGTTAAAAACCTATAATAATTCCTACAAAGTATCACCAGAAAGCCACGATGTCAGGTACGTCGGATAAAGAAAAACTGTGAAAATCAAAACAAAAGAATCCTGCACACAGTCAATCAGAAGAATCTACAACAGTAAATGAAAATGTAGAAATACATCCAATACAACCAACTACAGCATGTAAATGATGCTTAAATGACACTACAATAATGGTACAATGATATAAAATACAATTTTGTAACACTGACAGAGGTCCTTATGCTGCATGATGACTTTATCGTTTACTATGACGAGCACATCTGATGGGCTGCACAGAAAACAAAGTGGGAGGAAACTTCTCTGATGCGGTCAGCTGAGAGAAAGAGGGCACTGACTGTGATCACCCACCTTGCAGGGCTACAGGTACAGCTTCTATCTGAATCTTTGTTGGACTCTTCCATCCCAGCTGATCACAAGCCTCACAGAGAACCTCGGTGACACCCTGTGGACGGCGAAGATAACGTGTAGAGAAATTTTAAAGTAGCTCTTAATGTTTTGCTTCCCAATCACAACCATTCTTTACGCGTTATAAGATACCAGGCACATTTCACACGATAAAAAATACAGATGGAACTAGCTTTGTTTAGCTAGCTTAAACTGCTACAATACTGCTTGTTTAGGCTAAAATTACATCTTCTCTTCGCTCCCCGAGATAAACCTACCAGATCCTTGAAGGTCTTCACTGCCTCATCATTTTCGCCGCTATTTAAGTGACTGTTTTCATCGCTACTCGAATCTTCCAGTGTTTCATCTGTGTTTGGCTTCACGCTTTCCTCAACGTCCGCCATGTTTTTCGCCCCAACGTGTCGTCAGCTCCGCAAGGCGCAGATGCGGAAACAAGGTCCAGAAAAAGCCGCAATAGATGTCGGGAAGTGTTGTTTTAAATGGCTCCTTTTTATAAGCTTTTGCCAACAGGAAATATCGACCTCCTTAAACAGCTAAGTTTAAAAAATCATTAAAGTCACAAAAATAAATATCGTAATTCAGTGGTTAAATATTTCATGTTACCATATTTTAATACACAATTACTTATCTGTTAAGTTGTATGTGTGTAGCATGAAAGGACTTCAAACTTTTATTATACAAGCTTGTAATAGGTTGCACCTTGCAATTTGTGGTACAATGATAAATTTACAACTTTCAAATCATAAGGAAAATTAAATTGCTGACCAGTGGAATTTCAGATCCCCCCCAACCCCAGATGGATAAAAGTGTTGGCTAAATGAGATATGAATCATACTGAAATGACTTGTATACATTTATGTGTACTGCTGATATTGTCTTCTTTATTACACCACACTGAAACGTTTCAGAGTTTAACTGTTTTCAATGTATTTATTTAGCTGCAGATCAAACAGTTTCTGTCTCAAATGTTCCACACCCTTATTTTGATGTCCAACATGTTTAGGAGACCACCAATAAAATAAACAGTCATAAAATCATACAAAAATGACTTTTCTGGTCATGGCAAATCACAAGTAGCTGGCCGGAGGAAAAACACAAATGTAGGAAAAAAAAAAACATACTGAAGGACTAAAAGCACTTGGTAGTCTCTGGCAAAAACACATTTCAGTGCAGAGAATAGTGTCCTTTTTTTGAGTTGCTCAGTAGAATGCCAACCAATCGAAATATTTCCAATGACATATAGAATCAGATTTCTTTCGTACATCAAATTCTCTTGGATACAACAAATAATCCAGATCACATGAAGACGGGACCTGTGCTGAGAGTGTAGCAGCTTTTCCTTGGTTTACTAATGAGAAACTGATCTAGCCATTTGGCTTTAAAGACAACTACCTCTATAACTCTGCACATAAAACAAATACACTCCTCCACTGAACATCTGCCCCAATGCCTTCACGAGTCTCAGAGGAGTCCCTCCATCTCCCTCATAAAGGCTTCATACACCTGGTCTTTAGTCTTCACATTGGTCTGAGACAATGCACCCATATGGGCTGGATTGGACAAGCCCATCTGAGTCGCTGTTGTCTGCTGTTTCTGCCCCTGTCCCATGCCTTCATCTCCCCTCCTTCCTCCAACACCACCCCCTGCTTTCTCCAGAGGCCCAGGTGCTGCCCCGGGCATTGCTCCGCTCTTGTCCCTGCGCACCCTCAGTGCCGTGGGCACAAAGCGGGTGACCTCCGTCTTTGGATTGATAATCTGAGGTTTGGCAGAGATGGTGGCCCCACCAGAGCCTGCACCTGCTGCCAGGCTGCCTCCGGCTGCTGCGACTGAGGTGATGTTTGGTCGCTTTTCGATGGTGGCTGCGTGGTGGTGGCTCTGGGGGTTGCTGCCTGGATTTGCGTCCGTGGCAGCAGCTGTCCCCGGAGGAGGAGGCATCTGCATGACACCCGGTCGCATGGGCATGGCAGGCGGAGGCATGTTGCTCTGTGAACCATCCTGGTTGGATCCTGAACCTTTTTGTCGCTGGACAATATTGGGAGGAGCACTGAGCACGTTGGAGTTGAGAGGTGGAGGAAAGAGGGAGAGTGGTGGGGCAAGTGGACGCGGGGGCCCTCCGGCTCTTGGGGGAGGAGGTGGCATACCTGTAAATACAAAATGTATTTTGATGAGAAAGGTATGAGACATTACTCTCTTCCACTCAACCATCAACATAACATATGCTTACATATATTTAACGGTGTCTAGAAGTCTATTTTACTCCCTTAGTTTACAGCAATGGCCTTAAAAAGAATATACATTTTATAATAGCAAAGCTGTCAAAGCACTGACAACGAATTATATCATGTTCGCTCTGTTTGTGTTCATGCACACACATGAATATATACAGTTTATACACCTGGGCTACCTTTTGATTGGAAGTAGTACACACACACACACACACATACACACAAATGTGTTCCTTCATAGGCAGTACATTCACATATGCCTACCTGGTGGTGCAGGGGGTGGTAGTCTGGGAGGGGGTCCTCGTGGTGGGGGGCCTGGTGGGAGGCCAGGAGGGGGACCTGGTGGAGGGCCAGGGGGCCGACCTGGTGGAGGACCAGGAGGCAGAAGACGAGGCATTGGACCCCTCATGCCTCCAGGGATACCAGGAGGCCTCAAGAATGGAGGAGCACCTAAAGAACAGGGGGTATCATCTAAGTGATGTGGAACACATGAGCACAGCCAACACATCCTAAAACAACAACAGGTTCAGGGATTTATTATAGTATCCACTTCAGCTGGAGCATAGCACCGACCTGGTGGTGGGCCAGGAGGCGGGCCAGAGGGTGGACCAGGAGGCCTCATTGGAGGAGCTGGGGGTGGACCCAGTGGCGGAGGCCCAGTCATTGGAGGACCTTGCAAGTGTGGAGGCCCTTGCTGTCCCACTGGGCCAGAAGGAGGGGGTAGACGCTGATTGGCCATAAGGTGAGGCTGGTTGTCCCCTGGTGGCCCTCTGTCCTCGATGTCTGAGCTGTCTGATTCGTCTGTGTATTCCTCCTCTACCTCTTCTTCTTCCTCCTCTTCAGGAACTGACTGACCTGAAGACAAAAAAACCCCCATGTCATCAGAAATAGAAACTAAGGTCTAGCATAGTAATAGCTTAGTAAGTATGCAGCAAAGACACGACAAGTACCTGCCATCCTCAACATCATGGCCTGCAGAGGGGTAATGGCCTTGGTCCTCTTCACAATCCTCTTTTTCTTCCTCTTTCCTTCACGGGGTGCCTCTGCAGGCACGTCCGCAAAACGTACAATGCGACCTAAAGTAGTTAGACATTAACACATTCATCATAAAAATATATACACGTTTATTTCAGAACAGTAATTCTAATCTGTATAATTTTTCATTGTGCATTGCAGAGTGCCACCACATCCCAGAAAACATGTCCTACAACAACACAATTCTCTGTTAAAAATATGATTGCATAAGTCTTTGATAATAGTACAATTTTTCTTCATTATACCTTAAACCCATAATATTTCTGCAATATAAAATACCTTAGAAACATTAGTACATCTATACAATTAGGTAAAAAGATTTAAGTTGAGATGAATCAAATAAATATGTTGAAGCCCTTTTGAAACACTCACCAGCATGTCTTTCATTTCTGTCTCTATCCTCCTCTCTTTCCCTCTCATCATCCTGCCTGTCCACACTGATTCTCTGGTCACCATCTCCCAGTTCATCTCTCTCGTCTTCACTGTCCTCCTCAGAGTCGCTCTCGTCATCGTCCGCATCATCTCGATCTCTGTCGCTCTCACTGCCACTGTCCCGATCTCTTCCCAACTCCATGGCAGAGTCCTTTTCAAAACCAGGAATGGTAGGTTCTGTTCAGGGAAAAAAAGTGCAACAAGCAGAAAGGTGAGTAGCAACACAATTATGAAGTCATTTTATTCAAAAGGAATATGAGCATTCAGAAATGCAGACATTAGTGGAGCAGTTTGTGCGTTACCCATGTCTGAGCCATAACCTCGTCGAACAGGAATCCCATACAGCGCCAGGACCTGTGGAGGTGGGGGTCCAGGTGGGGGCCCTGGGGGCTTCTTCCCTGGAGGTAAACGTGGCACACCTGGCACTGTTGCCAAAACCGGTCCAGACGATGACGACAGAGGTCCTTTACTGAGAGATCCATAAAAACAGAATATCCTTAAAAGAGAACTACCTGGCACAGCAATTCTCAGAAGCATCATATACCGAGTTTATCTGCAGAACCCTTTTACATACACAGCAGAATGCCTACCCAAAAGAGGAGTTCTTCTTCAGAATGGAGGGAGGCTGAGCCCCTGGTAGCGGGATGTCCTGGATGTGGATATTGGAAGGGGCGTGGGGCATATCTGGCAAAGGGATGCTGTCAACTTCCACTGACTCTGCATTCTGAAAAAAGAACATAAAACACACAATGCTAAATCACAAAGGCTATGCAATGTAAAGGAACTTGAAGTGTTAAGGTTCAATATAAAAAGTAATGGAATCAGCAAATCAAACAAAAGACAAAGATGCATTGCTGGTGCTTCTGAAAAATTATTTCCTGAATTGTATGCAAACATTTGAAACCAACTCTGTCAAAGATCGGTCAAATTCTTTGTGTTCCAATTCATTTCATCACTATAAAGCTGTATGCCTGCAACCATAATCCCGTCCACACTGCTGCATCTTTTCTGAAAGTGTCATTACTGCATCCTCTCATTCAAACACACATTTATGCAGATCCATGCCGTGAAATACACTGAATAAAGAAACAAACAAACACACCTTGACTGAGTCAAAATAGAGAGCCAGCTGCCCTCGTTTGGTCTCATAGTCCAATTCCAGTTTACGTAGCTCCTTGTAGGTGTCAGGATTCTCTCTCTCGTACAGACGGACAATGCGCTCAAATGTCTCACGTAGCTTCTTCCTCTTGTCCCTCAACACTTTCTCATTCAGCAAAGGCTGCTGAACTGGGTTAAACTCTGTTGAAGGTGTTAACAGAAATGCTTAATTTTCTTTAGCAAAAGCAGCAAAATACATGTGAAAGTTTTCCCATAAATAGTCCAAAAGCCTTAAATCCTGAAAAATATCAATCTCACTTAAAAATAAAACTATCCCTCTAACATTAGTGAGATAACTAAGGAAAGAATACATGTATACAGCCACAGAGCCATTTTAAACTGCACAGCCAGTTCTACAGCAAAAAACACATTCAGTGCCCTCACCCATCTCATCCAGCTTCTCCATGTCTCTGATGATCTGTCTGGGGTCCTTCATCTTCAGCACCGCCGCTCTCACCATCATCCTCTGCTTCTTGTTCTAGAGGGAGTATTTACAAATGAAGCAACATGTTATACACACAGTGACATTACTGTATTTAAGATGAAAGAGTGCATCAAAAGTTAAGCTTATATATCAAGAAGACCATGAGTACCTTTTTTAGCTCCCTTTTCCTGGCCTCCTTTCCTGTAGGGAAGGTAAAGAAGAAGACGACTTATTATTTCGACATCTGACGACAAATAGACTCTGCGTGTTATTCAGCATGTGGGTGCCTGATGAACCAGCTCTTGGTTAAGGTCTGTACTTACTGGCCTGGTCGGTGGGGTTCATAAACTTCCCACTCTTGGTGGAGGAGGTTGAACGTCGCCCCATCGTGCCGGTGCGTCTCCTTCACCCTGCAAAGCATTAACATCCCAGCAATGACGGCAGGAGAAATTAATGCTCGGGTATCCGCTGTAAAGCTGTGCACAGCTCCTCTTTATTATTTTCACAATCAATCCACGGATATAAATGGTAGTTAGCGCATCCTTGAGAGGATGGTCTGCTCCATTTAGTCAAACCTGCTGGTAACAGTAACGTTACTCGTTAACTGTTGATACATATTGACATGTTGTAATGTTGTTAGTTACATTATAGCTATCTGGGAATACAACCCGTAAATAAAAAATAAACACCGCATGCCTTGTTGAGTTAACGTTACGATACTGCAGTTAGCTACTGTTAGCTATAAAATGAACACGAAGTTGACAGTAAACGCTAATAAACAAGTCATTTATCAGCACAGCACATCATGTGTTAGATACCGCGGTATCAAACGTATTGCAGTCTTTTTGAGTTACTAGCAAACATTTTAAAGCCAGGAAAACAAAATCTATTTTAATGTCACGCAGCCATGCAGCAACTGGCTGGTGTGTTAGCTGGTCACGTTAGCTTGCACTTGTAGCTAGGGCCGCGTTACAGCAACACAGGGGCAAAACTTGACTTTACCTTTTATTCAAGAAAAACCCGTGGAGCGCAACGCCCTGCACACGCACTGCCGAGTAGTAAAATTAAACTAAAACGTATTGTTTAAACTCTGAAAGACAAATCCAAAGCCTTCAGGACTGAATGAACGCAACTGCTTCGTTAGCCATTCGCCATGTTTACTGCCGCGAGCAGGAGCGGAAGAGGCTACTGTGACGTCATCAAAACAGCTAGTGGCAAGCTGGAAGCAATATTATCCCAGCACTTTGCCATATATATATATATATATATATATATATATATATATATATATATATATATATATATAAATACTTTTGACCACTGACTCTGCAATGACTTTGGTAAAACAACATTTGACACAGTATGTTTACAAGACCAGTTTAAGAAATGTGAATGTTTTTGGACATCATAATTTTTTATCATTATATAAACATTACTTTTTACGCTTACGATTACTTTATGCTTAATTCTTTAATGAAATGTATGGGGGGGTTATATGGGGCTGATTGTTTTGCAATGTGATTATGTGATGTTATGTGATACGTATGATGCTTTGGCAATATTGTTTTACAGTCATGCCAATAAAGCAAATTGAAATTAAACAAATATGTTGCTTATAGTTTCAAGTCAGTTTCATTTAATGAGACATTAAATGTTTATAATAATTTAAAAATGTACCTTGTACAGACAGTCTCTTGCGCTTTTATTTCACTAATACAATCCACCCACTTGCTGACAACACTTTACACTGACAGTCTTGCTTTTCATAAGACAGCGGAAGCCCTGAAGAGATCCTCAGGATTTATGACCTTCAGGTTAGTTTAAGATTACCTTTGCCATAACAACAATGTTGAATACATAATGTGCAGTCAATACAGATTGGGACCACTCTTATATAATAGTGAAATTTGATTATGTTATTGTCTTGTGATGACTAAGCTATTTACTTTCAATTATTAATTTTAATTTTGTCAAAATATGATTTTATAAAATATGTGTATACCTAATTTTAATTAAAGGCTGGTGATCTCATTCTCTTAATGGAAATAATTCAGATTAACATTTCAGAAGTAAAGGATGTTGCGCGCAAGAATGTCACTACTGCTAATTTTGTAAATAAACTTTAAAACTCCCTGCAATAAACTCAACAGGACAGACAATTTTTAATATTTATATATCTAATTTCAACTTCAGTTTTAATTTGACTTTTGTTTGTAAGAAAAATGGCCCAACAGCTCTGGACTCACGAGGACGGCTTCTGTGTTCCACATGTTTTACAGGACATACCCGAATTTGTGTCACAGCAAAAGCTCTGAAAATCAGTTTGTTAGGTCCTGACCTGTCGCTGTGAAGAAAGATTTAAAGGATTTATGAAGTAAAACCGGCTGTGCCACGTGTGTAAAATGCGCACATCACTTGGTTTGTGTCGATGCTGCTAATGTGTGACAAACACAAGTATTTTTTTCAGTTTTATTTTGACTAGGTGCTTCATAGTGCAGTGAAGTTCTGTCTTATCTACAATGTGAAATTATGCCCACCAGATGTGGCTATAGTGCCAGTCAAACTTGATTTGCTTTCCTCATTACTGAAGGCCGTAACCTGTAACACGTGTTCTTCTTACCCTCCAGTGACATTTTGCAGTACCTGCAGCCTGAGGTAATAACGAGTGAAAAGTCGCTTTAGTTGCAGTCAGCTCCATCAGGTTAGTGGACCTAGCTGAATGTCGAAAGTCAAACTCCCAATTTGCTCAAACCCTTAACCCAGTGTAGGCTATGTGCTAACTTGCGGGTCAAATTTAAAACATTGCATAAGGTTTCTTTGGTCCATGTCTAAATACCTGCTCTTTTCCTGGTCCATGTGGCAAAATTGTTTCATTTAAATACCCAAAATGCATCCCTTTGTATGAACAATAGATGGTCACCTTGCTTAAAGCAATTCACTTTTCCAGTACTTACTTAAACATAGATGACACAGAACTTTTTTGTTTGTTTGTTAGGGGGGGGGAATTAGATCTTGTCTCCTACTAGTGCATTTATGTTCTGAAATATTTTTCTTAAGTGGAACTAATACGCAGAGTTTCAGGAGCACACACACGATGGCGAGTCTGCTGCTAAAAGGTGGGCTTTTTTTTAAAAAAAGCGTAGAGGGAAGAGAACACAAATGTGGACAGCCCAAACATCAGCCACTGGAAATGTCTTCCTATGAAATATATTTCACACCTTACTTGTCATTGTCAGTGCTGCTGAGAAACCAGATTGTCCTTGTGAATCATCGCCTGCATGTGCATCTCAGTTTCTTCTTCTACATCTTGAAATTGAAAAGTAGTAAAGAGAATGCACTGCAGGCTTAAACACTAAAAAGGCATAGAATGATGTGATTTAGCTGCAGATTAAAGTCACCAGACTACTTGCTGTCAGATTTAGCGATAATAATAAAATGTTTAATGAAATTTTAGGATTAAGATTAAGACATAATCCAATAAGGTAATATTATTTATATTCAAAGCAATGGAAAGAGTCATTGACAGCACTGGGTAACGTGCACATTATTGGAGAAACTGAAGTTAACATTTGTGTGGATTTGTGGGAAAATGTGTGCCTGATCACCAGTGTTTTTGGTTAGTTTTGGTTTTTCACCTCCTTGTCTCATCCAGTACAGTCCCAAATGGTTCTGTGTGACAGTCTGAAGGGGATGTGGGATAGATTTTTAACATGCAGGAAGTTTTCAACATGAGCAGAAAACTTGATGAAACACAGGAAAGTACAGGGGTCTCTAAAAGAATCAAAATGAATGAATTTATTTTAGTGAACAGGTGCCACATGCACATTTAAATACGTTACTTAAATCGATCATGACTATAATGCAGCCTCAGATGCGTTTCAGTGGTACATAGTAATGACTTAAAGTTGTTTTTCCTAATTAAAGGGAATAAATAAATGTTTCTGGCATGATAAGGAGTAGGACAGTGGAAATTCCTGAGAGAAGCATTCACATTTTTTGTAAAGACTTGAGACAAACACTTGGGTGCTCTTGTAAATATTGTATAAATACAAAAGTCTTTCATGATGAGAAACTCATAAGACAACACCTGACCAGGAATGGTTTACCAATTTTATTAAGGAAACAAAACAAATCTTCATCTGATAAATGCACTGTGGAATTCACATATCACATTTCCTTGCTCCATGTGTTAAGAAGTAAGGAGGTTTCAAAGAAACGACTTTAATTATTTATTACCAAATTAATTATTACCAAAGCCATTTGGATAGAAAAGTAAGCAGAAGCAATGGAGAGGGTGGTTGTTTTTGTGGTATAAAGACAGATTACCGGATTATACTGATTGAAGACCTTTAAGAAACTTTAGAATGACTCCTGTCTCCTGAGTTTGTATAAGCAAGTCACCACTGCCCTTAACCAGGTCAGTCCCAGTTTGCTATGTTGAAATAGTTGATGATGGATAACGCACAAATATCATTGAGAAAATCTCTGGAATTTTTACTGTAAACCACAAAGCTTCCTCTCTATTACCGACAAAGACACCCATATCACCCAGATATCACAACTGCCATCTCTCTGGCTCACATACCAACAGGAAGACAGACAGACACATACAAAAACATGCTTCCTCACACAGGGTGCAACATAAAATGTTTAACCTCACATATCAGTGATTGTTAATCCCAAACATTAGCATGTATAAAACAGTTTCAGGAAACAAATTCACTAAAACCATGCAAAAGCCAAAGTCTTTGCAGTTTTTTGTAGTTTTTTTGTAGTAAACCTTTATTTAACCAGATGATCTCATTTAGATTTAAAACTTTTTCAAGAGAGACCTGGCCAAAATGGCAGCATAGTGACAGAGCACAGTTACAAATACAAACACCAAGCACACACGCAACAACAAAGAACATTTAACCAGACTCTTACGATACATAAACAAACAACATTAGATTACTTAAAAGTACAATTTATACATACCATAGGTTTAAATGATTTAGTTATTTTAAAAGCAGTGACAACAATTTATAGCATCTATTTAAAAGCCTTTCATGCAGTGTTGAAATTCACCAAAATAGATGAACTGCAAATCAGTCTGCAGTGTGTTCCAGGTGGACAGTGGCTATTGGAATAAAAATACATAACAGCAGAGGAGACTTTTAATCCAGTGCTCATAGCAGAAACATTTAAATACAACTAAATTCAACTGTGATTAAATCTTAGGAAAGCACCAGTTATTCTAAACTCTTTTTTTATTTTCATTTTACTGTTGTCTTTTCACAATAATTATTACTGCTACCAAGCTACTCAAAAGCTACAGAGGTTTTGTTACTCTCTTTTTATTTATAGTAGTAACATGTACTTGGTTGATTCAAACCAATGTTGGCATTGTTGTTTCTCTAGCTAACAGGAACTGACTGAGTCAGGGGACATGTGATTTGTTGAAAGGTGAGAGGGCTATGACTACAGTGACTTTATGAAGAAGAGACATGAAATACAAATGATCTTGGGAAAATGTGATTTATTAAATAAAAAGTGCTGTACATTTCTGTTATTATAAGAAGAATGAAATAACATTTTATCCCCTCTGAACTTTGAACCTCTGATATGAACCAAAGCTGGAGACATGATTGGTTTGCTTCTTCCATCTTAGTTGTTTAGATTGACTGTCTCCACTTTGAATGTTAATCATGTGACTTTCATCTGCCTTGTTACTTAGGTAAAGCATGTGACAAATTTCGAGTAGGCTGGTTACACATAGTTAGGCCAAAGAATGACCTTGTAAAGGTTACACCACAGACTTTATGGGATAGTAAAGGGATAAACATTGAGGACCAGGAGGAATCAAAAGATTTGGTTTGTAAATCCTGAATTTCCTGAAATCATCTTCATCAATAAGAGTTGACTGGCTCACAAGAATTTCCATTACAGTATTTTTTCTTCATAATACTTAAACACTCCATGACTAAAATCCCAACTCAGATTTTAAAATGAGGACGGAAAATTCAGAATCATAATAGAAAAAGTACAATTGGTGCATCTAACATGACTCTCAATACACAAACACAAATCCTATTATTTTCTATGTGATTTATTGTTTATGGATAATTCCAAAGCAAAATGAAAGAGCGTAATGTGCAAATGTCTTTTCACATTTAAACAGTGACTGGCGCATACAAATTAGATTACAGTTATACTGAGGCCTATAATAACAACCCACTTCATAATTACACCTCCTCCCAGCAGATGAAGCAAGTACATTGTAAAAAGTGCAGTAATGACAGCAGTAAATGTGTACAAATACAAATCTAACATGATTGTAGTGCGAATAATTGGATCAGTTTTGTCTCATCTGAATCCTTTCAAAAGTCCAACACCATGGTAACACAAGTCATTGTTATGATTCTTGATGATGGAGAACATGTAGCAGAAGTGATTATGTTTCACTAGAGCTACAGACTTATTGGTCTTGGGTAAACGTAGGTGCCCATCTGTCCCCAGGTGCCCATCCGGGAGTCCAGCCAGCTGCTGCAAGCATAGTTCTGAATCATGTCCTCTTCCTCTTCTCTCTGCTCTTCATCACTGGATGCTGCCACCTCATCCTCCTCTGAACTAGTCTTTCCAGAGCTGTCTCCCCTCAGGCGAGATTTCTCTTCTTCCTCATTCTTTGTGTGGCAGAGACTGCAGACCCTCAACTTCTTAGTCGGGTGAATGTGGCTTATCACTGCTCGCTGCTTGGAGCACGAATTGCAGACCAAAAAAGCCACATTTCCGGCAGTGGTGTCGACGCTTGGTCGCAGAGAACTTGTTGGAGCAGCGCATGCATAAGTAGGAGGCCGAGTCTGGGATCCAGGAAACAGCAAAGGTTGTTGAACCAGTGTGCGGGCTGCCGCCTTGCAGCAGGCTGGACCGGCAGTCTTCAATGTGCTCAATCCAGGCCCGCTTCTCCTCGGATGAAGGGGCGGACACAAAAAAAAAAGACTTGCATGGTGTCCGGATCAGCCATTGGTTCTTCAGTACCGTACCGTCCTCCATGTCCTCCAGCTGGATGTCCTCTGAAATGACAGAGAAGTTGACATATTGATAACAACACAAAAAAACCCTATAGATTCTATGTTACGGTCAACAGGCTCCACCAAGATACATTTCTGTGTTTTTCTACTTGTATTTCATGTCTTGAACAATGTCAATAACGTCCAACTTCTGCACAGCAAGATAGTCTTAGCTGTTATTGGATTCAACTGATAGACATTTATTTTATTGGCTGAGGTTTTGAGGTATCCACCTACATAAGTAACTACTGCATTAAAACATTATATTTAACAAAGTAACTGGCATTTTCAGAAACATTGTCCTGGTTTTTCATGGGAATCTATCGTTTTGTGTCTTTGTCCAGCATTCTGATTAGCAGGAATAAACTGGGTTAAAGTTGCTCACCTAGAGGGATGATCTTCTGATTTTTGTACCAGCGGTGGTTCAGAAGGATGCTTCCGTACACCAGCACATCGTTGAAGAGAAAGAACATCTTAGGCTGGGGCTTCCGACGACCCTGCTTCATAAGACGGCCCTGTCCCATCAGAATCCGACCTCGCTTGGATAGAGACCTCCCTGATGCACCAAATGATTTCTCCACTGCATGGATACGCTCCCGGTTCTCCCTATCAAACGTTAACAGATCCATCATGGTGACCTACTATCTGTTGTAGCTCTGTTATCGCAAATGAACAATGTGCCAGCTGGCTCCAGGAGTCGGCTTTAAGAAGATTTGTTGCATGATGACGCAGTGGGACTTTCCAAATTTAGATTGAAGACAGACAGGTTCTACAAGACATAAAAGAGAGGCAGAGGTGTGCAGCAGGGTGTTGAAGAATTTATTTTAGAGTTGAAGTTAAAAGGTTACTTTGCAAATTCAATGCAGAGTCAACAGTTATGCTAGCTTCTCTTTGAGGTAAATGCTAATTGCCCATTCTAACAGGCTGATGTTCAGTTTAACATGTTAGCAATTTGGAAGTGGTGATAGTGCAGTGGATAAGATGCATGCCTTTGGTGCAAGAGACCTGAGTTCAACTCCCCATTGTGACATGTCCACCAATGTGTCCCTGAGCAAGACACTTAACCCCTAGTTGCTCCATAGGCTTGTGACCTCTGACATATTTAGTAATTGTAAGTCGCTTTGGATAAAAGCGTCACTTAAATGAATATGAAAGTTGCCATTTTATGTGTTATTATGCATAATTGTGTCTATTAACTGAGTCAGGTTTTGTTCAGGTTTTTATCCGGATCCATAGGTATTACTCTGTGACAGAGAATAGTAAAACATTTGAAAAAAGTTCCAATCTTAAAAAAACTTGTGTATGTCAACCATTTGGGCAATTTTTTTATATATTACAAAATATGATATTTGGTGTCATTATAAGCCACACATTGGATAAAGCAACATGTGAAATTCTTATTAAACACATGTGGTAAACATACACATTAACATGCATGAGGTTTAGTCATTGTGCCCCCCTTCTGAAAAGCCCCATCTGTTGTGATTGCTCAACCGCTTAAAGTGTGCAGAAAAGTCACGCCCCTAAGATAAACTGGAATTGTGAAGCTTCTTGATCAACTGGAAACACCACTCGAGTTACAGTAACCATTGCAGGCATTGCCAGTATGAATGTGTCGCATAAAAACCAGGGCAGGAATTTCCCAGTTATGAAGGCTTTGGCTGCTGTGCTCCCTCAGTTTGGCCTTACGCCCCTCAAAAACATATATGCCATGTGGCTAACATTGGTCTTGATTTCGTTTTCTCCTCTGCTTCTTTCCTGTCCATAAGACACCAGTGTCTTTTGTTAAGATGTTGAATTGTTATTCGTCAACATCAAGTGAAACACTGTGCACATAACCAGTGGTAGGTTCGTTTTATCAGGAGATTTAATTGAACACATCCTTATGTGTCAATGCAACAAAGCTGTGACTGAGTCAACATCAGAGAAGAGAGGGTCAGTTGTACTGAGGTGGGAAAGTTTAATAAATTACTAGTGAATAAAAAAGAAAAGGAGCAATGCGTCAGCCCAACAAGAGCGAAAGAGATGCATCATCTGCTCACTTAAATTACGCACTTGCCCACATTCTCCTTCTTCATGTCCTCAGTTCATCTGTTAGTCAATTTTTGTAGCTGCAGCAGTAAGACAGAAGACTGGTTGGCTATTTAGCTGCAGGTTCTGAAACACAACTTTTCATTGTTAAACATGAATTATGCACAATTAGACAAGTTAGAAATTAGCATTAAAAAAATAGAAAAAATAGAATACAAATAAAATCAGCTCTATGGATGGTAACTAAAGAAAAGAGTGAAATATAAACAAAGCCTTTCAGCAATGTTTTCAGTGGGAGACAATACTGTTATATTTATATTAAGGCATGGGCTTTGTAACCTGTGGACCTTTTACACACACAAAACAGCTGTGTAACACACAGGGGAAAAAAGGGGATCTCCAAAAAGCAAGATATGGCCACTTTAGAGCCTGTTTAGAGTATTAAGTTAATTTTCACTTAGTTACATTTTTATTATAGTTACTTTATTAGCATAACACAAAATTTTATTACTGTTTCATTTGGACAAAACACAGCTTGGCCAGTCAATTGTTCACTATGATAAAACCTAGGCTGCAAGTAAAGCATATTTTTGAAGACAATCTCTGAAATCATCAAAGGGAAATACCTGTATTCACTTTCTTGCCGAGAATCAGATGAGAAGATAACTTTTGTGTTCAGTGTACATCTGTGTTCATTGGGTCTTGGGTCAATTGTTTTATGCTAGTAAAGTAACTATATGTAAAATGTTACAAATGTTTGTGTCCAAAATCTCCACTCATTCACTACTCCCTACCCCCTATGTAGGGAGTTGTACGTAGAGGACTACATAGTGAGTGCATTATTAAAACAACACTTTCGGACACTACTCCGATTGTTATTTTGGTGCCATTAATTACGTCATTGCCATCGGACAATTCGTTTTTTTCTATCAGTGCAATGCATGATGGTATGTAGGGCTTGGTTAGTGACCATCGGTGGTACACTACTTTTCAAAATGCATTCTGGGATACATTGAGTGGACTATATAGGGTATAATAATTCTCACTATACATCCGGTCAGCACTACAAAATGGCGAGCTCACTATATAGTGAGCAGTGGATGATTTCTGACACAGCCTATCTCAACCATTTGAGCAATTTTTATATATTAAAAAATATATTTGGTGTCATTATAAGCCACACTTTGGATGAAACAACATGTGAAATTCTTATTAAAAGAAATAATGCTGATTATACAAGACATTGAGTTTTGAAAGCATATTTGTTGAAATTCGCTTTACATTGACAGCAATCAATTAATCAAATGCTCTAGAAAAAAAACATCTGGCTTTTGTGGCTGTTGCAGGCCTGTAATAAGCCCAGCCTGTCTACCTGTGCCACTCTGCCTGTGCATAAATTGCACATGAAAATGTGTTTTGAATGATTTTCTGCAGTGAACCAGAACTTAGTGTGTAAACTTGCCAGATACAAACAGTATGCTTCCGGTCATTAACTCAAAGACACTTTTCTAATATATTTGGTAAACATATACACATTAACATGCATGAGGTTTAGTCATTGTGCCCCCCTTCTGAAAAGCCCCATCTGTTGTGATTGCTCAACCGCTTAAAGTGTGCAGAAAAGTCACGCCCCTAAGATAAACTGGAATTGTGAAGCTTCTTGATCAACTGGAAACACCACTCGAGTTATAGTAACCATTGCAGGCATTGCCAATATGAGTGTGTCGCATAAAAACCAGGGCAAGAATTTCCCAGTTATGAAGGCTTTGGCCGCTGTGCTCCCTCAGTTTGGCCTTATGCCCCTCAAAAACATATATGCCATGTGACTAACATTGGTCTTGATTTTGTTTTCTCCTCTGCTTCTTTCCTGTCCATAAGACACCAGTGTCTTTTGTTAAGATGTTGAATTGTTATTGATCAACATCAAGTGAAACACTGTGCACATAACCAGTGGTAGGTTCGATTTACCAGGAGATTTAATTGAACACATCCTTATGTGTCAATGCAACAAAGCTGTGACTGAGTCAACTTCACAGAAGAGAGGGTCAGTTGCACTGAGGTGGGAAAGTTTTCAATGGGACAGCCCAACAAGAGCGAAAGAGATGCATCATCTGCCCACTTTGATTACGCACCTGCCCACATTCTCCTCCTTAATGTGCAGCAGTAAGACAGAAGACTGGTTGGATCTTTAGCTGCAGTAGCTGTTCATTGTTAAACCTGAATTATGCACAATTAGACAAGTTAGAAATTAGCATTAATTAACTTTCAGCAATGTTTTCAGTGGGAGACAATACTGTTATATTAATATTAAGGCGTGGGCTTTGTAACTTGCGGACCTTTTACACACACAAAACAGCTGTGTAACACACAAAAAACAAGATATGGCCACTTTAGAGCCTGTTTAGAGTATTTTCACTTAGTTAGTGACATTTTTATTATAGTTACATTATTAGCATAACACTAAATTTTATTACTTTTTTATTTGGGCAAAACACAGCTTGGCCAGTCTGTGATAAAACCTAGGCTGCAAGTAAAGCATGTTTTTGAAGACAATCTCTAAAATCATCAAAGTGAAATACCTGTATTCACTTTCTTGCCGAGAATCAGATGAGAAGATAACTTTTGTGTTCAGTGTACATCTGTGTTCATTGGGTTTTGGGTCAATTGTTTTATGCTAGTAAAGTAACTAAATGTAAAATGTTACAAATGTGGTTTTTTTTGTTTTTTTTTTTTACATTAGTCTTGTTTCTTTCTCTGTTATGTCTGTCAAGTCTAGATGCATTGTGCTTTTGCACTGTTGGACGCACACAGATTGACAAAGACTAGTATCTGTCTGACTAGTTAGTCTAGAACTGTAAACGTCAAGGTCAAGATGGCACAGAGCCAGACAGCTGCAACAAAACAAATAATTGCACTCTTTAAGTGTAGTTGTCAGAGGGAAGCTAAATTTAGTAACCACTTTCACTATCTTGTTTATATGTTGAGCCATGGACTTTGACAAATGAGATTCAAAGTATTACTGGAAAGTTTTAGCCTACTTTAAATTCAAGAGGTCAAATCAAAATGATCAAAGTTAAACACCAGCTCTTCCGCTTGTCCATGTTTTGAAAGTGTGTGTTATGTATATACCCATAATATTGGATGCATTGCTTTGTTAAAGCAATAGATCCAGATCCCCCCTCCTCTGTATGGCTGTTCACTTTCTCAATACCTACTTAAGTGTAGACTAGACAGAAAAAAAGCATACCAATGTTTTAATCATATGGATTTCTGCATCTGTTCTGATTTCTGTTTGACTTCCTACCTGATACCTCCGTGGTACTGAATAACATAGTCTCAGGGGTGCTAGCAAGTAGTTTCTGGGGTGCTAATTACTCAGTGACTTTTTGCAGTAGATCTGTAGTTTGAGTTGATAATGAATAGGGTTGCTTGATTGAAGGAAATATTAGTGAATATCAGCATCACTCCATCAGTTTAGTGGACGTAGTTGCATGTCTAAAGACGTGTGTCGAACTCTCATTTGCTCAAACCCTTTGTGCATTTTGACCAAAGGCAAATTCAATCCTCGTGAAAAATCACCCCGTTTCCTTGACGGGGTTTTATCGCTGGACTACTGCTGTGTTGACGCGATAATGTGAAAAAATACAACCTTCCATTACAGCTGAATAACCCAAAGTAAAAATTTTTTATTTAATATTATTATTTGTCCAAAAGCTGCAGCGTTGCCCCGGCTCTCTCCGCTACGGCTCTCTGTAGCTCAGCAGCTGTCTGTCGGCCCTCTGCTCTGTCTGGTCCTTTCCAAACAAAGCGCCTAAGCCACAGGTGACATAGTGCAGCTTTCTCACTCGAGATAAACATTTCCAACTTGCACAAATATGCCTTTGCCTTTGCATTCACTTTGTATGTAATCACGCAGCCCCACACACTTCCTCGCGTTTGGTCTGAACGCACAGTTAATCTCATGTGGATGCTTGGTAAATTCAAGACAAGGTTTCTTTGGTCCATGTGTATCCATTCACAGCACAGATGTGTTCCGACTGTGAGTCCAGAGCAAAGAAAGGAATCAAAGATGTAGGTGCAGACAACAACACAATCTAAACTTTTTTCATTTTATATATATTCAACTCTGTCCCTTTTTGTTAAATTACTGTGAAGATGTGTTTCAGTGCTACATAGTAATGACTTAAAGTTGTTAATTTGTATGTATTTTTCCAGCATGATATGGAAGGCGTGGACATTTCTGAGAGAGGCTTCTACATTGTCACTTAAGACTTGAAACAAACAGTTGGGCATCAACAGAGTGCTGTTTGTATCTACTGTATAAATACAAAAGGGCTTCATGATGAGACACTCATAAAAACAACACTTGTGATCATCCAATCATTGTTGAAAAACACTGGACTTTTTACAATTCTTTGCCATGTTATTCCCAACCACTTATGGTAAAGGTTAAGTGTGTAACTTTTAGTGACATCTAGTGCTGAGGATTGTGAATTGCTCACAGCAGAAATAGTTTATTACTTAAATTCAACTAAATGCAAATGTTATTCAATTTTAGGGAAACACCAGTTATTCGAAACTCTTAGTGATTTTACTGCCATCCTTCCACAATAAATATCACTGCTCTATAAAAGCTGGTCACAAGCTAAAGAGGTTTTGTTACTGTGTCTGTTTATTTATGGCAGCAGCATAGTTGGTTGTTTCAAACCAATGTTTGCCTTGTTGTTGTTTCTCTAGCTAACAGGAACTGACTGACTAAATCTGCTAGCTTAAAGGGTAATTTTTAATCTATCATGGTACCACGCTTGAATTCAGTGAGCTCCTGAGAGCCACACATTCTTTCACAAATGTTTAAGCAGTCCGCATTCCTACGTGCTTGATTTTAAACACCTGTGGCCATAGAAGGGATTCGAACATCCAAATTAAATGATTTGTACTGCACGTAAAAGTTTCATCTAGTATTGGGATTCACTGGCAATCAAGCTATTTTGTTCATGTATGAGAACCTGTTAGCTAAGAGAGTCTGTCGGAAAAGTCACGCCCCTTAGATAAACTGTAATCCTGAGGCTTCCTTATCAGCTAGAAACACCCTCGTAGTTACGGTAATCACGGCAGGCATTATGCCAATCTAAATATCTTACGTAAAAACTACGGCAGGAATTTCACAAAGTGCCCAAACAAGAGCAAGAGAGATGCATAATTGGCCCAATTTAACACCAGCCCACATCCTTCTCATTACTCTTACTATCCTCAATACCAGTACATCTGTTTTGCAGCTGGTTTTGCAGGTGAAGCAGTGTTACAGAAGACTGGCTGGCTAAGTGCCTTCTGCTGAAACTTCCCCGCTGCCATCGCAGACAGACAGACACATACAAAAACACACTTTCTCAAACAGTTTTTACGTTGGTTTTGAGAGATTCACGCTCACATTTCTTACATAATCCTAAACATTAGAATGTCTGGAATACATGTAGTATTTTAGTTCACCATGCAATAAGACAAAATCTTTGCAGCAGCTGTTGGATTAAAAATGCACACCAGCAGAGGAGACTTTTAACACAATGCTCACAGCAGAAATAGTTCATTACTTAAATTCAGCTATTAGTGATTCTTGAGATCAGGGACAAAACAGGTTTTCATTTTCCAAAACAAAAATCGATTGATTATTTTAAAAAACTATGTAAACATCTTTGTTAAATGAGGCCTTGCCTATATAACCATGCTTTGGAACAACCTCCCAGTTTTACTTTTTTGTCATAAATGACATGTTTGTGGGATCAGAACTAGATTTTTGTCAACACCATCAGAAACATAGAAATGTCAAAAAAAATATTTCTTATCTCTCTACTTATCACAGATATTTTTACTCTTAGCTGTTTCTTGGTCATAATTGTATACACATGATTCTGAATGAATCATATCTCCTTTTAAAAGTTAGATTGGTCAATGTTTAATAATTACAGTTTAGGTTCTATGTATTAACAAATATAACATTTAATCTCCAATATGAACAGAGATACTTAGAAGTGTTCAAATTACACATTAACTTTGAAAATGCAACACTGTTATAGACAAATATTCTTGATGGAACAAAACATATCATCTTTTTTAAAAAACAATATAAAGTCCATCTGACGGAGTTGACAAGGCATCAACGGTGTTGACACAAAACTGACGGTGGTGACAAACTTGTAAGAAACAAAAATATTTAATTCAAAAATATCATTGAACGCTCACAGATATTGTAACATTATAAGATATGAAGAAAATATGAGAAAATATATTATATAACCAATCTTCATCTCAAGGGGGTACAAGGACTAGTCCATGAACTAGCAAAAATTTGCTGCTTATGCACAAACTACAAACCCCATCTCCAGAAAAGTTGGGATATTTTCTAAAAAGCCTGTGAATAAAGTGAACCTTTATTTAACTGACAAAAGTACACAGAAAAGATTTTTCAATAGTTTTTCAGACCAGCGTAATTGTATTGTGTAACTATAGTTGAAAAGTGCAAAGAATATTCAAGTAACACCTGTTTGGAAGACTCCACAATAACTGATACCAGGTGAGGAGTCCTGACTGGACATAAAAAGTTGCATCCACCAAAGGAAGAACAAAATACAAATACAATACAAAAATATTAAAACATTAAATAAAATGTTAAATAAATACATTTTAATTAATAATTAGTAATTATTACAAGGGTGACTAAATAAAGAGGGCGGCACGGTGGTGCAGTGGTTAGCACTGTCGCCTCACAGAAAGAAAGTCGTGGGTTCAAACCCCGGTTTCCCCGGCCTTTCTGTGCGGAGTCTGCATGGGTTCTCTCCCAGCAGCGTGTAGTTGGTTGATTCAAACCAGTGTTGGTATTGTTGTTTCTCTAGCTAACAGGAACTGACTGACTAAATCTGCTATCTTAAATGATAACTTTTAACCTGGGACCTATTTTCACATATTTTGGGGTCTGAAATAACTAGTAGGTAGAAACGGTTTTGGATCTGTGCAGTAGATGGCTTCAGCTGGCAGCCTTTAACCAGCTGCAACGTATTCTTTCGGGGCAATTGTGTCCGTCAAAATTACATCCACAAAAAGTGCTTCTTTTTGCCACCGACAGGCTCAGACTTTTCTATGAAGAGACTAACAACATCATGGAAAGGATCTCTTATGAGAAATTATTTTTGAATTTATCTATTTTCTATATTCTTTTCATATGGTTATTGTGAGGGAATCTTTCTTAGTGTGCCCTTAGGCGGCGTAATCTGGGTTTCAGGTGAGGAATGATTCACATACATGCCACTCTCGGGGTCCCTTGCAGATCTGGAAGAAGAAAGACCTCTTTCTCTCTGTCAGTAAATGATGACAGCTGTGCAGATAGTAAAATTTCCTACATAGGAACCAAGGTAAGGTAAAGCACTTGACCAACATCCAGGTTGATGCCTACACATATTTAGGTCAGTAAAGAAACCTTGTAACGGTTACATTGCAGACTCTATGGGATAGGAAAGGGATGAACATTGTAGACCAGGAGGAATCAGCAGATTTGGTTTGATGCTTCACTGTGTTCTCACTCTGTACTGCTGATGCCAGTGTCTCCTTGGCTGGGCTTCAGTGAATCTTGTTGTTTAAAACATCCTGAATTTCCTTAAGCTTATTCATCAAATGAGCACACTCACTCACAAGAAATTACATTATTAATTTCTTTCATAATCATATGTTTATTTTATTTTCAACACTTTGGTGCGCCATGACAAAAATCCCAACTCAGATTTTAAAACGAGGAAGAAAAATTCAGAATCATAATAGAAAAAGTACAATTGGTGCATCTAACATGACTCTCAATACACAAACACAAATCATTTTGCTTTCTATGTGATTTATTGTTCATGGATAATTCCAAAGCAAAATGAAAGAGCGTAATGTGCAAATGTCTTTTCACATTTAAACAGCGACTGGCGCATACAAATTAGATTAAAGTTATACTGAGGCCTATAATAACAACCCACTTCATAATTACACCTCCTCCCAGCAGATGAAGCAAGTACATTGTAAAAAGTGCAGTAATGACAGCAGTAAATGTGTACAAATACAAATCTAACATGATTGTAGTGCGAATAATTGGATCAGTTTTGTCTCATCTGAATCCTTTCAAAAGTCCAACACCGTGGTAACACAAGTCATTGTTATGATTCTTGATGATGGAGAACATGTAGCAGATGTGATTATGTTTCACTAGAGCTACAGACTTATTGGTCTTGGGTAAACGTAGGTGCCCATCTGTCCCCAGGTGCCCATCCGGGAGTCCAGCCAGCTGCTGCAAGCATAGTTCTGAATCATGTCCTCTTCCTCTTCTCTCTGCTCTTCATCACTGGATGCTGCCACCTCATCCTCCTCTGAACTAGTCTTTCCAGAGCTGTCTCCCCTCAGGCGAGATTTCTCTTCTTCCTCATTCTTTGTGTGGCAGAGACTGCAGACCCTCAACTTCTTAGTCGGGTGAATGTGGCTTATCACTGCTCGCTGCTTGGAGCACGAATTGCAGACCAAAAAGCCACATTTCCGGCAGTGGTGTCGACGCTTGGTCGCAGAGAACTTGCTGGAGCAGCGCATGCATAAGTAGGAGGCCTGGTCTGGGATCCAGGAAACAGCAAAGGTTGTTGAACCAGTGTGCGGGCTGCCGCCTTGCAGCAGGCTGGACCGGCAGTCTTCAATGTGCTCAATCCAGGCCCGCTTCTCCTCGGATGAAGGAGCGGACACAAAAAAAGACTTGCATGGTGTCCGGATCAGCCATTGGTTCTTCAATGCGGTACTGTCCTCCATGTCCTCCAGCTGGATGTCCTCTGAAATGACAGAGAAGTTGGCATATTGATAACAACACTAAAAAACCCTATAGATTCTATGTTACGGTCAACAGGCTCCAGCAAAATACATTTCTGTGTTTTTCTACTTGTATTTCATGTCATGAACAATGTTAATAATGTCCAACTTCTGCACAGCGAGACTCTTAATTCATTTCAAAAATTCAAGATCTAAGCATCTGACACGTAACTTAGATTTCGTCTGCTGAGGTTTTGAGGCATCCACCTACATAAGTAACTACTGCAGCTGCATCAATGCTGTGGTGGTGAAAAGACATTAAAACATTATAATAACAAACTCTGAAGTAACTGGCATTTTCAGAAACATTGTCCTGGTTTTTCATGGGAATCTATCTTTGTGTCTTTGTCCAGCATTCTGATTAGCAGGAATAAACTGGGTTAAAGTTGCTCACCTAGAGGGATGATCTTCTGATTTTTGTACCAGCGGTGGTTCAGAAGGATGCTTCCGTACACCAGCACATCGTTGAAGAGAAAGAACATCTTAGGCTGGGGCTTCCGACGACCCTGCTTCATAAGACGGCCCTGTCCCATCAGAATCCGACCTCGCTTGGATAGAGACCTCCCTGATGCACCAAATGATTTCTCCACTGCGTGGATACGCGCCCGGTTCTCCCCATTAAATGTTAACAGATCCATCATGGTGACCTACTATCTGTTGTAGCTCTGTTATCGCAAATGAACAATGTGCCAGCTGGCTCCACGAGTCGGCTTTAAGAAGATTTCTTGCCTGATGATGCAGTGGGACTTTCCAAATTTAGACTCAAGACAAACAGGTTCTACAAGGCATAAGCGAGAAAGAGTTGTGCAGCGGAAGTTGAAGCACATTTCGATTTTATTTATTCAAGATATACACAGTATTGCCAAAAGTTTTGGGTCAGCTGCTTTACATGCACATGAAGGTGAATGACATCCCATTCTTAATCCGTAGGGTTTAATATGGAGATGGTTCTGGGAAGGCAGTCCAGAAGGTTTAGGAGTGTGTTTATGGGATTTTTTGACAATTCTTCTAGAAGCAAATTTGTGAGGTCAAGCACAGATGTTGGACAAGAAAGCCTGACTCATAGTCTCCTCTCTAATTCATCCCAAAGGCGTTCTATTGGGGTGAGGTCAGGACTCTGCAGACAAGTCAAGTTCTCCACACGAAACTTGTTCATCCATGGCTTTATGGACCTTGCTTTGTGCACAGGTGTGCAGTATTGTTGGAACAGGAAGGGGCCATCCCCAAACTGTTTCCACAAAGTTGGGAGCATGAAATTGTCCAAAATGTCTTGGCACGATGCAGTAAATTTCACGAAGCGACTTATTGCACAGGTGGCAACCTATCACGGTCCCACGCTTGAATTCAGTGAGCTCCTGAGAGCGACCCATTCTTTCACAAATGTTTGAAGAAGCAGTCTGAATGCCTACGTGCTTGATTTTAAACACCTGTGACCATGGACGTGATTGGGACACCTGAGTTCAATGATTTGTACTGCATGTGAAAGTTTATAGGCAAAGGGCACTTGTAGCCTGCAATTAAATAGCCGCCCAGTCTTCTGTCCTGATGCTTCACCTGCAAAACACATGAACTAGTATTGAGGATAGTAAGGACAAGGATGTGGGCTAATGCATAATTACATTGGGCCAATCATGCACCTTTCTTGCTCTTGTTTGGCCCCTGTTTGAAATTCCTGCCCTGATTTTTATGTACGACATTCACATTGGCATAATTCCTGCCATGATTACTGTAACTACAAGGGTGTTTCTAGCTGATCAGGAAGCCTCAGGATTACAGTTTTTCTACAGGCGGTGACTTTTCCGACACACTCTGTAAGTCAGCAGGTCTGCATACCTAAACAACAAAATAGGTTGATTGCCAGTGATTCTTAAAACTACATATATGAGTTGGAAAGTACCAGCGACAGGCTCACTGGACTACTTGGTTAGGGTTAGGAACAGATTGTGGTTTGGGTTCAAAGTATGTTACCTAAGAAGCTTAACTCACATGACATATATTTAACTTAAAGCTGCAGTCATTAACCATTGAACATACAAAGTAAAACCTTTGTCTCCGTCTCTGCTGCTCGTGTCACTTCACGAAGCCCCGACCACCAAACCCATAAGAAGGAGCCAGTTGCCCTGCAAAACCTCATCCCACGAAGGGCTTGGTCTCCAAACCCTGTTCCCTCTTGCTTTGACTCCTCTTCTCAAAGATACCCCTCCAATGCTTTGTGGCCCACGGCAGAGCACCCCAGGCCTCAGAGGCAGCTGCAACGTCTAACAGCAGTATGAGAGGCTTGTACACCACTATTCCCAATCAAGTTATTCCCACTCTTTTGTCATCATGCCTCTCTGCCACATTTTCCAGCGAGGAGGATCTGCTCTAAGCTTTGGAGCCTAAAGCAGAGTGTTTCTGACAGAGGGTGAAAGAGGTACAGCAATAAACATTAAAGGATGTAAACGTTTTCTAGTAGCACCCCTAAATTAAAGCATGAGCCTGAAAATGATCATAATATGGTCTCTTTAAAGTTGTTTCCTCATCAGAAGGCGATACCATGCCTAAACCTCCTTAGAGTTCCCTATGCATGTTACCATGCAGATGTTAACCACACACATTGTGTAACAGTATTACTGTTGTCTAGAAGTGTCTGACTTAATGACTGGAAGCATGCTTTTGTATCTGGCAGGTTTACATAGTCTGTATCTGTTCGTTCCTGGAATGGCGCAGAAAACAAACAACAATTGTTTTGTTGTAGATGGACTGCTCTGATTATTATAGGCCTGCAATTGCCACAGATACCAGATTTTTTTCCTATTTTTTGCAAAGCATTTGATTTATTGATTACTGTCAGGATGTAAAGAGAATTTTAACAAAAAAAGCTCTTAAAGATGAACTCTTGTGTAATCAGTACTAATTCTTTTAATAAGAATTCTCAGTCTCTTTTCAGTCTCTTGTGACACATTTGTACTGTAAACTGCTGTTATGTTCGTCCAATTTCACATGTCGCTTCATCCAATTTTAGCTTATTATGACACCAAATATCATGTTTTGAAATATATGATAATATATTAAAATTCTCAAATGGTTGACCTAGTTTAAGAGGTGTAAGTTTTTTAAGACTGGAACTTTTTTCAAACGTTTTGCTATGTTTGGTCACAAAAATTTGAACAAAACCTGACTCAGTTAACAGACACAATTATGTATAATATCAACACATAAAATAGAAACTTTTAACACATTTTGCTTTAAAATTACTCACATGTTGTAGTAAGAGGGTGAACATGATGAACACACCTGCATACCTACATCAGCATGTTAGCATGGAAGCTGCTAGCATGACTGTAGACTCTGAGTCTTGTTTGAAAACAATTTCATACATTAGTCTTAGCAACAAAATATTTTATTAATGTATCTGGTAGAGGTGTCGCTAATTTCAAATGTTAAATTGTGTGTTTAATCCATAACATTATAATGTATTTTTTAATCTCATCATTTGCTTGCAATTGTATCTGTTAAGTAAATATAGAGGAGCAAAACATACAATATTTTCCTCTGAAATGTACAGTGAAAGTATAAAGTTGTAAAAAAAAAAAGTATAAATACTCAAAACTGCACTTGGGTGAATTTACAACTCACATTAGAGTCATGTTATCATTATTTGCACTGATTTTCCAGAATAAACTTTTAACTTTATAAATATATACAGTACATTATATTGCCAAAAGATTTCAAATCTTTGAATTCAGGTGTTCCAATCACTTCCATGGCCACAAAGTTGCTGCTGAACCTCTTTCACCTTCTGTCAAAAACGCTTCGTTTTAAGCTCCGAAGCTTAGTTAGAGCAGATCCTCCTTGGGAGAAAATGTGGCAAAGAGCCATGATTACAAAGAGTGGAGAATAACTTTTAAGGGGGGGACCAGCCTGTTCTCATGCTCAGGTTTTGCATAGACATGCTTTGGAAAAACCCTGGCTATGGTGTGCTAGCCTCTCATACTGCTGTTAGACATTGTTGCGGCTGCTTCTGAAGGCTGCTCTGCCCTGGGCAAAGCGTTGGAGGGGTGTCTTTGAGAAGAGAAGTCAAAACAAGCCTTTCACTGGTACTTTCCAATACTCATATATATATAGTTTTGAGCGTCACTGGCCAACCTGTCAACCTGTCAACCTGTCTGTCGTTTAGGTATGCGCACCAGCTGAGTGCGTCGGAAAATTCACAGCCCCTTAGAAAAACTGTAATCCTGAGGCTTCCTGATCAGCTAGAAACACCCTCGTAGTTACAGTAATCATGGCAGGAATTAAGCCAATGTGAATGTCTTACATAAAAAACATTTCACACAGGGCCCAAACAAGAGCAAGAGAGGTGCATAATTGTTCCAATTTAATTATTCAACAGACCACATCCTTGTCCTTACTATCCTCAATACCAGTTAATTTGTTAGTCATGGTTTTGCAGCTGAAGCAGTAAGACAGTGAGGCTGGCTATTTTAGCTGTAGGCCTTGTGCCGAAAAACAACTTTTGTTTTCTAAGATTGTTACACATGAATTATGCATCATTGTCGACAAGGTAGTACAAAGTAGAACTTTGCAGACCTTATACACAAAACAGTTCAGAGTAATGACAGTTAACTTTCATTTAGGGGAGCTTCCCAACATTTTTATTATAATTACTTGATTATCATAACATGAAATTGTTCTTTTGCACTAGTAAAATGACACAAACAGAAAGACAAAGAAAAGGAGACTGAAATATAGGAGAGGAAAGTATTTTTTTACATTATAGAGAACATGATAGGCTTGAGATAGTCCACAACTGAAAACATCAAGGCCAAGATGGCTCGAGCCTGATAGCTGCAACAAAACAAATACTTTATTTTTAAGCATTTTTTGTTAGAGAGAATATTTATCCACTTAAATAACCTCACTGGTTTGATCAGAGATGGCAGACTTTGCATTGTGTTGGTCAGAGACACATGCCTACAAAAAGTAAGCTTGTATTGAAGTTTGAAAGCATATGTGGATATATGTGCATATCAAACAAAGGTTTGGCACCGTAACAATTGATACGGTGCCAAACCTTTGTTTGCTTTCAGAAGCCAAAGGTTCTAAGTTGCACATTTGAGAAGTGGTATTTTTCCTCTTCTTCAGGTCGGGAGATTAAAAATATTCAGGAGGAAAACAGATTATGTGAGCTGTGTGATTTGGGTGAGGTGGAACGAGATCCCCATTTTCTTTTGTATTGTGTAACAAAGATGTTTTCAGTTACAGATTATCAAAAATTAGACTTATCGTTCATACTGGTGGGTTTAAAGTTCATACCTTTGTCTCAAAAGCCTAAGAGAAAAGGGAAGATGCACTATTTAAACTGTATTTACTCTGATTTCTTCAGTATAGGTTTAGTTAAATGGTTTTTGTTGGTGATTCATGAATTTTGTAGAATTTAAATTTGAAGATTTGATTGTTTGAACATTGTTTGAAGTGTTTTCTGTAATTTTACAATCAAGGATATTTTTATTATTCCTGAAGGGACATTCTTTTTACAGACCACATAGCCATCAGACAAACAATACACTTTGTAGTATTGTTTGTCAAATGAAAAAGCACCTGGACCCCATTGAATGTACGGTGGCGCTGATAGCATTGGAACACTTAACAACCTAAAGGAAGAAGACACAGATGATGTCTTCATTCAGACAGCATTTTACTCAATCAAATACCACCATCTTGTGGTTAAAAAAGCCAGTTTAACTTCCAGCAAATCTGATAAAAAAGATCAAAATTAAACACCAGCATTTCTATACCCAAAATGCTTTTGCTGAGGACGGATGAAAAAGTCTGTCCTGTGGTTCAAAAATAACTTGTTAAAGTAATCCAAAGTGAGAAGAGTTAAAAGAGACAAGTCAATCCTTTGAAGGAAAGAGCCACTTTAAGAGCCAGAGATTTCATCAGAGGCACAAATTGTAGTATTGTTGGAAAATGTATACAAACATTCTAGACTTGATCTGAATTATGTGAATGGCGGTATTTTAAAAGTTGTTTGTATGACACAATAATAAAAACTATGTCATTAATTCAGCTCTTGAAAGTTCACATCACTAGATATCACAGTAGTTCATTTATCCAGAATCCCAGATGAGGCCTTACAAAAGAGCACACACACAGCAGAGTTGTTTTTATCTTTATTTATTTTCATCACACTACTTTATAGGCTAACAGAAATGATAGAATTATAAAGACAATTCTGCAGGTCTGTGCAGGATGGAAAAACAAATTCACAAGCAGATATTGTTCCTCTTGCTCCACTCTCACACATCTGCTTGTGTCTTTAATCCACACATCTCTAACTTTTTAATTTGAGTAACAACTGTTAACAACTGGTGTACTTTTGGAAACGATTTCTCATGCTTTTTTAGCTTAACTGCAAGGTGGGAGGGGGTGTCTTTTTTTTAATTAATGCTAATTTAAAAAAAGACAGCTGTGATGAGCAATTAGCTGTTGTGGGTTTGGCTACTAATAGGGGATTGGTCCGTAGTAGGCGGTGTAGGCGGCGATGATTCCCTGTGCGTCCATCATGTCCTCACAAGCCAGGTTGGCCTCACACACTTCTCTCAGACTGGAGTGGAGTGGAAAGGGGAGGTGGGGAGGTGGGAGGGGGGGTGATCAAAGAAAAGATAAATGTTAGTCAAGATATTTCAGATAGCAATTCTTCAAGTCATGGAAAATCTAATCTTTGACTTGAGAGATCATCCACCAACACTATTAGGACTATCAGTGGACTGTGTTCGCTGTAAGTCTCATGCTGTATATGCTACTGGATTGGATGCTGATATGTCAGTGTGCTTTTTAGATGTGTGAAATACCTCTCCAGCTGGGTCAGGGTTAACTCTCCAGCAGCTCTCTTCTGCCTCACCACTGTGGAGGCCTGCTCCCTCTCCACAAACAAACCTGCACATTATTCACATTTAATATCAATTTATTTAATTATTTATACCTAAGATGTCAATCAAAACAAGCAAAGTTAAATGCATGTGGACAATTTAGCTTATAAGTAGCAACAACAATAAGAATTGTTGTGTTAAAGTCCAGATGTTGCTGATTAAAAATGTATCACTATTGAATTTCTGCCGTGTGTGGGTGAGTGCAATATATGTTGAAACTCTTTTATCAGTTGAACCAGTTGAGTTATTATTTTATGTTAGCAGCACCTGATATTTTCTAGCCAAACTGTGAGAATCATCTGGTTCACTATTCATCTTGGAGTCAAACTGTGTAAAACGTTATATATTAATATAACATTGAAGATACAGTCAAAAACCAGGATCGTACCCTCCTGAGCAGGGTTGTCACTGGCAGTCTGGGAGCCATCTGTGAAACATGAGAGAGAAAAATATGAATAAAAATGATAATTATTTTATTTCATTCTTTTATTTTCAAGTGATTCCTTTTAATAAAACCATCTGTCTTTACTGAAGTCAGTTGGCCAGATCTTTAGTAGTAGAATTAGCTTTTAAATGCACATGCAGAGGTGCTTCTACTTGAAATAATATAATACTACAATAAAACAAAGAGCTTTTCTAACATAAGCTATGTTGCTCTTACCTGAAGTCAGACAGATGGCTGCCAGGGAGCAGAGAACCAGGATGGCCAAAGTCTTCATCTTTCAGCGTCTTTCTTTCTTTCTACAGTATCAGGCAGCAAGTAGGACTGAGAGTTCAACAGCTCTGTCACTCTTCTCGCTCTTTCTTTCTTTCTTTCTCTTACACATATATACATAAATACACACTCGCTTTATAGATGCGGCCCTCACTATGACATGGGTATGTGATTGGTTAGGGAATCATGTATCACACACCCACACAGATACAGAGATACACACCTCCACAAAAAACGTGCATACAAAAGGACGCTTGATATATTGAATGTTGGCATAAATACATATGTGCACTCACTCACATACACAGATAATGTGGAGTCTGACTTACTAAAGGTGGGCATTTTCTAAAGCATAGGTGAGGAGAAAACAAATGTGGACAGCCACAAACATTAGCCACTGAAAATGTCTTTCACTTAAAAATATTTCACACCTTGTTAAGGTCATTTTCGGCGCAGCTGAGAAACCAGGTTGTCCTCATCGCTTGCATGTGCATCTCAGTTTCTTCTTCTACATCTTGAAATTGAAAAGTAGTAAAGAGAATGCACGGCATGCTTGCACACTAAAAAGGCATAGAATGATGTGATTTAGCTGCAGATTAAAGTCCACAGATTTAGTGATAATAATAAACCTTGAAATCCTAACAATGCAGTGCCAGCTGGCAGCCTGGAGAGGTCAGAGTTTTACGGCACACCAACACACATTTACATGTAGGTCACAAAGTGTGAGCGGTGAATGTAATACAAACTGAAACAGAGACTCAACCATCTCACATTATGGGACATGATTTTAATGCGAGGGCTCTCTCTTTTATTACAAACCACAAGGATTTCCTATATAAAGAAAGCAACATTTAGAAACAAAGCCAGTGTGTTTGAAGATTTGTAGAAGGACAATTTGAAATAGAACTGATGGAAAGATATTTTTACCACAAGTAGGTGGTTTGCCAATAAAGTGGTGGAAATCCTTGTACAGTAGAGTGCAACAACTCACCACTAGAAGGTTTTTTAATCCTTTCTGTATTTTATTGGTTTATTATAAATGTTGATGCTGAATTATCTGATGCACTGCTACTACCATGCAGCACATTAGTACATTCCAAGAACAAATCATTTGAACTTCCTTAATTTATGAGATGAACATGTCCTCTCAGATCCTTTTCTCTCCTGGTTCTCATGTTGCTTTTTTTGACTGGACATTTAGATTCTGGACTGGTCCGGACAGTCTTATACAGGGTGTAATTTCACTGTCTGGGTTAAGGCTGGTGCCTTGTCTCGTTTCAGGGACAAACTTCAAGGATTCAACCTCAGAACAACTGTAATTGTGCACATTTGTGGCCTCTTGGCAACACAACGAAGTAAAACAAACATCCAATATGACTTCGTTTTTAGGGCTGTGCCATGCTGATATCTTCTGTGTGCTGACCAGTCTTTGTTTGTATGACTGTGTGAAGCAGCAGTGAGGACACTGATACACAGATTTGTGGTGCATTGCACAGATTCCTTTGGACATTACAAGAAACCAGTTTTCGACACACATATTGAAATCTGCAGTGCTGGTGTCCTTTGGGTTAAATGTGTCCTTGTTTAACGACCCAACAAGCCTGTTGTGAATAGTGACTAAATACATTTACCACAGTTCTATACTTAAGTGCCGTGTTGAGGTACCTTTATGCTATTTTCAGAGGTAAATATTGTACTTTTTACCCTGCTACATGTATTAGACAAACATAGTTAGTTTGCAGAACAGATTGCCCCTTGTCAAATTTCCGGTTTCTATGAGTTGTTAGAAATTCGACCAACACTTGCCCACTAAAGTGCTTTCACTTCAATAACTGACTGACTCTCAAAGAAGTTAAAGAATCCAATATTTCTGAAAACAATGCAAAGCCAGACCATGGATAAAACTAAATATTTTCTTCTTTCCAACTCCATTAATGATCTCATGGGGTGTCGATGGTGCAGTGGATAAGACACATGCCTTCCCACTGAGTCCCACTGCGACACACTGCCTGAGCTAGACACGTAACCCCTAGTTGCTTCAGAGACATACGGCCTCTGACAGTAATTGTAAGTTGCTTTGGATAAAAGTGTCAGATAAATTAAATGAAATGTAATGTAATGTGACATCATGGCGATTAGATTTATCTTGTAACTCTTTGGAGGGGCCCGATAATAGTATATAAAGCAGAAAAAACTGCAAACCTCTTGACCTGCTGCTTATGCACTGATATACTGATCATCCATCCATCCATCCATCCATCGTCAACAGCTTATCCTGCATACAGGGTTGCGGGGGGGCTGGAGCCTATCCCAGCTGGCATAGGGCGAAAGGCGGGGTACACCCTGGACAGGTCGCCAGTCTATCGCAGGGCCACACATAGACAGACAACCACTCACACTCACATTCACACCTAAGGACAATTTAGAGACACCAATTAACCTAGCCTGCATGTCTTTGGATGGTGGGAGGAAGCCAGAGCACCCGGAGAGAACCCACGCGGACACGGGGAGAACATGCAAACTCCACACAGAAAGGCCGGGGCAACTGGGGTTTATATACTGATCAGTATTACAAATAATAATTTACAACTTAAAATCAATTTTCTGAATGACATCCCTTAAGCATTTTCCTGGGCTGCTCTCAGTAGCTTTTATGTTTCAATCGTCACTGTTCTTGGTCAATCCTTCAAAACTTATGTAGCTGTAAACTCAGCTATTTTATCTTGAAGAGTCACACAAATAGAACCATAACTATCATTTTAACATCTGCCTTTCATTGAAAACACTGGCCCTGAGTGCCAAATGTTTTCACACGCTCATGTGGCAACCAAATGGCATAAACAGGATTAAGACAAAACCCAGTAAAGGGAAATGTATTTATTTTTTTCAAAGCAGGGGAAATAATCACTGACAGCAGTGCTGGCCTGGATACAGAAGTGGGTAATGTAAGAAATGGTTAGAGGACAGTGAGTACAACACTTCATTCAAGCATGAAGCTTGAAATATGAAGCTCATAAATGCTGGGAAGGTGTGATAATAGTGGATAAAGGTATCCTGAGATTACACAAAGATGAGCCAAGAATTTCTACACGTGTATAATGATGGGTTTTTGTAACATCTGAGCCACACTGGAATCCTCTGTGTTTACAAAATGTGTTTTCTTCTAGGACTCTGAAGACACCACAAAAACAACTAGCCTACATAAATTATATAAAAGTCGTGATATATGGAATGAAGGAACACGCATTCATTTCCAGCCGATAATGATATCTGACAGAGAGATGCTTTTCAGTATCGACGAGTCACAGCTGGTCTCTGCTGGGGTTGCTTTCTGGATCCGAAGTACCTTTGGTAGGCCTGCTGAAAGCCGTGGCGAAAGGCGTATAAGCGACAGGGAGAGAAGTCCTCACAGGTCTCGGCACGCCTCTCCGCTGGAGACTTTACTGTCCTGGACAGGGCGGGAGGGGAGGGGGGCAGATATACAAAGGCAGACGGAGACAGTTAGAGGGAAGAAGAACTGTAATCAGAAACAGATACACAACCGCCAGTGTCTTGTGTCTTTGCCTTGGTGCATTTCTTCTCAAAACTTTGCATTTGCGCATTTATCTTGAGCTTCAGGCTCTGTGTGTTTGTGCCAGTAGATGTTTTAAGCATATGTAGATGTTTAATGGTCTAATTAAGTCTTTTTTTGCCTGTTTCTGTGGGTATGTGGTTTTACATATGTACAAGACAAAGGAAGGGATACATGCTTTGTATGCATGTCTGTGGTTTTACCTCATAAGGTTATAGGAATTGAAGCCGTTCCCTCTGGGTGGGCTGTATACGTTGCCCCTCTGTGGCGTCATGAATGAGTTGGCTTGGTTTTGGGGCACAAACAAATCTGGAACCACAAAACTTTACTAGACAAAAATCCTTAGTTTGATCAGGTCAGGCATGCCCTTCATGCAACTAATCTGGGCAAGAGGAAATAAACGGTGGGGGTACGTTAGTGAAGGGTAACATGAGGATTAAATACATGGTACTGTGTGACAGGCTGCTTCATCAAAGTTAGAATTGCATGCATGTTTTTCCATGAACGAGAGACAACATTTAATCACCTTCAATGGATTCTGAGCTTTCATGAGAGTCTACGGGAAAAACATGGAATCGGGTTAATCATAAATGATGAATTACTGTCTAAATTGGATATTTCACACTTTATAAATAATGACTGCTTAACGATAGAAAAGTGAGGATGTTGGGGAGGATCTGTACCATAGCAGACGCAGAGAGAGGCTACCGCACAGAGTGCCAGAAACTGTAGAAGGCTCCTCATCCTGGGGCTTATTTATCTGCCTGTCTGCTGGAAAAGAGGAGAAAGGTGTTTGAGTGAGTCATGTCAGCAGCCAAGTAAGAGCTAGATGGAGAGAAACAGAAAGAGAGAGAGAAAAAGTGGCTCAGATTTGCAGGTAAAACAGGAAAGAACCACAAGCAGGGATAGATGTCTGAAAGTGGCACAACTTCTAAATCTGTTTCCTGAGGTTTTGTGCACATGAAGGCTAAAGCCAGTCACATAAACTGCTGGTGTAAGCCATCCTGTGGACATACATCGGTACATTCTGGCATGTTGCTGCAGAATTTCTGCATGAGACAAACACAAACCTAAGTTGAATATATTCATAAGACCAGACTGAAGGTCTTCACTAAGATAAACAAGTTTCCAGAGTTTTTTTCAATGCAATGGACAGGAGTCAGCGCCAAACCACGAACACCATTCAGTGCTGGAACCTCAGTTTTGGGGAACAACTATAAGAGAGTAGCTGTGGCTGAGTATACCTGTTTAACTGCCATATTACTAACCAATAGGAGATGTGTGGTCATTATAAAGATGCAGGTAGTGTCTGTCGCTCTGCACACACACACACACACACACACACACACACACACAGACACAGACACATTTATTTCACATGTATGCACACAGAATATGGACACACATATGCGCTCAGTCACATGGTACGGTAAGAGACCTGTACAAACAGCTGTAAAAACAGCAATACCAGATGTCTGTAACACCCCAACACACACACGCACACACAGTGTATTCGCATGCCTGCACTGCAGAAAAGCTTTCATCCCCATCTTCTGTTTGTGGTATTTGGACAGGATTCTGTTTTTTTCACCGTCAATAGCAGCTTTCATTACACATTAACACACACACACACACACACACACACACACACACACACACACACACATACAACCCCTCATGCATATCTTGGCTTCATCCAAATCCAGACTCATACAGTACAGAAACAGCAAGCCTGGGGCCCGGAGATCAAAAAGCAACTTCCAAAGACTGGCAAGGACATCTAGATGAGTGTGTGTGTGTGTGTGTGTGTGTGTGTGTGTGTGTGTGTGTGTGTGTGTGTGTGCGTATGTCAGGTGCTGACAAGAGTGTCTACAGAGTTTTATGCCTGTCTGAGTCTTAGCAGGGGTCCTGGCGGGTTCATATTCCCTGCAGGCAGAATGTGCCCACCTCACTGGAAAAAGCCACAGGCATGATGCTAGACTCACACAGAGCCAGCCTGAGTCTACATATTAAGTTCTCTAGATACACAAACAGTAGTTCTGTAGGCCTAACTGTACCATGAGGAGTGCACTTCGCAGCATTATATTAAAAACAATATAAAAACACATCTCTAGGTCTTTGGCTCAGAAATAAAAGTAGCAGTTTTGCCCAAATTTTGTTTAAAAGAAGCAAACTATTTCTAGTTCTCACCTGCCAGTTTTTAAGATTATTTGCTTTAATGTACTTACCGTGAAAGATTCTTACAGAATGAGAAGACTTGGAAATATATCTCTGTGTGTATTTTCTCCAGAGGAATATTTTCTAATTCCTCACAGCAAGGCTTTTATACTCACCTCTCTTCCCCCCACCCCTTCATTTCTACCCACCAACGCCCCCCTCCCCCCTCCACCTCTTAGCCCTCGTCCTCTCTCTCTTCCCTTCTCACACTATCAGCCCTCTTTTCCATCATTTAATCAGACCAGGTTATTAGCTCACTCTCTCCCCAACACCCACGCCTTCACTGAAAAATACAGTAGGTGAGGGAAAGGCAAGGACGAGAAAAACAAGCAAGGGGTAAACAGAGAGACAGAGGGGAAGGGGAGGGAAGGCTGGCACAAAGATGTCCAACCCGCGTAATAGCAGGTACATGATATTATTCACTGCTGTTTGCCAACATGGCAGCATGTTATGAAAAGACCATCCACCATACAGACGGAACATGGACAGACTGCACTTTTTTACCCCCATATGTCTCTGAAAACATGTACAGCAATACTTGGTTTGTATTTTGTTGTTTCAGAGAGCAGGCTACACTGACTACTATTTAAAGGGAAAACTACCCCTTTAACTTTCATGAATGGAAGCTGTGAGCTCATAGACCATGAACTCTGTGTTTTAAGTATAAAAACATGCAAGTCCACCGTGATACTGCTGGTACTCTAGCAACATAATGAAGCACCCTTTCAGCCACTTCTGCACAAGCTGCCCTTCACTCAGTCTTTAGTCTTTAGAGCGCATCATCTATGTTACAGTTAAGGCAGTACTCACACAGGACAACATCCCCATGGTGTATATCAGAGAGTTACGTAACGCCACATCACATTTGGCTCAGGCAGAACACTCTGTGAATAGCTGCGTGAAAGCAGACCCTCGCCAACATGTAAACAAACCAGAATAGGAGGACCGTCAATGCCAGAAATCGGCGGGCCTCAGACAGACAGATAAACATTAAGACAGCCATAAAGATGGAGATAAACCCCTCTGACAGATAAGAGATGGGGAATTCAGGTTTCAGGGAGAGGGTGTTAGAGAGAGCAGAAAGAAAGAAAGCACATGTTGTTGCGGTCTTGGATGTTTTTGGCACTGAGGCCGCAGACATATTCAGTGATGTGGTCATATTAGGCTGTTAACTCTGGAACCACTGCGCAGCGGTTGGGTTTTCTAACGCAGATATCCTATGTCCAATTTCCAAAGGCAGATGCCAACACAAAGGAGGGAAAGAAACATGAATGAGAGGGACAGCCTCTTTTCTAGAGTATAAAGATGTTTACACTGGTAGAAGGGATTTGTGACTTCAGTTAACTTGAATTTGTTCCTAAATTTCCAGAGAGGCAAGAGGAGACGCAAAGAGGGGGTTAATGAGAAAAGATGGAGAGGGTGATTGCATGGAAAAAGAATGGTGCATTTTTTCACCCTACTCCTCCTAATGTTCTCTCTTATTCACGCCTCTGCCCCATCTCTAAAGTCATATTTTTGATGTTCTCCTCATGGGCTTCCCCCTCTCTTTACCTCAGTGCTACTTCAGTACTTTTCCCTTTTCTCACTCCCTCTTATAGTGTTATTGTCCTGTTCCGACCAGACATCTCCTCAGCCTTCCCATGTTGTGCAGTGCAACAAAATATCTAGCTGTTATGAATGCGTTTACAGACTCATGTTTTTGTAAGCAGTGAAGTGTGCCAGAAGTCCAGATAAATAATAAAAGAAAAACAGAGGGATATGAAAAACAGGATGTGATACGCCCGGCGGAGCTAAGCATGATGGTTATGACTAATAGATCTGGGCTTGAACTGAAAAGAGAGGTCACTGTCGGAGCAGGAGATGATAAAAGGCCACTTCAAGTAAGGCAGGTACGCCCTCAGAGGGGGAAAATTACTGGATCAGACTCCATTGAGGCTTAACATCATGATAGCAAGGGACATCGCTGTGCAAGAAGTGCAGGATATGGATGGAATGCAGACATTATTTCATAATGAGTGCATGACCACACACATGTAAACTATCCAAACAATGTCTACAAAAACACAAACTCTAACCTGTCTGTGTATGCTCATATTTCCCTCAGTGGTTGAGCAGGTGTACCTCAGGCTGCTCTGTGGCTCTGTCGGTCAGAGCGGACAGAACACAGACAAACAGTAATCCAACAACAACTCCCAAAAAAAGTCTAGGCCTTAACTGGTCAGATATTTTTCCTGCTATTTTTACGTCTTATTTTCTTAATGATCACTGCTGTGATTCACTTACAAAAAAAAACTCTCTGCGAAAACAGTGGACACATTAAGGAGTGAGTGACTCAGAGTCAGATCTAAAACATCATGTGATGTAAGCTCGTTCCCTGGCTCTGTCTGTGGGACGGTAGACTGGATGAAGGACAGACATTACTCAGGACTGTCCTCTTTTCAGCCTCTGATGGTCCTGTTGTCCTGCGGCTGTGAATTCTGCCATGTGAACGACAAGAAAATCTAGATTTATGGGTGTTGCAGAGCACTGGCAACCTGCAGGACACATGGTCAAGCCTACATTTGTTTTTTTATCTAAATCTGTGTTTTTTTTCAATAATCTTTCTTTCTGGGAAGTCAGTTGAAACAAAAGGCAGCGGTGGATTTTTTTTTCTTTCCTTCTGGCTTGTCTCACAGGCCTCACCGCCTATTAACAAAATCCAGAGCACACGTACAGTGTACATATGTGGTGAACAAGGATCACATACCACTTCAGGCCCAACTCACCTCTCCACCAACTGTTCCTCTCCAACCACTGTCAGCACTTCCTCCATGCCTACATACTCTGCACTAAAGAAATACAGAGGACAAAAACATGAGTAAAACATTTTCATTTGGCATTGATTTAAGCTTTGTTTTAGGCAGATGACTTTACAGCCCTCATGGAGAAGGGAGGGAACCCAATGCACTAACGCACTGGACAACAAAACTGACCTCTTAAAATTTATAGGATTGCAGAGTGTTGCATGGTGGTTAGTTTGAACAAAGTTGCATATATTTAAAGGAATAGTTGACTTTTTGGGAAATACACTTCAGTGCTTTCTTTCTAAGAATTAGAATAAAAGACCAATTTCCAATCTCATGTCTGTAGCAAATATATCGCTGGTAAGCTAAGTCAACCAGCTGTAGCTTCATAATTATGAACTACATAGTAAGGCTGAGCAAGTAAATGAATAAGCATATAAACGTAACAATTTGCAAAGCACATGCAACGTTAACCTAAGCTTGTGGTCAGGGATGGGCAGTATTTATGATACATGTATTTAAAATTTGTATTTCAAATACAAAATAGTATTTTGTCATTTGTATTTTATAGGGTCAAAGAAAATATCTTCTCATTTTGTATCAAAATACTTAAGTGTTTTGTATTTTCTAGTTTAAAAATACTGTAAAATACTAATGCTGCCTCTGATTGGTGCCTACTCAATAATTTGCCAGACTTGTTGAGATCAGAACAGAAAATTTATCTGACGAAGGAGGTCTGGGTGAGAAACATGTAGGTCACCAGCCTTCCATTAAATTTTAGCATTAAACCGATACAGTTCTTAGCAGTTCCTGTTAAGTTTTGGTGTTTGTGTTAGTAGGCTAGGCTAAATCATTTACCAGTTTATGTTCTAGCTAACTATTCAACCTGAGTAGCAGCCATCAAAGTTAACGTTAGCCTATGTTAAGTTTTCATTGGTTGTGCAACATTACTTTATAATGCCACAATATGGAGTAACTTGTTAAATTAAAATTATTGCATCAAACAGCAGGTTGTCAACCCATCCCCCACTCGAGTTTGTTGTAGCTCACGACTTCTCGTCAAGTCTAAGTGTGGAATGAGTGCTGCTTTGTGTTTTGTGAGAGTTGTTTCTAAATAAATCTGCAATTGACTAAGAATGTGTGGGCACTACATTTGAAAATGCATGCTTCAAAGTGGTTCTCCCTCCTTTGCGAGTCAGAAGGAGATTGGAGCCAGAGATAGGAGAAGCAGTAGCGTATGAGTAGAGGCATGAGTGAGAGAAAAGCAGACAAAGAAGATAAGAGGTAAGGGAGCTGTGCTGGTGTAAGCTTGTAGCCCTTAACTGGTTGTATATGTTGGACACATTACATTATTCACTTTATCACCTGAGTCAGTGTACTGGTGAAGGGATTTAAAGCAACATTATGTGCGATTTGGTGTGATTTGTCGACCATACTGTTCCAGAGTGTAATTCACTGCTGTCATAAATGCAGAAAGCTGTACACATGCATTTGTTATGATTACCTATGATAAAAAACTAGCAAGTTTACAACTTTTCAAACACAGCCAAACATCAAGCAAGTGCGACAACACAAAACATCTCGCCATCGGTCTTGCTGTCTTTTATTTCACTAGCCAACGTCTTTTTGCTTGGTCACTCTCTTTTTCGTAGCTTCCGATGTCAGCGTCCTCTTCTGTCTCTTCACCTCCGCCATTAGCTTAACTTTTTGTTCGTAGAGGCTGCTGACTGAGCCCAGTTATGTTGCCTGCTCTCCCGGCTCCAGCACGACACGGATCCCCACCATGTGTTATTTTATGGTAGAAGTTACATAATGTTTCTCAGTCACACACCGTTAGCTATAAATCTCAAGTTGATGTTAAAAAACATACTAGGTCACACACTTGGACATCTGTAATGTTACTGTAAGTGCTCGAGCGTCTGTTGCTTTCTATCTTTGTTGGCTAGCTTGCTACCCGGTCTCTTGTTAGGCACTCTCGCCTTTTCTCTTCCTCGCTTCCTCCCACGTCTTCTTCTGTCTCTGCCCCAGTCAACAGAATATAGTTTTGTTGGTGTGTGGTGTGGTGCCAAAAAGCATTGCGCTTTTATCATGATGGATATCCTGCCCGAAATTCCAATGTTACATAGCGCAGTAGCTGGCGGAGCCCAGAGAACAGGTCTGGAAGACGTAGTGTTGTGGATCAAGAACCAGTTCTGAGTTTGAACTGGTACCAAATTTCCAGGAACCATGGATTCATTAAGACAAACACATTTCAATTCTGCTTATCGGTTCCTAACTTTTAGTATATGTCAGTCGCGCTCCTGATTGAACTGCGGTGAGCATAAAGTTGCACTTATCTGCCAGGACCTGTTACGCTAACCTAACATCACAGAATTTGTTAGGCAGTATGTTGCAAAGCAAGCGAGAAGAGATTACTTCTCTTTACATTCCTGGGCCATGGCGGGCCGCATCACATGCTCTAAAGTTTGGCTAAGCTTCACTAAAAAATGAGAATGACAGTAAAATGCAAGATCTGCAGTAAGAACATTTTGTGCAAGGGAGGAAGCACCCCCAAAATGATGAAGCATTTCCAATGTAAATCTCAAGGTATGCACCGTGTTCAGTGTGTTGTGGTCTTCCAGCTACAATGACGCGCCAGATACAGTAGCGAACGAATGATGTCTACAAAATATTCCAATATATTTTTTCTTAGATACAAGTCCCCAGAGATACTGCTCTAGGACAGAAACTCCTTTCACCTTAGCCATAAAGGGGAAAATGAGCAAGGAGGGAATGGATGTATGTCACAGAGCGGTGACAAGATTTCAACAGTTGAGTCTCCTCCGTTAAGGTTTATTGATATCTGCTTAATCACAGTAATATACATAGACTTTAAACTTCTTTAATATTTTCCTGAATCATAGCACATCAAAAAAAGCTGACTGATCACTGATCATTCTTTGTGAGAGTAATATTTATTAAAGGAAAAAAGAAACCCAGATTTGGTATTTGGTAATTTGGTATTTTTAAACCTGGGCCCAAAAATACGTAAATTATCCTTCAAGTAATGTAACTCCTGCTGTTACATGACCAGAAACATATTTGGGTTGCAAATTCCTCTGGCTGAATCAATGTTTTAGAAGTGGATTTCAGATCTTGAACCACAAATGACTCATAATATTTATACACTCTCTTCACCCAGAGAACCCTCCTCTCCAAACTCTCCTAAGATTGCGGTCCACTCTGTTCCAAGTGAAATCCTCTTTAAATAACACTTCACATTCACAATGACAAATCTTCAACCTGTCAAGCTGATTGCTGCTGGGGATAAGAGGGACATGCCGCTGAACGCTGTCAAAGACAAACACTGCGTACTGTCTTACCTCCTTTCTTCCATCTCCTGTAATCTTTCACTCCTGCAGCCAAAGTGTTATTACAGAGAGATCACATAAGTACGTATACTTCCAATTAGGAAATAGATTGCCTCCGTGCGAGAAAACGGCATCAGGTTGAGTCCTGCATAATTGTGGGTTCAAACATTAGTGAGAAAAAGGTTTCACAAGATTTTCACAAGATTGTTCTACATTCATCTGTAGCCCACGTAGACCAGCACTCAACCAAACTGTCATGCATAGTTATCTCTCTATTTTTTTATAATTTTCTTTATAATGTCTTGGAAGTGTTAGTGGGTTTTTTTCTAAATATATAATCATATAATCCTGCAACGACGTGAAGATGGATGTGTTTGGCTTTGGCATGTGAGCTGTAAAATTCTAAACACAGGCTAAATTATTCAATGTGTCAATAATCGGGGTCAATTCAGGACACACTGCACATTTCTGTGTGTGTGACAGTAAGCCTGTGGGTGTGTGTGTACGTGTTTCTGTTGCTCGGTATAATCTGCTTCAATTTCTCATAAGAGCACTATCCAACTTTTTCGTTTTATCTGCTGTTTACTTTAGTGCCCCACTGCTGCTCTTCTGTGGTGCCAACTCTAACAAACTGACCTGCAAGGCTTGTGACCAGCACCCACCTACGGCTGTCAGGAATCTCACACACACACACACACACACACACACACACACACACACACACACACACACACACACACACACGCACACATTCCACCATCCTATCACATCGATGCATTTCCCAGCCTCTTACCCTAACCTTTACCTAACTGTAACCTGAACCCTAAAATCAGTCTTAGCCCAAAAAGCAGTCTCTGTGAGTCCTCAATTCCTCATGGTCACACCAGTCCCCATGGGTTAGTGTACATTCAAGTAAAATTCCATACCAGTATAAAAACATGAAACACACACACACGCACACACGCACACACAAACAAATGTATTGCATAAGATGACATTCACAAACAGACATTACAAACAAGTGTTCACAGGCAGTGGCTCCATATCTGAAAGGCAAATGAGTTCAGTAGTATAAAAGTACAGCAGATTTATCTGTGCTCTGCACAATCAGCTGTGGAGGAATTTCCTTAACCAAGATCACCACAGTGATTGTTATGCATGACCACAACCACAGTTGCTGCAACAGTCTGTTCATCTTTAAATAAGAGTGAGCCATGAACCTACTGTCTTTTATCTCTTCTCATCCTCCCTCCCTTTTAAGCATAGACTCTCATTCCTTTCCCCTTCTATCTTTTATGTTTTGCATCTTTTGCCCCCATCCATCACTACATTAAAGAAATAAAATAAAACTTGCTTCTCTCCATTTTAAGAATGCATCATTTCCTCTTGGCTGTGTATTCCTGCAAATTATACAAAGTCCAAGGTCTTGGACTCTACATCTGTTCTTTTTGGGATTCTAAACTTATACTTTACGGCTGGACTTCAAGCTGACTGCGCACAGCCAGACAAAGTATTTTAAATTGGTATATGTGTCTGTAAACTGTATTGATATTTGATGTTTCCATACAGGGATTCAAACATGGGAGTTGTAGTTTGAAGGCCTGTTAGCTGTGTGGCACAATTAACTTTTAAGCTGATGATACACAGAGCAACTTTTAGAGCAATCGCGCAGGCAACATTGCCGTCAATGGCAATGGGTAAAGATTACTACCGTAATTTCCTTCCCCCAATACTCTGCCACCCGGCCCGCACCGCCGCTATCTGTTCAAAACATAGTCGGACTTGCCATCAGCTTTACTCTGTGGAACAGTAAAAAGGTTTACTCAAAAGAGGAATGGTCTGCAGTTATCCTAACCATAGTAGATTGTACTAAAAATAGTGTAACATATTGTGCTTAGATAATGAGCTTGGATGGCTTTATTTTCTTCTTTATTTTCCTCCACAATAATTTGAATTGAATTAAATGGTGTACAATGGTAAACAAAAAGCTTTCCCTTTCATTAATGTCTCACCACCACATCATACTGCTCTCCCTCCTCCTTTTTCAATATTGATGTGACAGTAACTTTTTGTGTGTGTTCCTCTCTCTGTCTTTTTTCCCATCTTTTCCCAGCCCTCTATCTTTTCCTTCTCTTTGTGGTTGTCAAAAGCGGTCAGTGTAATCACATGTACGAAGCCACAACCACAACAGGCCGAGTAGTGAACCAACACATCGTCTGCAACTGACTAGTGACACGCAGGCAGCCAGTGGCACAGAGCGACAAGGCCCGCCGCTTGCACCCTACAACCCCTTCAGCTTATTTCAGACTCACATTCTCTCAGCTGCCATCTTATTTAAAGGTAGCACACTCTTTGAGAAAAAAGGGACATCCTCGTTAGAAGAGCTCTATCCCCGAATGACCGAGGTAGGACGTGTAATGATAAATTTCCATAATCATGTGTGAGTAGTCAATTCCTTACATCTTAGAGATGAGATCAGGGACTACACTTTAAAAAAACAGAAAAATTTAGTTTTCATTTAACTTGGAGAGTTGATTTGAATGAATGTGCCGCTGAGCTTTCACTGAACTCATTTAATTATGTTTATGAAGAAACACAATTAGCATATAAGCAGACTTCTCAGCATGCTGCCTTTTCTGTAGTTTAATGAAAACTTTACATGATAGAAACTTTCTGTGTGCTTTTTGGTACGTGTTCAGCTAGCTCATGATTATTTTCCTCAGATAATAATGATGGTTATGCCCCTGCTCTTGTAAAGTAATCAAGTTTATGAGAACCGTTTCACATATCATAAACATGAACATGATAAACATTATATCTGCTAAACACCAACATGCTCAAAGACTCTTAGGGCCCTTTTTTAAAGACCTAACCACAGGGCATGAGGGCATGATACAGATGAATTTAGGGTGTGTCTGAATCCACTTTTGCTACTTTAATGGTGGAAAAATGGTTGGTTGAAAAGGGGTTGTACTAAGCCTCTTAATTTGTCATGGGTGTGTTTTGGGTCGTAACATGCAATAAACCAGTCAGAGTGTCTCCCATTCCCTCTAAAGCCAGGTCTGCTTGTACCTTGACGCATTGCTGCATGAATGGCGTATTATAAAAAACATAAAATAACAATAAATAAAAAAGTGTGAAGCAGAGAGAGAGAGAGCTCATGTAGGCGAGCGAGATAGTGAGTATGGACTTAAGTGTTGACATAAAACACTTTGTTTGGTCAGGAAGCCTTAGGTTACTCTACACTTCTGTGGCTTATATGGGAAGTGTATGAATTACACTGCAGAGTGGAGTCTCTGTTAAAAGTGACAGGCAGACAGATACATCCGTCTTAAATATGCTCCTCTTCTCTATGAAGCATGAGGTGCAATGTAACCACAATGAAGTGGTCGTTTCACATCTCCGACTTCCAGGTGATTTCCATTCTTGTGTGTTGTTTTGATGCATGAGTGTTTAACGAGTTACTTTAATTATTAGAGAGGCTGATGTCAGAAAATGACTGTTGGTTGGAAACTAGCAATGTGACGGGTGTAAGATATGGACTCATAGTCTTGTTAAATCACCTTGTAAAGGTTTTACAGTGTACAATGTGACCAAAACAGAGTTGAAATACCCGTAAATATTGGACTGACATATGTCAGGTACACAACACAAACAAACTTGATTATCTGATTGTATATAAAGGTTCTGTTACTGACTTTGCTTCAAAGTTTGTCTGCCCCCCTGTGGACAAAACTGACATAGTGTAGCTCAAACAGAGAAGCTAGATATTACTGTTGACTAGATATGATAGCATAAATCATTGACTGTTAACACTATATTTCATAAACCAAATCCATTAGAGGTTTGCACAGTGGAATATAACATGTCACGATCTGTACCGAGCCCAGATATGATTGTGCAGAGGACTGGAAGTCCACACACTAACATCACTACCCACAAAACCACATACTTTATTCATAGCTGACTCTGGTATGCATGAAGTGTGTGTGTTGCTGAGGTCAGATTTACAGCAGTGTGAAACCTTAGTCATGTGTCCTCTTTCACCCTCTCTGCCACACTGACTAAAAACTATAGTGGAGGTTCACCTGTGAAAGGCTGAAACACTGAATGGCCTTGCTTTGCTAAGTGAAACTAATCTGCCCCCTGCAGGTGTAAAACAGTGGTTACCAGTGGTAATGACACTCATTGACTGAACTATGCATAAAGCATATGCAATAAGGAATACATGTATGTTATTTAAAATATATAGTCCATATACAAATGAGTGAGTTCATAGTTTATGATGTTCTCCATCTCTTTCTCCTGCTTGTGGTCTATGATCTGTTGCCAATGCTGTAATTCCTTACTTAAAGCTTGATTTCCTGTATACTCTCCTCTCTTCTCCTGCCAAAGCAAATTAAATATAAAACATTCCTCTTAAAGTAAGATGGGCATGACGCTAATGAGAATGAGAAGTCTTCATTTTGACAAATGCTGGCATCGCCACTGATTTTCAAAGCAACATTTAATAAATGGGTACATTCATGCAAGTGTTACGTATACTTTAGTTCCCACAATTAGCTATATGAAAGCATCTCCTCATGAATCCTCTTCTGAGACCATTCCTCAGAGCCTTTCCATGTCTCTGGACTTTTATGCTATTAAGTTCAATGAGAGCCTAACTGTTAGTCTCTCTCTCTGGAGCTTTCCTGACCTCTCTCTGACTGCCTGAGAGCTGCCAGCTAAGACTAGTAATGAGATATTAGCCCTGACAGTGGTAACAGGGGAGGGGTGGAGCGTGCTGTTTCCTAATCTCTTCTCCTCTTTTTTCTCTTCTCTCCAAACTCCATTGGAAGATTTACCTCTCCTCACTCTTGCAGGGAGCTGTAGCATCTCTTCCTATTGCTGTTCTGCTCTGTCTTTCTCTCTTCACACTGGGACCTCTCTCTCACGCCATTTTTCTTTGCTGTTGTGCACGTTGCAACACCGTGAGTGGGTGAGGGACTAAAGTGAAACTTCCACCTCGGCTCCCCATACCAAAGCTGGGATCTGGGTGCAGAGGAGGATGTCAATGTTCACTGTAGGAAACAGAATGTACTATAGCAGAGCTGTTTCTGTTTTAATTGAACTTGAATTCTTGTTGCTGTTTTCATAAAACAGGATGGCCTGATGTAACAGCTATATTTTTTAGTTTGGTAAGCCAAAAGAACTCCTTGGGGAATTAGCAGAAGCAGATTTCATAAAGCCTTTAGTGTAACGAATGGATTACGAGACAATGGGCCCTGGGTGGAGATGTGTAAAAGGCTGCCCCGTTACAAAAAAAGGAAGTCATCCACACTGAAAGAGACAGGAGTTTGTAGTGTAGTCATTTTGTGTCTTTGTGTAGAGTCGTTTTGCGTCTCTTTGTGGTCATTTTGAATGTTTTTCCAGTTGTTTTGTGTATCTTTGTCATCATTTTGCATTTCTATGTGATTGTTATATGTCACTTTGCATCTCTTTCAGTGACATCTTGCAGGTGAAGCAGGACTCTCGGGTTCTGCTCTTGGCTGAAAAAATCTTCAGAATTACCAACTGGAGATTTAGAGACTGTGTGATTCCCGTCCAAAACTTTCTATCACAGCAAATCCACACTGACACTACTCTGCCCAAATATTATTCAAAGAACAGCACACTGTACAAAATCTTATAGGAAACTAATTAATTAAACTGGTGATTAAACAGTGGAAAGTTTTATTGTGTTTCTGTCAAGTTTGAATGAAGTGTGTTTTACAATGAATTAACAAGGCAGTAGAAGATGCAGTGGATAAGACACACACCTCTGACATAAAGCAATTGTAAGCGTCAGCTTAATGATTAAATGTTAATGAAAGATAGAAACATCCAAAGGTGTACGGTTGTCTTTTTCAGTCTGAAAATAGGTGTAAGACTGTTTCCTTTCTTAACATTTTGTGAGTTAATTTTATTTATTTGACTAAAAAAGCTAAGGGAGCTTAGTAACGTAGTAAACGCTCTGCTTGCATATCTACCATCTCCCGCCTCTTGAGGAACAATGTGGCATTACAAGAAAGGACGGGCCGGAGCTAGCTTGTTAGCATGCTAACTTCAGAAGATACTGAATCTTGGCAACACAATACGTCTTTGACATGATGTGAGAACTGTTACTTTTTCACAGTTTGTTGATAATGTTAGTTCATTTTTTTGAATGTTTTAAACTAAAATTCTAGCCATACTTTAAAGCTATTCTGCTGTATGCTTTGCTAATGTTACTTTATTCAAATGAAATGTTACATATAGCCTTAAAGGTTCAGGGTGTAAGTTATAGTGGCATCTAGTGATGAAGCTTGCGATTTGCAACCAATGGCTCACTGTGCGTTCATGTGCTCCTCAGATTGTCCCATTTTGGATTATCATTAGTTTACTCTACATGGACAACAAACTAACCATTATAAAACATAGTACAAACTACATGTTAGAAAAATATGTACATGCAGTATTGGATTTTGCACAAATTAAAAGTTTCTTACCATCAATCATGTTGTCTGCCATATTTCTACGTGTATGACATCAAGAACTCGGCAACTACTGTTCCAAAATTTAAGATTTTGCATTAATGTGGGGAGAATGTGTTTTTTGCTTTTATAAAAGTCAGAGAATGCACATGCACTTTAACAAATGTCCATCCATCCATCGTCATCCGCTTATCCTGCTTGCAGGGTCGCGTGGGGCTGAAGCCTATCCTAGCTGGCATAGGGCGAAAGGCGGGGTACACCCTGGACAGGGTGTCAGTCCATCGCAGGGCCACACATAGACAGACAACCACTCACACTCACATTCACACCTAAGGACAATTTAGAGACACCAATCAACCTAGCCTGCATGTCTGTGGATGGTGGGAGGAAGCCGGAGCACCTGGAGAGAACCCACGCAGACACGGGGAGAACATGCAAACTCCACACAGAAAGGCCGGGGCAACCGGGGTTTGAACCCACGACCTTCTTGTTGTGAGGTGACAGTGCTAACCACTGCACCACCGTACCGCCCCCATCAGGGGTTTGTGTGAACCATTCTTGGTCTGGCCCCTGACCTGGAACCTCTCTGCCTTGGGAGACCCTACCAGGAGTACTAGGCTCCAGACAACACAGCCTCCAGGTTCACCGGGGCATGCAAACCTCTCCACCACGATAAGGTGATGGTTCATCGGAGAGGAGCTAGCTGGCAACAAAAAAAAGGTTGTGAAAACTCTCAACATATAGTCCTCTTTTAATATCTTATGTATATGTTATGTACTATATGTATATAGTTATATATATTTACAACCCCATGTTGTTGTTTTTATTATTTGTGTCTTCTTATAGATTTGTATACTGATTTGTATACGCTTTTTGTATTCCTGTTTTTGCTATAAATATTTAAGGAGGAAAGAAAATTCTTGTTATTCCGCCACCACATGAATTAGTCACCACTCATCCCTCCTTTTGCAAGCGTGCAGCAGAAGCTACTTTGGCAGACTCACTCTGTCGGCTCTTGTACTAAATAACAGGTGTGGTCCTCCATTTGTCCAAATTTCACTTCTCTTCTTACTTCTACCAAGTACTACTACTACTACTGCTACTGCTAATTCTTCTTCTGCTTTGTACATATTCAACATTGTGAGTGATGTAACACACTTGGTAAAGCAGTTTCTCTGTTTGGAACGTTTTGCTACTGTAGAAACATGGCGCCGCAACATGGCGACTTCCATGTAAGGGGACCGGAGGAGAATGTAATAGAAATGATGGTAATAAAGATATAACGGTTAATTACATGAGGTCTTTACACACTACCGAAAATATAATTATGCATATTATATTGCATTTCTGTCAACAGATCCTCCTAAATATTACACTGTGGACCCTTAACATGCTGTGCAGCTGTAATATTAAGGAAAACAAAAAATAATGTTGGATTTGGTTGGTTAATACTCAAAATTAAAATGTAAGTGCTGTCATCAGGAGCATAAAGCAAAATACGGAAGGACATCCCTACTTTTAACTGCGCTCTGTCTACAACAAGAAATGTCACTTCAAACAGAGGCTCTGGTCTAGGGATCTTTTTTTTGTTTAGTTAGATGTTAGAGAGACATCTTTATGGAACAGACTCCAAGTGTGTCTTGCAGGGTCATAGGGTTTGTTTTCTAATTTAAAATGCTCAGCATGGTGTTGATTTTATTATCTCACAGCTGCTCACAACATACAGGATCTATAATGTGTATTCCTCAGCTTCCTGGATTTTAATGATGCCTAAAAGCGGCAATCACAACATCACATTGTTGTAGACTCTGTTAAGTATTAATGAGTACATTACTACACTGTGGGCTGGAAATGGGATGTTTAGCTTGCCAAGGGCGTATCTTGCCTTGTACACACATGGGACTGAATAATGAAGCTGAACAGATTGTGAATTTATGGGCTACAACCGAGGACGTAAACATATAAATAAGCATTAATCTTGTTCATTAACAGTTATGCGGCAAAAACAGGCACTGTAAGCCATCCAAACGTGTGTGCGTGTGTTGTTGTGCATGTGTAATTGTGTGGGACAGAGAAAAAAGAGGGAGGAGCGAGACACCATTTAAAAACAAGTTGAACACAAGACTATTTGTGTAAACAGATGTTTCCATTAAAGGCTCTCAGCATGTGTACATCACTAAAATAAGTAATTACTTCATTAGTGCATTTACTGTTAATGCTAAAAATACACGATGTGATATTGACAGGTCAGGAATGAACCATAATGTCCACATTCAAATTTTTCTAGCTTTTTAAAAATACAGTAAATGTGAGGCTGTTGGAAATGGCAAAAAAGCTTTTATTAATAAGCATTTCCTTTTTATTTATCACTCCTTTTCATTCCAATGAAATAAAATGAATGCAGCATTTATCAGGTCTCAGAGGCACAGAGAAAACACAGGAAACATGTGCACCATGTGAAATGAAAGGGAGCAGAGATCCAGGAAAGCTCTAGTCACACTGTGTGTGATGTAAGAGTGAAACATGACCGCGTGACACCGCAGAATATAAAAATCACATCACATCAACTCAACGGACTAATTTCCCCTCAGCGGGACTGTGTTTTATCGTGCTGGTGTGCAAAGCCTCTGAGAGATGCCTCTGATCCCTTGCTACACTGAATAACCTTTTGCTTCCTTCTCTTCTATTCAACCCTCTTTCTTTAATTGGTTCTGCATTCAGACACGCGATATCCATTCTCTACCTGTTTTGCCCTTTTGCTCCCACCTTTCCTCCCCCCTCTCACTTGCAGTATTTTTGCAGCACCATGCTGGACTGATTTGCAGGCATTGTTGCTCTGCTGCTTGAGATTTGTGTGATATGCAGGCGGTGAGGAATCTAATTACAGCAAAAGCATTCATCCTCCTGACGTGTTACGCATGCCAACACGCAGAGACACACAGGAATCCCTGAACATTTTCTTCCCATTTCTCCCTCATTTGCATGTGTGTATGCAAGCTTGATAAAATCATGCACTACTACAGTTGCCTATATGTATGGGGACAGCAGCATCTTTTAATTGCCATTCATTTCCGCTACTTTTGAGCGTGCGTGAACGTCATCCACCTCCGTTCTCCTGTACTGTGTCATGACGTCAGGCTCTCTGATTTCGTGATATCCAATTAGTCTCTTGCTCTGTAGGAGAAAACACAGTCAGCTCCAATCTAATAAGTGTCTTCCCTTAATACTAATGGAAGACTTTAAGCCCAGATTACAGCTCCATTTCTCTCCTTCAGCCTCACCTGATCTACCCGCCTCACTCTGTTCAAATCTACTGTACCTCACTTTCACTGTTTCGTCCTGCTGTGCTCTCTGTCTTTCTAAACCTTTCTCTGTTGCTCTACACCCACTCTGAAGAGCAGGCTTCACTGCTACTTTATCACTACGTGGGCATGCCCAAAGTGTGAAGGGAGAGTTGCTGCTTTTCAGAAGGATGGAAAACCAAAGCGCTTCCCTTGTCAGGTCATGTTAATCTGTGAGCACATTTTGGCCCTTTTTGATTCTCACACCTCATGTGTATGATGCAGATGTTCCACAGCAGTGATAGACAAACAGGTTTTTATGCATCTCACTGCAGCTAAGATAAAGTCACAACTACATGCTATGAAATATCATGTCTGTCTCCTTTGAGGGAGACAGATAAAGCAGCCTTTACTCATGTAATAGTTTTTGTTAGGCCTGTATAAGAAACTATCTTCCTCTCTGCCACATGATTTCATCTGTAACCAAAGATGAGAGTACGCCTCAGTTCCTGGAACTTTCTAGGATTGTCTGTGCTCATCCCCTCAGCCTGTGTGGTCATTTCCTCTCTGAGACTCCTACAGATGGAGATTGAGCCCTCCTCAGTTTGTTTTTGTTTTCTGTTGGATTCTTCTGTTTTCACTTGAGTGTCCGGCGTTGTGCATTCAGTTGCAGCAAGCAACTTGCTTTACAAGATTTAAAAAGAACTTTGTATACATATACTTTTCTTGCTTCTGCCTGTAGCAGGCTCAGATTTTTCCATTGAGAATACTGGGGGGAAAAATGGCAATGAGCTTAAATAACAGTGTCAGACTCGTGATGGACATCAAGAGATACAGTCTTTATTATTTCCCGCATTCTTCTTCCTTGTTAAAACCTTGCACCTACATTACCCACAATGTAACTTGACCACAGACGGTTCATTTGGAGATTCAGGTGTGTCTTAGCCTTGAGCCTCAAGCCTCAAGCAGAGATGGAGAGGGATTTAGAGATCTGGTAAGCTCACTTCTTGTAGCCTTCAGTCCTAACCCACACTGACTCCAGTGACACCTTTGAGGACATTTATCACACTTATAGTACTACAAATTATAACTCTAAAATCAACAATGAATGAAAGTTACAAAATAGAAATCTATGTATTACTCTGTCTATCATCTGCTAAAATCATCTTGTTCCTGCAGTTGAACTGTCATTGTTGTAAAAAATCTGGACTTCTCAGTTTCACTCCTCAGCAGCTGTACAACATAGCCGTGCATTTAATCTGGACTGTGGCTTCACATGGCTGCTATTTCCCTTCTCTATAATTTCTGATTCATCTTACTTCAAAGCCCAGGTCATGTCTGCACCTATTTTCTCTCTTGTACTCCCTCTGTCTCTATGCATCTTAAAGTTTATGTGACATTCTGTTTTCAATTTCAGCCAATAATCTTCTTTCCTTGTGAAACCCATCATCCCTCATGATCAGTACAACCTACGCGTGGACACAGGAAATCTGTTGGATGGATTTTGATGCAACATTGTACAACCAGTGAGGCACAAGTTTTCCCATTAAAGAAATAAGAGTAAAATCATGTATTTCTCATTTTGTCCTTGCTTTCATTTCAAGCCAAGGACGGGTTCCAACAAATAGAATTCGGCATATACTGTGGAACATGAATCTCAATGTTTATTCTCCTGTTTTATATTCTGACTTTGCTATACTGGCTGCAGGATTCCTAGGTTGGCCACTGCCTCCTTCCTTTCCTTTGCACAATGTTTTCATTCCTGCCTCAAATGAAATATGGCATATTAATAATTGCACACCCACATACTTGCTGCTGCACATGTAGCTCACAGCTCGCCTGAGTATGTGAGGTGAAAAATAACAGGATTTTATGGCAGAGGAGACCTTGCTATGACTCTACTGTGAAAAGTTCTGCATTTATGCACATTTATGCATTAATCCCATTTTTTAGAGACTCACTGAGGAGTTTCAGAGGAAAAGAGGGATAGTTTGGGAAAGTGCCAGCCGGGGAATAACACTTTCGCTGTACCTATGCATGGGCACACCGTAGAATCAAAAGGGAAGATGGATTTTTCCCCCAACTGGATAGGTGTGCAAAAAATTCTAAATGATAAGTTTCAATATTTTGATGGATGAGACATTTATGTCTTGACACCTCAGAGCAGAAATCATATTGAATTTCTTTGCTGAGGAGCAAGCACAGCACTGACTTTTTTTTGATAATTTCCTTTAGAGGAATATACCTTTTCATGCCTGCTAATTAAGGTTGGAACAACTGCAGCAACTGAAAATATTCACATTTTAAATAACTTAATAAATGTCTTATATGATTTTACGCTGAAACAAATTATATAAAGGAAGGAATAAAATACAATCTTCACTAAGTATTTGGGCTCTGAAAAGGAGCAACACCAGACCCCAACAGTTCCTGAAAGTGGTTTGGAAATGCTTCACGACGACAAAGGACGTAATCCTATGAAATGAGATTCAGGTCATTCTGCCCTTCAGAGAATTCTTCCCGGTGTCCAATTAGTTCAGCACGCTGGCTTCTTAAAGTCTTACATAACAAAGACACAAAGGAAAATTCCCAGCATGCCTGGAAAGATACCAAAAACAGAAATAAATGTTTGCAATAATAATGAATAAGGACAAACCATCCATTTGTTACTGCAACAAAAAGGTGTCACATGAAAAAATTTAAAGAAAAGGATAGCTAACTCTTTCCCACCTGAAAATGGCCTCTAGTGATCAAATGCAGAGGGTGACAATGATAACCTTTAGCATTTTGAAAAGGCAAGCTGGTAAAGTAAAGCCCCAAGTTACTGAAAGAAAGAAAGCCTCAGTCAATATGCATTATGATAACTTGCATGAAAAAACACCAACAAATTATTTAAGTGCTTATTCAACAGTAGAAAGATACCAAAAAATTGGAACGCAGTTAAATGGAAATATAAAGTGAAATCCTGTTAATCAAATAGAATGAAAATGAATATATTTACTACAGGCAAATCCATATATAAAAGAAATATGCTAGTTGCCATGAAAGTAAAAGATTTAGGCTAAAACTGAAGGGATTTTGCACTTCAAAGCTTAAAGAAGGCTGGCAGATAGGAAATGGAAATGCATAATGTGTTTGCATGAATGAGAAAAGTCATTAGTTGCATTTGAAGTGAAATTCTGTAAGCCATGCCATGGAATTTCAATCGAAAAGTGAGAGCAGAGGCCTGTGCAGAGGCTACTGACTGAACTTGAATTAAAATGACTTATATAAAATACAAAGCAGGGACGTTTAATGTTTTGTATCTAACTTTAAAGCAACAACAAAAACAACAGTGATATCTTTATGAATAATATATGTATGTATTGTTATCTGAAAGCAGTTACAAAGTACTTCTTACTCGATAGATATAAAAGAGGTGGCAGATGAGATCAGGAAAATAATACTATCTAAAATTATAAAAATAGAATAAATAGACGATCACAGCATCAAAGCTGTAACGTATTAGAAAAACAACATCATCAAAGAGCTGGCAGATCAAATAGCATAAGAGCAACACATAAATCAAAACAGGGCCGAGTATTTAGCGAGCATGGAGCAACATTTTGTGTGAACTTGATCATTAAAGATGAAATGTGAATTTGAGAGATTTTAGAGTTTAAAACAAACAAACTAAAATTATTAACAGAATAACAAAGAAATAGCAGTTGTAAAGTGTAAAGTCAAAGTCGTCAGTATTGCAAAGAAATCTACTTAAGTTAGCATGCTAATCATCTAGCCACTGACATGGTAAATGTGTGTGCAGTACTGAGGGCATCACAGCCGGCAATACTAGACGTCAATAAGTGTTCCAATGGGATTAGGAAGTGTCCTGTGCTTAAAGTAGGCTGTGGGCCTATGTGACCTGCTGTGCATTGCTCTCTGAACACACTCTACAATTGTCAACACTTAATACTGGTCCACCACCGTCTGACCTCCTATTCACCAGCAAACCAGACAGCCTGAGCTCTTCATATGGGGCAGATAATGGAAAAGACATTTGTGTGGTCCATGCACAAAAGTCAAGGTGCTATATTATACACTAATTTTCTCTTATCTGAATATTTTAATTCAGGCTTGAAAGGTGGCTGCTTTGTCTTCAAAAAGGTTCCAATGCCATTAAAACCTCTTGAATCACTCCTCCAGCATACTCCACTTCTCTGCCATGCCACACCTGTATGCTCTGACAATCAAATTTTCTCCAATATAGCTAAAATATACTTTCTGTAACATGCTCTCTCTCTCGAAGTTGTGTCTTTTAGCTGTTTTCTTTCAGAAACATGAGTGATTGAAACACACATTCACTCTCCACTTATAATTTAGTACAGTCATGTTTCTTAAGATCATTCCCTCTATCCTACTGTAACCTCACATAGACGATGCTGGAGATGGGAGTCATTATTTAGCCATACAAAGCTGCAGGGACCACAGCTTATACTTCGCCACTAAGTGGGTGCAAAGAAGAGAAAAACACAGTAAAGAGTTGACAGGAAGCTGAGTGAATGGTAATGTGTTTGACTGCCTCTTCCTTAATACTATAATCCAGTCTTTAAAACAAGACTTCAAACAGTTTTTCCTATTTTGGGGGGAGATGGCTTAGAATTTAAACATATAAATTTGTTTTGGATACAAAGCGTGAGTTCAGCATCTGAGTCCAAAATGACACAAGAGACTGTGGTTCAGTCCTGTCTAGACCCTTTTTGATGAAAAAAAGGTGTGTTCACATGCCACGAATAGTCACTCATGGTCCCTTTGAGCTTTTTTCAGGCTGGGAGCAAACCTCCATACATCCCATAAATCATTCAGTACTGTATGCCTGCACTGTATATAGTGGCCCTCAAGCCTGAGAACACACACACACACACACACACACAGGAATTCATGAGCTTCATGAAAGAACAGATTTGTCTGATGAAGTCAAACTTGATTAGCTGATGTTTACATACGTTTGACAAGTTGTTAAATGTTGCCTGTGAAGTAGAACACACATCTATGCTGCTTACATCACTTTGCTGGCCCAGTACTAGTTTTCAATACTAAGTCCCTTCATTGATCTAATTAGTAGCCTAAGTATTAGCGTGTTGTACACAGACAGAATAAAGATGGGCTCCAAGACACATTGACCTACAATCCAGAGATAAACACTGCGTCTGTTAGTTCTGTTAGTGGAGCATTTTGCTAATTATCTGCCTGCATAGTTTAAAGAGGCCAAAGATACACAAGCTGGCAACACAAGTCAAAATCTCAAAACATTTTCAACACATAGTAAAGTAGACTTGTGACGTGTTGATCTTGATGATACAGGTCTGGTGCTCCCTGTTCCTAACCTACAGACTGATACCCCAGAGTTTACATTACATACTTCAGAGCTGAGATCTGTGTTGTTAAAGAGGGCCAGCTCCTTCTAACCTCCAGCCTCTTAAAGAGGCTTAGCCATAGTCCTGTCCTCCTGTAGGACCAGGTGCCACACAAAAATACTCAAAACTTCAATGTGTAGCAACTGATCAATCCCAATTCCAGATCAACATAGGAAATAATAAAGTTTGCTCTTGCAAAATAAAGTACCACCAAGAGGATGGCATTTGTGATTTTGAGTATACTGATTGCTGCAAGATTTGGCACACATATTTATGTGGCTGTCAGAATGAATTGTAATCTGGTGATCCCCTGACATTTGATTTTGATGCTAATTAGGAAAAAATAGCATGTTAACACACCAAAGTGTCGCGTGGCTGAATACTCATCTATTCATCTTTCTTTCTCCATCCTTTAGTACCTGTGTCATGCACAGTATATCCGAAAATTGATGTTACCTTGGTCTCTCTTCAAAACAGAAAATATATCTAAAAAATATTTAAGATAAGAATTCAAGATAGAATAAAAGCTAAGCAAAGAAAAGGGAAACAAATCGATTTGTTAATGAAAGAAATGTAGAACAAAAGAATAAACTATGGAACCAACACCACCATCAGTCAAACAAAATAAATAAGATTACTTATTTGAACAACGGGGACTGGGACCTTCTTTGTGGAGTATGCATGTTTTCAGTGAGTCTGTGTGAGTGGGCATTAAAGTCTATGAATGTCTCTTGAGTTTCAAAAAATGGATGGTCGGATAATTTGAAGAATTTAGACAAGAAGGTCTGCTTACATAACTTCCCATCAGTGCAGTGGTTATGTCATGGCCTGTTCTCAGTATTTGTTCTGCTTCCAAACATGCTAATCCGGGATCCTCCCTTTGGATCAACAGTTTCCACACACACAGGCCAAATCATTAAGACAAAATGTTTTTCCTCACATTGGATTTCATTTGAATGATGACAATGATAACAGGTACCGATCAGGCGAGGCACCCATGTCATTTTCGTCCTTTAAATACTGGCAATGAAATAAAAAAATATTGGTCTAGGAGAATTTTCAGTCACAATGCTGTTTGTTCAGTTTGAAGAAGTTGCTTCATTCAACCAAAAGCAGAACATTGTCAGGACCAAAGTCAAGGTCCAGCTGCATTTGAATTTGCACTTCTAGGTATGTGACTTGTGTTTATCAGTTTAATTACTGTACGGCTGTCCATCCCACACTTGAGCTCAGACATAAATAGGCATGTAATTAACTCTAATCTGGAAAAATTACTTGGAAAATGAGAAGCTAAACGTGAGTGCAAAAATGCCTCAAATCAGTTCTCTCGCCTGATTCCTTCCTGATACTTTTTATCCCATGAGACATCTCATGTGTAGTTGATGGTACAAGAGCGAGTTCACCTATGCTTTTTGGTATAGGTGACGCTTAAAAATCTAGAGATTTCTAAGTGTTAAGAACTTAAAATGTCCTCTGACTCCCCATCTAAATGTGCACTTTCTACTACAGAAAGAAGGAGCTTCTTGTATTGATCTTGTTGTTTTTATCAAATTAACAAGAAACTCTCTTCTTTCAAGTTATAAATGTTGTTTCTCAAGGCATGTTTGAAATATTGTTTACATGCACAAGCTCCTACCAAATCAAATAAGACTTGACTTTTGTTCCCTGGTGGCTCCACAGGATCAACAGTAAACAACATCCCACATGTAAAAAAAACAGCATCTCACATGAACCTGAAACATGACCAGCAGGTTATCTCCTCACTGGAAAGCTAAAGGCAGGCATGCTGAGGTTTAAAGGGATAAGCCTGATCAAATCCTTCCAGATTGATCTTTGACACAGTCTACCCAGCAGGGTGCAACACCTCCCTCCCAGAGGCAGGTAGAGGAGGGGCAGGGGCTGGCGGGGTAATGGGAACAAGAACATTGGGAGTCAGGGAGGGGAGGAGGAGAGAAGATGCTGGCCTCATGGAGAAGTTTGTCCTGACCTTTCCCGGCGACCATGTGACTGGAAAGAGGAGGCTGCTGGGATTAGAAATGAAGATATAAAAGCGCAACACAGGCAACGCACTTCACGAACTCAAGAAGAAGAAAGAAGCATCTCTGAGCAGAGATCAGTGGTGGCCTCTTTGGACAACTGTGACAACAGGTGAGAACAAACTCTACTGCTGCAACAAGCTTGTTGATTTACTAATGACATTATTGAAAGTTAAGGTCAAAGCGTACCTTAATTAGAACAACTGCTGCTTCTACAGTGTGTATAATTCCATGGGACTGAATTGGTAATTGTAACTACCTGTGGGCTGGTTATAGATAAAATGAGTCACATCCACGATGAACTAGTAGAGAGGAGAGAAGGCAAAAAGATCAGATGGGGATGACTTTGATGATAAATGTGTGCATTGCTAGATTAAACTGTAAAGTGATACGAGGAACAGCTTGAATGACTGAATGACAAGAGAAAGGAGTTTGCACACAAGTGAAAAAGCAGACAAGAATGAAAACTGTGAAATGTTCTACTTAACCTGTGCTAGCAAAGTTGTATGATGCTTCGATTTAAATTGCTACATAGTGGATACAAACGTGACGGAAATTGTTGGTTGAACTACAGATGTAGGTTGCGTTCAGAAACATAAAAAGTGTTTCAAAACAAAACAAAAAAACTTACTCTTAAAAGGCATGAATAGAGAGGAGAACAGGTGTGTGTAAAGAGGATTGACTTTAAGGGCATCAATGACAGCAACAGATGGCAGATAACATGTTGGCTAGCTTCACAGATCTCTACACATGATTTCAGACACCCCACCCACAGGCACATAGATCTGCTGTTTCTGATGTACGTTTGAATTACATAACGTGCCAAACCAGTGTGTTTTCCACCTCTGTCAAAGTGCCCTAGCAGGATTACACCTGTCAGCAGTCAGAGGAAGGAGGGGTGGGGGATAGGGCGTGGGGATGAGGGGGTTTGAGAAGTAGAGTTTAGGCAGGATACTGCTTCAGGTTTGAGGTGAGGACAAACAGGAATAATTTATTCAAGAACACAGAAAACAACACCGTGACATGTTTTACTCACTGGTTGATGAAGGCTTACAAGGTTAGCAAGAGACCTGTGTCAAACTTAGATATTCACTGATGATGCAACTCTAATAGTTCATCATTTGGTAATCTTAAAGTTGGGCATGTAAACTACCAAACATCAGCAGTTGATTGGCTGTGTAAGATAAAGAGCAAATGGAACAGTTTGAGGTTACGAATAGAGGATGCTTTCCCATTGCAAATGGCATCCCTGATGTTCAAGAAGGGCAATTTGTCAGCTGCGGATTGGAGTGGGATTAGAGCTAATCTGGCTGTTTAACCTAATCTGCACAATCTCCACTGATTGGCATTGAGAGCTGGAAGTAAACAGGATTAACAGAGAGTAGGGCAGAGGACATTACAGAAGGCGGCAGAGGAAGCCGCGATCTCAGGATTAGTATGTGCCATTACACTTTTTCAAAAATGTCCTCTGTCTTTTAGTCACCCTCAGCAGAAATGAACGCCAGCCCCCCAGCAGGAAGCGTCCTGGCCCCTGGTGGAGCGACTGGGCCAACCACACCCAAGAAAGGACCACCCAAGTTCAAGCAGAGGCAGACCCGCACATTTAAGAGCAAGGCCCCCAAGCCAGGCCAGAAGGGGTAAAACCCCATTTATGTTATACTTAAATTTATATTTATATTATATTTATATTAAATGCAATCAATCAAATGAGGTCTTATACCAGGACCTGGACCACTGACCTCTCTATTTTCTATTTTCCAGCTTTGGTGACGATATCCCCGGCATGGAGGGTCTTGGCACAGACATCACAGTGGTGTGCCCATGGGAAGCCTTCGGCGACATGGAGCTCAGCGACTTGGCCAAATACGGCATCATTTAATCCTGCTGCCTCCTGCCTTCCTTGCCTGCCTGTACCTCTCCTCTGTCTGGTCCCATCCGCCCTGCCTTCTCTCCATCTCAGCTCGGCACGCCATGATAAGACGGCCAGCAAGCCCCCTAATGCCCTCTCGTCTATCTACCTCATGCATGACTCCACTAAGTGGACGGAAAGCATAACAATGTTCTTGTTTTTATATTGTTATTATTATATGATACTGTTTAAACTATATATACTTGATATGAGAAGACGAGAAAAAGACCTTCACATACCCTGTTCCTTTCCTTTCATCCACCTACAATAGACCACTCCTGACTTCTCCTCTCTCCTCAATTGATCTTCCCTCTCTCCCTCTGCCTCCTAAACCCATGGCAATGGACGCAAGCAAAACACTAGTTATTACTAGCTTGTATTTGCTTCTAGCTGTCTATTAAAATGTAAATATTTTGTTCTCAGTGTTGAACCTTTTTACCTTGTCTTCCATCCTACCTTTTGTACTCCCTCCCTCTTATATTTTGCATTGTATTTTCTACTCCTTGTGCACAGGGTTACTGTGAACACCAAGGGATTCAAGGAGAGTGTGTAATATGGTGTAACGGTGAAAACTACAATGCACTTTCACATGATCGTGGAGGACGAACTCCCTTTTATCCTGTCTCTCTCTCCTTGCTGCTATCTGAACCCACGTCCCTCCTTAGAGAAAACAAAGGCATATATGTTTTGGGTTGCGAGCACAATACCACAGACATTGTACTGTGAACTTGTATGTCCTGATAGCCGCAGTAAAATGTGTTTATTTTTAGTACTCATATTGTCTGTCTCTTTCTTTTCTGGAACACCCAATAAAAGCCGAAAAAAACCCAACCTGGTAGGCTTGAAATGAAAATCATACAATGAGAAACAAAAAACAATCATGTCTTGATCACTAATAAGGTCCTTGGATGAGAACACCAGCCCCCTAGCTCAACTTAATGACATTTTCTTCTGTGTCTTAACTACAATGCTGTCTGAGTACATCTAATAATAATTACCACCAATTTTAAGGCTTCCTGAAATCAACATGCTCTCTCAAAAGGCTCTTAGTTGGAAAAGGAAAATAAATCATCCCTTACTATATTCAAACAGTAGGTCCTGGGGCTTTAAACATTCATGCTTTAATTAAATCTAAACATTTAAGATAATATATTCATTTTTCTACTGATGAATAGACCTTATACACTGTCTATTAGAGTCTACAGCCACTCTAGCTACTGTTTGATTTAGAAATAACAGCTTCAAGGTAAGTGCTTACATCAAAAGCAAACTATTACTTTAGAGTCTTATCAGAGGCAAAAGGAAATGGTAATATAATTTGGAAACAAATAAATAGTATAATAAAACCAAATGTCATTGTCACCCACAAATATGAACTTAAAGTCCGGAAAGACATTATCCCTAATCACGTACAAGTCGCTAATAAATTTAATGATTTCTTTGTTCAGTTTGTTAAAGACCTTGCCATAAGCTTCCCCCATATCAACACTAAAACAAGATCAAGTTTCAAGATCAAGGAGGTTGACCAATTAGTTGTCTTGAAAGCTATTGATGATTTAACACTACCTTTTGTAAGGATATTTGTAACTTAGATACTGTATTCTTTAAAAAAAGTGGCATTCTGGTTCAGCCTTTTACTCATCTTAATAATATTTCCATCACAACTTCACACAATTCCCAGATGGATGAAAAAAGGCCTTGGTAATGCCTATTTTGAAATCAGGGGACACTGAAGTAATTAGCAACTATAGACCATTAGTCCTGTCTAAAGGGCTGAAAAAAGTTATCTCAGGACAACTGCTACTTTACCTGGAGACAAACTATTATCTGCACCCCCTGCAGTTTAGTTTAAAACACAGCCATTCCACAGGGTCAGCTTCCTGTTTATTATTAGAAAATATAATACAGTCTCTTGAAAAAGGCAATGTGTTAGGCACAGTGTTTCTGGATTTGAAAAAGGCATTTGAGACTGTAAACCACAACATCTTAATTTCAAAACTCTCAATGTTAAATTTGTCAAAACAGTCATTGTTGTGGTTTGACTCAGGTTTAAAGGGTCGGGAACAGTGTGTTGAAATTAACAACACAAGTCTGCTATTTGCAAAATCTGAACAGGAATCCCCCAGGAAACTGTTTTGGGTCCTATCCTTTTTAGTTTGTATATAAATGACTTGCCAGAAACTTATACTGATATTGTTCTTCAGATGTACACGGATGAAACAGTCGTCCATCTATCTGGCAAAACCTGTCATGCTGTTGCACATACGCTAACCACAAAAAATGTTATCTTGGCTTGATGCCTCTTGTTTGACACTAAACACCAAGAAAACAAATCTGTTTTTCCATTAAAAATCTACCTGAAACAGAATCATTGAATGTTTTATTTTTTAACTAAAGGTAAGTTCATTGAACAAGTAACAGATGTGAAGTATCTGGGGGTAATTTTATGACAAGAAATTGCTTGACATTTGATTGCGTCTTGATGTTCTTTAATTCAATTTTACCCCCTTCTATCTTGTGCTGTACTGTAACTTATTGTACTTATATACTTTCTATTTTCTTTTTTACTCACTGTTTTAATGTTGTAGTTCTTTAAAAGCCCTTCTAGGGACGGGACTTGCGAATTAGCAGTTGCTAAAAGCACTGTTACACACATTGGATTGCTGTTTTCAGTCTATCTTTGCAAGATGCATCGGTCCCTGTTAAATAAATCATAAATAAATAAATATAAATCACCAAGCTAACATGCTCACAATGACAATGCTAATGGTAAACACTAGCATGACATCATTCCATGGTCAACATCTTAGTGTAGCAGTTAAGCATGCAAACATTTGCTAATTAGCAGTAAACGGATCAAATGTTGACCTGATGGTGGCGCTAGATAAAAAAGTCAGGGAACATCAAAGTCATTATAATTTATTCTGAGGGAACATCAGTGAACCACATTTCATGGTAACCTAACCATTAGTTTTTGAGCCATTTTACCCAAAAGTCAACAGCAAATGTCAACGGTGGAGCTAGAGTCATTCAGATTCATCATCAGGGGAAGATGAATGTTTTAAAAAGTGATTAAAAATCCATCCTATAGTTGGTGGCTTAAAAGACTCAAAAGCTTGGAAAAATCAATCATCTTAAACTGCCCAATTCACCACAAAAAACTACCACGTGGCTTCTGTCAACAACGCTGTTGTCCAACAACTCTCCCCATACACTTTGGTCACTATGGTTTCTCCTTTAAAATAAAGACCTGCTATCAGAACTAAATGACTGAGTATCTGTACACAAATTTTTCCTTTCTTTCCACTTCAGCCCAACCTACTGACAGTTAAAAAAAATGATGTCATGCTTGAATTCCTTTGGTATTAGGTGACACATCAGGGAGACTGTTTTAGTGCCTTTGAAATATCCGGTGGACATTATTGTTGTTACATACTTTATACAGACATGCAAACACACACACATGCAGTGTACTATGTATGTGAATGCATTCTCATGATTAAAAATATAAAGCTATTTGTGTTTTGCACAACTAGAGTAAATTTAGAGCTGTAGTGTGACTTTCGATTAAACTGAACACACCCTGTAAACTCTGTACTTGTACAGGCATGAGTTGGGGTGTTACGCATGGGCTTGTAAAAGACAACAGTTGAAAACTCTATTCTTGACGCAATTCCCCCTGTGGCTAAGTCACCAATTCCCAGTGTTGTTGCTGTGATTTACTAGTAACTAAGGTGACGGCTGGTCCTGATCTGTGTCCCGGTGAGACTGGGATGAGTCAGTTGGATTCTCACCTTAACTCCCTTACAACAATGTGCTTCTCACCCCTTCTGGGCACTTGTTTCACATGACAGAATATCTCAAACCTGCTCCAGACACTGCATTTACTCCAAATAAAATGCCCATTATCTGGAAGGGGATGCAAATTCTTATAGGAAATGGATTCATCAATAGGGAGGAGTGAACTCTCTCTCCCTGTGGGAGGTATCATCACCCCAAGGTGTGTGAGCCCCACCTATAGTTTGAAGGAGGGAGATAGAGAGACAGGAGGTGTATGAAAGGAAGGGATGAGTAGGGGTGCAGGTTTCTCTGCACTTGCCCAACCTGTTGACGTTAGGTAAACAGTCCTCTCTCTCAGTGGATTCAGACCTCAGCGACTCCATCGCTTTCCACTTTGCTCATGTTGTGCTCTTCCTGTTACTTTGGGCTGGCAGAGATATGGGTATGGATACCATCAGCATAGGAGGTGCATGACTACCCGATAAGAGGCCGACGGCGTTCCAAACGTAGAGTTCATCGCAACGCTTCCAGCCAAACTTCAAATCAAGACTTTTGGAGTGGGATTTAGAGGTGGAATCTGAAAACTGTTTAAAACTCGCATCCCAAAGGGAAAAAGGTAAATTCCTCATTTTTTTAAATAAAGGTTTGGAGACCTTTTATTGTGAGATGTAGCTTAAATAGTTTCAGTCATGGTCACCAAACATGTATAGCTCTTTTCCTTATAATACTTGATAACATTTCTGGAATTTATATGCAATCTGTGTTATCAGTTTTGCCTAATAATTGACTAATAATCATGTTAAAACCTCTATTATATTAAGATAAGAATAATGTCTTTTTCCTGACCAACTATACAAATGAAAGCCAGAGTCGGGACAAAGTTGAGGGCCTGGGTCACATTTACCGGGTGATAAGCCCATTAAAGGTCATATTTGAATCTCTGACGGTGAAACAAAGGCTTTGTTATGGGCTGAGGGAAGTGGCAGTCAGGTATCGTGAGTTAATATCTCCCAGTCACTGTCTCTCACCTCCAATCTGTACTGCATAAAAAGCCTCCATGTGCGTGTCCCCCGTCTATCTGCAGCAGCTTTATCAGCTGATGCAGCAAAATAGTTACCTTTCATATCTGCTGCTCTGTCCCAACCTCATCTCCATTCTTAGCCCTAGCTAACACACTCCTCTGCCTTGTTCTGGCATGTTGATGCACTCCCTCCTCCTGCACTCTTCACTCTAGCTGTCAAACCGCTCTACCCCTTTTTTCTTTTCCACGCTGTGACCTCTTGTCTTTTCCTGTCTTCCATTTCATCCTGCTTGTTTTGCATTGTCAGTCAATACACTGTTAAAGTGTTTCGGGTACTTCTTGTTTCATGGCGTTGACATCAGACATACGTGTGAAATATTCTGTGCTGACATGTGCTTTTTGCTTCCAGGAGAAAAGACTTTCTGTATCAAAGGACACTAAAAGGATAGGACTGAATCCCCATGTGGACTGCGAACATGGCCTTATTGTCTGAGAAATCCATTTTCCCCCTCCTTCTCCTCTTCTACGTCCCTCTCACCGGTCTATGCCAGTCTAGCAACAGTAGCTCAGTTAATACCACAACCAACACCCCAACTGCTTCCTCTCCTTCAAATGTTACTTCCCTGATAGGCGTGGCTGGCTGCGGCACAGGACTGAACCCAATCTATAGGTACCTGTGTGACCGTCGGTCAGCATGGGGTATTGTACTGGAGACCCTGGCTTCATCAGGCTTCTTGTTCAGCATGGTTCTCCTAGTAGGCCTGCTGCTCTGGTCCCTGTGGATCTGTGTTTCATCAAGGCAACGCAGCAGCATTGGAAGCGCAGTGACCAGCATGTCCTTGTTCTTGCTGGCCACAGCTGGGATCTTCGCCATCACCTTCTCCTTCATCATCAGCCTCACCCCTCAGACTTGCCCCACCAGGCTCTTCCTCTTCGGCGTGCTGTTCTCCCTGGCCTTCTCCTGCCTGCTGGCTCGGTGCCTTGCTCTCCTGGGCTTGGCTGCTGCCCAGGGCTGGGGGGAGCCCGCCCTGGCCCTCGGGCTCTTCACCGTGCAGGTTATTATCTCTACTGAGTGGCTGATCCTCGTGTTGGTCCGGGACAATAAACCTTGCGAATACAGCCAGGGGGACTTTGTCATGCTGCAGATCTATGTACTGTGCCTCCTGGCTATCAGCTTGATCCTTTCCCTGCACTTCCTGTGCCGCTCCTGCTTCACATACAGCTACAGCTACACAGGGCAGACCCACCAGCAGGCGAAGGTGCAGGCCACGCTGCTCTGCCTCACACTGCTGCTCTCCACCTGCATCTGGGTGGTGTGGATAACCATGCTCATCAAGGGAAACCCTGAGGTGGGCCGTCGGCCGCAGTGGGATGACCCGGTGCTTAGCATTGCTTTGGTGGCAAATGGCTGGGTATTTCTGATAGGGCATGGGTTGTCCCAGGTTGCCATCCTCTGCAGGGGGGCGGCAAAGTCCAAGGATGTCCCTCTGAGCTTCGCAGGCTGGACCAGCCCCAGTGCTAATATCCCAGGACTGAACAGCCCAAAGGAAGGGAAAGAAAATGGAAGCTTCGAGAGTGATGATGAGAACAGGAAAGGTGTGTAGCTGTCCTTATTAGCCACAAACTGAGTGGTGCTTATTTGAAAGGTTGTGAATTATGCTGAGGGGTGCAGCTAGATATAGATAAGCGCTGCAACTAACAATTAATTTCAATGGTAATACGCCTGCTGATAATTTCCTTTATTAATCAACTGCTTTGGGCTATGAAATATTGGAAAAGATAGAATAATTCCCATCACAATAGTCAAAGTAAAAGTTGACATCTTCACAGTGCTTGTTTTGTCCACACTTTACAATCACAAGCTTACTAAGTTAGAACCAGTTTAGCACAGCTAGAGAAAAGTCAAAAAGCCAGCAAACAGACTATAATGTTAGACACACAGAAATATCTATCTAAATGTCTACCTAAAGGTCCACTCCCCGTCCAATTACAAACACAGCTAAAATGTGTAAATCCTACAACCAACCAATGCTACAAACTAACAAAACTGAAAGAAGTAACCACGATTGACTTCCGCCAGCAATTCCAGATTCACTGAATGACAACCTTCATGCTGAAGTACAACTAGTACAAACCACAATGAATATGGGACCGGTGTCCAACATATTACAAAATTAATTCCACCATCAGTCAGCTCCGCTCTCACTGTGGGCCTTCATGATGAAGGGTAGGCTATATAATGAAGTGATAATTAGCTAACTGTATCATGTGTCTCCCTTCAGGCAAGAGAACTGCGAAAACGCTGCGATCGCCCTACGAGTCTGAATTCTCCATGACAGTGAGTAATAATCCATTAGGATTAACTATCTGATTCCACATACACTGCAATTAAGCACCGTGACCTTTCACTACTGGAGACAATTACGGCGAAGTCATACTGTAAGGTTAATGAAAGCAGAGTTTATCATGAGTATTAACTGCACTGGCGTGATGAATGTGTGATTATATTATGTTTGTGTGTATTTCAGGAAATCGACACTGACAAAGCTTTCACCATCCCTCGCCCTCAGACCACCAACTACAGGGAACCGTATGATGAATATTACGGACATGAGTAAAATCACACTTATTTCCATCTAAGGGTCTCTCTCTCTCTCTCTCTCTCTCACACACACACACACACAGCCTTTTGTCACTATCTCTGTGGGGATCCATCACTGACGTAATGCATCCCCTTCCCCTTAACCATTACAACTTCATGCCATGCCCTAACGCTAAAACCAAGTCTTAACCCTCACACAGACTTTCAAACTTGAGGGGTCCAGCATTATGGTCCTCAAAAATAAACTGGGCTCCCAGTTTTTGAATCCCATGAATGTAGTAAAACAAGCCAATATAAACTGATGATGAGCCAACTCCAATGCACTATTCTGTAATTAAAGCACAATATGTTTAACTTTCTTGTGCAAATGTAAATATATTTGTTTAATGTTAAAAGAACTGTTTTTAAATCTGCCATTAGGATGTTAAACAGAAGAAAGAAGAAAAAAGACTCAACAGCACTGCTTGAGTTCCACTTGAGTTTCTAGATGGTGATGGGTTTTACTTAGTCCAGCTTTCTACTGGCGGGAAATACACATTACAAATGTAGCCTATAGTGGAAGTGATTCTCTATGGCGGAGTGTGTGTGCGTGTACATTGTGTGCTACTCTGAAATGGTATATAATAGCCCTGAGGTGATAGAAGAGGCGTGAAACTGTCGCTATGAAGGTGCCAAACTGCTGAGCAGTGCAGAGGCATCTCTGAACGGTAGAGAGGGGGGATGAAAGGAGGAGCAACCAGTGGAGAGGAAGGGAGATTAGATGGGATGAGACAAGACGGGGGCAGGAGACCTGTCAGCACTGTGGGAGGCTTGTGCCATCACTGATTAACATCTTCATATTCAAAGTTAAATTACAGTTGCTGGGTTCTGTTGGCACTGCTGCACAAAACAAGGGACGTGTTCTGTATGGTATATACAAGGCGTGCCTCTTTCCATTACATTCTTCTTTTTTTTACACGTTTTTGTTGAGTGTTATCAATAAAAGGTTCATCTGTAAAAGCCCGAGTTTGTGTGTCATGTCTGTCAAGCTCAACCTTTGCTTCTCCCACTCACAATCTGCACAGATGGCACACCAAAGGCCAATTACTCTCTCAGCTAGATTCAGTGCCATGCCTCCAGGCACCTGCTGCAAAACTGGAGGCTAAACCACACAGGAAGCATGCATGCAGCACCACACTTTAACCACCAGGGGGCAATGTCTAGACGTAGCAAGTGAGACTGTCCTGCTCAGTGTGGATGAGACAAAACTGGTCAGAAGGGACTGCCAAACATACTGTCTGAAAGAAGTGTTTTCACACTATAGCAGTATAACATATGACCCCTCTTGCCTATGACATTACATCATTCACACAGTACAGAATATGTAACATTACTTAAATCTATCGACAGTTATCTGTAGTTTGAGATAGATTCAGTTTATGACGTTTATTTTCCTACCACAGTGGCCTGTAGTGACTCTGCCATCCACAAAAGGTCAGTTCCTCACTTCAATAGACGCAATCTTCACACATCCCCCTCTATCAGACGGCCTTCAATCTATTCTTCCAATTAGCTCGACTTCAATTACTCAGAGAGAGCATGCCATCAAATTGGCAATTGGCCTCTTGTGCATTACAGCAATTAGCAAGGATATGAGGTTTCCCGACACATCCAACCCATTTACGGCCATTAACTCCAGATGCAATTAAAGATTGTTCCAGATTGTTCCCCCTCTGCAGCGATGAGAAAGTTGGAGGTGGCAGAGGAGCTTATCGCGCAGTAGATTTGGTCAATGTTAATCGTGTGCAATTATTGGCTCCATCAATAATCTGACACCCTATCGCTTGCACTACTGAGAGGTAAGTTTCTGCACAGTCTGAGGACTGATTCTTGGTTAGCCCGTAACCAAAGGGTTGCGAAAGTTCTTCAACTTTTTATTGGTGCAGGGTTTGGTACTATTTAAAGCGGGCTCTCTCCTGATTGGATAACCTCATTCCAGCCGAACACTGGAAAGAAAATGATAAGCTTTACACAATTGTGGGAAGGAAATACCGTCATGGTTAGCTGTTCCAAAGTCAAGAGGTATATCTGGGAATGTGCTCTATCGCCTCCTGATAACCAGTAGGTATAACAGCTTTGGAGCACAATGTTAAACTTGTGAAAAGCATGGGGCACAGGTAGTAATAAGCATTCACAGACCAGTATAAAAACCAAACAGTTTATTTATTATATACATTCAATAATAATGAAGAGAATAAACAGAAGGCAGACACAAGAATGGCAAAATAAAACATTGTGAGAAAATACATGTCACTTATTGAAAAAAAATCACTTGGATAAATGAGCTTTAAGCATGTGACATAAAAAATAATCCACATGCAATTCAAAGTCATTTATTAAATCCCTGTACAAAACAAAACTCCCACTGGGTTGACTTGAGCACAGTGCGGGGAGTCGGGGTCAGCGGCCGAGGAGAAGCTTAGCTTCTGTGTCATACCAGCAAGCCCTCTGTGGTGATTCTGCAGCCACCTCCGAGTAAGATTTCCTCCAATTAGAAGAGACAGAAACAGACGAAAGCAAACCCACAGGAGTCACCGCAGCTGCGCCGCAGTCGCTGCTCAATAACGATTACAACACCTCCACGCAAGCCTTTGCCAACTGGATGAGAGGTGGAAACGTTGCTAAATGAGCATCTCTGTGGGCAGGTTCACAATAATACTGTGTACCAGCCTTGAAGCAGGCTACTGCTGCCTGATCACCAGCCTCATCTCCGTGCAGAGGCCGAATTATTATTAAGGGAGCCAATGTCCTTATCGTTATTTGAGTTTTATTTTCATTATAAAACGCAAACCACAAGGGGTCCACACATACCAAATTAAACTTTACACATCTGATATGACTGGTGATTATGCCACAACGACCACAGAGGCACAGAGCAGAGATAACTCAGATTATTGAAGCTGACCGAAGCGACTCGAGGGCCACTTGCTTCTCCCCTCCCCACCCAGACACTCTCTACTGGACCTTTACTGAGACTCCTCGTCACTCCTGTCACCTCGCATCAAGTAGCATCCGAGCTCTTTCCTCCTCCCGCTGTGTAACCCCCCCCCAATCTTCCTCCTCCAGCACTATGATTTGAGTTCATGCACAAATGAAAAGATTCTCTTGACTGACACCCTTCCTCTCTCACAAAAGCATGCATAGCAACACTTCTGATAATACTTGTAAGGAATAAAAAGACAAAAGAAAAAAAGAGGTAATGCGCGTCAAAAATACTCATTGGACCTACTGCACACAGTTTTCACAATCATACAAAACAACACTACCCCCTCCTCGCGCTGTCCGCTCCACCCTGAGCGCACCGTATCCCCAGAACATTTTTTTAAAGACAGCAGGGGACGTTGTTATCCTGTCAGCTAACGATTAATGGCTCAGCTTCTCACCTTCACCGCCACAATTTCCCTCGACTAACCACCCACACACTGTTTCGCTGTTCAAAAGGTGGCCGCTGCTGGGCCACGCGGCCCCTTTCGACATTGTGTGGACGATTCCCTCCATTTACTTTGCCTGTAAATTGGCTCTACTGGCAAACGCAATTCAAAACACCCTCTCTGCCTTTCTGCATATCCCTCGTGACTCCATCTGTTCCGATTTCCCTTGTCTGCAGCAAACACCTCTGCATCTACAGTCCGTTCCTGTGTTCATTGAAATAAAAGCCTACAAATTAGCGCGTGGACTGATTTAGATTCCACTGGGTGGTTTTGTTTGCTGGGTCAGACTTCCCAAAAATTGCTGCAACTTTTTGAATGTGTGTTTTGGCCTTTTTGGAGACGCTGCTTTGATGACATTTCCCAGTATGTCGTTTCAACACTGTTCTGAAAAATACAGCTTCAACCCACCAATAAAAATATATATATATATTACAAAGTAAAGGCAAAACGATCAACCGCAAAAATAAGAAATACATCAGGACCAAAAATGTGCTTTCTTCAGAAAATCTTTGGAACCAAAGAGGCAAATAATAGCAATAACAACATAGTGAGAATATATTGAGACGTGATACATACAGGACAGAGAGAGACCTGGTCTATAAATTGTCTGACTGCCAGTCGTTTTATGATTGACAGGTAAAGAGAACTAGTTGGACCTAACAATCCCAGAGAGCATGATGAGGGATATCAAATGACAAAATGACAGCGCATGTGTTGTCCTGTCACATTAAAAATGATGACTATAAATAGAAAACTGATAGATTCCCATAACCTCAAGACTCCATTACATGACTGCTATCTCTGTGTTTCACTGTTTTCTAATCTGGGCTGTTCTGCTGGGATCTACTGTTCTGCTGAGTTGAGATCAGACACCATTTCCACGCACAGAGCTCGAGCACAGAGCAGCTCTGCCTGAAGCCTGCAGGCATAAATATCTCAATTGGCCAGGAGGGATTCCCGTTTGGCTGACTGGCAGATGATTAGTTTCCCATGTGGGTGTTCCCGCTTCAGATCTGCTTTGCTATATCTGGTTCATTTGTGTTCGATGGGTTCTTTGTCCATCTGACCCGCTCATTCGCTGCCCTGCTGCTACAGCTGGAATGTGACGGTTTATTAGATAGAAAGAAATGCACTGAGTCCTTTTTTGGAAGAAGCACTATGAGCAGATCGAGGATGATCCCTTAGAGGGGAGGTGCGCTGTATTCTCTAAATGGACATAGGTACAGGGTCAGTTCATAGCTGAAAGGAGTAGAAACAGATCCAACGTCCCGCCTTAGTGTTGCAGTTACAGTAATAAATGTGCAGAAAAAAGGATGGCTCTGTCACTGAAAATAATGGACAGTTTTAACGCGTCCACGTTATATATATAACATTTCTATGCAACTTCTTATCAATGGCAGCAAAACAAAACAAAAACTGAGGTAACGCAGAAAAAAACAAAGTCACTTTTTTGTTTTTCCCTTGTCATTTTCACACCGTTTTTTAAATTCTTATTTTTTAAAAACATTTGTTTTGTTTTCTTGTGTTTGCTTTTACAGTTGGGGGAAGTTTTGGACAAATGTTTCCATGCTGTGTAATTTCTGTCAGTCAGATGCTCCCGAGTTCCCTCCGGCTTTACAAAACAACAAGAATAATTCCTACATATTCTGTACTGAGCAGATTCATTTCTCATTATTATACCACAATGCTAAACCAGAGGGACAACTCTACTGTAGTGGGGAGGGGTAGCTTTACGCCAATGTAGTGTTTTAAAACATGAGTACCTTTTTTTTTTTTTTTTTTTAGCAATGCTGTGCTGTAGCATCATTCTGTGCAGGCCAACACTAAAGGAACATGTAGAGGAAAACCACATACCTGGTGTTGAATGCAAGTGTGTGTATAGTATGTAGGTCTGATTAGGTCTTATAGGGCAGTGGATATACGGCACGTTCAGAGACTTGCAGGAAAAAAGAGGTTTATAGTGTATAGGAACAGCAGTCTCTCTTCTTCCCGGTCTCGTAGTGTTTCTAAAAACCATCCTAAATTGTGCCCCGTAGTTCAAAGCAGCTGGCTCCAGCTTTTTATGTGGGAGACACTCGTGGCAGTTTTTGTCAATGTTTCCATGTGACAGAAGAGTACAGAAACAGAGTTTGAGTTGGTGATGTGGCAATGACCTCTCTCGCCACAAAAGAAAAAAGAAGAAAAAGAAAAAGAAAACACTGAGTTGTCACTATAGTCCACCTGCAGAAAAATGGAGGGGAGCTGCTGCCAAACAAAAGAGCTTGAAAAAGGGATCTGGAGCGATGTGAAATTCCTTGGGTGTGATTTGTGGTTTTAGTAAGGAGCAAACCTACTGTATCCTGCCCGGTATAAACTGGCCTGAAAGAGACAGAAACAACACAGTCACTGAGTGTTACAGCTATTTATCACTGTTGTGAAAAATGACTCAAATGTAGTCTACACATAGTTATATTACAAATCTACAAATGATACATGTATTGACCCAAGACTGCAAATGTGTGCGTATATTTATTCATGATTTATTTTGGACAGTTTCTGTGTAATGTCCTGCTGCGGATACAAAGACAAAAGTGAAAGGTGGATGAAGAGCTCAACATGGGCAGACCATGTGGATCTACTCTCAATATAGAGAGCACTGTGCATCTTAAAAACCTAATAAGTAGGGCCCTATGATTTCTGCAAGGCGGAAAAGAACGGAATCGCGGAATTTGATCATAAAAATGGAATAAACTGTAAAATGCGGAATATCGTGGAATCTGCCAAAATGTGGATGCATTTTATAAAAATCGGGGCTTTCCTTAGCATTAAAAAGTTGTTTTGTTTACAGCACATGGTGCCAAACAAATTAAAAAAAACACCTATACTGTTTGTATTGGTGTCCTTCAGGGCCGCTGTTTCTGTCGTCTGCTATCTGTGTTTCAACAAACTCTCAGAAGTGCAACCACAAAGGCAGATGCAAGACACAAGCTCGTTGAAGACTTTGTGACTGTGTGGGCGGAGTCTAGATATTCCATAAGAAAAAAAATGAAAAAGCTACGTCCGGTCAAGCTTTGTAAACAACAAGGGGCGTTGCCCTCGTGAGAGGAGCCTCAGTCAGACCCACTTATTACCGTGGTGTGTCCGAGCAGCATTTGGAGGCTGTCCTGCAGAAGAACCGTGGGAAGAAATGATCAGTTATCAAGTAATAACCTATTTGATAGGAGACAATTCACAGAACATGTATTGTAAATTGTTCCCATAAATTACTGCACATACATTTGAATATTTCTAAATGCATATTAGCATGATACATGCAATTAATTCAATATTTGTGAATACTGGTGAAACTGTATTCATCCACCACATGATCACACGCTCCGTCTGATGACAAAATGTGCTTCAATAGGAAAAACAGATTTCAGAAAAATTTAAAACGAAAAACACGGAATTTGGGGAAAAATAAAACGGAATCTGGAAAAAATTGAAAGATTTCATAGGGCCCTGAAAAAGTAATTGATGTTCCACACTGCTCGTTTTGTAGAGCTTGTGTCAGTTTTCTCACCATGGCTCCCACTCCGTAAGCAGCAGCAGCTGGAGTTAAAGCGTGGTAGGGATCTGTAGTGTACACACGGCCATAACTACAACACAAACACAACAATCAAGAAATTACTCATTTGATTTTAAAAACGGACACACTTTTGGCAAAGGTTTCACACTATTCTACTCATCTACAGGTCGCACTGTGAATCTGATAGCAAGTAAACATGGATGTCAACAAGACGGGTTTCAAACTTAACCAGCACTGCAAATGTTTTACCAGGAAGGAATTAAGACAGCGTGGCATAGACATAGTCACAATGCCTTTCGGTTGAATAACACTTTGTTTGTTTACATGAGAAGTCCACAGGGCAAATTAGGCCCAAGTTTGCACTTTGTTGTTTTTTAAATTCAGGGTTTTGTGGTTTCTTACATGCAACTGGCACAAATCGCTGCTCCAGAAGGCACATTTAAAGATACTGTTTTTTAAAATTATCAACAGCTGATGCGGTTTCATACATTGAATTTAATCATTTAATCACATTAATTTGGCTCCCTGTCTGACCATGGTGGCGTTCAGGTAGATTTCACACTGCGTCTAATCTTCTCTAAGATACAGGATTACATTTTCATGGTTAAAGCCGTGCTGGCTTTCGCTATTATCTCACCAATTTGTGCTCATCCAATACTATTGTGTTATTAACCACAAAAGTCCTTGTACATCTCCAAATTCTATTAACAGTAACGTCTCTATCTGTGTACGGTACTCATCCTGGAGCCTCTGGTTCTTCTTTAGATGATCCTCAGCCAATTAGTACTACTAAAAAAATGTTTAAAAAACACTCTGCCTATCTGACTTCTGACACTAAACACCATCTTTACAGTTCTGTTGTACAGTGAGGTGTGTGTTGATGTGTGTCCTGGGTTGACCTCACCTGTCACTGTAGGCGGCTGCTGCGGCGGTTGCTCCGGTTACGGCCGCAGGCTGGGCATAGCGATAGGCAGCGGCGGCGGCGGCAGCAGCAGCAGGGTAGCCCCCCTAGAGACACACACAGAAGAACTAAATCACATGCATCTGAGGAAGAAGACACCTGAGGTATGGGGGAAGGGGGCCGCCATATGGAGACAGAATATATTGACATTTAGAAAAAGAAATAGGTGTAAACATTAGTGACTACTTTACAAAATAAGTATTTTCTAGATATTTTTGAACACATCTGTAGATATTACAGTATGATTTCTAGATATGTTTACATATCTTTGCAATTAAAAGAAAAATATAGTATATTAATTATATTTTAGGTTTAGAAATACTTTTAAGTTCCTTGTATTCAGTAAATCTTTCCCCAATATTCAGAGTAACATTTACTTACATATACTGTCTGTATGCCATGTCATTTATGTACAGTGTGTAAAGTAGTGAGTGTACAGCTTGTATAACAGTGTAAATTTGCCCTCAAAATAACACATCACACAGCCATTAATGTCTAAACTGCTGGCAACAAAAGTGAGTACACCCCTAAGTGAAAATGTCCAAATTGGGCCCAAAGTGTCAATATTTTGTGTGGCCAACATCATTTTCCAGCACTGCCTTAACCCTCTTGGGCATGTAGTTCACCAGAGCTTCACAGGTTGCCACTGGAGTCCTCTTCCACTCCTCCATGACGACATCACGGAGCTGGTGGATGTTAGAGACCTTGCGCTCCTCCGCCTTCCGTTTGAGGATGCACCACAGATGCTCAATAGGGTTTAGGTCTGAGGACATGCTTGGCCAGTCCATCACCTTTAGCCTCAGCTTCTTTAGCAAGGCAGTGGTCGTCTTGGAGGTGTGTTTGGGGTCGTTATCATGTTGGAATACTGCCCTGTGGCCCAGTCTCCGAAGGGAGGGGATCATGCTCTGCTTTAGCATGTCACAGTACATGTTTGCATTCATGGTTCCCTCAATGAATTATAGCTCCACATTGCCGGCACCACTCATGGTTGTCTTTGTACTGCCCACCTGGTTGCCACCACACACGCTTGACACCATCTGAACCAAGTTTATCTTGGTCTCATCAGACCGTAGGACATGGTAATCCAGTAATCCATGTCCTTAGTCTGCTTGTTTTCAGCAAACGGTTTCTTTCTTGTGCATCTTCTTTAAAAGAGGCTTCCTTCTGGGACGACAGCCATGCAGACTGATGTATGGTCTTGTATGGTCTGAGCACTGACAGGCTGACGCCCCCACCCCTTCAACCTCTGCAGCAATGCTGGCAGCACTCATACATCTATTTCCCAAAGACAACCTCTGGATATGACACTGAGCATGTGCCCTCAGCTTCTTTGGTCGACCATGGCGAGGCCTGTTCTGAGTGGAACCTGTCCTGTTGAACCGCTGTATGGTCTTGGCCACCGTGCTGCAGGTCAGTTTCAGGGTCTTGGCAATCTTTTTTTCAGATCTTCAGAGAGTTCTTTGCCATTAGGTGCCATGTTGAACACTAAATTTAAAACACCTGCTCCCCATTCACACCTGAGACCTTGTAAGACAAACAAGTCACATGACACCATGGAGGGAAAATAGCTAACTGGGCCCAATTTGGACATTTTCACTTAGGGGTGTACTCACCAGCGGTTTAGACATATAGACTTATTTTGAGGGGACAGCAAATTTACACTGTACAAGCTGCACACTCACTACTTTACATCATAGCAAAGTGTCATTTCTTTAGCGTCACATGAAAAGATAAAATCAAAATTTACAAAAATGTGAGGGGTGTACTCACTTTTGTGTGATACTGTATATACATTCACAAATGAGATAAAGTGTGGGTCAATATATTGCATTTCTATATGGGGAAAGGAGGAGAGGGTGTGGAGGTGGGACAAGAGTGCTTTATCAGTGAGACAGAAAGAGGAAATTGGACTGTCGAGGTTGAGTTAGATTGTATTATTTCACCACTACGGGAGATGGGGAGGTAAAAAACAGTGGAAGACAAAATGTTCGCACGGTTGAGGCTATATAGAAACCTTATTGTCTTGTCAGGACAGAAGATTAAGTGATATGTCAAGAGAACAGCTAAAGCTTGAGGACACAAAAGGTGACTAGAGTCAGAGGTTCTAGTGGAGACATTTATGACCAACACTACATTAGTTGTTATCATTTGTGTTTTTTCACATGGATTCAGGGAACAGAAAAAACAGAGAGGAAGATGGGGGGTAAAAAAGGTCGCACACACAAACACACCCACACAAGCCTATACTGACTAAAAATCATCTCCTCGCACTGAGACTGCATGCATGACCCAACTTACAGTATAAACCCTCTCAAAAAAACACAACACCAGTGCATTTGGACCTGATCAGAACAAAGCACAGCAAAGCACAACAGAAACACCCCAGCATCCTCCGAGATGCCAGCAGGACGCACAGGAGCAGGATAGAGAAAAACTGGGTTATTGGCGGGGAGAGAGCAAGGCCTTCTGCGTGAGTGGGGGGTAAGGAGCAGTGATACAGTACGTCTGCATGCAGCAGCTCATCAGCACATGCTTGAATAATCATCCTAGGAGGGGTGGGGGTGGTTAATTCAGGAAGAGACCATGTTCTCTGTTTCAACCCAGGCGAACATTAACTGGACCTTTGCTGTGAAATGATAGCCTCCAATTGTAAAGAAATGATGTAAGAAACCTTCAGCTTAGCATAAAACATCATGATTGAGTCCAGTTTTATAGTATGAGTTGACAATTTGTAACCCCCCCCCCCTTTTTATGTTTGGGAAAAGTAGGTGTCATTTTGGCTGACAAGAGATACATTTGAGGATGGGTTTCATTTTCTTCCAAAACTGGCCGACCAGACAAAAGAGACCAGGTCCTTTTTTGAACAAACTGGTAGATACAAACAATTTAGCAGTTTAGTAGACAGACAAACAAACAAACAAAGCTCTTCCCCACAATCGTAGTTAGTAGAAAAATAATGAGAGATTCAAAGCAGTGGTCTTTTTTTTTCTTCCCTTTTTTAAACAACTTAAAGAAAACATGTTCCAGATCAGATCAGAAGATGATTCATAAGATCAGAGGAGGTAGTAAAACAATGCACACTGTGGGTTTGGTGTTGAGTTGACCCTACCTGAGGCAATCTGGGACTAAGGACTGAGTCCTGAAACACTAGTCTATAGAGAGAACAGAAACAACCGTCGTCAACCTGGATACACATACACACTCTTGCTCATGCGCTCACACACTCGTACACTGACGCACGCTAACGCATCCGCACACAGAGCAGCCTGTAGTTGTAGTGGTGTTAGAGACCCGTGATCCTATAATTAAGATTGTGGGGCTCGCCGTTTGATTTAAAAAAAAATCAAATCAATACAACCTATTTTGACCCACACTGTGTTAAAGATGTATAGTAAAGGACATTCTGAGGCACAAACCACCTTTTACATTTGTTACAAGTGGTGCGCCGTGCTTCAAAGCAGTTCTTCACAGTGGGCTCATTCACCTTTACGCAGGCGGCTCTGTGCAGCACATGAGCGGACGCACATGCAGAATCACCCCCAGAGGAAAAAGAGCAGGAGAAAGCCGTGAGGGGAGGGACATAGATGGTGTGTTGGTGGGAGGTGAGTTTACTTACATATAAGTCCGCAGCTCCGTAAAACCCATCCTGATACACCACACTGAGAGGAGAAGGAAACGGGAGAGAGACAGAGAGGGAAAGAGGAGTAGGAGGGTGTGGTGGAGGGGGTGCAAATGGAGTGGTGCACAGACCCAAAACCAGAGTGGCAAAAACACAGCACAAACAAAAGAGGTGACAGGAAGATAGGGCGAGAGAGAGAGAGAGAGAGAGAGAGAGAGAGAGTTATTTCACACCCATGCAGCATGCAGAGGAAATTCAACTTCCATATAAGCTCCACGACTAAAACCAAAAACATTAAACAATAGACTCCTGGGGCTAATAGATAAAAGTTCAGTGAACTGAAAAAAAAGACCATAAACTGCTACGGTTCCCCAGCTGCCTGAACATCAAGGCAGTGAGGTGCAGTTTTTAGTGGAGCAGATATGGAGAGTGTTTTTCCTGCAGCGCCCTATTTCATCTTGTTTAGCTTAATTTGAATGTCATCATCGTACAGCCACATGGCCATTAATCAATCAATCCTGCTTTGATCTGAATATCAGAGCAGTCACAACGCCATTAGCCAATCATCACAGCACAGCAACGACATGCACAGTACACATTCTGAGGGGACAAAAAAAAAAAAAAAAAATACAAAACATCTCGTGAATAATTCGGAGCAAATGTGTGTGCAGGGTGACTGCTTCTGCATAATGACTGCATGTGGTTCGTGTGTGTTTATTCAAATCTGCTGATGGCGGTATCTGTGTGTTTATTCAAATGAACCTTCAATGGTGCAATCCCATCAGTGCGTCATACTCTACTGAACAGCTTGTGAACTGACTGACACTGTGCCAGTTGGACTGCTGCAGAGAGTGAAGTGTGAATGGTGTTTGAGCGTGAGGCGTGTATGAGCACAGCTGTGTTAAACCGAGACCTGCTCAAACAGAATTTGGAAAATTATTCTGAAAACAGCATTCACGAGATGATCCTCAATAGGTTTACTGGGCACTAAACAAAACAAGTGTTCTTGACTTTTGTCTCTCTAAAATCCGTTAGATGAAACACACACAGCGGATCTGGGACAGCTACAACAGCATGTGAAGTCAACAACTCTCTTTTATAAGCGGCGTATCGTTCTTACCCAGGGTAGGCAGGGATGGCAGGCTGGGGCACAGCAGCCCGTACAGCACTGTAGACGGGCCGGCCTCGGCCCCTGAGGTGGGCGCCGCGAAATGCTGCCGCTGCTGTAGTGGCGGCTGCTGCTGCTGAAGGGTAGGGAAACCCTGGGACTGAAGGGGGAAGAGGGGGAAGGACAAAAAAAAGGCAAGAAAGGAGGTACAGAGAAAAGATTGAGAGACAGCAGAGGATTCAGCAGGCGGGAAAAGGACAATATGATGACAAAAAATTGACCGTGGGACAAATAAAGGAGAAAAGAGAGAAGGAAAAATCCAACTATAGCCTTGAGGTCTTGATATCAATAAAAGTGTCAGTGAGAAGTGCTAGGCAATTAAATATTGGAATGTGACCACAAATTTAAAAGTAGACCATAGAGATAGATTTTATCACAGGTAAAGGAGACAGAGAACGGCCTTACCTGCGTAGAGCTCTGGTCCGTACACGGCCCCCACCATAGGACTCAATTTCCAACCTGCTGATAGGCACACAGAGAAGAAGAGGGGCAAGTAATTACGATGGGCAGTTTATAAAGAGCAAAGGGACTTATACGCCTGCTGCACTTCAACATACGCATTTTATACACACGCTTCACTACACAATTAGTGCTGTGATTCACAGTTACTCAACTTTAATGTTGGCATTCAGTTGGGTTTCTTAAAGGCCAGTTTTACCAATTAAAATGTGATAAAAACACAAAAGAGACAATGGTTAAGCACCACAGAGCAGCATTTCTTCTTTCAAAAAATGTATTGTCCTGGCTGTCGAAGCTGTCTAACAGAGCGCTACCTTCTTTTCTTTCTGCAGGGCTAACTCAAAACCACACAGGAAGTTGTCATGGAGGGAATAATGGAAGCAAACAGCAAATGCTGCTGAGCTCTCGCCGTGTTAATCAACTGAACTGAGGTGAAGCATGCCAGACCCTGGATTCAGCTTTGACTACACTTTTTGCAAACAGACAGTATGAGTGAGCAAGACCATGACAGATGAATAGGACCTGGGCAGATCAGCAGGTCAACATTGAAAACACTTGACTTTAGCATTTATAAGCAGTAAGTAAACATCTACTAAAGGATTGGGAACAGACAATAATGTTGGAAGCAACACTGTAAAACACAGTTGCGATAATGTAAAATATGTTTTCATAGGACATGTTGTAATTGCTGCCAAATACTACATATTAATAAACACCTAAAATGGCATCATAGCAACATAAAAACTACATTATAGAGAGTTATACACCATTAAATAATTGATCTGTATATTGCTCAGAAATAAAACATGGGGGGGGGCTTAAAGTAAAATGTTACCTGTTGTGTTAGTCAAGTTAAGCCAACATTCAAGTCAATGACAAATAAAGTGTATAAATTCTATAAGTCAGTCCAAGTAAACAAATTTAGGCCCAGGTATATTACTGACTTTAAGGAGATTCTCAAAGCCATACTCCTTTTTCACATTTATGTTTTATTTCATTAAGCCCACTTTGTTACAACATATGTTTATAAAAGATTCTGATCATCAACACCTCTGTTTCTTGCATTCCTTGCTGTTAGTTAATCTCCAAAGCAAGTGAGCTCAGTTTTAAAGCTAACTGACGTCATGGCTGGTAGGTGGTAGCAAAAATAATAATAACTAAGATAAACTGCATGAAATTGGTTTGCTGAAGGCCTTACATAATGTGGTCTGCAGGGAGGCAACACTGCGGCTGTATTGTGTGCTTCACCCTGCCTACATCTGCCTCCCCTGGGTCCCTATGCTGTTTGGATTATTAGGTGGGCCACGGTTCACTGTTAGTGTGTGTCAGTGTGGTTGTTACCATAAGGCAGTGTGCTGAGAGCCTCTCCGTTAGGGTAGGGGCTGACCATTTTCTTGTTAGTCATCACCCTGGCGGTGGCGTTATTCACCTGGGGATGGAGGAGCAGACGGTCAAAGACACAGACACAAACACAGAGTACTAGATCACAAGGCCAAGGCTGATAAATATATGTATGTCTTGTTTTTGTTTAAAGTAGAATTACAATCAACATGTCTGCTGTGCTGGTATTATGCTTGCCTCCATTTTTTCTACATCTTGGTGCATCTCTGGAGCTTGACAATGTGATTATCTATGTAGACTTACTGTTACCGGGTCATTAAAAGTGAATGCTGTTGTCACTTGGAGTGGATATTTTCCACAATCATTCTGCCCTACATAATTAGTCTGTTACATAACCTTGTTTTTATTGTGAAATTACACTCTTTGAAGGCGTAAAAGCTGGCTTATAGTTAAATGCTGACACATCAGCTACATGAGATGTCACAATGCAGCAACATCTTCTTGAAGGATTATTTTCTGGTAACAAATTCAGTTTCTTTCTGTTGATGTCATGTAAAATACCGCACACACATCTTCTTTTACTACTTGCCGAATGAAAAAAAAAAAAAAAAGCTGTAACCAAATCCACTGTCTACAACGTAAAGGTTACTGGTGTTATACTTTACCAGTGTACTCAATGTGGAAGGATTTTCCTTGTGGAGTGTTTGAGTTGTGTAAAAGTGGGCGGGCACTGTTAGGGGGGATTTTTAGTCATCATGCAATTAAAAGCGAGTTGCCCATTAGAGATCTGGTGATTCATTACGAGACATATAAGGCCTTGGGTGACATTGGTTATGTTGCTGCTGTGACTATACATAAAAGGGTGGGGGTGAAGGCACAGCAAAAGAAACTGAGCTTTTCCAGCATGCAAAGCTGAAAGTATTGTGTTTTTTTGTTTTTTTTGGTGTGTGTGCATGTTCTGTTCATGCTGGCTGACATTTCAGTCTAATGCTTAGGCTTTCAATCCAAGATGGCTGATAATCTCTTCTCTGAGCTTCAAAGGCTCACACTCCGGTCCCTTGATCTATACTCATCTTCCTTTGATGGGCTTTAAGAGAAGGAGATTGTGGCTCTCTGTAATAACCCATACTGTCAGAGTGTGCTGTCGGAGCTCTACATCTGACTGTGTGGAGAGCTAAAGATTAATGACCTTTTGGCTAGATGAGGGGAGAGTGTGCGCTTGTGAGACAATGACGGAGAGAGACAGACCGACTGAGGAATGAGAGAGCTTGTGTGCGCACACACACTGCAATCCCATTTAGGAGACCATTAAGGCCTAGACTGCCATTCGCGTTGCCTCTCTCAGTGAGTCATGTTCTTTATCTGCCGGGCTTCATTCAAATGGAAATGAGGTTTACCTCATTTTTCCCTCATTGCAAATGACAAGGTCAGCGGCAAATGATTCAATTAGCCTAGCCTGGCTAGCTATCTGACGCAACTCTCAGCGGGTGTCTGAGTGGAGACATTTTGAAATGTAAAATCGAGTTAATGAATCAAATTAATGTCAAAATGTTTTTGTGTCACAGTGAAATTTTGTCCGGATTTGTAAGAAGTTCTATGTTGACTAGTACCAGTTAATGATAATGTAGAGTTTAGCCTAGAGTTTAGCTGTGTGTGTGTGGTGTGTGTGTGTGTGTGTGTGTGTGTGTGTGTGTGTGTGTGTGTGTGTGTGTGTGTGTGTGTGTGTATACAGTATACCTGTGTTTGTGTCAGGTATAAACAATGAAATTGGGTAAGCGGTTGACAGGAACACATGCAAATCAACAGAATACGGAAGGCAAATCTGAACGTGTTAATAATAATTAAACATTCAGCCTTTCTCATCCCACTGTTGCCCCCCCCCCAGTCCAGCCTGAACAACAAACCCGGACAAAATGAAGTCACATTTCCATATGAAACCAAACTTGTGGGGTTTACATACCTAAAAAGAAATATAAAAAAATACAAGGGAGAGAAAGAGGGGGTGCAAATACATTTGTTTGACAAAATTAATAATCATATAAACACAGAAATTACACGCAGCCAAATATGGGCGCATCACATGACCAAGAGTGAGTAACAAACCAAAAAAAGTAAAAATTCAGCCAATCAGCAAGCGTCGGATGCAGCATAGAGACCAATCAAAACAATCGCAGCACTCCCACATCGAACACATACCAGACAAAGATGGGACAGATAAGTTAAGAGGAAGGGATGCAAGTGAGAAGTAAAGAGACAGAGCCAGTCCATTTACAAAAAAAAAACAACAAAAACAGGAGAACATAAAGATGGAGTGAAGAGAAAAGAGAAAAAAGGGAGAAAGTTTACATGAGCAACACACACAAAAAAACAAACTAATAACAATTACTGTTTAAAACAAAAACATATATCCCAAGGTGCATCATTCAGATAAAGCAATTAGATTTGGTGACCATTCTCCTGAAAATCTCATTATATGTGGTGGGTTGAGAAACAGAGCCCCAAAGGATGGAGGAAACAGAGAGAGGGAGAGCGAGGGAGAGATAGAAAGAGCGAGAGAAAGAGAGAGTGAGAGAGAGAGAGCAATCCTCATTCCCAAAAAAGGAGAGAAATAAAATAAACATGAGACACTATGCCAGGCATTAAACTGTGTGTCACAAACTAAGACCAGTACACTATGACTATGACTACTACTACAACTACTAGTACACAGACAATCCACTACAAGAAAACCAAACCAAAAGAGAAAAACAAGATGGCAGCATAATAGAGACCCAAAAAAAACAGTAAACCCCATATCGGTTTAGAAATGCATATGGTTACACAACACCGGCTGGTTTGATAAGGGACCACATCTGAAGCATCATGGTTTCTAGACAGATTTTTTATTTTTACATAAATAATCAAAAGATCCCCAAACGAGCAGATCCCGTTGATTTTTAATGGCACTGCATCCTTTAACTGTCTGCAATGTGCCAGGATGCTACACATTAGCTCAAAGTCTGGATAAGCTCTTTACCTAAATCTGCAGGTTCGCAAGGCACTTTTTCTCAAATGCACTTTTTGTCCAATTGGCTAACATTTAACAAACGCACACTATGCTGGAAGGAGGTAGGTCAATGAAATAAAGAAATTCAAAACCAGAGCAGCGTTATTTGCCCTGCAGCTCGAGGTCTGCATTCACTGAAAGCAATCGTAGGCAGCAACAGGGAGCAAAGCTTCATATCATTTGTTGATTTTTTAAAAATATTAATCAAGAAAATTAAAACTATATACATTGAATCCAATGGAGAATTAATCAGATGGATTGTGGACAGCCGTGTCATTGCATAGAGGAGGGTGATTACATTCGGTCATTCCCAGTGAGGTGTTAATGACATGGTGGGGGACGGGCATGTGGAGAAAATATTACTGCTAAAAGATCCAATCTGTTGAGAGATGCGGTGTCCGTCTGTCTGTGTGCCTGTGATACTGTGTTGTGCACTGTAACATTACATAACAGCAACAGTTTTCTAGGGCATTACGCCGCGTGGGCCTATCACATACAAATCGTTTGATAAAAGGAAATGCAAAGACTGATGTTGTAACTTCACAGCATACTGTACATACTACTGTATCATATGCCCGTTTCAGGGGTGGGGTGGGAGGGGATCAGTTCAGTGATAGATGTTTGTACACAACTTACCGTTGCCGTAGAAACAGCGAGTGGTTACCGTGGAGACTGACAACAACACACAGAAGTCGTCAGGGAAACAGAAAAAATATAATAAATAAAGGAACAAATAATCCCAGTAACAAAAGAAACCTAAATGCCCCCCCCTTCTTGCCCCATGTGAAATAAACACCTGATAGCAGCAGTGTTACAGCTCAGAACAGAATATATGAGAAAGAGGAAAGGGGAAGAACAGGGAGAGTGGACGCCGACTCTTAGTGCTTAACGGAGCTCTGAGCATCATTACAACAATCAGAAGGCGTTCTGTGCTCTAGAGTACATAAGCGACTGTAAGGGAGAATGGAGATGTGGGGCAACCTTGCCATAACCCCCCAAAAATAGCCTTCTGAACGTACAACGAGGGAGTGAAATGCAGAGATGACACTTCCACGGAAAAGTCAGAAGAGCAGCCACAAATGCACAAATGCCTTCCTTCATAAGAGCGGAATAGTAAAGGTTGGTTAAATGCTGGCTGGGTCTCAGTCAAAAAGGACAAGTTGAGGTATTTTGCAAGAAATGACTCATTCTTGAGTGGTAATGTTAGGCCACAACAGAAGAGTGTGTGTTTGGAAATTGGTCGTAGGGTAGAGTGGCTATAATTTCCTGTCTTACCAGACACCACAAAAAAATTTAAAAAAACATACTGAAGGTTGTATGACAGTCAAACAATGAGAATAAAGACAGAAAACTGAAAAGAAAATAGATGACAATAAATGGAAACAATACCAGGCAGAGATGATTGCAAAAAATGATTATTATAAGAAGTAAGAAAAACAGCTATAGATTATTTTCAAATGAAAGACAAACTTGACTGGCAACAAGAGAATGAAGGGATAAGGAAGAGAGAGAATGGAGCCGACATAACAAAGGAAGACAGAGGGTTGGGAAAGGGCAAAGTACAAACTCTCTTTCCCTTTTTCCTTCAACCTTTTTTCCCCTACATTTTCACTCATGTACAAAGCAAACACACATGGATACTCACACATTTCATTCATTAAGCTTTTCTGGGGCAGGTCATGCAGGAACCGAAAGTTCCAATAACAAAACAGGACTGGTCAAGCCGGGGGAAGGGAGGGAAGAGGGTCATCTATGAAACCGGGACACAAGGAGCTGGTGAGCCTTCACCTCAGGCCATCGACCATCTAGCAACTCACAGTCAAGTTCTTACCAATCCAAACTCTCGCAGTACAAATGATGCTGCTCAATAAAGTCGGTTCATAATGTTTATGGAAAGGCCAAAGCGAGCTGAAGGCCAACTGTGTCCCGTTGAAGTGGAGGTGTGTGGTGGCAGCATCGCCTGGTGAGAGTGTGCATGGTCAGGCATGCAGAACCACAGCCACAACTTCTTCTCATCCTTTTCACCGCACATATCCATGCATTAATGATGACGCTCATTAGTTTGCCCCTCTTCGCATGCAGAGCCGCACCACTTGTGACACACACACACCCCTCAGCTATTCTGCGCAATTGTGTTCAAATGTCCGACTAAAACTCTGCGCTGCGGAGGAGCCATCACTTCCTGTGACACTCCAGCCACACCGATCAAACACACAGCCTTAGAGTACAGGAGTTAGTGATTGGATGTCTATAGGGTTTAGCATGGTCTCCGTGCCCGTCCGTGCAACCATCTCCGCTGCAACCACTGATGTGAACAAACTGCTACGTTTTTGTCCTTGCTGTAACCCTTCCACACTGTAGTTGGCACTCTCGATAAATTGACAGAAAGCTACCCAGACATAAAAGAAGATAAACCTGCAGACTCTTTTGTAAAATGGAGATTGTTTGGTGCAAATCGAAAAAGTGTTCACTGCAGTCTCTTTATTGTGTCTTGCATTCCCAGAGATGGAACAATGAAATTATTACTGTTGTAATAGCCAGCATGCAAACTGTCACCTGCTGAGAACGGGTGAAGAAATATTAAAAGTGTGTTGCCTGGACTAAAGAGGCACAATGACAAAAAACTTAATGATTCCCTGATCGACGTTTGCACCTGCACAAATGAGACCATGCAGGGACCCTAATGGACTTCCTGTGCAGCCAGGAATTGTAGCACAAGAGTGTAATATGTGATTAAATGGGTTGGTTTTTATATCATTAGATTTGTAGGGTTGTACAGTCAAAGTAACACAAGTCAATGACAGGCAAAATATAACTGCCCAAGGCAGAAAGATGTCATGAGCGAGGTGCATTTACACTTACACTTACGTTAGAACCATAGACTGTATGTAAATATAGACAAATGTGTCTCCACTTCCTCACACTGTACAAAAATTAACTCAAAATAGCCCGGATAAGGCCGATGCCATCTGGCGACATCCTCTGGAGCCAGAGTCTGCGCAGTAATGGCTGGATTTGGATCCACAGTATCAAGGTTCCCCCCATGGACCCGTCTGACTCTGATCTACTTAAGGCCTCCGCTGTCAATCATAATGTGAAACCTCCTTTCTAGAGCATCAAATAACCAAACTTAAGTGAAGAATGAACACTTGAATACACATTAACATGATAAGAACTACCTAAATTTAGTTTGGCCTTTGTCTCATCTGCCAACATGGAGGGGAGCGGGTTTATGACCTATAACCAGCCACCAGCAGGTGATGGAGATATTTTGACTTCCCTTTTGTGAAGCTGTCATATCGTCCAACTTTATATACAGTCTATGGTTAGAGCATATGCACAATCACAGAGACAGCCATGAGTGGCCTCAGATGCACTGAGGTGTGTATGTTTTTGAGTGCATACCACGATACACAGCGTCACACCTATATATAGGACTCTACAGTCTATATATAGAATCAATGGTGATGAGATGGGATCACAGAGAAGCAGGTAGAGACAAAGTGAATTGTAGTTGGGCCACTTACATGGATACATTGGAAGCGCACAGGAAATTGACTTCTTCAAAGCGCAGAGTTTTATTCCAGACAAAGACAAGTACAGTTTAACTTTAAGCACATCAATTCTCTTTCTATTTAATGTAGGCTACATACATGCACACTATGGGCGGCTAAGCCAAGAGAATAACTACTAACCGACTCCCATTGGCATGCACCAAGAACAAGAAATATCAGCACTCGTGTTAAGGACAGCAAACCTTTATTTATCACTCAATCAAAACTTACTAAGAATTCAGCTATTCAATGAGTGGAACAAGACTCTAAGGCACCCAGGTGCAACTGATATCATGCTAACTGAACAAGTCAGTCAACAGTCCCGCCACCAAAACTACTTCAACAAATAGCCAGACAGAATAAACATGCAAGAAAACACATCCAGTTGTCTGCAGTACTGCCTCATTTCATTATTAATATACCAACCATGCACACTTAGGCTACATCAAACTTCACTCATGCCAGTGGATAGCAGTAATCTGCAGGGTCACACACAATAAGAGTTAAATATTTTTGTATAACAATGGTATACAGTAGGCCTATATTTCAGAGTTTATGAATTATCATAGCTATATTTCTCAATCTTTATCTCTGAAGTCATAGTTCAACAAACTCTGAAATGATATGACCAATTAAAGCAAGAGTAACACAGCAACATCTGCAGGAAGGGAGAACTGCCAGACAGCATTGCCTCAAATAGAAATGTCCGGCCCTTTCTCCTCAGTTGAAAGAATGTATAAACACAAATCCATGATTTGTCCCGCGCCAGCCTTCTGTCTCTTCAAGCCCATGCACCATAAACAGACAGACTCCACTACAGACTCCTGTCGCTGACCCCACCATGCAGCTGATACATGACTCGCTACAGCCCAACACCACTACAAGTACAACAGAGAACATGCAAAGTGACAAAAGGCAAACTGCTCGCTGATTAATAAAAGTGACTGATATCATGCAAAACTTGGGTGGAAAAACAGAGAATCAAGTTAAAGCAATGCCAAGGACGACACAGTTCGCAGACTGAACACAAGGGCGAGACTGATGCGGGGTAAATTGGCTCCATCAGTATCCATTCAGCTTGCTGATTGACTGAAGTTGGAGGTGGCGGAGGGAGTATGTTGTACCAGTGGATGCAGGTGGCTGTCTTTCATTCTCGACCACGCTGCAGCAGAACTGAGAGTACAGAACTAAAAAAGGGTCTAGCCAGCCTCATCCATCATGCAGGAACTGACTCGCACACACCCACGCCCACACACACACACACAACGAAAACACCACAGTAAGCCCATGCAGAAATCCTGGCTTACAGTGGGTTGGGTCAAGAGATCCAATATGGGCAACTGGCTTATTGAAACCACAATCAAAATAAAGAAGAAAATGGCTTTCAAAAACTCAGCACATGCTTCAGTTCAATCAATATTTAATTAAATCAAAATAAACAACCTGAACGCACATAGACTTTACACACATCAAAACTCAAGTACACAGATCTTTGGTTAAGAATCCAGACTTCCATAAAGTGAACATGCGTCAGTGTTGCTGTGATTCCCAGCATGCTGCTGTTGCACCAGGAGCCATAAGCTTGTCACAACCACTTAGCCACAGCACCGGGAGAGGGGAACACAGAAGGATTTCTACACTAGGGAAGAAAATAAGAGCATCTGACAGCAATCTGCCATGCATCATCCTTTCACTGCGTTCCTCTCGTGCCCTCCGGTGCAACTACACAAACATCATTCCAATTGTTGCGGAAAAGGCTGCAACATCAGTGTGGCTACAAGTTGCAAAAAGGTGAAGAGGCAACAGCGTAATGTGGAGAGAAAAAAAAATGCTGCAGAGGAAAAGTACCCAGCATGCCTTATGTAGTGTTCTTGCACCCCTGATCATTCCCACAACAAAAACTTTTTAAATTTTAAAAAATGAAAAACATATTGCAGAGGACCAGGGAGTGGGATACCAGTGGGCTGCATCAGAGCATATCACTAAAGGGAGGATGGGAGCTAACTAGCAGTCAGTGATCAAGCAAAATTACAATGGGAATACAGAGAGAAGGAGGAGGAGAAGAAGGGAGAGAGAGAGAGAGAGCGAGAGGAAAATTACCTCAATCTTACGACCTTCCACCAATGTGCCGTGGAGCTTTTCCCTGGCTTTCTCTGCATCTGCACTGGTCTCAAATGTCACAAAGCCAAAACCCTGTGGTACAAGGCAGAAGTCAAAGTGGTTGGTGAGTGAGGTGAGCAAGGGGCACATCATGGAGGATGGTGGAGAGAGGAGAATCTGTGAATCCCTGGACCTTGGGGTGCACTCTAACATTGTTTAATTGGAGTTTTATTACAATACTTCACCGTGTGGTGTGTTGCCACCCCACCACCAAGTGTCGCATTTCGAAAAAATAAAGCATGCAAAGTGGAAATGACTGTCGGCAGCCCGGAGGAATTTTGTAGTTTCAGAGAATCAAATGACTTCTGTACACTTACCTTTGAACCCCTCTCATTGAAAATTATCTCTACATCCAGAATCTTCCCAAATTGCTGCAAATAAAGTTAAGGGAAGAAATTAGCAAACATATATAAGCAAAGAAAGCAGTCAATTACATGTTTGAGTTGTCTCTGGATGAATACTGCAGAGCCAGAAGCTTCTGATGTTGTGTCAATTACAGCTGCTTTGCACTAGGTGTCACTATTATATAAAAGACAACATCCTTCATTTCACTGTTTTTCTTTCTATCCCTTTGCCTTAAAATCTCAGCTCTGTCCTCTTTTTTTCCTCTTAGTTTATCGCTCATGCTAACACACTGACACACATAGCAGCCAATTGTCCCCTCGAGCACCAAGAGAACACTCATGAGTGTCTTTCCTTTGTGTTGGTCTGACTCTTTTGTCCGCCTCTAAACCCCGCCCCAAGTGAGCCAGCTCCCTCCGTGGAGGACCCGCGGCGTCTAGACTGATTTATTGATCTAGTTAAAAATGAGGCCCACAGGATTCCCAGCGTCTTACCCCAAACATCTGCCTGAGGTCAGGGTCCCGGAAGCGAAAGGGGATGTTTGAGACGTGGAGGCGTTTGGGGGTCCCTTTGGCCTCTGTGGGATCTCCCACAGATCCTCCTGCTCCTGTGCCTCCTGTACTGCACTGCACACCCGCCTCCCCCTGGGACACCTCCTCTGTCTTTCCCTGTGGAGAGAGAGAGAAAAGACAAAGGAAGGAGGAAGGTGAGAGAGATGGAGGTAAAGGTAATGCGATGGCTTAATATTTATGATGTTAGCTTAATTATTTTAGCAGGTATTACATGTCTTTGTCCACTATCTTCGTTTAGCTTGTTTAAATGCTAACGTTTTGTAATTTGTACCAAACACAAAGTACAGGGGGCTGATGGGAATGTCAATAGTTTTGTAGGTTTTTGGTTGTAAACAGTATTGGACACAACCTGATGGTGGCGTCATATGGAAAGTGAAGGGATCATCAAAACTGTTGAAATTAATCCTGTAGGGGGGGCGTCACTGACTGTTCCCCTTTTCATGGCAATCAGAATCAATAGTATTTGAGAAATTTCACGGAAAAACAAAAATGTCCACCTGCTGCTGGCACTAATGGGAAAAACGGATTGTCAAAGTCATTAGGATTCATCCCCAGGGGATCTTGAATGTTTGTAAAATATTTTACAAACGGCATTGTCATCTCTAAATCCCAAAAATCAAATGAAAATGACAAATACAGTTCCTTTACAACTGTAACCACCCTCCCCCGCCTTGGGATGATGCTAAGCTTGTTGTCCCCACAAACACCACTACGACATGGTGAATACTTCTACAACAAACTCTCCCACATATCTGACAGACTAGCTAAACTACTACTTAAGGCTTTATAAACACACAGTGCTTACGTTGTTGTTGTTGGTGGTAGTGGTGGTGGCTCCATTGGCACCTGGCCCTACCTCTGCTGTACCTTGGCCCCCCAGCACCAAACATGGCCCCAGGGCCAAACTCTGTCCCTGGTAGCCCGTTTTGAGGAGGGGGTGGAGGGGGGAACGTTGCAAAGGGTGGGGCCACCAGTCCCTCCTGTCCTCCTGTCGAATCCTGAGAGCCCTGCGGTAGCGCGGAGAGGAGAGGAAAGAAGAGGAGGAGACAGCTTAATATATGTGCTCAGTAAGGCTCGTACAGTGGCTGTGGTGTCCTGATGAAGGTAGAATGAGGGGGCTAAAATTCTGCCTATTAAATTACTCTCTCACTCTCTCTTTCACCACTCAGTCACTCCACCATTCCCTCCCTGCTACCCTCTCTCCCCCTCCCTCTACCGCCATATCTCTGACAGGCATGTGTTTTCAGTCAGCCGACCATGAAATATTTACTGCAAACACATCTATTATTAAGAGTCAAAAAACTTGATACACGGTTTGAGATCCACACATACTTACAGCATGGATGGACATGCAGTGAGATAAATGCTAATAACTGTGTCATTTTAACCGTTAACCATTTACAGCTACTGCGGCATTGGGCTCCTGTATATTTGGATTTATTTTAGCAGGCTATCTATAATTCAGAATAACTGTGTATCAGCTGGGACTTTGTTGCCTCAGGTTCTTTTTTTTTTTTTCAGCACGGTTGCAACAGTATCAGCAGCAGGATCATCTACAGATTCTATATAGCAGTGCTGCAGCTCCAACGCATACACCTTTATCTTGTTTGTGTGTGGGGTGACTCTGCAATATTTCTTGCTTCAATCATTTCACACGCTCAAGGACATCTTGGACTAAGTTTCACAACATCCCTTCACAGCAAAGAAGGCGAGTGAAAGACAGGGCGACATCGTGGATGGACAGGGAGATACAGAATGAGTAGGTAAGCTGGAAAAGAAAGGTTTAAGAAACAGACAGTGGGTTTGGGCACATGGCTGCTCCTTCCACACCAGGCCAGGCACAACGACACACAGCACCTAGCACCATTAATCACTGGTCTGGTCTCTGCCGTGAGCTGGACGGCCTTTTTAGTTAGACAGACTAAGATACCACAAAGCAAACGAGCTTGCTCCCTCTCTCTTTCTCTAATCCTATAGCCAGACTGCTCACTGCAGTGTTGACCGCATTGGCTGTAAACAGCCAGCTGAAGCTAAAAGGCCCATCTGCAAGACAGACAGCTTCTGGGGTCTGGGCCCAACAGATAGAGGAGGCATCAGAGAAGGCTGCATAGACCAAATAAAAGATGGAAAAATCTGGGAAACTTGTCCGTTGCCACTCTCATTGTGGTAAGGCTGAATGTATGTTAGGAAGGAAAGTGTGAAAGCTGATTGTGTTTTGCATCCGCTACGGTTTCTGTTACCCAGTGATAACCACGGAGCCACCAAAACCTGTCTAAAGAAGAGCGGATTCATTGCTTAGGCCTTAGCCCAGCCAGGGCTAGGATATAGCAAAGCCTAAGTGTACATGTTAGGGCATGTGAGCTCATAAACATGCAGTAGCCTGTATTCAGCCACTACAGGGTGTGTCCATAGGCATGTCCCTGCCCAGGGCTGAGTAACACACACCAAAAGGCAGGGCAGGGCCGAGGGAACACAGAGAGAGAGTTAGAAAAGACAGTGACAACAAGTTTAAGCTTATGATCATCATGTTTTTAACAAGATGCTCATCTACATCTTTAAGTCTCGCTGAATAAGAGAGTCAGTCAGAGCTAGTCAGATATTTCATTAACGAGGACAGCATGTCATAAACACTAATAATCATCCAGTGTTTTTCAGAGACTGCTTCAGGGCGCCAGAGAAGCAGCACTGCCAAGCCTGATCCAACTGGACTTGATGCCATTACACAATTATCCCATATGACTCGTCATATGAAAAAAAAAAAAAACATTTTAAGGTGTAACATTTAGGCTCCGACTGCTGAGGTTTAAAGAACACTGACCCTTGTGACCATATGGGTTATTTTCATTTGTCACGATTTAGCTAAGCAAGTATAAACACCGACAAAAAGGATGAGCTGATGAGCTAATAAACAGGCAGACGAATGGGAGCTGTCAGTGGATTAAGATCAGAGCTGAGTTAAACAGTGCACTGTTAAGTTCACACAGGCATTCCTGACCCGTTGACTAAGGAGCAGCACTGCCCTACATGGCTGCATCATATAGTCAAAAGGAGAGGGGGAGAGAGGAAAAAAGAAATAATGGAAAAAGAAAAGAGGGGGCTTAACAGGAGGGGGAAGGGTATTATGGGAAATAATGACACGCTCTATTAGAGCTATGTCTGGTCTGAAACAAAGTTGAATTTTGACGCTGCGAGAGAAGATACAGAAGTGGCTGAATCTCTGACACATTAAAACAAGCTAGGCTTCGTATTAAAAAAAAAAAAAAAATCACAAGAAAAGCGATCTGAGCAAAGCTGGAAACAGAGAAGATCAAGTATCAACTGAAACGCTTTTTTAATCAACAATCTGATGTTACAAATAAAAAAGGACCATCTGTACTAGGACCTATTCATCCGTACTGTTTCACTCTTGCCTCATGCATGCGTGCGCGACGCACATACACGCGTACGCATGCACACACACACACACACACACACACAGCAGTTGTGTTACCTGAGACACCATATGTTTTTCCACACACGGAGGATGAGGGGGAGGAGAGGCCTTTTCACAGCGAACCTTTCAAGCGTGCGTCTGTGTCTGTCTGCTGACTTTAGCCTCTAACCACCCAAGTAAAGCACACACCAGCCACATCAACACAGAATGAACAGCCAAGCCATGATGCTACTGGAGCTCATCAATCATGCAAATTCATAACACCTTGGTGTCTGTAAAGTTGCCTGGCCGAAGATAGAAATACAGCTTTACAGCTTCTTCTCCCTGTGCAATCCGTCTTTTCTTTTCCTGTGGTTGGAGAACTAAGTATGCCCCCCCCCCTCGTCCTAGTCTGCCACGCTTGATGAAAGCCAGAGGGAGCTTTATTTTTTTTTCCCTTTTAAAACCACCGGCACCCGCCCCCTAAGTCACTCAAAGCTTCTACTGCACTGCGATGTCCATCAAAGCGTAGGCCACAGCCCATCTCCTTATACGGTTGCCTCTGTGCAGAAGCTCCTGTCTCTCCTTCCTGACTGCGGGCCAATCAGATTACACATCAATAGTTCACTAACTCAGACCCAGAGGACACGTGGATAAAAGATATTTAAATATTTAAACATATCTTTAATTAAAAAAATAAGTTATGTATTCAGTAGCAACATGATTAGCAACATGCGTAGTTGTGGAATAACCAAAGCACAGCAACACTTGCTGTCAGACATTTTTCTGGCTTTACCAGACAGCCGCCAATAAAAGAGGGAACGGTCCAGGGAGAGGGGGAGACGCTCAACGATTGAGCAAAAGGACTTTGTGTCTCAAGAGTGTCATAATTGTGCATGAAGACCAAGGTTGTTATTAGGGCTGCAATGATCAGTTGAATAACAGCGACTTCCTCTGCAACTATGTTGATAATCAAATTATGGTTTTAGTCATTTTTAAAGCTGAAATGCCAAACATTTGCTGGTTCCTGCTTTTCAGATATGAGGATGTGATGCTTTTCTTCAGCATAAATGATAGTAAGCTGTAAATCTTTGGGTTTTGCACTGTTGGACAGACAAAACAAGACATGTGAAGAAGTCACATTAGGCTGTAAGAAATTATAAGGTAGTTAGGAACATTTATTTGTCACAATATAACAGGTTATATAGTGAATCTGAGTTTTGTTACTCCCTTCTGCTACATAACAGGCAATATACATTAATACAGAAGCAATTCTAAAAATGGCAAACAGAAATAAACCATAGTCAATGGAGCAATGTTGAGGATGAACTGGCATTTTTCGCTATTCATCTGACATTTTATAGGCAAAACGATAAATCAGTTAATAACAGATGGTGACATCTGAAGCAAGCTTAAAGAACACGTCACAGAAATACAATATAAATGGATTAAAAATGTATATAGCTTTCGTCTTTATCAGGCTTAATTCAGTCTGGTACTAGGACTTGATTTTTGCATCTGTCAGTTGTATGTAATTACTGGTTGACTTTTACACTCAAGGAGTTTCCCTGACCTTTAATCCTGACTGATTTACAGAGGATGCAACATCAGAATGAGCTTTTCACCCTGTAACACCAAGAATCCATAAAACCAACACTAAACTAACAACAACGGAAATATGCAAATCAACGCAGTGCAGAACATGTTTGCTGCGGTGCCACTTCCAACAGTTTCATTCTATCCACAAGAAGAACTGTTGAGTAAAATCTTGCATTGCTCATTGTGAGTAGGGGGATTTGTCCACTGCTGCCACGACTTATGCAGAACGAGTTTAAATTTAAAACCCAACTGCAACTTACTGCTGCAGTGCAAGCTAGGGTACAGTGTGTGCATAGGTACAATGTTAGTGTGCTGTTTCTCATGCAGGAGTAGGTAACCTGGGAGATACTGCGTACATTTAGGGCTCTACTGCACTACATCTGTGCATCGCTTGCAATGCGCCTTTCTGTGTGCATGTACGTGCGCGCTTTGGTGCGAGGTAACATGCGGAGTGTTTTCACACCTCGACCCACTGCATACAGCCTTGGGTAGCGGCAGTTAGAGCAGCATTAGTGTTGGACAATATCATCATGGCTGTATGGGCAGAGGGAGAACAGTTAACCCTGAGGTAGAGAAGTGTCACACAGTGCATTAGGCCACCAATACTGAGGACTCTGCACTTTGTGTTTAGTGCTTAATCTGTGGTAACAGGTGAGTCTGGGTTTCTGTTTGTGAGATGGGAAAGCCCGCATTATCTGTCACTTTCTAATGTGAGAGTTGCTCCACACAAAGAAATACCCATAATTCCAGCTACACTCCCGCAAACAGACGTGCGCACAGAGCCCTGAGGGTAACAGACTTGGGTGTGGATCCTTTGCAAATTCCTTGAAGGCCTGTTGTCGTACGCTGGCTAACCAAGCAGTCTTGTGGAGATAATTTGGGAGGTGGAACAGTTAGGCAGCCTAAATACTCAGATGCCACTCACTGCCTCGCAAGCTACTCGGTGTAACAGGGGCTTGACACCCTTCCTGATGGGCTCAGCAATAAGCTGGAGGGTTAGAGAGATGATACAACACCTCTGGATGTCTACAAATACACACAGAGGGATGTGGAGATAAGAAGGGAAAATGAAAAGTGCACTGAATGTGCACACATGGTCAGATAACCAGTTACACAGACATATTTTTGTTGAACTGCAAAAAAATAAAAATAAAAATAGCCACACTTAATGCTTATGTGCCATCCTGCTGCAGTTATGATGTCGACTAGACAATCAGACAGACGAGTTTTCAGAATCGACACATCAGCAGACTCGTTGTGGAGCCATGTCCACCCCCGAGCCACTCCCACTCTAAAAGGGTCCCCACTGTCCCGAAATCACACCCTGTCTGGAACATCTCAACCATAATCAAACATATCTGATATTTTCACCGGAGGTGTTGTCAAGTAAGTGGCTGAGTAAGCTGATTTGTCACTGAATAATATTAAGAAGAATTGAAGTAGGCCCGGGTGACATGGTACGGAGAAAAATAAAATCTGGATCTTCTTTCCTGCAAAACATGACTGAAAATGTTATGGCCAACATTTGCAAAACAAGAAAAATGGAAGACCTTCACCATCTTCAAGGCTGTCACTGTTACGAATATTCAAAAATACAGGCTATGCTTTAGAGCCATTGATGGCCAGTAGCAGATACTTCAACTAAGTATTAACTCAGTTTCTGCACAGATACGATCTGCTCCTGCTGTTTGTTGACATCTGCCTGATGTTTGTCGACAGCTGCTAGCTAGCGTTACCAACCTGGCATGTAGGGACAGACTGAAAAGAGTAGAATCCGCAAACTGATCAGTCAACTCCCATGGCCTCAACCCTGGCTACCAGAGAACATGCCTCATCAACAAAGAGAAACCAAAGTGAGCGGGAGAGTATGAGAAATACGTTTTCAGTTTATCCCTCACGCAGTTGCGAACATCGGATGCACTACAAGCTAGCCACCTGGACCTGCTGTGCACACATGCTGCAGTTTATAGGACTGTTGTGACTCAAGACAGCTAACGTAGCTAGCTATCAACTATGTTACGTTTTGACTACAGATAACCTATTGTTGTAATAACATATATATAACAATAAGATATTACAGACATCTTGCAAAAACTTGAATTAATCAAATTAATTTGCAGTAAGGATTTAAGAGAAACTGTATGTAAGCTGTAGTAGAGAGATGTGTCACCCAAAATAGAGAGCAGTACCATAAATGTTACAGTGGACAGTAAGACTGGGGGAGTGTCACCTTTAAAGTGCATTCCCACATGAAACTAACCCTCCCCACCCCTCCTCTTACACATTTGTACACTGCCGTCTTCCATTTGGCATAACTCTCTTCGTAGAAGAATAATGCGTTTAGCTTACATCTGCTCTAGCCTACAGCGTGGGGGGAGGCTGGGGTCACACGTATACCTCTCCTACAAACAACTAGAGGTGTAGGTTGTTGTAGCTTTTCAGGCATTCACCAAATAAAGAAAGCTGTTGAAGTGAAGTACAAACAGTGCAGTGACTGCTATGACTATCCTATGAATTGGTCATACGCAGGGTTGTTGTTGTTGTGCATTCATTAACAGCAACTATGTGTGTCTGAGTGTGCCATAAGATAGGGGGTTAGTAAAGCACTCTTGGCTAGCAACAACTGGTACGCGTGCGTGCGTGTGTGTGCGTACAGAAACAACTGTGCCTTGGCACCTGTCTCCTTCAATCCAGTGACAGATGAAGTTTAAACGGCATGGACAGCTTGGATGACAACGTTGAATCGCTTGACAGAATCTCAGCGTCCATTCTCTGTGCACATGACGGGACATGACACACACACACAACACACACACACGCACGAAATATAACATGACACTGTGTGCAGTCAGCATGGCGGGAGCTTGCATGAACAACTGTACATGCATGTCGACACAGGCGACCAAGCAGCGGCTGCAGCGGTCCGCATGCATCTCCCTGCCACCTCCCCCATTAGGGCCCAAAGGAACCCAAGACCAGAGAGCAGGACAAGCTAGAACAGAGCCAGAGAACAGGCTCTCATCCTCAGGCTGTCTCAGCTAAAGTAGCACAGACACGCCCACCATATGCTAAGAGCAGCCTACCACACATCAACTGTATAAACATTATATGCTACAATGTTAAGTAACTACGTTAATATGGTCACAAAATGTTCATTCAGAAATCCTTTGAGCATGAGCATACAAGCTGACTGATGCCTCTCTGTTTGTTGTCTCCACTCCAGTGACCCAAGATAATGAACTATTAAGATGATTTTTAACAGAAGATTTAAAGACACTTGAGCGGAAAGAGTTAAAAAGTGAAAGGAGCAGAGCTGCAGGGACAAGCCCTGCTGTTAGCCTGATGCCCTGCCAACTATCTGACAAAGGCCTCACCTGGGCCAAGACACAGCAAACCAAAACAGGCCATACCATAAACAGCACACCAATTACCGTCTCACCACGCCAAACTAAACTAATGAAAATAAACCATTAATATTCTCTCTTGTTTTTCTAGTTCTGATCTTGCAGTTCTCAACATGTGCACCACCTTGTTTAGAAAGCAGCTCTGCTTGAGAAGTGAACTTACCGGCAGCATTGCTGGGTAGTACAGCCCCATCATTGTCTGATCTAGAGGAACAACTGCTGACCAGCTCTCCACTTTCCCGTTCCTTCTCCTCTGCCCTTCCCTCCGTGTCTCTGTTTCTCCTCCTGTTCCTCCTTTTCTCTGGCTGTGCTCTAAGACCATGAGCTGACAATGGCTTCAGTCCACGTCTGTCTCGCACATTCAAATTCTCCCTCGTTCACTCCCTCTTCCTCTTCCTTCCCTTTGCCGGCGTCCCTTCTTCCACTTCTCCAGCACGCAAGCCTCGTCTGCCTGTCACTGCTCTGCCTCTCTTTTCTTCGTCTCCCTGGCCCCGCTGCTCTGATCCCCCTCGGGCCTTTCTGTCTCTCTCCTCCTGACAGCCTGAGTCTCTTCTCGCCTCCTTTCTCTCTCTTCTCTTTGCTCTGCGTCTGTCATTCACACACACACACACTCGCGTTACACGTCCTGCTGCTCCCCCTTGCTTCCTCTTGTTCCCGCCCCTCTTTTAAAACTTTCCCTCCCTCTCAGCCTCAAACCCTCCTATCCATCAAGGCATCCATCCTTCCATGTAGCTATCTAACCCTGTGTCTAGATGGAGAAAGCTGTTGTTGCTGCCTCCTCAAAACCCCTGGAGAGAGAAAAGGAACAGGAAGGAAGAAGATGCTGTCTTCTAGCCACGCACTGGCTGCCTGAGAGTACAGAACACGAACGCGACCCCCACTGCATTGCAGCTTTTTTTGATGATTTATTTATTGCGTGGCAGGCTGTCAGCTCCAAAAAGCAGCGGTAGGTAGGCCAGTCGGTAGACAGCTAGGTAGCTGGGTGCGTGGGTAGGCTCCTAGATCACCATCTCTCTGCTGCAGCTGCCTTCATCACACAGATGGAAGTCTCACAAAACTGAGGGAGCGCCAGCCCCAGATTCCAGTATCTAAACCTCAACCTGAACATGAATCTGTCTTACGCTGCATTGCGCCGTTTTCTTCTGGCTCAGGCTCAGTAACCTCACTTCCCACCACAGTATTGTTCTGAGGCGCTTAATTTGCAGAGATGAGAATGCAGTTCCTTGCACCGCATTTTCATATGGGGAGGGACTGAACTCTGCGGAAAAAAAGCCCTGATGCCAAGCTTTCAGACATCTGCTGAGTCTGGCTAGAACTGGGTCCGCAGGGATGAAGGGAGGGTAAGATAAGTGATTGGAAGTGGCGGGGGGAAAAGGGGCAAACGAAGGGAAGTGGCCTGGAATGGGGTGCAATGGGTGCGGGCTAGAGATAACGGGATAGAGAGATAAATGGATAAAAGGGCTGGGTGGAAAAAAAAGAGCGAGGGATGACAGGATTAGGGTCTGTAAGTGAGGAGGATGAGGGGATGAATAGGGGATGATCTGAGGATTAAGCACACAGACTGAACACGGCGATAAACACATGCAGTCACACACAAACACATGGACATAACGTACACAAAGATGTGCTGTGATCATATTCATGCTGCTGCACCTTGGTTGGCACACAGGCACACAAGGGCTTAAAACAAAGGGCCATATCCATCCCACACTCATCAGCTAATTCAAACAAAGGCCTCTGCCTTCAAATAGCATCTACAGCTAATCAATAGCTCAGGCTCAACTTTTCTATAGGAATAATCAAGAACCTGTGGAGGAGAATTGCAATCATCCAAGGAAAGGTTATGACCTGCAATTACATTTTAAAACAATATTGTTAAATAAAAAATGCCAAGCTGTGTAGCCTCTATGGCTTGTTTGTGTGTGTTAGCCCTCATTATACTGCGACCTAAACAGCAGGAGACTGACATGTATTCCCCCATGGGTCAGAATTGCCATGCACACGCTCGGCCTTCTACAAACACACACACACACACACACACACACACAGCTCTCACTGTGTGCAGCAGCAGGCACCCACAGGAGCTTGTCACCGTTTAACACTCTCATATTGACACAAGCAGACCTACAGGCACTTCAAACACGTGTGCATAACATTAGAGAGGGAGAATTATCAAGACAAATGTACTGCAGCGATGAACAAGCCAATCCGGCTAAGCTAGGCTTGGCTAGCTGCATTTGCATGATAACCAGCAAGCTAGTGTGCTGGAGACTCCTAATGTGTGTGCTCAAGGGCAGAATGCATTAGCAGGGACGAGTTTTAAATCATTTATAAAACAAATGCAGCAGTGTGCGTAGACTCTGATTTTAACAGATGACAGATCACAAGTGTTCTCTGCACAGGTATTTGTCTTACAAGCACATGAAGGAAGGCAAGGGCCAAGACTGGAATATAAGTCTGCTCTCGCTCTGCGGCTGACTATTGTATGATTTTGTGCCCTGCAGGCAAGCCATCTTAAATAACATGCTTCCATTTCTGTTTCACCTCTGCTCCACTTCTCTGTCTCATCCCATCATTCCTTTTTTGCCTATGAGCTCCTTCACAGTCTGTTTTTTTTTGTTGTCAGGTCAACACCTAAATAGAAATAACTGAATACTGGACACAAGAGAAGGGAAGATGAAATCGACATACAATTTAACCAGAACAACAAATTCTCTCAAGAAAGCAGATACCAGTGGGAGAGCAGGACTGGAGAGTCAAACAGAGCAAAGGAGAAAAATAAGACTACATGAGAAGGGATGAGACCTATGAGAAACTCCCATGTTGTGAGATGTGGGGAGGGAGGACGGGGGGCTCACAGACCAACACCCCCCTCCTGTGGCACTGCCAGAGAGCTGCACATCCAGAAACACGAGCTAGAAACGCACGCACGCACAAACTGAGACAAAGGTGCACGCACACGCTCAAGCTCTCACATACAGAGGCCTTTCTCATAAACACACTCAAATGGGGTTTCCGCGTGCAAACACATACGCGCGCGCACACACACACGCGCACACAGGTTCTGAGCTGGTTTGAGCCGCTCAACGTGCTCTGCTGCTTGGAGGTAGATAAGAAAATACTCAGCTACCCTGCCGCTGCGCCACACACATAAGGCACTCATTACTGAGAGCAATATGCATGGAGAGACACTAAGAATGAGAAGGAGACGGATGGAGGCATAAAAAGAGAGAAAAATGCGAGAGGATAGGAACGGTATTGTGAGAGTACTGCACGCGGAGTGTGCAGAGCTTAGTTTAGAGGAGGTGATAGCATAATTTCTCTCGGGTCGAGCCTTTGAAAGAGAAGCTCAGTTACTACCAGTTTCCCTTTCATCAACTCTTCTCACAGCCGTCATCTATACGCTGCCATAGGCTGTAGTAGAAGATATAAATAAAAAGTGCCCCACGCAGAACCTGCTATGGGACGAGATGGCCGACAGCAGGTTCCCCTGGCCACCAAGAATCAAGAGTTTGTTTCTAAAAGGATGTTGATTATGCTGTATACAAAAAACTTTTTTTTCTCCCAAACTTCCACTTGTCTTCCACATCAGAGGATACGTTCTTTTATATCCTAGGAGAAAAAAACTGATTGAGCAGCATTTGATTTATGGTTTTTCAAAGAGGCCTTGGTTGGGTAAAGATTTGCATATCTCAGGTGAGTCAAGGATGCTGCATTACATTATGTTTTTTTATTTTTTTATTTATAGTTCCAGAAATTTGCAAGCAGTCACTAATCTCTTACCTGACTGTGAGGTGGGTATCCATGGAAACCAGGATTTAAAGGCTCATTGTTCTGCAAGAGACAACAGGAGGGGAGAGAGCGCTGTAAGTGGCTGGGCTTTTGAAAAATGAGTGGATGCAGCATGACATGAAACTTTTACATTTCGGGTGAATGCATTCTCCGACGCAAACCTCCACCTAGCTAGTTTTTAAACTAAAAATAATAAAAATCATGTCTCCTATTATTGTCACAACATGCCTCTATAATTTAAAGCACAACCCACAACAAACCTTTTTTAAAATCTTAAACAATATCTAAACTTTAATAGAGTGTTACTGTTTTCATTGGCCATGATTATTCAACACAAAAATGATGCTCAGTAACAGGACAAAGTTCAAACCGGGATAGAAGACATTTCCCCACAGGACAAACACAGAGGAGTGAATTAAGTTAACAGTTAAACAGTCGCCATGGCTGGTGAACCATTACCGCAGTGTTCATATCCAGCCGGATTAACCAATCAAAATGCACTAGCAGAGGGTGAGCCCCCCCCCATCCCTCATCGACCCTGCCCCAGAAACCAGTGTTGTGGTTAATTGCTTGGTAATTACTTTTAATTAGATTATCTCTGTCTCTCTTCCTCTCTTTTCTCTCCGACTATGATTTTCTCCTCCGTGTCATTTTGTCCCGGCAAGAGCAGCCATTGTTTGCGGCAAAGCAAGGTGTGTGTGTGTGTGGGGGGGGGGGGTAGACAGAAAGACAAAGAGGGGGAGCAGAAGGAGGACTGGAACAATGGGAAAAGTTAACCAAACGGTGATATTTTGACAGCAGTGAGAGAGAGAGATGACACCAGCAGAGTCTAGCCTGCTGGCATGCCTCGCAGAGAAAACACGACCGCCTAGCGAGACTAATGCGAAGGCATGAGGGAAGAGCAGGCGGGGGGAAGAGAGAAGGTCTGAGGGGGGTAAAAGAAAGAAAGATGCGTGTGTGCATATATGTATGTGTTGGCAGATGGGATGGTAGTCTTTAGAACTGCTGATGTTTTCATTACATTTAATCTACAGGACAGGGGAGCAGACAGAGTGTTTGAAATGTGCTGCCCCTCGGCCTGGACGCACCACTCAGGAAACAGCTTGAGTGTAGGCCGTGTGATGCCACGGCGATGAGAAGGGCAGATTTGGCATCTGAAGAGTGTCAACAGAGTTAACCTGCTGGCCGTGACCTCGAGCTGCCTCCTCCTGAATCACTTCATGGATAGCATTTATCCAGCCAATCAAAGGCAAGCAACAGAGACAGAGGGGCGCGGTGACAGCAAGACTGACTTGCTCAGTACAAACATTCAGATGACCAGTTAATAAAGCTGACCCAGACGAGCTAGCTTGCACAGTACAACTATTTGTGAGACCGGGGCTTGGAGATATGTTGGCTAAAACCAAAAACAGATGTGGCGATGATGTATGGATGAGTGGAGAAGGGGAAGAATTTTCTAGACACAGAAGGATAGAGGGAGGCCAAGGGGGAATGACGGTATGAGGTTTTTCAAAAAATGGCCCAGACGTAAAGAATGGGTTCGAATGAGAAAGAAAAATTTTCCTTTTGATGCATGGGCAGTAAACTCTGACTCTGACTGTGTGTGTGTGTTTGTGTTCAGACTCGGGGCCCGTCCTCCCTTTCCCCTGTCTGAAACAGCCCTTTCTTTGTCTCCTCTCTCCACTTCCTGTTTCATCTGGAACCAATTTCCCCCTCGTGCCTCGTCCCCAGGGGGAACACTCTCCTTGGTGCGCCACATTTACAGGAGAATGGACAAACTTATAATTCAGTGACTGTGTGAAAAGCTGCTGGTGCTCACCACGGCACATATAGAAATGTAGTATAACGAGGCTGTTCAGCGCAGAATCTCCTGTCTGGAAAGCCTTGGGCAATGTCGGGTAACAGGAATGAGAAAACTCTTTATTTTAAATAAAAAGGGATCCATGTTGGGAGTTACCAACACTGTGCTGCATTTCAAATAGGACTAAACTGATATTATGGTTTCAGACGACACAATGCTGGATCTTAACACTGTATTTGTGCTATATTCATTCGGTGGTGGTGGACCACCAAAGCAGCTGAGGAAATGTGATAATTTAGCCCCATTACTAAATACAAAATAATACAGTTACAGGTTACTGAATGTTAACAATCTGTCTTTTTATCACATTTGTATTCAAAGTAAGGATGAAGGCGCTGCGCTAGCTACAAAAACTGGGAGGAAAACTGGAATCTCTAAAAGAAAATTATACCCAACCATCAAATTATAGTCGTTGTTGGTTCCACCAGTGGACAGAGTGGAAAGAAAGAAGGAGAAGGAGGAGGAGGAGTTTACGTAGAAGAACAGGAGGAGGGAGAGAGGGTAGAGTTTAGCAACATCTGGAAACAATCTGTGTGCTAGAGGAGAGGGAGGGAGCAGCGAGTACGGATGGGGGGAAGGAGAAAGAAAAAAGAAAGAACGGGATAAGATGAAAATAAGGGCAGAGACAGACACACACAGGAGAAGGAGGAATGTGGAGAATAAGACAGCCAAAGCCAAGAAAGGGGAGAGAAATATAAAGCAGTAAAACATTTGCGAATGGAGACAATGAGTCATAAACGAAGAATGCCATGTGATTTATATTTTCTTATGGGGTGGGGGAAGGGCTTGGGGGTCTGAACTTGATACCTAGTTTTTCAGAGACTTTTGTTTACTCACACTCACTAAAGCACACACACAAAGACACACTCTTTTTGCTTTACATGTCTGCTTGTCTTGAAAAGGTACACAAAAAGCTCACACATTTATGCCTGCCACACTTTTAAATAAATAAAAATGAACACGGCGCTGCACTAAGCGTGTCCACGTTGAAAGCCAGGGCGTTTCGCACAGCACTTTTGCAAGTTTCCATTAATTTAATACCATATAGTTTGTGAGCGAGGAGGAGCTTTGAAGGCGCCGGCTGGCTGAGTGTGAGAGCTTCAGACTGCACTGGCAGGGATCAGCACAAAAAAACAGTCACACACACACAAACACACACTCTCTCTCTCTCTCTCTGTGTCCCCCGCTCTGACTCCGTGGAGGGCTAAACTAAAGGGCGTCTCTCTTGTTTATTTTCTCTCTCTCTGACTTGCTATTTTAGGAGAAGCAAAGAAGTTGGGGAGTTGCTGGAGCAAACGGGTAAGAGACGGGAAAAAAAGGAGGAGCAGAGGTGAAGGAAGGCAAAAATCACATGAGGTCAACAGATGGTGAGAGGGGGGAGGGAAAGAGGGAGGAGGGGAGCGGGGTAATTAAGGGGGCTGCTGCAGGCATCCAGTGATCCCTAACAGAACAGCCTGAGGAGGTGGACTGCGCCAATGTTTGGCTTTCTTACGGCCTCAATCATATCACCAAATAAAAGAAAAATCCCGCCTGCTCCCACCAGCACATGATCACCCAAAAGCTTTTGAAATGCTACACAAATGACTGCGGTGCACTATGGTTCTGACAAAGTCCTGCGTTTCACATAAGGTGTGACGGAGATTTACGAGCCAGAAACAGTCAAATTACTTTTAAACGGCCTCACAAACATCACAGGATCTGAGACATGGTATAACAATCTTTCATGAAGTGACGCCTGCAGGGGATTCCTGGCAATCTTTGCCCCAATATCACCAGAAACCTCAAAACTCAGTGAAGTCAACAAATCATAAGTGAGTGGCAAAATACAAGCCACACTGAGAGGATCAAACAGAGCCGCTGTAAAATGCAGAAACTGAAACAGGAGGAATTAACAGAACGGGCCGGAGGGCATGGGGCAGAAAAGTGATGGATGAGCTTTGTCAATGTGATGTGCTCCAAAAGGCATATCAAAGCCAAATGACTAGGCTAAAAATGACAAATGCAATGGAGATAGTCGATACGCTGGGACATTAAGACAGACAAAGACAACCAACAGGGATGGTAGGATGCCAAGAGTTATTGTCTCCCTTAAAACGGAAGGCTTCTGACTGCACTTTTTTTCAGACCACGCAGAATAAAATGTGGCTACAGAATATGACAGCTACTGCTTCCCATTTTTGTTTATTTTTAATAACAGTTTATGTACTTTCTAATAGCGTAGAAGTTCTAGAAACCTCTTGTATGAACCAAGGTTATTATCATTAACAAGGCCGAATAATAACGAATAAAATAACGAAAACCAGAAGTGAAAAACATTGTCGTTAACTGAAATAAAAAACTGAAATAAAAGCAAAAACGAGGCTTTACAAAAAAACTAAAACTAACTAAAACTGTATTTTAGGTTTGCAAAACTAACAAATGGAAATGAAAGATTAAATGCCCTTAGTTTTTGTTTATTTATTTCATATGACCTAAATAACCTACATTTCGGGTGGATTTGAAGCCTGTAGAACTGGCGTTGCGGGGCAGTTGGTCTGGCCAGGCCGGCAGTTCAGCAGTGCGCGCAGGATTGGCCGATACCTGGTAGTGAGCTGCGGGTGTGTTATGATTTTGTCTTTTGCAAGAAAAACTGGTACGCCGCATGTTGTGTGGCTCTCCTGCCCAAGAGAGCCCAGGGTCAGGGCGGCGTAGCAGGGGTCGACAGGTGTTACGAGGAGAGCCCTATGTAACGTTATGGGTAGGCTAACTTAGTTAGGGGAGACGCAGGTAGGGATCGGCTGCGTAGTTGGTGCGATTTGAACATGTTTTCTATTATCTTGTCTAAAAGGTCTAATCTTTTAGACAATCTAATTATCTAATCTAATTATCTTAGACACAGGTCTAAAATTACCTGTGTCTAAAATAATATGAATGTAACAACTGGATAGAGTTTGGTTTGTTTAGGCAGTAAACAAAAGGCAGTTTGTCACTGTCTTGGTGGTTTTGTTTTGCTCTTCTTTGATGGTCTGGCTTAGTGCTCATCCTGTGTGTGGAATAAACTTTCCCCTTGCCCACTGACTGAGAGCTCCCCTTGCACTGATCATTATATTTACTGTAAGGGGGGCCTCCACTATCTTCCAGTCCACCTTCATTTATAATATTTCAACCATTTAACCAAGAACGATAGAGCTAGAGACTAATGTAATGAATTTCTTGAGACTACTGGGTAGTAGGATTAGGGTAGTTTGCTCTTAGGGTTTTCTGTATGTAGGTTAGTTAGTATTTAAATTATACTGTAGATTGTATGTGCTTCATTTATTTGTAGTATTTATTTAGATGATGTGTTAGTACTTCAAATATAGTGTTTAGGTCCCTATGTACCAGCTTCAGATTGCTTAAAAAAGGGTGTCCCTTTTCACATGTTTGCATTATTTCTTTGGATTATACTTGTATTTTAATGTTTTGTGGAAAAAACTTAGGTGAACTGAGCTTGGCATCCGGTAGCGATAAAGACTAAAACTAACACTGGAACTATTAAAAACTAAACTAGCAAATCACGTTATAAACTAATTAAAACTAAACTGAAATTGAAAATAAAAACTAATGAAAAATCCAAAACTATAATAACCTTGAAATGAACTGGATACAAGTTATTTTGTCCAATCCGACAGTAACAAACCTTGTGGCTCCGGGCTGTTTTCTGGATGGATTTATTTCTCACTGTCTCCTATTCTCAGACTGTGTGGCCTGCTGGTAACAACAGGTTTCATAATGTTTTTAAAGTCAGTAGTGTTTGTTAAAT